>MU972896.1:687865-1287865 GCA_038497805.1 Lipomyces mesembrius | reverse complement strand
TTTTGATTTGAGTCCTCTTATGTTGAACAATGTGCATCTCACGGGTACTGTGATTGGTGGCCGACAAGAGATGAAGGATATGTTGAAAATGGCGGCTACGAAGAAGATTAACAGCTGGATTGAGACCAAGCCATGTCGAATGTGAATAAAGTCGTCCAGCTAATGGCAGATGGAAACGCGCATTATAGATATGTCCTTGTTAACTAATTATTGCAAATAGGTGGTGGAGTAGAGGGGTTAGCAAAAACTGTGGAATATATTATTTAACTGTTCTGTTCATTGAGCTAAAAAGCCGCTCGCAACCTTTTATTGAAACTCGCCATGACGCAATCGCGTCCGAACTGGTCCCACGTAATATCGTACAAATTATCCAGTGCACTTGCTGGTGAGACCTCCACCCCATTCTTTCCGAGATACACGGGTGCAATTGTAATGATAACTACATCAACGGGCGAAACCTTAGTACCGTTTATGTCGTCCACTGAGGTACATAGCAGATCATTAATAACCCGCGCGCCACCCTCGACCATCAGCGAATGGATACCTAGCTCTTTCAATGACTTTAAAATCGCAGCCCACGATTCGTTTCTATTGTCAGACTGTAGGCCGATAACCGGGATAACTCTCGCGCCCATCCGTTCAATGGATTGGATATGTACTAAATCTGAGTGTGATACCGAGTTGCGCCACTCTGCCGAAACCAAAATCCACGGTTCCTTGCCCTCCAAGCTAGCCGCTGCCATCATTGCTTTCGACCTAATTTCAATCTTGCATCGAAATGTCTGCACAAACTTCAGTAAGGTGTCCACTGCACTCGCACGAGCCTCATTTACAGACATACCGGATCGATGATAATGGGACGCGGAGAAGCCTCAACTGCAGACTTGCCAGCAATACTGTATCGGCAATTCAGTCCTGGATTATCTGCAAGGAAAGTATTTACGCCAACCAGAAGTCCGTCGTGATGTGCGCGAAGGTAATGGGTCATGCACTTTGATTCTGAACCGGACAGCTGCGTGCGCTGGCCATGGCCAAGAGCTATACGGGAGTCGAGACTAGCAGCATATGTCAGTGTGACAAAGACGCGATCCGAGGGCGGAGACGGTGGCAGGTAGGGACTGAGGAACGACGTTGAACTATCGGGAAGCAGATCCAGTAGCTGGGAAGTCATATCTGTGATATTGAAACCCGGGTTGAGTGGATTCCACCCGTTGGTATTGTTAACTTTTGAGGAACAAGCCCCTGAATTCCTGTAGTGTGGCTTCTCCACGGCGGACCCTGTTGCACGAAGATCAATTTCGCTGTACTACACTACGAAGCGAGAATACGTCCTCAACCCCAATGCTGACAAAAATCCGAATATCCAGAATGTGACCGTACTATTTCTGAGATTGTCTCTAGCGGAGTGCGCAAGCTGTGCTTCAGTACGATCCAGGCTGCTCCATGTGTTTCACTTTCTGACATGGGGCTTTGGCAACTCCGAAGATATTTATTATCTCTCTGTTGCTCGTGTCTGTCTGCATCGAGCTTGCGACTGTCTTTCTGTGTCTGTGAGCCATTTACAGCTGAATTCCTTGTTCAAAATGATTTTCTGGCTCCTTAAGAAATTTTTGCCGAAGAGAGATAGTAGCAAGCCTCATCCGACTCGCACTTTAAGATCTCTCATCGTTGTCTTTCTCTTTATTACCGTTTTCCTACTATGCAAGTATAAGTTAATTAAGGCGAATGTGCAGCTGAAGCTAATAAAGTGGTCAGTGTTTTCAATTCTTGGATCTTCGGGTACTGCTTCGTCCTACTCTTCGGTGTACGCGGTTAAGTTTAGCTTAACTTCCTCATCTAACCAGACCATCTCAGTCCAGTCTGGATACTATGGTCTATGCGCAACAAGGAACTCTACAATCTTATGCACGTCCGTAAAGAATACAACGGCGCTGGACATATACCGATCCGCGAAAACATCGTCGGGTGCGAAAGTCGACCTTGTCTCTCTCGCAGAGCTAGTGTCGGAGAAGATCATTCATCCGACCCTCATTTTATCCAGCTTGGTATTTGTTGTTATGGCTTTTTTGGCTGGATGCGCGAGAATGATTGTCGATGACCCGGAGTCGTGGTATGCCAGTATTTTAAACTCGGCAACGTTATGGAGTTGTATCTTGGCCACTGTCCTGTGGGGTATGGGTATTAGTTGGTCGCATGTGTCTGCGTATGTATTCTCTATATTTCCACAAAGTGTGAGGACAATATCTGACGGGATAGTAACACGCTGGCGTTGGTGCTTTACAACTCGACATCTGAAGCAATCTCTGCGACGCTCGGCAAGAAGATGGACGCAATGGGGTGGACGGCATTTGCGTTTCTTTTGCAATCTACTGCGGCTATTGTCATTTCCGTTGCCCTCGATGCACGTCACGCGGCAGCTAATGCCGACCAGAAGAGCGGCCTTGAAGAGGGAGTATACACATTGCCAACTGTTGGACATATATACGCAGGTGATAATAGCGAAACGAAATACAGCACTTAGAGTGATTATAAAGCTCGTGATGCTCAGTTGATCTTGATGTATCCACAAGAATATTTGGCTTGTTTGGTTTGAGTCTACTATTGCTTTCGGTCTACAATTTTCTTTTAATGTTTTTACATTATTACAAATATACACTGCGCACTACGGCGGGAAGTGTCCAATTTCCCCCGCCGCACCACATATTTCGCAGCGAATCTGAATCATATCAAGCATGTAGAATGTACATGTCCTAGGACGGCACACGAATATGTGTGTTCTCAACCCCTCAGTTTGTGGGATACCTTCGTTCCAAGCAGCCGTTAGTGTCTTTGGAGTCCAATGGACTATAACTTCGAAGGGGTGAGCGCCATTTATCCCTAACCCGATGAGATCTGATAGTTGCGAGATCTTATAAACTCAATTCTTGAAAGCGAGCAACGAATCTCCACAATCCATGGACCACTAGCTGATCAGGTCGTAGCAGAGAATTAGGACTGTAGCAGTAAGTTAAAATGACAAGAAATTTTGGCTTTTTCAGTTCTTTGATGGAATTGGCATTAAACCTACCTATAGGTTTGGGTTATTATTGATTACGGAACTCCTGGCCAGTTCAAATATATATTAGAAGTTTATGCCAAGTTACAATCTGCTACAATAGCTTATTCCAAAACGTATGTTGTGCTCTAAGCCTATACCCAAAAACATTTATACACATGTCATCCACGTTTTTGTTCGTTGCATCCTCGCAACTCTCGATACAAAAACTAATAAGCATTAACAACTCCACAATGCAGAACCAAATATAACTTGTCCTATCGTAAACTCATTCAAGTAATCTGTAGTAATCTGTAAAAGGAACCACTATCGTACAGTAAACATCTTCTTTTAAAGGCCAGGCAGATGCCTGAGAGCATTCACACTAGATTAATTATCAGGTGAAACAATTCATTCTCCTTTTGTCGTGCCATTTCTTTCCATCGCCGCGGAGTACTCCTTCGCTTGGCTGTGGCTGGTGCCGAAGTAATCGTTTCTAGCATGGAGTGATAGCATATTGGTGGATCCCATACGCAGCAATTGCATACGCTTGCCAAAATTGCTCTTCGAATGATAGGCACCTGTAATAGCATCGTAATGCTTGTACCGAGATGTATTACTCGTGCGTGGGAGGTATCTAAGATCAGAGCTCTCCACCGCGCTACTAGACAACACGACATCTCCTTTTGCCCCAAGACTAACACTACCATCCGCAGCAGAAGACGTATTATATCGTCGTCTTTCAGCCACAAATTTTCTTCGCTCGTTAATTTCATCTTGCGAGATGTGGCCAAATCCGTTTCGCCGCCTAAAACATGCTTGAATGAGAGCGTTGGCATCCAAAAGGTGCTTAGGCACGGTTTGAACTACTTGGAAAATTTCCATAGGGTCTCTCACGCTATCGACTTGAGATTCCCCTAATTTGAAGATTGTGAGCGCGATTCGGAAGAATACTTTTGAATCATCACTATATTATTGATCAGAATACAGCAAGGAACAACAGGATAAGATGTTACTTACTAGAAGAAGCAATCCCAGACACGAACAACGCTTTCGATAGGTAGCACACCAATAAATCCGCTCATGAACCATGCGGCAGTACATAACGTAATCGGTGGTAATCGCATTATCATATCGTCGTGGTGAAATCCATCCAATCCAGCACCAATTTTATTCCACACTGTAGGCAACGACTCCTTGACGCACATCATGAGAACGCCTTGGTCGATATTGGCGCCTTCCAAGTTGATCTCATGCATTCCTGGAAGATATTTCTGCGTAATGATTACCAGCATCCAAAATGCCTTCTCTTCCTCCATAAACAACAACAACAATCCAGCCACGAAGTTCAAACTCTGACAGTAGCCGGTCTTGGGCACATAGAGCGAGAACGCTAATAATACTCGTCTGAGCGCTTGAACAATGGGCATTTCAGGCAAATTTGAATTCCGTCGACTCGACGCCGTTGATTTTGATGAACCCGTGGATCCGGGAGTGCTAGGCACAGACCCGTTTTGCCAGTCTGCATTCCGAAAATGGATGTTATCCGGGAATGTCCTATGTAAGTCTCTCTCGATTAATTCGGAATCTGGTGGTGGTGAGACCATCCCTTGTTGCCATAACCTATCATACAAGCCGTAGTTGTCACGTAGGTAATCATGGCCTCTTGCGTACCAGAACCAAGCAGCACCACGCCATTCCGCTGGGATTCCCTTGCGAACATAGCGCTTCACTTTCTTCGATTTGGGAGGAAAGCTAATGGGGACGCCTTCTTCATCGAAACAGATACCACAGTCTTCAATAAGGGCC
The DNA here is from genome assembly GCA_038497805.1 of Lipomyces mesembrius. Classification (NCBI taxonomy): domain Eukaryota; kingdom Fungi; phylum Ascomycota; class Lipomycetes; order Lipomycetales; family Lipomycetaceae; genus Lipomyces; species Lipomyces mesembrius. Next base: position 1,283,022 of record MU972896.1, on the reverse strand, counting down.
TCCCATTTTATATACCGCCGCTGACAATGCTTGTCGTATCTGGCCCACCAGTCGTCGTATTCTTGCAACGTAATATATTGGGACTGCTTTCTAAATCCGTACCTATCCCTCGCATTAGCCGCCGAGGTACCAGGCGACGACCGGAAGTTTGACCAAGTCGACGAAGCGAAACTTCCGGGCACAAACAATGGGTGCGACTTCGACGCTGCAGATAGCGACAGAGTTCCTAATTTCAGATTCCCACTGCCGGCACTCGAGCTGAGAATCGGCGAGTGATTGTTGGTGCTTCTATTGGTCTTCCCTATGGGCACCGGAACCGGCTCATGGTACATCCCGCTACCGCGACGATTCTGTCCGGTAGCCAATATCCCTGAACTTCCCGACGATAAAGACGCATCATGAGCAACTGCATAATCGCCAGATGGAACCAGGGGAATAGTTGTATCCTCGGTCTGATAAAGCCCGATCACTTCCATCGCCAAATCTTCCTTATTTTCTAGTCCTAACCCGAACGGCCTTGCCAAATTCGGTGCACTTCGGCTTGCAGCGCGTATATGGTTCGGGAAAATGTCGTGAATGCTGCTGGCTCTATTGTGATGTTGCGGACGATGCAGCTGCATTGGCGTGGATGAACGCGAGGGCCCGTTAGACGTTGGCAGCGACCTCACTGCAGTAGGCAAGGGTGGATGGTCAGCACGATTCTTCCTTGTCGATGAGGCAGTAGAGTTCGATGCTGACGAAGATACAGATGATGCGGATGACGCCGAACGCGTAGAATGCAGCTTGGGTCGCGATGACCGTGCTTTTTGACGCGTGCCAGACCACGGCGGGATATCCAGCTCTGGAGGCGGCCGACCGGCAACAGGAGTTCGTTGTAGCGGCACTGAGGGACTGGCATTGTCGGCAATCGTCTGTGGGGGAGCTGCGGGATGCGGTAACGACATTGTAGCTGTCCGGCCTGTCTCCGCGGACGGCATGTTGTGTATTTCCGCTACTTCGCGTGGCCCGGACGGCCGAAAATATCAATTCACGTATAGAAAACCCAAATGGACGATTAAAACATTGGGGCCTGGGGTCCGAGCCTGTAAGGCGAGTCCTTGGGTGATGTCGTTGTTATCCTCAACTATCTAATGATAGTATAAACCTCTAAACGTAACCCCTTCAGAACCACGCGCGACAAAGGTAGTTAATTAAAATGTTGCCGTACTAGAACGCAGCTTGATCAGTTTGAAACTGAGTGCAGTGCCGAGCCTGAGCATATAACGGGTGCAGTTCTGTGAACAGCTGATAAACAGTGTAGCTCGCGAATTATGGGCATGGGGCAAGGTAAAACTCTGTTCCTAGGGGCTTTCGTACTGATATCTGAGAGTTTTATTATGTCATCTCAGGATTAGGGCTTCGGCTGGCATCCAAACTACGCTGTTTCCTTCCCCCACGCTACTTCCGCATTGATATTAGCTAGCGGGAGGTTGCTTGTATATTCAGCTATGTTGCAATTTATTTTAGTTCAGAATCGACAGGGAAAGACTCGATTGGCGAAGTATTACACTCCATACGATGTACGTTACTGGTTCCTTATAGATCAGTTCCTCGACCGGGAATTGGGAATTGGTAGTCAAGCTGTATACAATTGCAGCGACATTCGCCAAGAGAAAGTGCTCACATAAGTTGTTCAGGATGAGGAGAAAGTCAAACTGAAGGGCGAGGTCCACAGACTTGTTGCTCCAAGGGACCAAAAATACCAGTCAAATTTCGTCGAGGTAAGGAACTCGGACTATTATAGTTCGCAATTAGTAATTTGTACCTCCAGTTCCGGAATTTCAAAATAGTATACCGTCGATATGCTGGTTTATATTTCTGTGTGTGCGTTGATTCAAATGATAATGAACTGGCGTATTTGGAGGCTATACATTTCTTTGTGGAGGTGCTAGATACGTTCTTCGGAAACGTATGTGAACTAGACCTAGTCTTTAATTTTTACAAGGTAGGTAGGGGACCTGTTGCGATTGTAAGTGAACTCTGATTTTAATAGTTGACTGAATAGGTCTATGCGATCCTAGACGAGGTATTCCTCGCAGGCGAAATAGAGGAGACCTCGAAGCAAGTGGTCTTACAACGGTTAGAATTCCTTGATCGGTTAGAATAATACTATGGACAAACCGATGGGTGAATATCAGGAAATTAGTACGGGGATTCAAGTGCTCAGTGTTTGTTAATGTTGATTCATCCTTGGAAGCTGTATCGAGCCCGTGATGGTTAGTCAATTGTATATTAGAATTTGCTTGTTTGGCGTTGTGTGCTACTATCTCTGTATGATATTTTGGTATGGGAATGAATTACGAATAAATAAATATCGAACTGTTTGGATCGTTACTATTATATCGCCCCATAGTGAATTTCGTAAAGTAGTATGTGTCTGTGTTCTAGGTGACGATGCGGAGGGCCAGGCCACCTCAGCCGCGAATCATGATAGCGTTGCGCGCGCGACAACGAAGGCATCTAGTGATCATCACCACCGCAGTAGTCCGTGTAATATTTATACAGGCACCATCCATTTCAACGCCTGGGGCCCATATAATTATCGTCGCACCATAGCCGAAACCACTTGCAAGCATTGCAATTGAAACAAGTGGCTTAGCACAATGCCGCCTCCAAATCCATTGGGTGTAGGTGCACTCAGGTTCCGTTCAGCTGTAGTGTCGTTTCTAATGATTTGCTGATTTAGACCCGCCTAAGGATCCAACTCAAGCTATCTATAAGCCGATTACGTCATATTCAACAGAAGGAAAGCGCACTAGCAAAGCAGCAGCGCCGAGACGTGAGTTTACATCAAATATATCTCTGCATCATAGGACTGCTGAACTGACGACCGTTCCTGTTCCATAGATCGCACAACTACTGTCGAACGAAAAAGACGAGAGTGCAAGGATAAGGATCGAGAATATTATCCGACAAGAGATAAATGTCGAACTTTTGGAAATTTTGGAACTCTACTGTGAGCTGTTGCTAGCTCGGATAGGACTTCTTGAACAACGGTAAGTTCCCACCAGGAAAAGGATAATCGACTTTTACTAATAGGTTGCTATAGTCGCGAATGCGATCCGGGTCTTGAGGAACCAGTGAAGTCTATCATCTACGCAGCGGGCCGTACAGATGTTAAGGAATTGTTACAAGTCAGGGACGTTTTGATCGCCAAGTTCGGTAAGGAATTCGCTCGTGATGCGCTAGAGAACCCCGCTACGTCGGTCGCACCCCGAGTTCACAAGAAGCTCACGATTGAGCCGCCGTCAACAGCACTTGTGACTGCATACCTTGAAGAAATAGCCAGAACGTACCGTATTCCATGGTCTGGCTTACCGGAAGCGGAGCGAAAGATTTTCGCGGATGAAGGTGATGACGACGATGAAGGCGGTGGTGGGATTGGCGTTATCGACACAGGCTTACAACTGCCATCTGTTGGAGGTCCAGAAAAAGTAGCAGTGGCCCCAATAAGTGTTGCCCCGGCTGCGGCGTCGACGGAAAATCCTCGACCCGGCGTCACGTTCCAAGGTCAAAATATCAAGCCCGCCACTGCACCTACGTCAGCGAAAAAGTCAGATATCCCAGACTTCGATGAATTGAGTAGACGGTTCGCGGCTTTAAAGCGTTGAGTAGTAGCTCTGATTGGGATATCAGTGTTAGATTGTGTGTTACTGCATATTGTACAGTAAATTGGTTGTTACTGTGCAATTTTACTACTGTTTCAGAGTGATTGACCATGCAATGATTTCAAACAAAGAATATTTAAAACTCCATATAGTCTATTTACAGAACACTCAAAATTATCTATTTGAAAGCATAATGAACGAATCCCGATATTTTCGCCACCTAACCCTGCAACTTTCATATGTTATAATAATCCCATGGAGCCAGCGATGGTAATTTACATCTCTTCAGACTCACTCTGCTTACTCACTCTGCTTCCCCGCTCTCCACTTTGACGACTTCTCTCCCAAATATTTGACGCTCTTGCTTACTCCAGCGGTGGCTAATCCTTTGATACTTTGGACAAAGCTCGGCCACCTCACAGTATGTTGAATAGCACGAGCAACTTCTACTCGAAGGTCAGGGTTCTCAGCGATCAATTGATCAAATTTCGATCCTTCGGTACGGTTTATCGTTCCCTCACTTGCATCACTTGATGTTTCTGACAATCCTTGTGTAGTCGCGGGATCCACGCCGAGTATTGTAGTGTATCTTGCATACAACTTCTTTCTGAACGAGGATGGTAACCGGGCGACCATATTACCGCGTCTTAAGGGATCCATGTCCTGTTCTAGTGTAACAGTATCTGAAACACCATCATATCCACGGCCGATCTCAATATTGGGTAGAGTGTCTATCAATGGTGCATATAGTCTGTGGAAATGTTGTTTCTGATTGTCAACAATGTTCTTCACTTTGTTCGGATTCTCAGCGGCGACGTTCATTCGTGGATCACCGGTATATGAGATAGAAGCTATTGTATGATATAGCTCTTGTTCTGTGAATTTTTCTGGCAGGAGGAGAAGTGCTACGCGTATGACTGAGAAAAGATTTCGCTGGTTGGCAAGACGGATCCGTGGATCGTCTCGCAGAATCTTGACCGGCTTGTGTAATCTTCCTGACAGATACAGAGTATCCCATGATATCAAATCACGGCATAGCGTGTCAATGCTAACAACCCCGTATTTCACTGTCATGCCGTTGATCTCGACATATGGATTAAAGTAGACGCCAGGACCGATGTTATCCTGGACATAGCTGACAGCACCACTACCTAGCCGTCGCAGAAACGAATAATGGTCTGGATATTGAGATATGTTGAGACTGTGCCAATGCTGGGTATATGTCACACCAAAGATCAAATCAACCTGGGGCTTGCTCTTCTATTCCGCCATTAGTACAAAAATAAGAAACGAAAGTCCTAAATGTGACTAACCTGATATGATTGACCCTGACTAAACACTCCCGATCCATAAGCAAATGCAAATCTTATAGGAGCCTTAAATTTCCATAGTGTAGATCGCAATCGCTCTTTCAGCTCGTTGTCGATCGGGATATGCTGATTGACTCCGAAATTTTCAGGTAATTGTGAGAACATTGTTATCTCCTTGGTTAACTTCTCATGAGTAACCTCACCTTCGAGGAAACTTCGGTCTGTCCCAGATATCCCAGACGCGTGATCAACATTAGAGCTAGATTTTTCCGAGCCGATACGCGATCTCGAGAAGTTGGTGAAGCCGGTGAAAGGTGGTGGTCGGGACACTGGATCGGGCGTGACACTTCCCATCATCAAGCGCTTTCCCTCCGTCAGTGAGATTCGAGCAACCGGGAAATCCCTCGCCGCGCTTCGAGATGATTTAAAAATAAGACTACTCATGGCGATGACAGTTGTGGATGCTCTGATATAAGTGCGACTTCGGAGACTGCTAGATATGGAGCAAGCAAGTGGAATACCTCGCTACGAGGAACGGCGAGAGCACCCCGCGCAACGATAAGTGCCGGATCAGGGACGACGAACAGGTAGGTGGAATATCAGCCGAAAATGAACAGCGTTGAACAGCTAAGTGGCTGGGTGGCCGCTGTTGGCACACAAGTGTGCAGTAGGAAGTGAACAAGCACCACTGGGATAGCTGGGTTCGGGCTGCTGCTTCGATGACTCGAGCATGAGTTCTCATGGACTTTATTCAGCTTTACCTTACTTAATGCCGATGTGATTCAGCCACGCCTCACCGCCACCGATGGCCACACCATTTGAAGGTATTCCGGGCCAAACCCCTGCTCGATTAAAGACGAGCGTAGATAAAACGTGGCGATAAAATCTCAGAGAAGTACATAACAGCAAGTTTCCGGAATTATCAATGTTTACGAAATATCAGATATTAACAGGTGCATAGTATATGACAGGCTTCGGGTCGGCGATAATCCGGACCCAAGAAATTAAAATTTAGTTGTCGGAAAGCGGTGGAAGTGTATTCCGGAGACTCGGCTGACTCGTAAAACCAGGTCACTCCTAGGACAACCATAGACTTTCTGGCATTCACTTCTAGCCCAGTGTCCTCAATCTCACCGTCCGGCTCAATTGCTCGCAGCTGGGTTCAATTGCTTGAGCTAGAAGTGCTGAAGTTCGGCCGGAATTGTGTCGTCGAGAGTGAAACAATTTTTAGATATCTTTACTGGTTTACGACCGCGCTTGTCAGCATCGTCAATTCCAAACCCTCGGGGACAAAATTTATGATCCGAACCACGCTGAGCGCTGGCGTGCGCCGCGCCCGGTCTTTCCAGAATGCTGTTGGTGTTTCTGTTGGGAGTGTGCGCCATTCTTCATCCTCATCGTCCTCTTCTGTCTTCTCAGTCCTAAGGTCTCTGGTCTCTCTAAACTCCGCGACAGATTTCTCGCCTTGCAGTGTCCACAACTCATCTTCATCTCCACTGATTGTCTCTGAAGTAGCGTCGCCATCAACGTCACCAGAGTCCGCCAGAACGAAACCTCACAAAGTGAATGGGCATTTCGTTAACCCGTGGCCGTCGGCGGGAGAAGGCAACGTCAAGTTCACTGAATTAGTATGGTATGTGATCACAAGTCTGAAGACAAGTGCTGTTAAACAATGTCACTAACAATTGCTGTATAGGAGTCGACTATCGCGGGAATGGCGCAACGTCACCGTCTCGGCGAACATGATGCCCGTTGTCACTCCAGACTTCAACGCACCACTATCCGACCGTTCAAACATCCGGGCAACTTGGCTGGGACATGCTACTTACTATGTCGAGATGCCGACTGGTCTCAAAGTGCTATTCGATCCTGTACTTGGCAACAAGTGAGTTTAAGGTCCCATAATTAATAAGTTGCGAGCTAAGCTAACATTGACTGAGATGTGCTCCGAAATGGGCACCAGGGTTTAACCGGATATCACTAGCGCCATGTAAAATCTCCGACATTCCCGCAGTTGATCTGGTCGTGATTTCACACAATCAGTACGTTGGTTTGCTCTCAGGAGTTTTACTATGCTGACATCGTTCCAGTTATGACCATCTCGATGACTATACGATTGCTTTGATTCGAAAATACTTTCCGGAAGCATATTATTTTGTTCCTCTAGGAATTAAGAAATGGTTTACAAACAGAGGCATTCTCGCTGTGACTGAGCTTGATTGGTGGGAAGAACGAGACATCTCAGTTAATGGCGTTACATCTACAATCAGCTGCCTGCCGTGTCAACACGGTGGTAATCGATCAATTGATGACCACGGCAAGTCCCTCTGGAGCTCGTGGTCAATTACGTCCAAGGGTAAGCTATACTTTGCTGGTGACACAGGATATCGCCATGTGCCGAAGCTCCCGATTGGTCAAGATGACTACGCTATTGATATGCCGCATTGCCCTGCCTTTGAGGAGATTGGAGAGCACCGAGGACCATTCGACCTTGCCCTTATTCCAATTGGAGCGTACTCGCCTCGATGGATTATGTCGAAGGCTCACTGTAATCCATTCGATAGTGTGAATCTGTTCCAGGATATCAAGGCCAAGAGTGCCCTAGCTATGCACTTTGGAACCGTAAGTAATAGTAAAACTGTGTATCAATTTCGCTGGAGGTGCGAATGCTCATATAAATGTACAGTGGACGTTGACAGATGAACCCGTTTTGGAGCCAGTGGAAAAATTGAAAGAAGCTCTACGGCGGAAAGGGTAAGTTCCTTCTGCACTTTTATGAGTGCCGCTAGTAATGACAAGTTCGATAGACTTCCCGAGGCAGGCCTCTTTGATGCTATTCAGATCGGGCAAGCCGTCGAGGTACCGGTAAACCTGTAGCATGACCCATTTCGAGTCGCTAGTAATGATGTAGCATCTTATCTGCATAAGATTCATAATTGCATGATTGTAGAATTGGAAATTGGGATCATACGTGAACTGGTACGATCTTTCTTCTAATCAATTGGGTTTATGCCTCTATTTATTCTGTAATTATATTCGAGTATTACATGTAATTGGATGTGATTGCAGTACTTTGAGTTATTCTTCCCGCGATGCTGCGCTCGTATGTGCCGCTGCGCGGTTGATGCGCCACGTACGCATGGAATGGAACTGAGGAAGTGACGCGCCTGTGCGGCTCGTTTGTATCACGCGTGATTGACGCGTCGCGCCGCGTCCAATGCTTGATCTCCGTGATCCCATATGTCGGTAACCTCCTGTGCCCACAACCATCTTGTCTTAGATCTTCTTCCTTCATCTTTTTCTCTATCCCAACCAGTTATTCCTCTTTTATTCTCACGACTAGATACATCAGTCCTCATTTCGCGAAAATGTATAGCGGTGGCTCGTATTGTCCACCGCCTTTACCATCTTCACCACCACCGACGCAGTCTTACATGCAAGCACCGCAGGCGCGTCTTCCATCTCTCTATTACCCGTCTTCTTCTTCGGGATCCTCCATATTTTCCTCGTCCCCTCCTCATCCTTTTTCTCCTTATATCAGTAATCCTCCCTTAGCCAGCCATGGCGACTATAACAGATTTGACAAGCACCATCCTCCACCAAGCCTGCAGCTTCCACCGTTCCACCGTCAAAAGGCATTTTTCGGTACCAAACCGCACCAGCACACCTGTCTTACCAACCATGCCACGCAAGAGCTCGCATCATACGAGAACTACAACTGTGCGCAGCGGTCGCCAACTATACACGTCGGCAACGAAAATTCGGGTCGCATGTTGAAGCGGCGGCACAAGCAGAAGCATGTGCAGAAACGACATAAAATTGTTGTGATTTGCGATAAGCTTAAGGATTACGCTCTTCATCCGGAATTTGAAACACGTTATTTGCTGGGTGATGAGCTAGGAAGCGGTGGTAAGTACATAGCCGACGCGTCGCTGGTGTCACTTTTTACGCCGGACAACCACGCGTCCTAACGGTTATTGTAGGGTTTGGATTTGTCATGTCGGCCACACGATACTCGGATAGCCAGGAAGTTGCTGTGAAATTCATTTATCGGAAAAAAATTCCGCGACATAGCTGGGTGCAAGATCCTGTTCACGGTCCACTGCCTACAGAACTCTACATACTGCTGCGGACGACACAGAGCCCGCATCCCAATATTATCCGGCTGATTGAATATTTCTCCGATGACGATTTCTTCATTCTAATTACTGAACTTCATGGAACGCCTTGGAGCCGTGGTCCGAAGTCACAGCAACAGAAACGAGAGCCTCTAGCCTCTCTACCAGTCTCGCAAGTTCTAAACGCGGGTATACCCTCTGTCCCGCGGACATCATCTGATACAGAAGTGGACGACTCTGATGGAGATGCGACTATGGAGGATGATTTTACCGATTATGACGAAGACTCATACAATTCGGCAGATGATCCTGACTACCAACCGTCAAATTTCGATGAGATGGAGAAGTCTGACGATGAGGAGCTAGAAATTGAGATTGAACAGGAGATTCGATACGCGTCAAAGCGCGAGAGTCACGATTTGTTTGAGATGATTGAGACCCGGAGAAACCTTACAGAGCGGCAAATTCGATACATGATGCGACAATTAGTTGACGCACTGTGGTATCTTGACTCGCTGAACATCTACCGTACGTTCCTTCTCTTGAACCAAACATTCTCGAGAGTGCATTGTTAATAGTTTTACAGATCGCGATATTAAAGACGAGAACGTTCTAGTCGATGACACGCTTACCATCAAACTGATCGATTTTGGAAGTGCCATAGTACTCCCTTCGTCACAGCCCACTACTCCCACCACTCCAACCACGCCTCGAACCCAATTCAACAGGTTTTATGGAACGCTACAGTATGCGCCTGTTGAGGTTCTAAAGTCTCAGCCGTACGACGCGGAAAAATGTGATGTCTGGGCGCTGGGTATACTCCTCTTCACGTGTTTGACCGGACAGACTCCCTTTCGATCCGCAGAAGATGCAGTTTCCAAAGAATGGGATTTACGGCGGGTAGTTTCAAATGAGTGTCGAGAATTTCTTCGCAAATGTTTAGAAAAAGACCCAGAGACACGGGCAAATATAGGTCAGTTGGCTATGGAGCGATGGTGGTTGGTTGATTTGCCATGATTTGTTTTTGGTTATTTCTCGTGGTCAAGTTCTTCGATGATTATGTCCTGTTTAGGTGTCGTCGCCTCTAGAAGAATTGGTTGTCATAATTTGTTAAACGTAGCTAATCTATTGATCGCTTTGGGTGATTACGTTGTTAGCTACTATAGTGAACCACTTCAGCTTGTTTGTAACTTACTGCACGACCATCTAGTACCCTTAATTATTTATACACATTTATCAACTAAAAGACGTACACGCTCCAATGTCGTACAAAAGTTCTCTAATGAAACGCAAACTTTAATGCTTTAAACTATAGAAACCGCAATTGAAAAAACGTAGAGGGATAGGGAGACGGTAGGCCCAAATTTAAATACCATATGAAACGCCGGAAATACCTGATGCACAAGTCCTTAGCAAGTCGCCGTAATATCGAGTAATCGCTAAGACGCTCGTGCACGACTTGCTGGAGTCGATCCAGTCGACCCATAAAAGGCTGAACCAGGAGGGGTAGCGGTTTCGTCTGAAGCTACGCGCGTGCTCCTGGAACTACCAGTGATCCTCGGAATATTGGATATAGTGCTAGTTCCCCCGTTTGAAAGAACATAATTGGATCCAATGCTCAATCGCTTGCTTGATAATGGCTTTGGTATCGCATGAATCGCGCTGCTGGATATGAAGCTTGTACTCGGCTGGAGTAGAGGGGGTCTTGTAGAGCCCTTCAAGTCCGGAACTATGGAATTAGTCGATTCTCTAGAGTTTGGAGTCATCGTGGACCTAGCTGAATGATATGGCGTAGACGCCGCACCACCGGCTCCTTGTGGAAGCTGGATTTGACTGCTGTTGGTCGACATGACATTGACTTGAGCCACAGACAACTGTGACGATGACGAATTATGTGCACGCCCCTTTGGTAGCTCAGGTAGCGGTCGACCACCAACCACACGCCCCGATGAATGAAAGCCTGAAATTGAAGAAGTATTGGTATTTCCATTCTGATAAATATGACTGGCCGTATGGCTTGTGGCCAGGGCCGGCATTTCGATCTTCTTCCCAGTAATAAATGGATGCCGAACTGCATCATCCGGCTTCAGACGTAAGTCCGGATCCCATAGCAAGCAAGAAGCAATGAAGTCAATGAACGCAGCATCGTCGGTACGTAATATCTGTGATAAAGCCTTTGAATTTGGAATTCGTCTCCTTCCTTTGGAGGATACGACAAGGCGTGGGCGCCCGGTAGAGTCAAAGAAAAGTTTCTTCCGACTAGCTCTCTCTACTATATGATTTTCTGGCGGTCCGAAAACCTCCATGATGCATCCCAATTGCTCTTGCTCATTTTCCCCTGGGAAAATGGGATAACCGAGCTGAAGTTCTGCTAAAATGCAACCCAAGCTCCACATATCAATTGGAAGGCCGTATTGAAGGCCAAGGATAACCTCTGGTGAGCGATAGAATCTGGATTGAATGTACGTGAATACTAAATAGTCATTATTAGTCATCATATTTACTGTAATACACAACTGTGAGAGCTGTATACCTCTCTCCCTTTCGAAACATGACGAGCCAAAATCAATAACTCTTATCTCAGCCGACTCCGGAGTCGATAACAATATATTCTCAGGCTTCAAATCGCAATGGATCACTTTTTTTCGCTGAAGTAGACAAAGTGCACTTAATATCTGCTTGGCAAATCTATCAGTTTGATAGTTAGCATTTGACACCTCATCATAAAATATGATCTAGATCCCTGACCTTCTTATGATTGGTAAAGACAATCCTTTGAACTCGTTCTCCTTGACAAACTCATATAGATTTAAACTAAGTAGTTCCGTGGCAATGCACAAATGACCTCTAAAATAGAAATTGTGCGTCACACGAACGAAATGATGTGTATCTTCGGGGTCCTATTGACATGTTGTTAGCCATTGTACACTCGGTATGACTGAGTGGCCACGTACCCAGTCGCATAGATTTTGCAGAATCTTTGTCTCCACAAGTGCCTGCGTATGAAACCGCTTTTTATTTCTTATTATCTTGACCGCCGTCAAGCCTCCAGTTTTGTGATCTATGCATTTCACAACCTGACCAAAACTGCCCTTTCCAAGCACGCCGCGGATTTCGTATCTGTAAGCTAGATGGTCACCGACAATGATTTTGTAATCACCGCGCTCATCATCAAATCCAAAATTCGTTGATGGATCCGCGTGACTAGCAATTTTAGAGCAATTGGGAGTACCGCAAAAATATACGGATCGGAAGTCCAGAATTTCTCCCTTCTCGTACGCGCTAAGCTTCTCAGTTCTGACCGCCTGTGCCACCGGAATCCCAGGTATGGGATTCGACTTATGGCGCTTGTAGTCCGCTAATTGTCTTGCAAGCTCATCTGTCCTGCGGTGCCGGCCAGATATAACCTTCATCTCTTGCTCAGCGGCATTGTCTGATCCATCAAGCATGTCCAGCTCTTTCTCTGCAATCCATACGCGATTGGAACGAGACTCCGAGATCCCAGAGCCTAGCGATGACTTTGTTGGAGACAGCTCAGCTATTGCTCGGTATTTGAAAGCTGCAAGTCTGGCTAGTGCTAACGATCGCTTCGACGGACTTGGAATCGATGCAGTCGGCGATGCTGGATCAGTTAGTTTAATATGTCGACGTGGTAGGGCAGGCTGCCAATTGTCGGAGAATGCAGGAAGTGGCGGAGGCGGAGATGAGAACAAGGCTGAGTCATCGTGTTTCGCTGGGATAGGATGCACGTTCTCTAATGGTCTTTTCAGTGTGCGAGTAAGCTTTTGACGAATTGACGAAGCAGTATGCGTTGTATGTGTACGCTTTTTGGGTGGGATGCTTTTTGCGCTTGGACTCTCACTTGGTGGCAAAAAGTCCATAGCACCTCGTTCGCCGTGCTCAGGTGTAATTATACCTGCTGTGCTCTCAGTGGCCGGGAACACACTCGATATTGGCAATGGTATACTAGATGGGGACCCTGGTAGCGACGATTTGCTTCGACTGGCACCTCCACGCAGTGTACGACCCAATGAGGGTGTCAGCTCGGTTGTGTTTGCTTCATCAGCTTTCACTGGCATAATCGTTCTAGAACTGCTAGCAGCAGTCGAAATAATTGTAGCTATCTCCACTTTTCCAGCCGGCGCGCGCGTGAAACTGCCGGTCGTCGTGTTCGGTACTCCAGTTGCAAGTGGCGATCTCCCAACATTCGCATCGGATATTAGATATGCGTTGACTCGAGACACAGTCTTTGATGAAAGTGCTGCAATATTTAGCGGGGCCATTAAACTCGGTTCAATATTTCTGCTCCCGGTTGAAAACTGTCTGCTATGTCGTCTCGGTTCTGTAGCAGGTCCATCGGAATTGATATATGATGATTTCCTTCGCAATGATGCATCACGTTGGGGAGTTTGCGCTCTTAAGTCGTTTTGATGGACCTGCAGCTCTCGAGAAGTCGCAGTTGGCAACGGTGGCACAGGCGGAATATCCTCAGTAGATACAATCGCTAATTTTCTTCCGTTTGTAGAATCGGCTTTAGAAACGTTGAATGACGAGCCTGCACTAGGTCGTAATACTGATGCTTGCGATTCAATCGGCGGAGATTTCTCTGGCGCACTGATGCCACTATGCATATTATTGACCTTGCTATCTCCTACTGGCTGAATTGGACTTGATAATGAGAGCTGCTTACGCCGACGGGCATCGGTTGGACTAACAGTTCGAGCACCGAGCCCGTTCGCATGAGTGGAGGATGAAGGTCGCGCTGGACTACCTCTTACAGAAAATGACGAGGATTTCTGTGAGGTAATCGATCGGGACGACCTACTAATTTGTATCGCCTGCGGCCCTGTTGAAGAAAGGGGCTGATTCATGGCGGAATCTCTATCACCGTCGTTCACCACTTTGAGTCGAGAACGAATCTGACTGTTTACTATAGATTTACTGGAAGCCAGGGGCGACATATATGTTGACCCGGAGGCAGTTGATTCGGTCGGCCGTACTCGAGTCATCGGCGCACTGGCGGCATCTGATGCTGTGCGAGAACTTCTAGCGGCAAAATGTGTTGACACAAATTTTCGACTAGATGATGACGTTGTTCGCGCTTTGTCATTCGGTGTAGGTGACGACGATGGCTTCGAAGATGTGTTACTGGGATGTCGCGATGCCCAGCCTGGCTCAGCTCTAACAGCCAGAGAATTTCGGGCCCATCTAATTCTCTCTTGAGACCGTTCGAGCAGTGCTTTAGATTTATTCCATTCAGGGATACTGTTTCGCGGAATTGACGCACTGGTAGTGCGTGCGTTACTATCCGCAGTCGTGGGTGTAGTCGTGGGTGTTGTGTGTCTGGTAAACGAGACGGACCGATTTGCTATTGTGGAAGTCGACCCAAAAACCCTAGTTGCCGAACTTGATGCCTCTCTCGACGCTGCTGTCTTCGGTGTAAGATTCACTGAGCATCTGCTGTCTTCGGTCAGATCAAGTAATCTAAGTTCTTACGGATGGGGATCAAACCTCGCCCCGATAGGAGTAAGAGGTGCTTTAGAACTGCTCGTACCAAAACCTACACGTGTAGTAGTTGTGGTAGCGTTCGCAGACCGCAGGCGCCCATTTGTCGCAGGATCTTTAACTTGTATTGTCCGCGGCGTTCCTCGAGTGTGAGCTGATTCGGTGCAACCTCAACACAATGTCAAAATCGTTTTCTTCCAAGATACAAATGGGTGCAACAAAAGAGACGTACTGTTGATGGCTGTGTTCAGCAGGGCTCCTTTAGTCCTGGAATCCAGGTTAGTGATTGAAGGTGCAGGCGTTGATTGTGCAGCGGCTGGTATATGTCCTGACATGATTATTTCCAGTTTAATACAACCCAATCGGCACAGGGCGCTCAGATCCTAACTAGCCAGATCGCCAAAAGCGTCGTATCTGGGCTATCAGATTACGAACCCTTGTAATATTCCCACGGAGAATAAGTACTCAGTAATAGCAGACCTATGAGCGTGGAACCGGCGGAAATACTGGATCGTTAAAACCTGGGCCCCTGTGTGTTGGGATTTAAATCGAGGCTGTTAACTGCAATTAAATACCAAGCTGCTGATTCTCCAATGTCAGATGGAGACTGATTGTTGGTAGCTGCCGCGATAAATCCAGGCTGTCGGTACTCCTCAATTTGTTGGTTATGGCACTTTGTTTACGCGCGAGCAGCCGGGTTCGGGCTGGCCGCAACGTGTCACTCAAACCTTCACCAGTTTAACCTTTAAGCGACACATCTGCGGGTTTCGTGATGTGCGGCGTTGGCGTGCACAGGTTGCCGCTCTCGGCCTTGAGCTCTGCGTGCTGATTTCATTACATAACTCGCTGTAGTAGCACCTGCTGTCTCGCAAACCGACAGTTTTCAGTGGCATGCTGTAATAATCGTTGAATTTGACTATTATTGATATGTCAATGGACAAGGTCACAGCGGTATGTTTAGATAGACTGATTTTAATGTAGCCGGACTTACTGAAAACAGGCATCGTTCACGGCTCTGAACGTTGAGGAGGATGACCTATCGGAAAATGAGGAGAGGATCAGAGAAGTCCAGGTTATGGATCTTGAACCTTATATTTTGAATGTGCAATGCTAACTTTGTTCAGATTGAAGAGGCGTTCAAGCTGTTCCAAAGGGCACTGAAAGCCCAGTATGATCAGAAGTGGGAGCTTGCATCACAAACCTACAACGAATTATTTAAAGTGGACATATTCACGACGGAGCTGGTAGGAGATCTAGCCTTAGATATCTTGTCTTCTACAGCAAGAGTAACTAATTAGCAGACTGGCAATATACCACCTACCGTTTACGGGTTAAAATACCTAGCATATAAGAATCATGGACAACTTGTACTCGATTGGATAAAGTTGAGCCACCACGCATTGAGCGTTAGTGAACTTCATGATAGACTAGCTCAGGGAATGGCGGAATTTGCAGAGGTGAGCACTTGGTTCCATCAGATTACATGATTATTCTAACTTTTAAATTCAGGCAATGATCAATGAATCTAGCGACGTAGAGTTCTGGTTGAAGATTGCGTCATTCATGCCTGCCCTGAACCTAAAGCGACTCACACGGTTTGCTCTTGAATGTGTTATCAACAGCAATGATAAGACAGTTAGGGTCGATGATTGTGTGGAATCAGATATCTCGCTCGGCATCGAGGATCTGTCGGCATTATATGTTTTGCAAAAAGTAAGTCCACAATATTACGTCGGAGTAGTCATATAACTCATGGAAAGATTTTAATCGAACTTGGCGACGACATGTCTTTGGCCCGTCCAATTTTCAAGAAACTGGAAGGAGTGAAGTTCAGTGAAACAATTCAACAGTTTATTGAGAGGCATACTGAGACACCAGTATGGCTACAGCCTCTCATTCATGAAGATGTCAGGTATGTTACTGTTTAGACAATCTCACTAATTAAGCTAAATTGTCTAGTCTGGCAGAAACGCTGGCGAATGACAAGCCACAGTTTGTTAATCTAGTGGTTAACACAAGGACCTGGGGATCAGTGGGCAAGGCTTTACTTCAGCTATCAACTAAAACGTAGGAAATCGTCGTTGCTATTATGCTATTTGGTTGTACTAATTCTCTTTCACAGGGCTCCCACCGAGGCTACTTCAGATCCGATAGTAGTGACAATAAAGTTGCCAGAAGAAGCTACAGATGCTCCTGTAACTCAGTTAGAATCGCCTGATAAGAGGTTTCCAGAGCCGGAAGTTGAGACCACTAAAGGTGGAGAAGATCAGGAGTCGTCGTCGCGACGGAGGAAAAGACGCTCTTTTGCTGACGAAAATGTTGGCGAAAGGTATACTTCTATTGCACTATAATAGCTGTAGGTGTTAACTGGTGCGTAGGTCGAGTCGGCGTGTTCGTGCAAGAGTGGAGGAGCAGAATACCGCTACTACAGAAGCTATCAGCGACCATGAATTTTTTGAAAGCATTGATATGCTCTTGGGCCCCTATGGGCTGACTTTCGGCGATTTGGTTGCTATTTCGAAATCGGAAGCCAACTCAGAAACAGAGCGGCATGACACGTCGTTGAAGGACTTCATGAAAAATTTGCAAAACTGGAAAGACTCCTATGCCAAGGTGCTCCTACACGGTGAAGGGATACAAAAGTAAGTGTTAAAAAGTTGCGACCTTTGAGTGCTGGAGCTGATCGAGAAGTCCCGCCGCCGGTGCATCGCGTCTACTAGATTTGGCAATCGTTAAATGCACTCCGAAAGATAAGCCGAGCATTTCCGATGATGACGGTCTCACTGAGTTTGCGGAGTCAGTGAATACGGGAGACTTGTATCTTAAAGAGGCTTCAATTGCATTTATCAAGAACCTACTGCTCCCTAAAGAAGATGGCACAGAGAATTTCCTGCAGTACGTTTGGCCTGTCTCACTGACAAAAGTGGTGAAGAGATTGATAGCGTTTTATTACGACTTAGTAATGCAGGTTATTGCGGATGCCATAAAGCATGAGGACGACCGCGAGAGAAGTAGATATACTACGATGTCTCAGTCATGCTTTGAGCTCCTTCTGGACGACTTTGTGGATTACTTCCAGCAACATACTACATCTGACAACTTCCAGGCGACCGTTGAAGAATTTAAATCTCGGCTAGCCTCGTGGAGGGTCTTCCAGCTAGATGCATTGTCTCTTATGGGAGCTGGCGACGAACCAGACGCCGTGAGATTAAGACTAAGGTATTTATTAAATAACGAAATTGTGCTATTGATTCTGACAATAAGTTTAGGTTTGAATGGGCGTCGATTATACTGGAGAAGGCATCTGGTGCCACACATGAAACTATATTGCTGTTTTTTGAGAATTTCAAAAGGCTCTTGGCTTCAATATCGGAAAAGGTCGTCATTGAGCTTCCAAACACGTAAGTGCTGCGTATTCAAAAGTTGCTTGTGTATTGATTATTATTAGGCTCTATGTCCCAGAAATATCTGCAGATGGCGTTGTGATGCAAATGTCAAAACTACATGCGGTCACTATGTTTTCCGGGATCTTTGAAGGTCCTTCAGAAAATTCTGACAAGAAAATTCAGATTTTGGAGACTGTACTTAAGCATACGCACACAGTAGCTAAGCCGCTGCATCTTGATTTGGATGTAGTTGAACGCTTCATCGAGAGCTCCTCGTTAGAGTTCCGCTTATATCTTTGGAGGTTACTCAGCGAAGCTTATGATCAAATCAGCGACTCGGCAAAATCATTTAATTGTTTGCTAATCAGTCTTAAGATGGTTATCTGCGACTTAACTGTGGACAGCTACGGAATGATGGATTTTGGACGACGGACGTCAACTTTATTTAAATGTCTCTTCTTGGTAGGTAAAGGCTTTGAATTTTTCAATTCAACTTACAAATTCAACTTACGTTGGCAATCCTCTGACGAATCTAGGCCCGTGAGCTTTTATCTAAGTCTGTAGAATACGCACTGGGCGACGAGAAGCTTGTTGGTATGTACAACCGATCTCAGATACTTCTAATAGTGTTAAAGACGTATAGAATCGCTGGACGATGAAGAAACATCTCAAACTTTAACTTGCCTCGTTTTCTTACTGAAAATGCTACATGTCTATGTTATCCACGAGGATGCAACGATAAATAACAATTCCATAACTTTGGAGAGCTCAATGTATACTCGCTCAGCAATAAAGTTCAGGGAGATGCTCGTCCAATGCTGGTGGTATGCCATCATGTCATCATTCTCGAACATGCTGATATTGACCTATTATAGCCTAGTTTATATATGCTTTAGTAAGAAATTGTCCGACGCAGTGGGTGACAATGAAAAGAAAGAGAAATTATTTCATATTTTATACTTATTGCACGAGGAGTTGGGTACAAGAGAGTACTGTGCTCTCTCAGGTGGAATATTTTTGAGGCTTCTACAGCGCGAACTCCTCAAATTCGCATCACCTAAGACAGAAAATGAACTTCTTCAGTGCATACATTGTCGTTTTGGATTGGCACTTGGAGTATGTTATCATGAACCGTGATAGCTCATAGTCGATATACTAATTAGTGGTACTAGAACGAGTCATTCTTCCCGTATGACCATAAGGCAAATCCCATCTTATTTGACAAGCAGAATGCTCTAGAGCTCGTGGAATTTATTATGTCAATGGCACTGAGAAAGCGCCAATATCAAGGACTTCCGAGATCTGATATGAAAACAGTATTGGATAAGTTCTGCGAGGTAATTGGCGTCCCTCGCAGAGATAACAGTAAGGATTGCACAATGCCGTAAGAGCTTTATGCTGACAACTTTAGCTGCTATTTATTACAACCAGAGTGTGATCGACAAGTATCTAAGTCAAGGACTTAGCCCACTGTTATTGCACAAGTCTTGGAAAGGTCTAGAGTCGCTCTCCACTGTGCGAATGCAGTCAGATTACGCCAGAGGTATGCCGCGAACAATTGTGAAACTTGGCGATGCTCTTATAATAACCTGACAATAGTTGCAGTTATTGGTCTCTATTTCCTACAAGGTCAGATATATCTTACACAATACCGCTCAAGGAAGAGAACTATGGCTGGACGTACAGAGGATTTGGATTACGCCATTCGCTATTTCAAGGTGAGCTACAACTCACTCTAGTCCTAAGACATAGGATGACTAAAAATTCACAGCATGACCTTGTCTGCAATACGAATCGGTTGGAATCGTGGTATGGATTGGCTCAAACATATGACGCGCAGGCTGAAGATGACATGACTTGGAGCGCGGAAAAACTGAATTCAGATTATAAGAAGACTATTGCCGCAACACAGAGGGCATGTAAATATGTTACTTCGCTCAAGAAGCATACTTACTGACGACAGTTATAGAAGGCTATTCTATGTTATTCCCTTGCTACTAGTCTGTATTTGCGGCACGATGCTATTGATCCTCCAGATTCGGTATTAGCGACGTTTTGGACGGATTTTGGATTCGAGCTATATGCGTCTACAAGACCGCCAATAGATATGGAAGCATATCACACGGACGAATTTGAGAGACATTTCAGTGGATCTACGGGAATGTATACTAAGCCAAGCCACTCAGAAACACGGTCTTCAACTGCTCTTAAAATGGCTTTAAATATGTTCCAGATCGCGATAAAAAAGAACTCGAAAGAATGGCGGTACGTATCGACGCCTAACAACGATTATTCGCAACATAATTCAATCTAATACACCATAGGAATTACTACATGGAAGGGAAGTGCCTTGGAAAGTTGAAGGTGGACCCTAAACAGGTGTTAGAGATTTATCTGCACGCTGTCGAGCATATTCCAGAGAAGACCAGTTCTGGAGATCCAATCTTGGAACCCCACTATAAGTTTCTTTCCACCTTATACAAGTGCTTTCAACGTGGCGTCTTAGATCTGGACACTTCAATGGATTATTTGAAAAGGAGTCACTTTTATAAGGACCCGGAGATCTCCGTAGATGATGCGAAGGACTTTTACAGGCTTTTGGTAGATGTTCTCTCTAGACTGAGGATGGCCGATAAGAAGCATTGGCACCATAGACCTACTTACAGAATTGCTACTATTTTCGATCAAGGCCTTCATGACATAGGGCGAGCCAAGGAGGAGTTGGCTTCCTTCTATGCACTGAAAGCAGCAAAGAGTTTCATGAGTATATGGAGACCGGAGTACGAAAGGTGAGTGACGAACGACCAGTATCCTCAACTCTACAAATATTGACCTAATATAGGGCTGGAAGGCACTTCGTGTATGCATTTAACTATACAATGTACTACATCGATTTACTGGAGAAGACCAATGATCTGGAATCATTGAATCTTATGGCAAAGAAGCTGCGGCGACTAACAACTGTTATGATTCGGCATACTGATGCATGGGAACATCTTTGCAAGGCCATCGTCCAAGTGCTACGCAGTATATCCGGTATCCCAGAAAAGTATTTGGAAACCTCTATGACTGCAATCCCAGTTGACGAATTTTTTAATCGGGCGGCCAAGCTCGAGTTTATTTGTCTTCATTTGAAGCCGGCTCCTCCTCTCATAAAGTATCTTCAAGATGCCTCAGAACTTCGGAAACTTAATGTGGGTCTCGCACCGACAGCTGGTATGGAAGAAATATTCGGCAGTATATATATGAAACTATATCAGGAACTTCCGGAGTTAGAGCAAGAGCTGAAAGAGAGCCAAGTCACCGGTAAAGAAGCAGTGACCGAAGACCTGGGATCTTCCAGCGACGAGGCCAAGGATTCACCTGTTCCTATCTCCACGCCTTTAGGATCAGAGCGGGATAATTCAGCGCCGAGTGAGAGCAGATCAGCTGCATATTTACCAGGAACGGGTGTATTCGCGATCGGTGGAGGACACACGGATCATGCTCCGTCGACAGGACGGCCGCGAACCGCACGAGTGACACGAAAAGAGCTGATTTCCAAGGCTAACGCGCTATTGAAGCCTCTGGTAGTATCCGAAGTCAGCACACCCATAGAAATATGTACTTAAAATATGAATGTGTGTACTATTATGAGTGGGTTTGGAGTTAACAGGACAGATTAGTTTCCTTCGATTTGAATGCAATCATTCCATCTGCTACAACAACGTCCTAATTTACAAACAAAATAAAAGTCAATATTACAATAAAACCACCCTACCAAAGGAATAATCGCTGACAAACTAACTCTAATATACATTAACCCACGCCATGGCCAGAAGCTACAATACCATTCATGGCACCAGTCGATTGTAAGCCTATGTGCGGCACAGTATATTGATATTGAGATACAGGCGGATAATTATGCGGAGAAAAGTTGTATACGGCGTGACTAAAAACAGTGCTGTCGTCATCCAGTAAATATTGAGCGTCGGCATCTGTTTCAGGTGAAACTTGAGTACCTGATCCTGGCAGTGGTGTAGTGTCCTTCTTTTGTTAGCGGTCGTCAACAAATATGAGCAGCATCAAAAGTTCACCGAAAATCGTACATCAATAGGTGTACGAAGTACTTGGACAGGTACTGATGATGCGGCTTCAGATTGAGTTCTAGTGCGAGACTTCAGAACATCTGTTGCTACTGAAGTTGAAACCAGTCCAGAATCCTGTTGCCTTCTCTGTGAAAGGAGAGCTTTGGTGTTTGGCGAGTAAATCTGAAGCTCAGGATGTGTGCGTTCGCACATCAAGAGCAGCTCCACCAAATGTTGTGTAGGCAACGAGAGTAGGTATGTTCGTTTCTAAAAGGAGGGTTACATCTTCTATTCTATGACGCCGTTTAAAAAGCAGCTAACCTCCTCCTCTGTCAAGCTCGCGCCTGATAAGCCGACCTCTAACTTCCGCTCCACTATTTTCGACTGGCACTTATAGCAAAACCACTGAGCCTCAGCAACTTCAATAAATGCTCTACCAATTGGTGGATCGTGGCATAACTGATGGTATGGGTCATTGCAGCCATCGCAGAAGACAATCAGATTGGATTCTGGACTGTGGCCTCGAGAGCATACTTTGCAAATTTGTAAATCTCGCCGAAAGTATGCTGTGCGTTTTTCTTAAATGGAGTTAGGTATAGCGTCGTTAAGCGATTATGGACAGGCGACTTACTCCCACCATCTAGTTCAGCTAAAGGATCGAACTGCTGTGGTTTGTGCACTTTTCTTCCAGATTTTGTCTCAAGTCCATCAAAAGTAAACTCCTCGTCAGACTCCTCGTCCTATGATATGTCACATTAGCATCGTCAACTGTGTGATGAGGGCAACCTGCTGCATACGCTCTTCTTGTTTTTTCCACGCTTCTTTTTCAATCCGGTCTTGTGCCTTTTGTATGGACCACGCTTTTGCGGAATTTGGCTGTGTGTAGATGAACTAGTTTGGCTGGAACTTGTGAGTGGTACAGAAGACGGCTGTGAACCGAACGTTGGCTGGATCGAGGATGCGATCGATGCCAACGATTGTTCTGTGTCTACCGGCCCTGACATTACTTTTCAAACTTCACGGAAAGCCAATGATTTCCCATAGGCTCATCTATTGGTCGAGAAGACCGGGTCTCGTCAATTTTGTTTAGGTCACTATAGTCGCAACGTTAGATTTAGGCCATAATTTTACAGTAAAGAGTGCCACATGAGCGCTTACCACTATAGCAATTTTTTAGTGAGCAAAGTACTACCTTTTCCGGTGTGGAGAAATCGCATAATGTCCATAACGAGTTCAAATACTCCCATGACCCTAACAGCCACCAGACTGGACGCAAATGTTGTGAAAACTAATAAGGTTTGGGAGTTATGGTTGTAACCGCACCCTACGAAACTTTTGCAGCTGCAGTTGACACTGATAGATAATCAGATCGTACGAAGAAAAAAGGTTACATAGGTCTTGATGAATTCGATTATTGACTATCCAAAGCTTCATTTATTGTGTAACTTATTCGCATGAGCTATTTATTATCCAATGACTTGTTCAACACGTAGAATATCGATTTCCTTCCCACTGTAGCCTAGTTTCTTAAGAATTTCATCTGTGTGCTGGCCCAAAGTCGGCGGCGCATCTCGAATAGTTGGCTTGGTAGCTGAATACTTAATCGGAGTATTTACCAATTTCAATGGCCCACAGGTGGGATGCTCGACAACCGCAATCATATTCCGAGCAAGCACGTGAGGATGGTTTAGCGTCGCTTGGATGTCATTAATAGCTGCATACGGGATCCCGCTGCCTTCGAATAAGTCGAGCCACTCCTAGACAATGTTAGTACGGATCGCAAGGATCGAAAGATGGAAGGCTCTTACCGCTGTAGTTTTTTTCTTAGTCTCTTCGACAATCATGCGTACAAGATCACGTCGATGTTTAACGCGCAACGCGCTCTCCTCTACTATCCATTCTTCTTTATTCAGCAGCCGGCACATGAGTCCATAGAGACGATCGTTGGCGGCGCCGATCATGATGCTACCGTCTTTAGTTGGAATGTTTGATATGGGCATATGCTAGCATGCGACATTCCCAATCTGCCAGCATAGGGCTCTCCCGATATTAAACATGAAGACGCAATGTTGGCCAATGCGGCTATCTTGTCTCAAATTTAGTTATCTATCCACTCCGCTAGGTTTGGCTGATCCATATATACATACCTGGCAGTCGGACAGCGCAATATCGATATACATGCCCTAACCCGATTCTGCTGCGAGAAATTATGGCCGCCATTATCGAGTTAGCAGCATAAAGTCCTGTCGTGATATCTGGAAAATAATTATAAAATACGTAAATGCAATAAGCGACCTGTTCGCGATACCTGTAGCAGCAACTCCTACTTTTACTGGAGCTCCATCAGCTTCTCCGGTGATATGCATCAGACCCATTTCTTCTTCAACCATAACGTCGTATCCGGCGCGGTTTCTACCGGTAGGTAAGAATAGTCAACGGTTTGACACGTAACTTAACTCACCTGTACAGTCCTGTTTGCCCATAGCCTGTTATACTGGCATATATAATCCTATCATTTTTCAATTGCTCGTATCCGAGATCAAACTTGGCTAGGGTCCCTGGTAAGTAATTCTCGATGACCACGTCGCTTTTTCCAGTCAGAGATTTTAAAATATTCTGTCCGCGTTTCTCTTTGAAATTCAGTATGCGCCTAAGTAAAATGCTAATAGACTTGGTCAATGTACGATATGGTGTATATGTAAGTAAATTAGTTTTCAAATTTATTGTGGAATATGTGACCTCGGGGCCGGCAATAATATTACACTGTCATCTAGTATTGACATCTTCATCTTGATTGTCAAAAGGCAGATGTTAGAGATATTCGAGCTACACAATTAATGACAAGTGAATAGACGACAACGCCGAAAAGTCAAGTAAATAATTATTTGTTTTAGTCATGTAATGTATAGGATGACCGTTTACAAGAAATCAACGGGAGAAGTGAATAGGGTTAGGACCTTGAAGACCTTGTGAGCTGAAGCCCTAACCTCCTAGCTTCTCTTGGATGCCTCACCGCGTAGAACCGCCTGACCTTCTGGAGGAGGCATCGAGTGACTTTCGGCAAATCGTTAGGGAATATATTCCTCGGTGGTCGACACAAATCTCAACAACAATTCCTCCTCATTCATCTGGCACATACCGTCGGCATTTTCTAGTCTCTTGAGAATCAGATAAGGAGTCGAATCCTCCTGCTGAGTACTCATTCGACATCACTTGCTCTTGGTCAGAACGTAATTAATCGTAATCTACGCCGGCTTGAGCATGTCTCCATCAAACTACATTCGATCGCCGCCGATGATGTTTTTGCGGAATTCCCGGGCCATGTCATTGTCTAGACTACCTGCTCCCCTCGTTCGATCGGCCATAGGCTATTCCAGACCTCATACTGCTCCATTCGTCCGACATTACGCTACTCCTAATGACTCACAAATATCGGACGCTATGCTCAACTCGAGTGTAATGCGGAAGCTGTCTTCCAACGAAGAGGTGGGCACAGATGAGCACAGATAGGATTTGATTGGTTTCTTGACGTTGCCGACTAATATAGCTGGTCACTAGGTCATGCAATGTGTCGCCAACGTGATGATGCTTGTCAAGGAAAAGGGATACGTTTCTCCGGGCGGCGCACAGCCAACTACGTGGAGCATTTTGAAAATGTTCAGGGACAAGGAAATCCAGGAGGCAATGGTTGCGTGTAAGTTTTTGAACACGGACTTACCCGCAGGACTGGAACTAAATGGCCACAGTGAAGGAAGCGATGGACCGAAATGGTATTGTGATTACTATGGAAGAGTGAGTTCTCTTTTTTGACGAATCACAGCGGATTCCTAATAGTACGCAGATATTCTAGCATTGCTAAGATTCTTGCGTCTGGAACTGGGCGACGGCAGTAAGATGCAACTTTTGTACATATCTTTAGAGTATGAATGAAATCTACTACCTTGCCTTTTTTCGGTGCCTGGCGTACTCGGCAGTTGAATTCTTGAATTGTGTACTTTGTAATCTGGTGGAAGACAGATTGCGTCAGCATGACAAGTTTCACAGACCGTCGGAGTCTTTCATTTACAGCTTCGAATTAAACAACAACGTGCTTAGATGACAGAATATGTAAGTCCATGGAACGATAATAGATCATAATCTCCTTCGGTTGGTACCATAATCTGCTCTGGCGTGATTTATCATAAGTGACATATGGGCGTGAGCGACGTAAAATCAATTCACAAGATGGAACATTCCATTGTGCAGGCTCCTTCATAATTATATGCTATATTCCACCCCACTATAGCGTTCCTAGACTCCGGAGACAGTGAGGTTTGCATGCTGCGATCATCGAGCCACACTTTAGTGCGGAGAATTTCAGCCGAGACCTCAGCCGCACGACATTGGCAGGTGAGCCTTCGGCAGATTAGTCTTCTTGCCATGACAATAACTACAGCCGAGCCGAGTTAATTAGAACATCACAGCCATTTTGTAGCAATGACAGGTCCAGCGACTCATCCCTCCTCATCTCGAGCAGGCGCTTCGTCTCAACAAGCCTCTTCGAGCGGGAAGCGTGGCGCTGGCACTGCAACAGCTGTGAGCACAACCGGTACAGTCTCCTCAATTAGCAGTGCTGTCAATAAACCTGGAATTCCTCAGACAGAAGATCCTAATATTTTCGTTGATCCGGTAAGGAGATGCTTGGCAAGTCTTGAGTGGGTTTGTTTTGCTAATCATTTGACTAGCTTGAGTTCGAGACGTTCCCTATTGAGTCTCTGCGCAAGTACAAGATATCATACAAACTTTCTGTACCGTCCTCGATCTCGAATGCAGGAACATTGCTGAACGGGCCTGTTGGAAAGAAGACATATTCTTATAAGCATCGCGCTCGGATATCTAAGGACGAACTTGCTGGCAATGTAAAACGTCATTTCTCGGCTTTCCCGGCGCGCGAAACCGAGATGGTTGCCGGCTTTTTGTATTCCGCAAAGAATCAAAGTATGGTATCTTAGCTTTCTTTATATCATAGGCTCTAAAGTTTCTAGATAACGCGTTTAAACTGCACTTCCCTGTCAACTGATCCGGAGTTGTTGGCGAATTCTTAGTAATGGTTTGGTTCTACACATCGGCGTTACAGCGGGACTAAATTGGTTGTGTTAGTGGCGCGGTTGATATGCTGTATATTCATGAGCATTCCTAATAATAAAGCATTATCGAATAATTAAGAGAGTGTATGAGGTGAGAAAGTTAGAATTGGTAAAATTCCAATTCGCATACTTCGTATAAAGTCTATACGCATCTCTCTGATCTTCTTGATCAAAGCAAATAAACCATATTTTGTCTAAACCCTAATTAACCAATCGTCATCCAACGCTATGCCTATGATAGATGACCCACTAGCGCCGATTGACCACGAAAGAAATCATTAACAAGTGGAAAACAAACCATACTCCTGAACAATTCTATCTAATCACCCGGAAATGAAACTAATCAAGGAATATGTGTAACAAGTAATATTAAAAATTGCTATGCCGTTCTCATAGCGTTCTCAATAAAACTATTGCTGGCCGTAAACGTGAAATTTTCAAAAAGCATAACGTCATCGACATTGCTGGAGGTAGATCCCACGCCGGGAATTTCAACGCCAGGAGGACTAATGGCAAGGCTAGTGAACTCGTCGGCGAAGTTCTCAGCGAGAATGGGATCCGTGATAACCGAAACAATCGGAGGAATAATGCTCGGATCTCGCGCCTCAAGTTTTGCCCAGTTCATCTTTCTAAAAAAGCGATGCTTCCGGATGGCCTTGAGATCATCGGGGATATTACTGCCAAGCCGTTTCTTGGGCTCCTTCCGTAACAAGCGAGTCAGTAGGTCCTTAGCCTCGGCTGTCAGATAGTAAGGTAACACCAGCTTAGTCTTCTGAATTTTCTCAACAATGCGCTTATAGTTATTCCCCGTAAATGGAGGAGCGCCAGTGAGCAAATCATAGCACAGTGCCCCCAGAGACCACCAATCCACGGCGAAATCATATGGCTTTCCAAGTAGTATCTCAGGAGCCATATACTCGGGGGTGCCCAGAAATGTTTTGCAAGTGCCGCCATCGTTGGCAACTTTACTAAGTCCGAAGTCAGTGAGCACGAGATGGCCTTGGGAATCCAGGAGGCAGTTCTCCGGCTTCAGGTCACGGTAAACCACACCAACAACACTATGCAAATGCGACAATGCTAAAACTAGTTCAGCAGCATAGAACGAGACTGTATCCTCTGACAGCATCTTTTCCATTGCTAAATGGGAAAATAGCTCTCCTCCTTGCGCATACTCTAAGATTAAGTACAATTTGCGCTGGTCCTGCAAGGCATAAAATAGCTTAACGATGAATGGATGTCTAATAGACTCCAAGATCGCCCGCTCCGTCTTGGTTTGCTCGACAGTCTTTTTATGGACACGCATCGAAGCCTTCTTCAACTGCTTCTGTGCATAAAGCCGCCCAGTGGCCCTCTCCCGGACTAGAAGGACAAGCCCGTACGCGCCTTTACCGAGAACTTTAATAGGTTCGAAATCCGAAGGTCGGAGACGACGCTTCTTCTCGCTGTCTTCTGACACATATTCCGCAATATCAATCTGATACGAAGTGCCCATGAGCTCCTCATCTCTGAATTGATTATTCTTCAACGTACTTCCAAGATTAGCCAAACCCTCAGTGATCTCTGCAATAGCTTCATCATCCTCGATAATACTGCTGATATTTATCTGGACTCCATTAGGATATCCATTCACACTAGTCGTCAATTCATCCCCGTTGTAGCTTGGAGGAACCCAAGCCTCATCCCTGGACCCGATAGAGGAAATTGACTTGGTTCTGGGGCGAGAACGAAAGTCAGCGTCCATTTCAGGCTCATCGAATGCGAAAACCGCCGCCATTGCTAGATCGTAAAAGCTGAAATTGGTGTTGCAGCAAAGACACCATCCATTCAATATAACTAGAAAATAAGAAAAAAGTTAGGCGAAGTTTTAGATTATAATCTGGTGTCGCCTCATACCGTTTTACCTTGGCCAATAAACACTAATCCGAACCGACAGTCAAGATAATCAGCTACTAAGGAAGTTTCGTTCCAATAGTGACTAGTATCAAGCGCTGCGGAGGTTATAGAATCGCAGTCATAAATAGTATACGGTTGGGTTGATGACACTCAATTGTTCTTGGAGAAACAAAATTCTGGTAACTACCCTCCAAATTTTCGAGCTCTGAGATGTCGAGGTTGCAACACGTTGGGACTTCTGAGTTTGCGAGAGGTGATACGACAAACTTTGGTTTAAATCTCTACTAGAGGGGCTTGTACCCAACCAACTAACAAGCCAGTCACCCCTGTTCCTATCACGGTTGACAGAGAACGAACCATACCCTAACCAGACACATCTGTTTAGCGTTCTCAGGTGCGAGAGCGGCCATCAGACGCCTCAAGCTTTTACCAAATTAAGCCCACAGTCTGCTTTGAAAGGCAGGTAAACCTAAAATCGTGAGCGCCCGTTCGTTACCGCAGCAACCATGCCAAAACACTAACACGCGTCGGCAGCTTCAAAGTTTGCAACAACTCACTTCATCAGCGCACTCGATTCTTAACGACAACTTGTTTGACATACGATGAAGCTTGAAGAGCTGATAATTGACGGCTTCAAGTCGTATGCTACACGTACGGTGATCAGCAATTGGGATGAGCAGTTTAATTGTATCACCGGCTTGAATGGGTCGGGAAAGTCTAATATACTCGATGCAATATGCTTTGTGCTGGGCATCACAACAATGACCACTGTGAGGGCTCAGAATCTTCAGGATTTGATATATAAGCGTGGCCAAGCTGGCGTTACGAAGGCTAGTGTTTCGATTGTATTTGACAATAGAGACTCTGCGACGAGCCCGATCGGATTCGAGGCATGCCCTCAAATTAGCGTCACCAGACTGGTGCGTATTACTTCATATAATATTTTAGAGAATTGTACTAATCCATTTAGATTGTGCTTGGTGGTACCAGCAAGTATCTGATTAATGGCCATCGCGCGCAGCAACAAACCGTCCAGAATCTATTCCAATCGATCCAGCTCAACATTAACAATCCTAATTTCATGATTATGCAAGGCCGCATTACTAAAGTATTAAATATGAAACCGATGGAGATCCTTGCAATGATCGAGGAAGCATCAGGAACGCGAATGTTTGAGGAACGACGAGACAAAGCCTTGAAAACAATGGCGAAGAAGGATAAGAAGTTTGAGGAAATCAATGAACTTCTACGAGAAGAAATTGAACCTAAACTTGATAAGTTAAGAGCAGAAAAAAGGGCCTTCCTGGAATTGCAACAGACTCAGTCCGACTTAGAGCGGCTAACCAAAGTTGTAGTTTCTCACGACTACGTAAAGTATAATGTACATGCCATCATTTCGGTTCAACATAGAACATCTGAAATACTGATCACAGTAAATAGGAGCAACTAAGTAGCTTCGAGCAAATGATAGCCAGCAAGACTAGCGAGATGAATGACGTGGAAGCTCAGATCAACAAGACGAAGGGGGAGATGGCCATTATCGAGGAGGACATAGCGCAAATTGCAGCTCTACGTGAGAAGGAACTCCAAAAAGGAAACGAGTATCAGAAACTCGAACAAGGCCTTAAGGACTTGTCACACGAAATTGTGCGTCTGCATACATTATTGGAATTCAAGACCAAAAATCTTGCAGAGGAGGAACAAAAGGGAACAAAGATTCAAGAAAGCATCTCAGAGGTTAGTGGCGAAACCAATTTGTGCTATGATAGCTAAATTTTTCTGCAGCTTCAAATGCAGCTCGAGACTAAAACCAAGGAGTTTAGAGCATCGCAAGAGTCATTCCATTCTGCGAAGGAAGCGTACGATGCTATTTGCGGGGAAACCGCCAAAACGGAAGAACTGCTAGAGACACTGCAAACCGGTGTAGCGTCCAAGGAAGGTCAAAAGAACGGTTTCATGGACCAGTTGGAAGAAGCTAGAGCATGTGCCAGTCAGTCGAAGACCAAGCAGGAGCAATTGAAACTTCAGATTGCTCATTTCCAACAACGGCTGAAGGAGCTTGAGCCTCGCGCTCGCACAGCACGACAGCAGAACCAGGGCCTGTTTGACAAGTTAGAGAAGCTGAAATCAGAATGTGGATCCCTGCAGGCAGCTCTATCGTCAATGAACTTTGATCCTGAGGTCCACGAAGTCATGAAACAGCAGGAGGCAACAAGCGAAACAAAAGTCCGCGAGTTGACGGCAAGAATTGATAATCTGAAACGACAAGTCGCCAATATGGAGTTTACCTATACAGACCCAGTTCCCAATTTCGATCGAAGCAAAGTGAAAGGTCTGGTTGCGCAGCTTTTCTCAGTAGAAAAGGACAAATTTGCTGCAGCAGTTGCTCTCGAGATATGTGCTGGTGGTAGACTGTATAACGTTGTTGTCGATACCGAGGTGACTGGAACTCAGCTTCTTGAGAAGGGCAACCTTCCGAAACGAGTCACCATCATTCCCCTCAACAAGATAGCTGCATTTACAGCATCTGCAGAGAAGATTGGTGCAGCCAAAAGCCTCGCACCCGGAAAAGTCGACCTTGCTCTCTCACTCGTGGGATATGACGATGAAGTTTCCAGAGCTATGGACTATGTGTTCGGCTCGACATTAATCTGCGCCGATGCTGATACAGCCAAGCGCGTGACGTTTGATTCTCGTGTTCGGATGAAAAGCGTAACGTTACAGGGAGATCTGTACGATCCAAATGGAACTCTTTCCGGTGGGAGTGCTCCCAAATCTAGTGGTGTCTTGATCACTGTTCAGGAGTTGAACCATCTAATGGTACAGAGAAATCAGGAGGTAGCTGACCTTAGACGGCTGCGAGATATTATGTCCATTGAGAAGGCCAAGATCGCAGAGGGAACGTCAATAAGTCAACAGTTGGATCTCAAGCAACATGAGGTTGCACTGATGGAACAACAAATTGCTAATAATTCTTGCTCGGCTGTAAGTAGCCGCATGTACGAGCTGGAAGTATGCTAATTGAAAATAGATTATTAATGAGATCGACAGCGCTGCGCAAAGTATTGAACAGCTTCACCAAGAAATCAAGCACGCTCAGGAGATCCAAGCAAATGCAGAAAGTGACGTTCGCAAGACCGAGAAAGACATGGCCGAGTTCAAATCTGATAAGGGCTCTAAGCTCGAAGCATTGAAAGTACGTACTAGTTCAGATAACTTTGTCACGACAGTCTAACGCTTGTGCAGAAAGAATGGGCTGCATTAAAGAGGCAGGCAGAAAAAGCTTCCCAAACTATGAAGACTGTTCAGAAACAGTTCCAATCGGCTCAGTTAGAAAAGGGTAAGTACTGCACGTTGGCTCATGATATTTGGGTTCCAGCTACTATCTGTAGATCAACTCGAAAATGATATCATACTCGCCAACCGGTCATTCGAGGAGGCCAAGCAATCATGGAAGGAGCTGAATGCCGAGATTGCGAATATTACGGATAAGCTGGAGTCTACTAAGGTACAAATCGACGAAGTTCATCCTGGCGCCTGTTCTAACGGATTTTAGCATCATTACACCGAAACCTCTGATACTGTCGAGCGAGAGAAAGCGAAGATGATAAGCTTCGACTACGAGCTAGGAGTTCTTGAAGACACCAGGAGGGTGAAGGCACAGAAAGTTGCGGATCTTGGTATTACCTCTCAAAAGATCAACCATACGCTGGAGAAGATGAATGGTGACCGACGACATGCACATGAGCGACTCAGAGAACTATTGAGTCAGAATTCTTGGGTTGAAGAGGAAAAAGAGTAAGCTGTCTTTATCTTCACTGAAATGGAAGACATTTTCTAATGATTATATCAGCCTATTCGGCCGACAAGGAAGTCCATACGATTACTCTGGATACAATATCCAAGAATGCAAGGCAACTATGAAGCAATTGTCCGACAGGTTTCACGAGATGAAGAAGACTGTTAACGGCAAAGTAATGAATATGATTGACACCGTCGAGAAGAAGGAAATTGCTTTGCGGAATATGCTGAAGACTGTTGCAAAGGATAAGCGAAAGATTGAGGAGACGATCCACAGTTTAGATCAGTACAAAAAGGAGGCCCTCGTCAACACGTGGCAGAAGGTGGATGGGTAAGTGCCAAATATAACCGATACTTCAAAACCATCTCTAAGATATATGCAGCGAGTTCGGCCAAATATTTGCCGATATGCTACCCGGCAGTTTCGCAAAACTAGAGCCATCAGAAGGCAAAGATGTTACACAAGGTCTCGACATCAAAGTGTGCCTAGGCAAAATTTGGAAGGAAAGTCTCACGGAGCTTAGCGGTGGCCAAAGATCTCTAGTCGCTCTTTCTTTGATAATGGCGCTTCTGCAGTTCAAGCCGGCTCCTATGTATATTCTCGATGAGGTCGATGCTGCTCTTGATTTGAGTCATACGCAGAATATTGGCCGATTGATTAAGACCAGATTCAAAGGGTACGATCATTTTGTCGTTCAGTGAGTGGTTGCTAACAAATCTAGGTCGCAGTTTATAGTCGTTAGTTTGAAAGAAGGATTTTTCTCCAATGCCAACCGGGTATTCAGAACTCGTTTCCAAGAAGGCACGTCGGTCGTGTCTGTTATGTAATTTAGGTGGTATATTGAAGTTTTAGTGCCTTTGCCAGCCTATAAATGTTGCTGTCCTGAGAATGTGATGTTGTTGTATAACAAAAACAGTTTACTTGTTCCGTGTGCTTGCCTACAAAGATCTTTGTTGAATTGAGGTGGTGATTTAGGATATCCACAAATAACAAGAATATTAATGAAATAATACTGATGCGGACGAGATGCGACGGAATCTTTACGTCAACAGCCCATCAAATACACCAAGGGTAAGGGCTGTGCCGCCGATTTGAGTTCGTGGCGCGCCTGTCCACCTTCGAACTGCTCACGTATGTTTTCAAGCCAGAGACTACGGAAGTGAGTCCCGTTCTTGTTCAAAGAGCTCCGTCACATATCATTCGTTGTCGATACATTTGCTGATTGATTTTAGCAGTTATAGATATGGCGAGCGACAGTGCGACGACGACTTTTATTGCCTGCATAGTGATAGGCTTCTTATTAATAAGATGGTTCGTGATCCCATCAGCACCGCCATCGTCATCCTCGGCTGCTACTGGCACGGGGACATCGTCTTCGCAAGCAACCACTGGAGCTAGCACGACATATCGGAGAAGACGGCCCATTACTCAGGGGATGATAGAAGTTGTTCAAAGCATTGCACCCACTCTTACGGTCGAGCAAATACGATATGATCTTGACCGGACAGGATCAGTTGAGCTCACGATCGACCGCATTCTAGCTGAGGGTGGATTACCATTCGTAAGTTACGCCGGATATCATGTCGTGGTGGCGTTAATACGATATTCTGACAAGACTATGTTAGCCTCCGAATGTGCAGCCAGACACACCTCAGACGCAGGCCTCGGCATCTACGTCTGCAGCTGCGAAGGGTCCATATCCTGATTTAATTAAACGATATAATCTTGAAGCGAAACTTCATAATGGCATTGAAGAGTCGGACGAATCTACAGTAAAAGAATTAGGAAGTACATCGGCCGGTGCAGTGAAGAAGGCGAAGTGGAGTCACTCGAAGGAAGAGCGGCAAGCAATGCTACGGAAACAGCGGGAAGATATGATTCTGCGTGCTCGCCGCAAGCTAGAAGTAGAGGAGAAGAAAGCAAATGCTACAGCATGAGGCGTGTGCAGCAGCTGTCAGATGTGAACTCTTTACCTCAGGAATTGGACGAGGGTAAGACTATGGGATATCGAGCTTTCGTTTTGAGTTGCAGAAAGTTTACTCTCTAAGCTTTCAGCATTGTTTCTGCTTTCAGAATGAGTTTTGATTGTTACGCTTACTTGATTGCCAACCGGCGCATGCGCACCTCATTCATGCTTCGTGGCCCCTTGGAATTAATCATATGTACAATGTCGTACACGAAGGTTCTAGTGGTTACCAAGAACATATATTTGTTGATATGATGGATTGTTTACATACGGCTCGCCGTTTGAGATTGGATAAGTTGATGCTACCGGCATTATTGTACAGTTACTATAGTAATATTTTTTTGTCGCGCCCTTGTGAAATCCTGTAGGTTGACAAGACCCTCGGGTGGCATTGACTATATGCAACGCAGATATCATCGCCCCTACAAGACATGTGCTTTATGGCGTTGGAGCCGGACAGAAATTCGTAGCGAAGGCCGTAAATTAACTAAAGTAAAGTGCAGTACTCTATGAAGTAACATTTATTGCTCGACGTTTGTAATGGATACACGGAATTGTTGAAATTATCAATCCACGAGCCGCCCTTCTGTGGGTTAGGGGCAGAATTATCTTCTAGTGCGGCTTTGGCGAAGCGGCGGTGATTCACAGATCACATCAACCGGACGTTGGTCCCCATAGCCGAAGAAACTTCGAGAAAGCCAAAGCCAAAGTGTTGTTATGGCGTAAATGGGTCAAATATGTCTGAAAGTGGCACCGAATTTCCGGGTAATTTCCACCGTTCCATTTTTCTTCGGGAAAGTTGAAATTGGCCCGCGAAATAAATTTTGGTCGACATTGTGAATAAAGCTACTTTCCTCGATCGTCGCATTTACTGTTCCATAGCTTAGCTACCTTATAGAATTGACAGCGAGATGCCCTTCACAGTAGCATCTACAAGGGCGACAACAGTGCTGCGGAATCAATTGAAAGTGCTCTTTACACCGTGTCCATACTCAGTTTGCGCCAGCTCTCGGTTTTCGTCCACGAGCAAGAAACACGCAAATCCGGCTCGACCAACCGTTAGCCCAAAGCCCCACTCAGAAAGAAAGAGGAGCAACTCGTTACCACTGCATTTTCAGTCACGGCGGTCATTTCATTCATCTTTGCTGTCCCTAAATGGACGAACTGATCCTTACGGAACTTTAGGAATTAGCAAGAATGCGTCGGACAAAGAGATCAAGAAGGCGTATTATGCGCTAGCTAAGAAGTACCATCCAGATGTTAATACTGAAGACGGTGCCGAAAAGAAATTTCATGATATTCAGGATGCGTATGAGATATTGTCAAATGCAGAGAAGAAATCCCAGTTCGACTCATTCGGACCTGGGGCGTTTGGTGGTGCTGACGCTACCGGTGGAGGTCCCGGAGACGCTGGCGGCGGTCCGTTCAACCCGTTCAGTAATTTCAGTGGATTTGCAGGCTTTGGTGGCGGTCAAGCTTTCGACATGGAAGATTTGTTTAGCGCGTTTACGGGCGGTAGCGCTAGGGGTCGAGGTCGGAGATCAAGAGATACAGTTCAAGAATTTAAAGGTGACGATATTGAGGTATGCTTTGCATGACAATTATCGTGTATTGAATAGAAAACTAACTATTTGTAGGTACTTGTTTCTGTCTCCTTTATGGACGCAGCGAAGGGTATTTCTAAGGACGTCAGCTATAACCCATTAGTCGCCTGCCACACTTGCAGCGGGACAGGCTTGAAGACCGGCCATAAGCGCGCTACGTGTCCTAAATGTCGCGGTACCGGCACCCAAGTTCATATGACTGATGGTGGATTTGCTATTGGCACAACTTGTAATACTTGTGGTGGCACAGGTGTCTTTGTCGATCCGAAGTCGGCGTGCTCAACTTGCCACGGCGAGGGTATTTTGAAGACTCGACGCACGACGACGGTGGATATTCCACCTGGGATTGAAGATGGGATGCGATTACGAGTGTCCGGTGAAGGCGATGCACCACCGATTCAGTCAGACAAGAATGTCCGTATTCATAGGGGTGATTTGTATGTCAGAGTCAAAGTTGAGCCTCATGCAGAGTTCACTCGAAAAGGCCCTCAAGTCTTCTACACTGCTGAGGTTCCTATGACTACAGCTGCTCTCGGCGGTAAAGTTCGAATTCCGACACTCAGTGGGGAGGCGGACCTCACAGTACCACCTGCTACACAATCAGGCATGACGGTTACAATGACTGGTAGGGGTATGCCAATGCTGCAACGCAACCAGAATGGTGATATGAAGGTCACGTTCAAAGTCAACACATTGAGGTATGTGCTTTTACTTATACTGTCTTTCGGAGATGTGTATTAACTACTTTTTAACAGACCAACGAACGCCGAACAAACTAGACTTTTGGAAATGCTAGCGGATGCGTTTAATGACCGGAGTGCAAGACGAACTCAGACGAATAGAGACAAGTGAGTTGAAGTTGATTTTCAGTAATTCTATTCCCCGAAATTATGGTGCTCTGGGTTACGGCATTTCTATATGCATATTGGGTGTCATGTCACTGGACTATTTGGGCAAGAAAGCTTTTAATATAGACGGCCTTTTTGATGTATATATAATATAATGTATTGATATTTCTATGATGGCTTATTGTGTTGGTTCTGACTTTCATACTTCTCTTCAGTTCATTTTCACCTTCCTCGTCATCCACCACGAACGACAGCGCACCCAAAGGACCGAAACAGTCTGACAAGTCGGCTGATAACGACGGATTTTTGAAATGGACGATGAAGAAGATATTCCATGTCGACGGTAACGAAGAGACCAATGAAAAGAAATAGATAAACGAAATCACGTGCAATTGCAACAGAAGCACATGATTATGTATTAAGTGAATGGTGACACGATAATATTAATGCAGCAATTTGGCTGCAGAGATATGTACATATTGATCTCATAAAGATGTCGTTGTCTCGACAAAAGGCGTATGATGCATCCTATTAGCACCTATCATTTTGATGCCACATAGTACTGGTCCGTACGAGTCATTTACTTTGTATATATTATTCTATCTCATGTCATTGTAGTGTTCCTTGATCTTCACGTATAGTATTTGCCTTTATTGGAATCTAGGTTGTGTGGCATGGTAAGGACATCAGCGGAATTATTACTGCGGTAAATAACTCGAGCCCAACAATTACTTTGGGAAGTGTACACGTATTCAGTCGCATCCTCCTGATTAACGATATGTACTCGAATCCCGCCGTCCGGCACAAAACACAGAGACATATCAGTATCCGTATATCGACTTACCGCATTCCCCAAGACTCTTTAAGATCTTCATCCCGCCATTTCAGGGCCCAGCCAGTACTCTTCTCGATCTCTGTTACAAGAATACCGGGTAATTGTGTACATATCATATGATGGCTGTGCCCTGAATAGCTCTCCGGCAGCATTTCACGACTCTCCAGGAGGAATCCAGTCTTGCATTTTAAATATCGTGGGCTCTTCGCCGATGACGGCACTTGATAAATCCATGCGTGCGAAGCACTAGAATAGAGATTGCCCCAGACCTCCGAAAAAACCGTTTATCCTTGCAGACAATAACAGAGCGGCACAGCCTCCGATATGCCGGCGTCAGTTTGGGGAGATGAACTCATTATTTCGAGACAGCATAGGACCACGCAGGCGGCAATTGTTTCGATATTCTTGGATTGTACAGTTGGTAGAAGATGCTGAATTGATTGCTGCTATAGTTCGGGTACCGATAATCTATTGCTCCATTTGACTTGACGATATTGAGAGAAAGGAGCAGAAAAGTGCATGGCTCTGAAGTGCCAAGCGAGGGAGTACTATTGCAAAAATGCCATTGATTGTTAAACATATCAAGCTTGAAACGTCAGAATGGTCAGATCAATCGGGGGGTGTAAAAACTTATACCCAGGGCTATTTCGTCGACGTAATTTCGCAACAATCGTGCTTTGTCAATATTCGCGAGAGCACTGTCATTTCGTGTGCCACTATTATCATTTGTAGTACTTGCGAGCGGACTAGGAGCGCGCGATGGTGCCATCCATTTTGCTGACGAAAATATGTAATCTCGTAACATATTGTGTACATCATGATATGTCGAATTCTCTTCTGCATATCCAGAATCTGAGACTATATCTATATTTGAATGATATTTTTACTGCTCTAAAGCATACCGAGTCCAGAGACTGTACATTACTACCAACTTCTGCTTGCTTGCGTGTGTGGTAGTATAATCTCCGATCCAGCTATCCGAGCTATCGAAAGTGGCTCTCTATGTGACAAATTACTGCCGTTATTGAAGCAATACCGATGTCGACTGGGAGAGGTGCACTCATGACAAGTTGAGAAATGTCTGTCCGAAGTATGTCAACGAGCTGCTGCCTAGGTTGTGACAGTATGATGATATTCGTATCATTTGGACTGCTTTGTGCCGGAGGAGAACCTGTTGGAAGTACTGAGAATAGTCCGCCCTGTTTTCGCTTCTCGGTCATCGATTATTTGTTGCTTGCTTAAAATATTTGAGCATTTAAATAAGGTTCATTTACGACTGCACTAGGACATAGAAATAGTGCGGTTCGGGCTCTGCTTCTACACAATGGATAAACAACAGCCGGGCTGTCGCCTCATCAGCACTCCGTTCCGTCCTATACTTACTCGCCTCCAAATTTGTCGAGGCATGCAAACTTTGCTATCAATCTGTAGTCGAGCATTCTCGTGAACACGATATAGAGTGAGTCACCGGTATGATTTCATCGACCAACCCATTGTCAGCCTCCTCTGTGGATAATGCCAACGGCATCACCGATCTCGAAAATGTGACTCCACTCTGGACTCCAGAAGCCGTTATCCCGCCCGAGATCCTCAAGCTTCCTGTACCACTGTCTTTTTTCCGTATATTACGGTACCTCAAGATGCAGCGACGAACCGGTTGGTTAAACCACGGCATCCGAGTCGAGACCGCGGAATCTATTGCAGACCATATGTATCGAATGGCCGTGATGTGTTTGTTAGCTCCCACTGAAGAGAAATTGGACAGCAGAAAATGCGCGATGATTGCCCTTGTGCATGATCTCGCTGAAGCTGTGGTTGGTGATTTGACGCCGATGGATCCACTTGGTGCAGGTTCGTGGTCGTTTGAGTGGGGCCTGATTGAAGTTGTGTTAATGGAGAATTCTAGAAGAAAAGCATAGACGCGAGCGCGAGACTATTTTATATCTCGCAAATCAGCTAAAGCCTGTCAATCCCAGTGCATCAGTCGAATTGACAGCCTGTTATTTTGAATACGAAGAACAAACCACGCCCGAAGGGAGATTCGTTAAGGACTTGGACAAATTCGAGTTTCTACTACAAACTGCAGAGTACGAAATGGACGTCAAAGCCAGAATCGAAAGTAAAGATGTTGATATTAAGAGTTTTTGGTACGCAAAGGAGAAGATCACTCATCCGCTTGTCAAGGAGTGGACGAATCAGTTGATCGATGAGCGGACACAAGTCCTCGGAGAGAATCTTCATTATTAATGTTATCGTATGGCGCGCAGACATTATGTGGATGCATTGACTGCATTTTAGTTTGGCGGGTTTGTTGTATATACATTACATTTCACGCATTTTTGACTTATAGTATACAAGAAACTCAATTCGGCTTGATAACTCATAAAAATCTGATACACCACCCTTGGTCCCATAATTATGATTTCTATATGTTCTCATTCAGAGATTATCCCGACCAAACACGGCTGGTGCGATAGTATGTCTCGCAATCAACCCAACAGCACAACAGCCTGCCTGAACCCCCAGTATCACTATCGCAAGCCTATCTTCGCGTAATGGACCGGCCCACGTAAGCACGAGATTGACGATTGTGAAATTAGACGAAGATTTAATCACGTGAGTCTCTGGATCTCGTTCTAAATCAAGCAATTTCAATTTTCCGAGACTGGTGAGCAGGAGTAATTCTGCACCTTTCGGAGGTAAGTCGAAATACACCCGCGACGGCTCTAAAAGTCCTGTTTCTGTATTCAATTTCGGAAGACGGTGGCGTGGACAATCGACTAGCTTAAACAGCTGTGGGGCGGAGTAAATAAAATTGACAATCTGCGGGATCAAAAACAATAATAATGTCTTCGAGAAATGGCCCAGAATGCCTACTTGCGCGAACACCATACCAGCAAAATAACAGTACGTGTCGCCCACAAACACGCGTGCTGGATACCAGTTATATTTGAGCAGCGCGGCGGTCACGGCGATCAATGGTAGCACAAAGTATGTTGAGAGTAAGTGCGCTTCGGT
Source organism: Lipomyces mesembrius (assembly GCA_038497805.1). Classification (NCBI taxonomy): domain Eukaryota; kingdom Fungi; phylum Ascomycota; class Lipomycetes; order Lipomycetales; family Lipomycetaceae; genus Lipomyces; species Lipomyces mesembrius. Next base: position 1,241,897 of record MU972896.1, on the reverse strand, counting down.
TGCTGGATGTGGAGGATGGAGCCCCAATATTCTGCCCGGGATGATATACATGGCGTCGTTCAGTAACAAGAAGATTGCTATAATGAGTGATTGGCCGGCTTCGAGACCGTTGATCCCCGCAAGAATGTTGATCGAGTTCGGGCAGAAAATAGCCATAGCAAGCATGTATATGTAATAAAACACGCCTAGGTCTACGACCGGTACGGCAGAATTTGATACCATTCCGGGATTGAATAACCTCCAAATAACAGGTGGCACTGCAACCAATGTGACACCAAAGTCAACGTAGTACACCAAAATGAGAGGCAAGACGGCGATTGCGGGCAGTAATAACTTGTTCCGCCACCGAATGTCAAACAAATCGTCGGCGACACCTAACACTAACATGCTGAACGAAGAAAGTAATGCTGCAAGAAATTCTGCTAACTTAGAGTGCGGGAACATGCGCAGAGATCGGCCTTTGTGTAAGGTCGCTGTGTCGAGTACATGCTCGCGATTGCCGCTGCCAGATGTCTCCGTGACAAAGAACTTGGCAAATAGAAACGGAATGAAGAAGAACAGTGTAATTAAGTATACCACAGCGCACACTGCACCCATTGATTCCGGTCTGCCCAAGAGTAAGTTATTCAAATCCTGTGGTAGTGGCCAGATCAAACGAACTCACATTTGGGGCCTATGTTTCTTCCCAAGATCACGACCAACGAACCCGACACGAACGAAGTCGGGCCCGAGAACCGGTATCAACACTGCAGTAATGACATACGCAAGAACACTGAACCCGATACAAGCTATCAGCGGATCATATTCCGAATTGAAAATTAAAGCGAACGACAGGCCAACCAGGAAGAGTGTCTCCAGTTTGGCTCTCATTGAACTCGATGTTGGTACCGCTCCTCGCTGAACTGACTTCTCAACTATCGATGAGCCTTTAGGAAGACCATTGCCTGAGTCGTCACCATTCTCTACAGGTATAGGTCCAGACATCGAGGATTCTGCTCCGGAGGTCTAACAGATCTGAACATCGCCCCGGCGCGATGAGCTTCTCGAGCTGACGTGGCCAGAAATATGAAAATAAGGGTCTAGTGTGTTCACGTGCCAATGTCGGTGACACCAAGATTTGATGCGACAATATCAGGCTTCCAAGATAGTTGACGGCAATTTAGGAACAGTCGTGCCATATTACAATTCTTTAACCTACATACGATTCCGAAACAACCTGATGCACAGAAAATGATGTTGACCGCCGCGAATTGAGATTTACACTGAAGTCTTAGCTATATTGTCTCAATAAGTGGAATTTAAGGTTCTACTTGATCCTTAAGTCGACACACGTCTGCACTAATGAATGCGATAGCAACTGGTCACGAAGACCTTATTCACGATATAGCATACGGTAAACACTTTACGACATTATGCCCTTGATAAATACTGACTCTTTAATACAGATCACTATGGACGTCTACTGGCGACGTGCTCTTCGGATCAATTCATCAAATTATTCACCCGCGTGGTTCCTTCAGCCGAATGGACACTGCTCTCGTCTTTCAAGGCGCATGATGCCAATATCTTCAGTCTTTCATTTGCACCCCCACAATACGGTCTGCTCCTGGCGTCTTGCTCAGAGGATCAAACAGTACGCGTGCACAGCTCAATAGACAATGGCCACACGTTCACTAAGATTGCTACGTTATCGGACTCAGGGGGTCCAGTGCACCAGGTCGCGTTCGCCAAATTCGGCGGACATGGCTTGAAATTGGCATGTATCGGCGCTGACGGTGTCGTGAGGGTCTACCATGCTGCAGATCCTGCCGACCTGCGACAATGGCACCTTGCCTTCGAGAAGGTGGTCGACAAGGACGGACTACTCTCCACTGGTGTCGCTGCTAGGGATTTACAGGGAGATTTCGCGGTAGACTGGTGCCCTTCTGGGACAGTTCGCGCGTCGTGGTTTACATACGAATTGGGTATCGACATGGACGACGTTGAATTGCCGCGTGTCGACCGGTTGACCATCGCAGAACTAGCCGTAGAGCAGTTTGTGGCGTCCTCAATGTCGAAGGTGGTAGTGTTTAGGAAGCGGCTAAATGGAGGAATATATGAGTATGAGCCAACTGAGGAGTTGCCTGGCCACACGGATATTGTGCGGGACGTTGCGTGGGCGAGCAACGCCTCCGTTGGTGGCCGGTATGAGCTGATTGCGACAGCGTGCAAGGACGGCTGGGTTCGCATCTTTAAGCTGACGACGCGTCGGATGGGAGTGCGGGCGACGGAATATCAGAACGGCGCAGCAGGCACAGTAAACGGCAATGGCGAGATAGGCGCGGACGAGGACGATCTCGGGTACGAGGTCGAGCTGTTGGACCAGTTCGACCACCATAAGAGCGAGGTTTGGAAGGTTTCATGGAACTTCTCAGGTACCGTTTTGAGCTCGTCTGGCGACGACGGGCGGGTCAGGTTCTGGCGGGCAGCTTACACGGGGAAGTTTGTTGGACTGGGCGTCGCATCGGCCGAGCAGGGCTCCAACGACGAGATGGACGAATAGAGCGCTATGTATTTTTACGCCTGCTCTATATCTACTATACAATACAAAACAAACTGTATATAATCACATACCACGGACAAACATGCCGAGCACGGCCACAATGGGGTAGCACAATATGCCTACCAGCATGAAAGCCTGCTGCAGAGCCGCACAGGTCTGATACACAAACCACACAAAACATATGAACTCACCTACTACCATCGCGTCCATGACCGTCGCTCGGAGTGCCTCTTTCCGCGCAAACACGTCGAGTGGACACGACAGCTCCGATGACCTTGGCGGGAATAGCACAAGTGTCATGACAAATTTAGCGAGCTCAATGGGGATGGCGAAATAGCGTAGAAGCGGCGCGCTTTGGGTGAACCTGAGGAAGCAGTCGGAGATACGCTCCGCAGCTTGCTCGTCGTCTACCGAGGCTCCAAAGGTGCACGGCCCAGTCGCGAGTGAGCCAGCCGGTACATCAGACTCAGCAGGCGCGAACATGCACTGAGCGCGGCGCAGTCTTTTGCGACTAAGCATCACCCACTTCGATCGGTCCTTGCGGATCGCGCCCATAGTCGAGCTCTACGGCATGTCAGCGCGGCAAGATTTGCACAACTACCAAACGCACTTACCAGCAGCGCGCGCGATAGAATGCTGATACGTTTTCTAGCCACCCGCTTGCCAAGTGCCTCTGTGTCGAATTTCGACATATCAATGCCGAGTATCTCTAGATTCGGACCTGATTTTGATGCAGTGTTGGCAGCGGAGATACGTGCCACAAGTAGAGCCTGGAGATCGAGCAGACCCATGCCCGCCATGCTCCTCCTCCTGCTGCCATTGCTAGCGCGGCGGATGTTGAGCGGCGCGACAGACGGCAGGTCGGCCCAGTCAAGCTGCTCGTCGGCATTGCTCTCATATAGCGACGTTGCCATGGTAACCGGCGACAGTGTGCCTTCTCCCAGAGTGTGGACGGAGTCGAATACAAGCGCGTTCCCGCTCTCGTGATCGTTGACAGCCGGCTGCAGTCTATTCACGACGATAATCGATGACGTACGCACGGGAATCGACGCAATAGAGCGCTGGGCTAGCCGCGCATCAACACACGGCTCTCTACCATCGTTCTCAGAGTCGCGGATCTCCTGCCAGTCCGGATAGTCATCCATCAACCGCGCCAGCACCGCTTTCCGCCGCTCTCGTTCCTCGTCTTCATCCACTGTGATTTCCTTGCCAATACTACCATATATTGCGTCGTTGAGATTGAACTTCTTTGTCCTCTTGATCTTGAGCCTTGATACTAGCAAAGACGCCGGGGATGGCACCGCCGATTTCAATCCGCCGTCTCTCGCCTCTGCCATGACTTCTGCGTACTCTCGAACACCTTCGATACCAATCACTTTCTTCACTGCCTTCTTCCACAATTTCGGCATCGGCGCCTCGGGACGCGGTGCAAACGCAAGGTCAACCACACTAGGCGACCGTGCTGAGTCACATGATGGCCTCGGCTGACTACCCCGTTGTAACGTTGGTCTCCCTCTGTGCGGGAAAGGCGCTGGCGGAAACTTCGGCGAGCATGGTGCAGGCGGCAGCGGAACCGACGAAATTCTATTTTTCCGCCGATGGTTAGTCGGCGACGCAGGCGTAGACACTATGCCTCGATATTTAATTGTTGTTTTCAAATCTTTAGGCAGGAGTGGCGGTGGAGACAGTAAAATCGGAACCGACGACACTCTAAGCCTCCTCGTCTTCGTCCTTACCACTGACTTTGGCAGAGCAGGCGACCAGCCCAACGATTCGGACTGCGGCCGGGCTTTGGGCGAGTACACCAAGTCGTCGGCGAAAATGTGTTCATGATGTGCATTACCCCGATGTATCTGACGCTCTCGACTACCGCTATTATTCGCACAGTGAACCCCGAGGTATGATTTTGCCACAGGAGATACCTGCAGAGGTGTCTTCTGTGGAGTCCCTAGCGGCATGCTGGCCACGTCGCAAAGCGGATATGCTTTCGATCGTGCCTGCGGCGGAGGCGTAAGGAGCTTGGGACTTGTTCCCTGCCGATATGGTCGTGCTCCTCGAAGCGGACGCTTCAGCGGACGAGGAGGAGGTGGTGGTGGGGCGCAATATGCAATGGATTTCATCGGATGTCCAATCCAGCGAATAATTTGCACGTAAAGTATTTTGAAGGCTTCGATACAAACAGCAGAGATGCAAACAGAACAATATAAAACAGAACAGAAAAACCTGGTATAGGATGCCACCAGCCCGGACCAGTACTGATGTCGCGCCATACCACATTGCGATAACAGAGATGAGTTAACTCTACAGACCCCATAGAGGCTGGCTCAGTTTCCGAAGTTGAATAATGGTGCGCGCGGGCTGATGGTTGCTATTGACAGGGCATTGGCGGTGGTCGCAGGGGGTTTGGAGGCTGGTTTTATGCCGCCGCGCTAGCCTTCACCCAGCCACTTTTCTGCTGCTACTGTGAAATCACTTTGCGCCCTCGACACATCCCGTCCGACAACATTATTGTGAGTGACTTTCGTTGTTAGTGATGAGATGGTCATGATTTTGTGGTTTTTATTTACGCAACGTGTTCATTCACACGTCAAGATAAACATTGTAAGTCGTCGCCAGAGCAACGAAACTCTCATCTTCTTGGGGCAATGATCTACACAATTTCGATTGAAATTCTGCAGTGCCTTTACATCATTTGGAACTACCATAAGACAGAACCCTTCATGTTCTACCGTACTTCCTTTGCCTAAATGCTTTCGAACTACTAATTCGCTAATATCCAACGTCAATCGGACCTCGCGTCTGGATAATAACCGTCTCGCGAAAGCTTCAGTCTCAAAACACAACGCAAAGTGATACGTGTATACTGCATAACCGTCAAATCCTGTGGCGCAAGGCGACGCGATGGGGAGGTCCCGACGCCCGCGATGCGAGCCTGCAGACTTAGCGGCTCCCCCTTCGTGGCTATCTCGGCAGCAAGGCTGCCAGACCACATTTACATACCTGTTTATAGTCAAAAATTTTCCTGAAATTATTATTTATAGAAAAAGCCCTCTGTATAAAGTTTGTAATGAATTGTAAAACGTTGGTGTGTTGCGATGCTCATTTGGAGAAAAGGGATCAGACGGCATCGCATCACCTCGGAGCGCTGCGCACTGCAGCGGCTCGATTCCCCAGTTCCGTGTCTCCGCCACTTGTTCTATCCTGATCGTCCATCCCACTCCCTGCTTGATTTATTCATCCCCACAACGATATCATTAGTAGGAATGTCTCGAAGACGCGGTGATCCTGAAGAGGAGCTTGAGGTTAGTTTTGATTTGTGATTTTGGTTGGTTGTAGTGAGTTTGGAAGGTGGCCTGGGGACCGTTGGGCAAAAGGGGCTGGGTTACGGCTGACTGGTCTGTACTAGGCTCTCCCTTCCGATGAGGAAGAGGAGGAAGAAGAGTACGAGGATACTGACCCTGGAGCGTCTGAAGATGAAGAAGAAGAAGAGGAGGAGGAGGAAGAAGAAGAGGAAGAAGAAGAAGTCGGTGAGGAAGACGAGGAGGAAGAGGAGGAGGCTGTCGGACCCAATGGCAAGCGTACGTTCCTTGAATAGATTATACTGATAGATTGAGCTAATGGTAATGTAGAAAAGAAGACTGAAAATGGAGATAAAGAAGGAAAAGAAGCAGACGAGGAGGACTTGGAAGAGGAAGAGGATGACAACGAGGAACCTGAGGAGAAAGACGATGAAGCTCCACCAATCAAGAAGCGGAAAACCGACAAGGTTTCTGCAGAAACAGGAGTGGAAGCGGTAAATGTTTCCAAACTTTTACTTTTGAACGGATGCTAATTGACTCACAACCAGGCTTGAATGGTTCCCTTCATCTGCTCCGTGCTTCTGTCAGCGGCGGCGTACCGTTCTCCACAGTCACTCGTTCAGTGTCTGCTACCTAGGTAGATCATGTGTGCGATAGTAGCGTGTAGACGTCTCAAAAAAATAAAAGTCCTTCCGTCCGTTACATTCCTCTGCTTGGTTATTTATCTTGTTGTAATGTTGACTATAATGTAAATTGACTGCTTGAAAGTAACACACGAAAAATAGAAATACATCTCTATGTTGTACCATGCAAACTACTGTACAAATTCTTATAATAAGTTCCAAATATATGGCGTACAGCAATCGTTATTGTATTCTCCATACGGATATAACTCCCCCATCACCGACTGCAACAAGATACTCACCGTGTGGACTAAACGCCAGATGGCGAACCAACCGGCGCGAACGAGGTATGTCAAGCATAACATGTGGCCGTACGGATTGGAAAGGATCTGCAATCGCACTCGTTCCGTCTCCCTTGAGCGCAAGAGTCGAAGAGCCGGATGCAATCGACAGTGCTTTTTGTTGAGCTGAGGGCAAAGTGAGCGGTTCAGCCTTCTGCTCACCTACTGATAAACCTGATCGTTTCGCGTCCTTAACTCGAATGTCTTTGATCCTGCCGTTCTGCTGAGTCGCTGATTTATCACTTGTCTTCGACACACTTCTCCGAGCAGACAGTGCTTTCAGATTCGTCTCGTTAATGGTATCTGTCAACGCAGATGGTTTCTTCTCATCATCAGATATAGATCACTCATGAATTTTTCGATAGGGTCTTCCAAACACTTACCACGGATGTCTCCATAACTGTGCGCTGCTCTGTTGCAATCGACTTGGCGACATCTGCATCTTCTTCATCCTCAGAATCATTTTCATTCTCCTCCACCTCGTCATCGGATTCATCTTCTTCGTCGTCTGGTTCTACACTGTCTGGAACAACGAGTCCCGCCCTAATCTTTGGGTGGGAAGCAGTCTCCGCCTCGTCAGCGCTGTCGGAAGAGAGCTCTATAATGCCACCATCTGTATTCGAAATAATACTTTGATTCCGAACCATTGTATTGCCTTGCAAGTCGGCCCCTCCCGCAGGACTTTGGTCATCCTCGTAGGCTTCTTCAACGCTAACGCTTTCCCCGTCTACGTCGGAGGGATCCTCATCGCTAACGTGGACGATCTGAATGTCTTGCATTGATTCTGTATTCGAGAAGCCTGATGCAGATTTCGTAAATCCATAGTGGTCTGGTGCATCGTCATAAACTTCGTCTTCTTCGTCCTCCGCGTCGCCATTCTGGTAGTCGTCAGTTTTGCCATCTTGACCGTAAAGGGATTCCGTCAATTCGACGTCGTCAGCACTATCGTCGAAATTGGAATTTGCCTCCAAGTAATGCTCATGTCCGTCGTCCTCGTCCTCATTGGTCCCGACACTTCCGTCCTCGCTCATGTATGACGCAGCCCCATTTCGGATTGTCGCTGCCATCCGTCTAATTTTGTCATGCTGACGGAATCTGCGTTTATTCCGTCGCGCAAGATCCTTAGCAGCCGACGACCCGAGAACCATACGTCTCCGCTTCTTCTCCTGCGAGTCGGAAATGGACCGGTTGGCATCCTGCTCATTTTCAGTCCCATTCTTCTCTGTACTCGCAGCCTCCACGTCGTCGTCGTTCCCGTCAGCCGTCGGAATGCGAGTAGCATCCTTCTGCAACTCATAGCTTTTTAAATCAAAAACATATACCCGCGCAGAATCATTCCCCATCGCTAACAACGGCGACAGATTGTCAGCACCGGTAAGCTTCCCGAAACGCATATACCACGGCGCTGTATTGGGTGTACTAAATTGGACCAGCCGCGTAAACCCAGGACCAAAAGCTGACATAGTTTCCCGCTGTTTGTCGTGGTTTGTCGGCGCATTATCTTGGGACAAGATATCTGCCATTTCGGACTTGAAGCCGTCGATACGCCATAGAACAATTTTGTTTTCCTTCGCAGCTTTGGAGAGGATGAGATCGCCGTAAAAGGAGACGCTGTCGACGTAGTTTGAGTGGAGAGAGTTGGTGGAAAAGTGTGACCAGTGCAGGACTATCGGGTCGTCTTTGTGCATTGGGAGGGTGGAGAGATTGGGTAGGGCCCATAGGTGGACTTGGTTGTCCATTCCGCCCGAAACGAGAAAGCGGCCGGACTCATGGAAGCCCTGACCAGAGTTAGCCAACGTACGGCACATTACGTGTAACAAACAGCCATACAACTGTGAGGACTTGCTCGCGGTGCCCTCCGCCGGCGCATATTATAGCACAAGGCTGATCCTTGTACTTCGGTTCGAGATTCCACACTCTAATCGTATGGTCTCCGGACGATGACGCGATGATATGCGGGTGCGTGGGACAAGTATGTAAATCGAGAATTTCGTCTCCATGACCTTTAAGTGCCCGTACAAGTTTGCCGGATGCGCAGTCAATAATTTTGACGACGCCGCTTTTACCGCCGACGGCAATCAAGGGACGCCCAGTGTTGGTGTCATATGTCCAACATGCCGAGCAGAGGCTTTCCTGGGGCTGAACCGCGTTAGTGTTTATCCGTAAACTAGCACAGCACATATATATACATTTTCGTCGGCGTACGTGGCGAGGATTTCTATGCTTTTATTCTGACCTGTTGGATCTGCACCGCACGCGGCAATTACAACCTAAGTAGCATTAACCTACTGCAAACTTGACTCTCTAAAGCTTCAATCAAGCATACATAAGTATCTCCAATAGTCACGAATATCTGAGGCTCGCCCATTTTTGTATACGGGTAGAATGAGACATAGTAGAATATCGATACATTATTCGTCTATTCCCAAGTTAGTCATTGCGAAACATCTTTTATTCCAAAGTTCTGGAAGTTCAACTCACATGAGCAACGCTTTCGATGATGAATTTCTTCATTTTAAACACTTTTTCTCACTGGTGCAAGCATAACAATTGCAGTGATGAGACGGTAATATTCACTGTTTCGTGCTATAGCCTGGAAATGGTGCTGAAACTATGGACACTCGTCACGCTCATACTAATTTCTCTTCCCTGACGGTACCCTTTAGTTGTATTTATATTGCGCCCAAGTATTGCCTAGTCTTGATATGAGCGTGACTGTCAGAAGTCTTAGGAATTGAATAGTGGACCCGTCGACTGTTTTCATAATCGCCGAGCCACATTCACCAAAACTAAAATAAACTTACCAATGTCAAATTCAAATTTCGCACGTCGCTTGTAAACATCAGCTGCTTAAACCCCTAGCTCGACTCGTGCAATCGATGAAGCCAAAAACCAGTGCAAGGAGAATGACGCGCCGCTTGGCTTGTTGATTTCGCGATCCGAAGGGTCAAAACTTTCGCCGGAATAGCATGCAGATTGTAGTAGGTTCTGCCCTAACTCATGGGGACGAATTAAGCCGAACGGCCGAACAACGCACTTAAACGAAGCGCCTGAAAAAGGTACAACACCCTTGGTGCTGGTGCGCTGAGGCTTGCCTCCTCGGCATTCTGGTCTTTGTGCCATATGTCGTGCATGGCGGTTCACCACCGCATAATAGGGTGGTTTTGTTCGCAAGTTCAAAATCACGGGGTCTGGTGGCCGCCAAATGCAAGTAAGTCATGTGCATTCCTGACGACTGAATTGAATAACCCTAACCTTCTCGTGCTATAGGCAAGATAGACGTGCAAGCATGGCGGCATATACATGGTTACAACCGTTGTCTGGTGAACAGCGATATGCGGCTAAAGATATAAAAATCTCCTCGATTACCGCTTGATTTTAACGACGATAGTTTGTGACTCCGCGGCATGCGGCGGCAGCAGCAGCAGCTGCTGCTGCTGGAGTAGGAGTTGGCGTTCGCTGGCCGGACGTCGTGGACGAAGGCACGGACCCCATCTACGGACTCCCAGTCGCCCGCCTCTTCGACCTATAAATTTGAGATGTCGATGCCGCGGAGTCTAAGTTTGATGATCGTGATCGCTGGCATCTGTCATATACTGCTGAGGACGTCATTTTCCTCGTCGCTCGAAAGTCTGCTGTCACGGCCGTCGTTCTCGGTCGTCTCCGCTGCGGATGAGGATGCCGTCATGGAAGTTGAAAGCACTGGACGAAGATTCTCCCGTGGAACCGGCGGAGGTAAGATGGGCGTTGGTGCGCCCCAGGAACTTGCAAACACGCCAAAAGACGTCCCAACTGGCGCGGCGTGGTGGGTGGTCGATATAGGCCTTGCACGACGGAGTACCATGACGAGTCCGTCGGATGTACAAGAGACAAAAGCTTCGAGATCAATAACGTCAAACCGAGTGGGAGTACTCTCCCGAGCGCCGGGATGCGAACCCGGGAGCTGAGTGGCAAGTGTCGATGGATCTTTTTGCGAGTGTGGATCCCGCCATGCAAAGCGCAGGTACGATAATGAGTCGTTCTCCTTCGCACGTTCGAGAGACAGCTGAGCGGACTCGAGCGAAGTGGCATCCATGCAATGCCATAGGTTCCATCCAGTTATCTCGTCCGGAGTGAGTCCGACTATTTCAGCGACGGAATGGGTCGCGTAAAGAATCGGCAACGATTGTGACATACGGTTCAGAATTAAAGCGGCGCGGAGTTCGTGTAACATATTCGAGTCTTCCTCGAATGTAGGAGGGAGAGTGCTCAACATCTGGGCCCGCAGTTCTGATTCTGTAGACGAATGAGAAAATGCACGACCGATGAATGTGGCCTGGCGAGCTCGACCTAATCGGTTAGCAATGACTCTGCATATTAGGAAAGCTCCGAAGAAACTGACCATCGCTCTTCACCGTATGTTTGTGTACACTCGTGGAAGCAACCAGGACATCGTAGACGACGGTAAAAACGCACTCGCACGGAATCCAAACTCCATCTCTGCTTAGAAGCTGGCAGTAGCACAGCACGGCGGCCTTGTCTAGCGAAACTGCGCGACCATGAGCTGCATGCCGATGGGGAAGCTCGGTCGGGTGGAAGTAGCCAAATGCAGACTGGCCTTCGACCTCGGATGCGGTGTATCCTAAGACTAATTCGATCAAGTCCGAGGCATATAAAATTACCGCGGCCTGCGTGAGGTCATGTATCGTGATGAATGATCTGATGGCGGCGTTAGCACCTTGACTATCCAAGCTCTGGATAGTCCCAATTCAAACAGCTGTCACCGATATCGACCCAGCCAATTTTCAGGCCGATTGTCTTAGTTGCCAGGCCAACAGTGGACAACGAAAGTAGCTACTGGGTCGATTCCGGTTCACATGAGCTTTCGAAAGTGCGCCACATTCTTCTCGCCTCGTTACGCCAGCCACCAAGGGCCTGTGCGGCTCGCCCGCCCTGTCAAACTCAGACAGCGAAGTCGCTCGGCCGAGAAACAGTGACTAGTCGTTTCGCCAAAAACGGCATCATGGGATTTCGAGTCGACGTTCGAGAAATGCAGAAACGGAACGAAGTACTCACATGTCCATAGAACAAACAACAGAGTCGTATTTATGGAACTCCTTTTGGTTTGGGAATTATGCGATACAATAATGAGAAGTCGTGAAACGAATCGGCCTTCCGCGGAGCAGATTCTGGTAAAGTTATCAGAATTGAGACTGGTGCTAAAGAAATAGGCCAATTAGGACTTACTGTAGAGGCCCGATGAAGCGAAAAGCCAGCTCAATGTCGACGAATTCAGTGCATATGATGAGAAGCGTTTAGTTACAGGCGGCGGGAAGGCGAGGAGGCAATAGAACAGCGCGGCGGCGAGCAAGGGAAATGATATAGACAAATACTACGAGATCGCTGACAGCAAGTCGAGCACTGGGGCCCTGATCGAACACTAGTAATGCAGCATATCGCCCAATACTGAATCCTTCCCCGCTGGAAGAGTTTCTACAACGCAATGTACAGCTGAGTGCGGTATATGTGCGATAAGCTCATGGCATGAGCCGCAGTAGGCGTGAGTAAATCTTTGGTACCTCTAGTAACCGTGCCGGGCCCCTGGAACATTCAGCAGACTCTGTCCAAACGCTTGAAACCCATCAACAGCCAACAGCCGGAGAAGAAACGCAACGCTTGATCGAAAGCGGATTTCGTTTGCTACATAAATTTGGTAAAAGTGAGCGTGTGCATGTTTTATTGTAGTTGCTGAATTCAGGCGTAAGACATAACGGGTGTCCCAAAACGGTTTCGAAAACGTTATCGAAAACGTTATCGAAAACAGTGTCAAAAACAACTTCCAGAAGTGAGAAGGGGCATGGAACCATGACGTAGCGGTGGCACCGAGTTGACTTCGTGGTGTACATTATCCCGTTACCCCGGAGCAGATCTTCAGACTTGTCAGTCAGATAACGTTTCGGTCTTGGACAATGCTGACGCAAGGGACGTAAAACTTTCCTTCTAGAAAACGTCCGCAAATCGCATAATAACCCGAGAAAGAAGCAAAACTCTAAAATAGTGCCGAAATATGCCGTGTTGGCGGTGCATTGTGGCAGTGCCCAGTCGCCCATCGGATTTGATTGTTCGAAAATATCGCTGAGGCTGGGTCGCAGAATCTTCGGACAGCCACTTTTTTGCTTTTTATTGATTTACGCCGACCTCTAGAATAATTAGGTAGGTTTAAGAGCAACGGCAATCCATAGAATAAGGGTAACGTCGACTCCGGATTATCCGTGATCTACTGCGACAAGAGAGACTAATCAATTTCACTATGCTCCTCGAGAATTCACATTTCTGCTTATGAATTAATTGGTTATTGGCATTCCCAGCTTGATCCTTTCTACTGTTCTATGGCAAATTTATCGCAGTCCGCGCAGCTGAAGTTTGGACTACCCGGAGCACTGATTGCCCGCACAAAATGGACAATCCTAGTGCTAAAAACCCTAATCCGAGGATGGCTAGATGTGCAACTCGCATTTCCTGTTCCGTAATGGAGTTAAAACCTGTTACACTCTGAAGGCCTGAACGTTGTAATTCGCTATAGTCCTAAATTGCATCGTACCTGCAGTCGTGAGATCGCATGACCAGCCAGAGGCCAAAGGGAACCTCGCTGGAACGCCACTAAGCTTGGGAGCTACATAGCCAGAGCAATAATCTCTGCAGGAGAAACCGCAATAAGACGGCGTATGTACTGAGGAAGAGGCAGGTGGAATTCCGCAAAGCTGTTCTTTAGAATCTGAATTGTTTCCTGAATTCCTTACACAGCTTTACGTAACCGCCGCAACGGTAGTACAATAACCTCAGCTGTTCGTCCTCTGACGGTGCGGCTCAAACTGGCTCGCTGTCTGAGTTCGTTAGCGCTAATATTTTTTCACGGGAGTAACCGTTCTGTATGCTGTCCCGCAGATGACCGACCGCACAGGGTTCATTCGTGCTGAGTGTTAATTCAACATTGTCTGGATGCTGACTGTAGGGCTGTCGGCGGATGGCGGATGGCGGATGCGGATATCGAATAAATATTTGCCAGGTCCCAAATTGGCGGATAATTTCCTAATTAAGGAAAGATCTGAATGGTAGTTTGGGCGTGGCGTATTTAAGGTCAGGTCCTGTAGGCCCAACGGTCACAGTAATGTAGCTGAGGAGTGTATATTCCCGAAATGCTTATGGTGCTGCAATGATTAAATTCCTCAGAAGAAAGCTAACATTCACATCGGGTGGGGAATGTTGTGTGTGTGGCTCAGGCACAGCATTCTCACATTACATAGATTTTTTCTCTCGTGTTGTCAAGTACATCCGTCTATGTAATCCTGACACTGGACTATTTTATTATTTATTAAGGTGAAAGAGTTTTATTAACGTAAACCGTGGTCAAATTTGGTGTGGCGAATAAGGGATCTTTAGCACTAAACTATGAAAAGAAATTGTCTAATCTAATTAGGCTAGCGTAATCATTAGTGGATTTATTCGATCAATTAGGCAGATATCCGCATTCGACGCAGCCCTAGCTGACTGCTGGAGCCTGCCGGCCTCAGTCGCGTCAGTATGATCTTCAAGAATGTGTCTTTGAAACGTTATTGCTATCTATTACCATCCAATGGTTTTGCCCTTCATTTGCTGCCGAGTTCAGGGGCATTTCTTTCAATTCTGCCAGCTGAATGAAAAAATTTATGGAAGGGTCAATTCAGGAGCATGTATCCAGCAGGTCTCCATCAGTAAGATTGAACCAGTAGAATAGATATTTCTGTTAACTACAACACTATCAATCGTCACCTTGTATGTATGGCCATAGCTACGCAACCGTGTGTGAATCGACGAAACTTCGAAGCCCTAATTTTTAACTTAGGCCATCACGTGAAAGCTGAGATCTGTAAACCCGTTAGGGAATCAGCCGTCATCGTTCCGCCAAACCATCACAAGGACATACATAGTACATCCTCCATTCATTACTCGCTATATACAACGAAAAAAATGACCTATTTACAAACATATGTTACAATCAACTAGCCAAAATTTTACTTTGCCTTTTCCTTCTTTTCAGGGACGCCACCAGCATTATCTAGATCCTTTTGCTTATAAAAATGCGGCGAGACCTCAATTAACCACGGCGGTTGGATTGCCATGCAGTTTCTCATAAACTCCTTACTCGTTAACACCAACTCGTGATACAAAATCCACTTTGGTTTCTTCTTGTACAATACGCTAGACGGGTGTATGTATACAGTTTGCGACGTCTTAACTGTCCGATAACTTTCTCCGTTGCGCGTTAATCTTGCAGTGTTTGCAAAGAATCCTGACGTGATGGATTTCTGGATGTTAACAACGCCATTCTCTTGTGTACCCGCGCTGGACAGCTTGACGCCCACACGGTCGCATAATCGTGATAGCTGGTCTCGCACATCGCGAGCTCGGCACAAAGTCTTGTACTGCAGGAAATTCTCCGCAGCCCAAGTTTGCGAAAACTCTGTATCAACCCACTCGTTCCAGATCTCTAATAGTGAAAGGTGGTCCCCACCTGGCCTAGTAAACGCCTCTCGAGCTTTATCGGCATGAAGCTTCTTATCCTTCGGACGGTAGAACAAGGAAGATGCCTCTCCCAACATAGCGATGATAGATAAAACTTCCTCAACACAGCCGTACATATCACTAGCGATGATCGCTTTCGAAAACATTGGATTGGCAGGAAATTCGGCCATTTGCCGTCCCAACTTAGTTAACTCGCCACGATCGTTCAATGCACCCAGTGCATAAAGATGTTCCAACGACCTAACTATTGTCTCTGTAGGAGGCGGATCCATGAAGTCGAAGTTCAGAAGGTCATTAATACCGAGAGACATCAACACAAGAACCACGCTTTCCAAATTCGTGCGCTGTATTTCCGGGGTCGTGCTTTGCGGCAATTCGTTGAAATAAGCCCACTTGGTAAACAATCGAAAGCATTTTCCTGGACCAACACGACCTGCACGACCTGCGCGCTGATTTGCGGATGCTTGTGAACATTGCGTAACGACGAGAGATTCCATACCGCTGCGAGGATTATAGACATTCTCTTTCACGTAACCAGGATCAATAACATACACGATCCCGTCAATAGTGATCGATGTTTCGGCGATATTCGTCGCTAGCACAACTTTCCGGGCATTCTTAGGAGTCGGTTCAAAAATTTTAGTTTGTTGGTCAGGCGGAAGATTCGCATAGATTGGGCACAGTATAATCTCTTGGATCTTGTTCCCAAGCTTGTAGCAAACATCTTGTATGTTCTCTTGCATCGTTTCGATTTCTTCTTGTCCCTGTGTTAAAAGTTAGGAAACAATAACCGATAAAGAAAAGTCTACTGCAACGTACCGTTAAGAACACCAAGATGTCACCTTTTTGTTTCGAGGTATGAATTTGGAAAATAGTATTGACGGCCGCTTGGACGTAGTTCGCTTCCGGTTGTGGAGTATAATAAATATCGACAGGATACCTTCGTCCGGGAACTTAATCTAATGTTAGTCGGTTCTCTTGAATCTTTCACGGACTAGAGATGTACATACTCTCGAATATTGGCGCGTCATCGAAAAACTCTGAGAACTTTTGAGCGTCCATAGTGGCGGAAGAGATAAGCAGCCGAAGATCTTTTCGAAATCTCACAATATCCTTTAAAAGCCCAAATAGAATATCCGTACTTAGAGTACGTTCGTGGGCTTCGTCAATCATAAGAGCTGAGTATCCCGACAATTCAGGATCAGTAAGAAACTCTCGCAGAAGCATACCGTCGGTCATATACTTCAGCACTGTCTTATCTGAGCTCTTATCTTCAAAACGTATAGAGTATCCAACCTCGTTACCCAACTTGACACCCATCTCCTCTGCAACTCGTTGCGCAACAGATATTGCTGCGACACGACGAGGCTGTGTACATCCAACCTTCTTGCCATCTTTCGTATATCCAGCTTCGTGAAGGTATTGTGGTAGCTGAGTAGTCTTTCCCGAGCCTGTTTCACCAACAATAATGACTATCTGGAAATTGTCAAAAGCCTCTAAAAGGTCGTCTCGATATCGATAAATCGGAAGCGATTTTCGAACCTGCTCCATTGAAAACGCATGCTCGTCTGCTTGCTTCAGCGACGCATTCAGTTCTTCCTGCTCTTTACTAAGCATCTCACTTACTTCTTCCAAAAAATCTATCCGTTGGCTGTCATCGTTCACAAAATCGTAGTGTACTTGCTCTTCTGCGACCTCTTTCTTAACTCTTGCGGTCGCTCGTCGCGCCTGTTCTTCTTCCCATTGTGCCTCATCTGTAAGTGCCTTTCGTTTTCTATCAGGCGCCTCTGTGTACCGCCTATACATAGCCTCCTTCTTTTTCTTCCGACTGATCTTTCCTTTCTCTGTGATATAATCCTCAGGTATTTCATACCCCTGATATTTGGTATCTATTTGCATTCGCTCCTCCGCGATCTGCAAAATCCGTTTATTGTATTCAATCTGATCTTTCTGCTCCTGTGTCAACTTGACACCCCTAAACAGTAACTCGTCATCTTTAACTTGCTGCCGTAACTCTTCCAACTTCTGCTGTTCTCGTCGGCCAAGATAGACCTCTCGCGATCGCACACGCAAGTCTGGCAAAGCGGCATCGCGAGCAGCAGAGTCTTCCACTAATCGTCTCCGTCTAGCAACTTCAGAATTTTCATTAGACGACCGATCGTCGCGCTTTTGGGCGTCGATATCCCGGGTGCGGAGACGTTCAGCAAGTTCATCGCGCTCAGCGATATCCCGCCGCCGCGCCTCTTCCGCGTCATCGACTGCACTCTCGTCGCTATGGCTGCGCGATTCGGAGTCCGACACGTCGTCTTGCCGGCGTCGAGGTGTCGACATGATTAGATCACCGGTGAAGGGGTAGCGAGGTGAATGCGAGCTTGCGTACAGTTGCCGCATTGCTGTACAAGCTTGCAGGCAGAAGTCACCTCACAAAGAGGATTAGGGTAAGGGTTAAACAGGTTAGGGTCGGTCAGAACTGGGCCCTACGATACTTGTGTATTTGTCCGCTCACCACAGTTCAGGACATTATTTTCGAGAAGGCAACAGGGTATGACAGGTAGATAGATAAATTTGGGGAGAAAATTGTTTCTGTTAACATGTAGCATACTAATGAAAGCCTATACTAATGGTAGTTAAGTCTAGACCCCATTGAAGCGATGGCCAGGACGACCTAAGACACTGACTAGAGGTCGTATCGCGCAGTATTTGCCTTATTGTAGAAGCAAGGTTTTGTGACCAGTCCGATATTAGAGAATGAAAATACTTGTAACTAAGGAAACGTTGTTGACGTCCAAGGGTCTTACCCCTGTTGCAAAAAGGCTTCGCCGCATCGGTCTTCGGTCACCGAATTTGGCGATGAGCCAAGAAGACCCATGCAAACTTCGAAAACCGAGACACCTCTTTCGACTCTACAGCTCCATGTGCCTCACATATAGACGTAGCGCAAGGAATTTATCACCGAAATTCGGTATTTGCTTGGCAAATCACGCGGTTTTGATCCAATTAGCGTTCAGTTATGCTACTCTACACCCATTTGTGAATTATGCAATTTGATATATAAGGACAAAAAAAGATCTATTAATAAGAATAAAATACAACTTAAAAATTAATAAAAAAAATCTATCTGCCGAAAAAAATGCCCATTATTTGTCATAAGTTACACGATTCCAAATATATTCATTTCGCAGCGAGAGTAAATTGTTGTTCTGAAAGAGCGGCTTTTGGATTACTAAGAATTACTGAAAATCAACCGACATTCTATAGCAATGGAAATCTAGCGAAAGTTAGTAAAATTCAACAAGACTGGTTTAGCATCAAATCCTGGCGGGAGCAGGGAGTGCATACCTCAACAAGTGAACAAGGAAATCAACACCAAACACCATGATACGCAAAAATGAAGTAGCAAACATGACCCAAAATCCCGACACAAATTCAACCATACGATATCATAACCACACATATATAATTTCACCAAAAGTAAGGAATGCAAAACAATTCTAATAGAAGATATATGCACAATAACGAGTTCATCAAGACCACCCGAGTGAGTTTTCGCTCATGACTGGCACAGAGATAGGCTGATTGCGAGCACTGACATGACCTCCACTTGACGAACCATGGCTGCCACTAATTCTAGACTGACGACTGGCGTTGTTATTCTGTCCTGTCGACGAAGTAGGCGAATGACCTAACTGACCGCCAGCACCACCACCGCCAGCACCACCAGCTGCACCACCACTGCCGCTACCTCCTGATCCAGGTGGCGAGCCGTACAAATACGGACTGCTCGATGATGTCGCAATATACGGCATCGGTGGCGATATCTGACGCATAGTAGGGGTGGTCGTTTGTCTCTGTTTCCGTAGTCTGTACTTCCTTGCCACGATGAACACTAGGACACCGTACGCCACCACACCGGCAACAGCTCCGACTGCAATACCAATTACTTGCTTGCTGCTCTTTTTCGGAGATCCAGATGCGTCTAACGACCCAGATAATACTGTCGATTGGTTACTCGATCCAGTGCCTCCATTCGAGCCACCGTTGGCGCTATTACTAGAAGAATCGCCTGAAGATGCAGATGATGAGCCGCCCGGAACCGCCGTCGAACCGTTGTCAGCTGTTGATGCAACTAGAGGGATCGTAGGATCAATCAGGCCCATGAGACTGTTGACGCTCGGGTCCGGATTGTCGTAAAACTGAGACGACGGCGTGTGCAGGCCGAGTAATAATGTGTTCACTAGTTCGTTCGGGATATACATCATCGCAACCGAAACAATGAACTGATCGCCTGCGGTCTCGTACGGCTGGATGGACTGCATGATTGTTTGATTGATTGAGATATCAAGGCCATACGAGATACCCTTTGGCAGATAGTCAAAGATCTGGGCTACTGCCAGCGGATTCTTCACGATGAAAGGATAGTTCAGCGCATACGAGAAGCCGATCTGTACCAGGGTGGAGTCGGATGGAATGGTAGGCATGCCACCAGACGGAGCGATAACATTAGGCAACCCAGCACCAGCTGTGGTTGTTGTGGGTGTAGGTTGAGTTACAGAAGAAGTAGCTGTAGTCGGCGGTGCTTCCGTGATCAAGGTAGTTGGTAGCCATTGCGCACCAGGATAATAGGTCGATTCAGTGGCGGGAGGAAGACTGATTGCTCCATTAGTGCTAGTTGGCCATGGTGTCACGATAGCATCGCTGGTAGACGTGATCGTCATGAACGTCGATGGTTGACCGGTCACAGTGCTTGTGATGTTAATTGCTTGAGACGAGGCAGCTAATGTCGAGGCAGCTAATGTTTGTTAGAAGTTGCCGGATATCAGATAGCAAGGAACTTACAACTCTCGGTTTGCACACTGGCGGAACTGTATTCTGATCCAGAAACCGACGACGGCGCAACTGAAGAGACAGGAGCCCCTGATGAG
Source organism: Lipomyces mesembrius (assembly GCA_038497805.1). NCBI lineage: Eukaryota > Fungi > Ascomycota > Lipomycetes > Lipomycetales > Lipomycetaceae > Lipomyces > Lipomyces mesembrius. Next base: position 1,221,629 of record MU972896.1, on the reverse strand, counting down.
ACGACACTTGTACTGGACACTGTAAAGAATTAGTACGGGTTCCATCATCATGGAGCCGTATAGTACGTACCAGTCTCTGTATTAAGAAAAGAGCCAGATAATTGCGCAGTCTCAGACACAATGGTAGAGTTCGCGGACGTAGTAGTGAAGCTACTCCATTCGGAACCAGACATAGAACTCGCTGATTCAGAAGCGGACGTCACAGACTCCGTTGGAGATCTGACGGACTCAGTGCCTGAAACCGTTGTAGACGCAAGCACTGAACTAAAATAGTCGGATCCAGATATAGTCGTGGCAGCTGATAACCGCTCAGATGTGCTCGCAACGCCAGATGTCGCATAACCAGATGATCCGAATACAGTCCGAATACTTGAATTCCACTCAGTCGCGCTCTCACTTACAGATGTTGCATAACTCTTAGACGAGACGGTGGCAGTAACACCAGTGCGACTAGTAGCCGACGAGTCGGTGCCAGTGGACGACCCTGACAGTGGCTCCGTCGATACACTGAGAAGGGTTTCCGAACTACGATAAGCACTAGTATAATAGCTAGACACCGACTCAGTTGCGGTCGACATAACTTTCCCTGTTGTAGATAACTCTGTCTCGGAATTGTGGGACGCAGTAGACGAGAGATGATGGCTCGAGGACTCACTGAAATATGACGAAGTCTCCGAACCGGTCGCCGCCGATATGGATACAGAAGTCAGCGAACTCGAAGCTTCAACGTGCGTAGTGGCTGCAGAGGACGTTGCGGGAATCGTCGTCGAATATGACGCCTCCGACGATGACTTCGCTGGGCTCTTTGTTCCAGTCCCTGTATTAATTGCAGATTCCGAAATCGTTGAGGACGACAAGTATTCAGTGTGCGAGCTAGAGGTTACGGACGTAATTGTCGGTGTCGTCTCGGTAGGAGATGACGTCTCTGTAGACTCTGAGGAAGAAGTTGCTGTACCAACCATGGTCTCTATTGAGGAAGTCCCCGACACCGCCGGCGTCTCTGAAGAGGCTGTCAATACTTGCGTCATTGTCGTGGACGTGGATGCGTTTCTCTCAGCGTCTGACGTTGTCACAGGTATCGTTATCGATGAAGTCAAAACGTTTAAAGGAGCGTCCGAAGTGGAATTCTCCGTGGATCTCTCCGAGGCGCTGGATATTTCAGAAACAGTCGCAATTGATGACGATGTCGTTTGAGAATTTGTTGCTCTGGTTGGAAAATGGGTCGTCATTGTCAACAGCGATCCTTTCGACATCGAGGTTTCAGTGGCTGTTCTTGACGGTGTCGTTATTGTCTCCTTTGGCTGTGAACCTGATGAAGTCGTCGTCACTGACTCCCCCAGTGTAACCGTTTTCGTCGACAGTGATATCGAAGTCCCACTCGTTGAGAGAGTAGGAGGAAGAACCAGACCAGAACTCATACTGCTGCTGTACGCCAACGTCTCGTCCGTAGCAGAGTCCGTGATTGAGTAGCTCAAAGTTGACGATACTGCGGAACTAGATTCAGCGGAAGTACCCGCCTGTGTTGGTGGCGATGGCGATAGTGATGATGACTCGAACATGGTCGACGATATTGCCGAAGTACTAACGGTCAAGGGTGCGTCCGAAGACGTTGTTTGAGACGACAATGCCAGTGTTGTGACTGTCTTCGCGAACTGTGAAGACAACTCGGTCGAGGACAATGTCTCTGCGAGCGCTGACGTCGGTGTCGTGCTCGTAACAGCAGAAGAATCTGTTGACGAAGTTTGCACCGTCGTGGGAAACGGCTTTGAGACCTCGCCTGTACTGGACGACGCCACAACCTCAACAGTCGGAAACTGAGATGTAGAAAACATATGCGACAGCGAGTCAGTCGACGAGACTGACATCTCGACAATAGTTATGGAATCGGTTGATGACACAGACAAACTAGCAAGTTTTGACACTGAACTTGCCGAGGCATTTTCTGTATTTGTGGGGGATGCGGCAGATGTCTCTGATGTAGTTCCTGCACTGGTGACCGTCATTGTTGTCGCATCCGCAGCAGTCGCAGCGGCCGTGTCAGCGGCCGTGCTACTGGATAGTGACCTGCGATTGTCCAAGGATGCATCGGAAGCCGCATAATCTGGGCTTGAGGAGTAGCTGGCTGTGCTGGTAGTGCTGTCAAACACGGTCTCGGTGGCAAGTACGGTCTGCGTAGACGAGTATGGGCCGTCGTAGGTCGACGACGGCGTGTAAACGATAGAGCCTGATGGCCCGTCAGAACGATAATGAGTGGCTGAGGTAGATATTCCGGTCCCAGTGTTGTAATCCATCGAAGATGAGGACGCGGTCGCGTAAGTAGTTCCCGTACCTTCGATAATTTCAGTGACAATAGCCGTTTCCGTTGACAAATAAGACACCGAAGAGGTATCGGTGACCTGAAATGAGGTTTGGGATGAATCCACTGAGTCCGCAGAAGTAGTCAGCGAAGCATCGCTCGTCGTGCCAGAGGGAGTATGCTTCTCCGGCGCCAGGGAAGCATTAGATGGACCTGTTGTCGAAGTAACCGGCTGCAATGTCGGTGCAGTTACAGACATCGATGTCAAGTCTGTGACCGAAGCCGCTATGTGAGTCGATGAGGCTGCGGCGCCAGAGGTCGCAGATGGTGTTTGTGTTTCGGTATGGGCCGGCACGTCTTTGCCGGTTGACGCGGTAGGTATCAGCGCTGAGTTTGTTGTAGATGCAATATCTGAGCCAACATCGATTGCAGACGAATCGTAGTCTGTCGTCGAATAGTCAGTGGGAGTCGAGTACTCTGTCTCTACCGGAGACGAAGACGTATGCAATGCAGATCCTATATAATATTAATAAGAAATTTTGAATGAGTCTAGAGTTGAAAACGAACCCAGGTAAACCTTAGGCTGCCATGCTGGGACTGTGGACGACTCAGTTGATGACGACATTGACAGCTCAGTGCCCAATGGTGTAGTTTCTACTGTCAGCTCTGGAGATTCGGCCGAGACTGTTTCTGTTACCGCCGAGGAGGTGCCAAGATCTGGTGGACTTAAACTAGGAATTGCAGTAGTGCTATATGCGCTTATCCAGGGGGTCGACGTCTTGCTATTCCGTTCCGAGTCGTATGTCTGGGACATCGGTCTAGGCTCAAATACCATGGACGAATTTTCGTGCACGACTAGTCTGCGAACAACCTTTGGATAATGATGGCGAGGGCGATCCAGTAACGTCGCCTGGGAGACGTCATCTGTGTACCGTCTTCGCGCGCGGTGAAATTGGAAAAGGAAGCCGTCAGCGAAGGATCCTGAGAGAAGCAGCACGAGTAGACAGACTGCCGCTGTCAGCAAAGGGGCTGCGCTGCGCATCGATTAGATGGTCCAAAAACAAGTTCTGGACAAGCGGTTAGCGACTGCGAACAGGACAAACATAAAGAGACAGCGTCGTGACGGCGGTCAGGTTCGAGCGTATGAAGAAGTCCCCTACCACACGGCCACGATCGCGAGAAAGAGGCAGGGGCTGTCTCACCGGGACAATATTCTTGCAGCGCAGGGATTTGCCTAGCGTGAAAGCACGAGCATATGGAATGCAGACGAAACGGAAGAGTGATATGTGACCATACGACGATAGGCAGATGTCGAATGGGTAGTGATGTGGAACAGAGGAGCGCAACAGACGTGTTGAGCTCGCCAGGCAGGATTGCAGCGTCGAGTAGGTTGTGGTTGTGTTGTCGTCGTGAACATACGAAATTAGCGGTGAGCTTGGGCGAACGACGCGAGATTGGAAGCAAGGTTTGCGGACGCGACCCTAACCACAGTGAGGCTGCACGCGAGTCTCCTGGCTTGGCCACCGGTCCTATGCAATGCGGCGGAGAGCGATGTGGTTTGCTGCAGCTTGCTGCAGCAGGTACAGTGGCGGAATAAGGATGCCGATCAAGAATAAGAGGGGCCGGCGAACATGCCCCAGAATAGTGGGCCTTGGTAAGAGACAGCAATCAAAAATAGATTGCGACATTCCTCATCTACGCCGCCTTGCAAAATTCTCATCCTCGCCCGGAATATGAACAATGAGCATATATATCAGGCAATACAACGAACAAACATAATGCGTGTGAAGACAATGGCTCATGTCCCCGTGGGTGGGGTGGACAGAACACGCGACAGGCGGGCCCCAACTTTGTACAGTAAAATTAGATGAACACTTGGCGAGCTATTTTGCGGCGACTAGAGGCGGGTGGTCAGGAACAGGCTGCTCGGCATCTGTGAACCCAAAATAAGAGAGCCAGGGGGACGGGTCTTCCCCTTGCTTGTGGACGCGTGCCGGACGATTGTTTGTCCCGTCATAGGCAGAGTTAAGGTTTAATTGGCTTCATCAAAAACGATCCTTCGCTCGCTCGATTTTTATTGCAAGTTTGCTGATGCGTTTCGCGGGTCGGCTCCAGGTAAAATGCTGCATCAGAACAACAACAACAACAACAACTTTGTATATTATACGGCAACATGGACTACGTAGTCACTACTTAGTCTCCCAGTTGCCTAATCAGCCGCAAACACACAAGTAGTAGTTGCCAAATTGATGTCCTGCGTGTATTGCTCCTGCAAGTGCTCGCTAGATTGGATGACCAGAGAAATCGGTCAATATTAAAAAACAATAAAATGTAGAGTGATCGCTTAGTCAGATCCACGGTTGTCCAGAACTAAACCCTTAGTATTACGTCGCTTGTCCCAGTCTGCCTCGATGTCACTGAATTCAGGGTAACTAATACCATAACCCCTTCCCCAGACAGACATGAGTGATAAATATCATACAGGGCAACGAAGGTCGGATCATGGACATTATCTCGCGACGGAATAATATCCACTCGTCCTCGGTCTCTAATCATCAAAAAATATTATCGCAACTGTTCTAAACAAAACGGCCAAATAAACAATCCATACATGTGTCCAATGTAACCCTTCAGCCTCACTCTTTTTCCTGTCAAACAAAAGCTTACAACAAAAAGTCCGTTTTCCGGTGCAAAACTTTTTAGTTTTTTTTGTCATTTTTATATACTATCTTGATCCTCGACCCAAGAGTTCTTTTCAGCAAGACAACGCGGAGTCAGTCTTCAGCGCTCCGGCCTGGAACAGGGCGTGCTTTAAATCCTCTACCAAATCGCTAACATTTTCAATACCGACACACAACCGGATCAGATCCTCCGGCAACGCACGCTCGGCACGCACTTTCGGGTCAATCGACGCGTGCGACATCTTGCAAGGCATGCTGATGAGCGAGTTGACGCATCCAAAGCTAACACTAATCCCCCACAACCGCGCGCTTTCGACAATCCGCTCGCTGACATCCACGCTTCCCGTCTCGAACGACAACACCGCACCCGCGCCGCGCGCCATGCTCCAGTGCAAATCATACTGCGGGTGCGACTCGAGACCAGGATACCGCACCTTGAAACCCGCGCCTTCGAGGTACTCCGCCACGGTTTGCGCGTTGCTCTGGGCTTTCTCGAACCGGATTGCAAGTGTCTTGACACCTCGCAGCAACAACCAGCAATCAAACGGCGCAAGGCCACATCCAGTAGCGTTGACCGTAAAAAACAACTTCTCCGCCAGCTTCTCATCATTAACAGCGATCACGCCGGCCATGAGGTCATGGTGACCGCTAAGGAATTTCGTGGCTGACTCGTAGACAATATCGACTCCAAAGTCAAGTGGATTCTGCGCAATCGGTGAAAGCATAGTGTTGTCGACCGCGACAATCGCATTAGGCACTGTGTCCTTGACTAGCCTCGTGATTGTGGGAATGTCGCAAATCTTGATCAGCGGATTGGTCGGGCTCTCTAGCAACACCATCGCAGTCTTGTCGTTCAACTTCTCCGTAACCACACTGATACTAGTAGTATCGACATGGTGCACAATAATGCCCCCATTGGTCGAAAGATATTTTAGAAGACGGTTGGTGCCACCGTACAGATCGTCACCGGCAATGACCTCATCGCCAGGTCGCAGTAACCGCGCGATCACATCCATGGCACTCATACCGCTCGCAACAGCAAGTACTCTTGATGCGTTCATAATCTTCGCAAGATGTCGCTCTATTCCGCGCTCGTTAACATTCCACTTCCACCGCCGTCTTTCCAACTCCACACTGACTTACCTAGCTGCGTTCTCGTCGGGTTTCCACTTCGCGTGTAATCATACTCGCCCATTTCTGAACCCGATGCCTGTTTGAACGTCGCTGTCTGGTAAATCGGAACCGAGGAGGACCGATACTGGTCCGGAGACTCTGTGTACACGACCTCCGTCTCGAGCTTATACCGTCGCTGAGGACCGCCTGGCCGCGGCGTCGATGGCGCCGGCGATGGCGGTAAAAGTGATGACGGCACAGACGAACTCATTGTCGAATATAATGTTTTCTTTGACGTCTGAAACGCGGAAACGCTGGAGAATTGCGTGTTATACGGTTCAATGCGGCGGAGGTTGGGATCTAAAAATCCTGCGGAGTCTCCTCGTCGATGCGTCTGTAAGAGTCAAAATGACGATATAGCTAATAAATTTCTCGTGACCAGGGAGTACCTGTGATTTGCAGATAGAGTTTTGCGCTACACGACGTATCGGGAAGTTGTATTTCTGAATAGGCTTAGCTGATCCATATTCTTAGCATTAGTCCCTCAGATTACTTCTTGCAATCAGGACTAATTAAATTTACAAAACACGACATCGAGAGACCGAGTATCATGGCATATTCCCTACGGTACAGTGAAACTCGTGTTTACCTTCTCGTTCAATATTATGGAGATTCTGATGACCAGTAATAATGTGGATCGACTCGTGCGGCTCAAAACCGATCTGGTAAATACTTGAACTTAAACGAAGTTTTCTATCAATCCAGTCTCTCGATTCCTACAAATTTCTTCAATACAAATCGCGTTCATGATACGGCTACGTCCATAATCACTCTCGCCACTCTCTTCGTGTCTGATGCAACTTCGCAACCTTCCAATACTTCCAACGAACGCGATATTTCATCGTCAAACCCGTCACTCAATCCGCCAATCGTCCCCATTTTGTTCAACCCCATCACCCTTGCTCCTCAAGATTAACCCGCGGACCCCACAGTCGCCCCCGACTCGCCCAATAGATCCCTACACGAACAACAATCCGCGAACCGCGCCGCCATCAATGTCAGGCACCTTTGCAGTTCACAAGCCAGCCGGCGTCTCGTCTGCAACTTTCATGGAAACGGTACAGCGGAGGATGGAAGCTGATCCGGAGTTTATTAATACCAATATGACGCGCGAAGAGCGGCAGAAGCGAAAACGGCGGAAGATGCCCAAGGTGAAGATGGGACATGGTGGCACGCTTGATCCTGCTGCGGATGGAGTTTTGGTCTTGGGCGTGAATGAGGGGACAAAGAGGTTGGGAGAGTACTTGAATTGCTCGAAGGTGCTGTGTTTGCATTCCCATTTTTGCGCGGTGCGGAGGCTCATGATGGTTCTAGACGTATGAAGTTATCGCGCATTTTGGCTGTTCTACAACTACCTATGATGCGGAAGGATCGGTCCTCGACCGCGTCTGCGCGACGGGCATCACAAAGGAAATGGTCGACCAGGTATTACAGCATTTCCGAGGAGAAATTCAGCAGATACCGCCAATGTACGTATAGTCAAAATATTGTTCTGGTTCCAATGAATTTTTGTAACTGGGTATTTGCAGCTATTCGGCGTTGAAGGTCGGCGGATCGAAATTATACGAGTACGCAAGAAATCTGGAATCGCTGCCACGAAATATCTCGCCTAGACCAGTTACGATACACTCTCTGGAAGTTATGGGTGACATTTTGTACGATCACGAGTACATGTTGCCGACTAAGGAGGCTACAACGGACGAGAAATTTCAAGAAAGGGTATTCAGAGACGCGGGACTAAAAGAATTAGTGAAGTTGGGCAATAAGTATGCCGAGATGGAACTGCAGTCTCTTGGAGATAATGGTAGCAGCGAATCAGCTACTGAAACGGAGTCGTTGGCACCTGGGGCTGAACCACCGGACGTCGAGGGGAAAGAACCACAAACGGTGACGACCGATGCGCTCGAACTTGTAGAGCATCCTGCGAAAATTGGTGAGCCAGAATCGGACCAGCTAGCTGCTGCGCAGCAAAATTTATCTGCGTCGGAGATTACCGCACCCCATCCAATCGTCGCCTTCCGAGCAACTGTCTCGTCCGGCACTTACATCCGCTCACTAGTCCACGATATCGCTATCGCCATGGGGGCTCGAGCGCATGTCGCCAAGCTAACACGTACGAGACAAGGCGATTGGGAGGTAGGTAGGAATATCATTCCGGCAGATGATATTGAGGAGAAGGACTTGAGCGAATGGGCGCCAAAGGTGAAGTTTTATATGAAGAATGGTCCTCTGGCAGAGTATGAAGAGTAGAGTTGGATTCTGTATATAGAGATGTATGATTAGTTGGTAGGACTTAATGTAAATAGATAAATTATGAGCATCATATATCGATAACTTGTGTAGTTATGAAGCTTCATGCGTATCTTTTAAAGTTGGTATTCTACACGTCCTTTCCAAATTCAGTTTTGACACTCAAACGGAGAGCCACCGCCCTCCATCAACAGCAAAGCTAACTGCATGCCTACAAATCAGAATAGATACCGTACGTGAACATACATTGCATTGGGATGATATGTAGCCTGATCGGCCGTGAATAATAGATACGAAACAAAGGAGCATTTACGGAGTGGCACTACCTATCTGAGCCGTCATGGCTACGCTATACGACCTTGATCCGCAGACGCGGGAACTACTCACCCTCGACACATTCCTGGTGAGTGTACATAGACGAGTTGGCTGGTATTGCAAGAATTTACTGATAGATTTATAGAAACAAATAACAGTTAAGGAATTTGTGAAAGGCTTAACCGCCGATCACACAATACAAGAAAGCAACGACCGGACCGCGGGTACGTTCACGCCCTTTTCTTGATCCATCCCGGTCTAACTTTCACGCTTAGCGATTAATCCAAAGCCGTATATCCGAACATTTGAAGCCTCGTTGGAAGCACTTGGCCGGATCAGCGCTGAACTGAACAGTCGCGAGCAAAAGATCCAGTACGACGCACGACAAGCTGACGCGACTCATCAACGGACGGTCGCGGCTACAGAAGCACAGTGCCATGTACATTCCTCCATTTTATGCTTTGGATTTTTCTTTGGGCGTAAATACTAACAGGACCGATTAGGACTTGGCAAATCAATTTTCCGACTTAGATCTTCTCGTGTCTGAAGTAGCGTCGACGACGACATCGCTCGGGGAAGCGGTGGACCTCGTATCTCGACAACGCAACCGCGCCGCGTCATCGCAGTTAATAATCAAATGCTACATCTCATTCCTCGAGAACGACCCAAGCGTCGTCGAAAGCATGCGCACTGGAAGTTTTGAAGATCAGCGACAGTGTGCGATCACTGTGCGGCAGTTGCTCAGGTTCGCGCGGAAAATCAATAATATTCCGCGGGCGGCGGTCGCGAGGGAGAATATTGAGAAGTATGCGGAGATGGTCGAGAGGGAGTTGTTAAAAACGTTTGATAAGGCCTATCGATCTGCCGATATGAATTCTATGAAGGTACTCTATTTTTCCCTCTGCAACGTTCCTATAGATAGCTTGCTAACTACGGATGCAGGCCGTGGCGGGGATATTGACAGAGTTTAATGGTGGTGTGAGTGTTATCCAGATTTTCGTGAATCAGCATGATTTCTTTATTATGAAGGATAAGTTACTGCACGAATCCGTGATCGAGGACGACAACTTGTGGCAGAAACTGTGCGATCCTAGTTGTGAAGATCCGCCATTCGACACGGCGACGAAGGAACTGCTGGACGAGATTCGTGCGACGGTGAAAAAGGAGTCATTGATTATTAAGCGAGTGTTTCCTCATCCAGACAGTGTCCTCCGTGTATTCCTGCAGCGACTTTTCGCCCAGACGGCAAGTAGAATGAGCTGTTAGTTGTGACGAGTGGCATTCTGATAAGTGCTAGATTCAACAACGAATAGAGCTAATCCTCTCGCACGCGAAATCGATCTCAACACTAGCCTATCTCCGTACGCTGCAAAACGCACATTCAGAAATTGGCGCGTTAGTAGAAGATTTGAAAGCGATTCTCAAGCCGGACTTGGACACTGGTGGCGGCCTATCGATGCTTCTCGACCAGAATATGCAGGATCTGTTTGTGCCGTACATTGAGAATCGGCAGTACATTGACACTGAGAAACGGAACTTACAGGAGCTGGGTAGCGTGATGCTAGCGAGATTTAATAATTATCATGTAAGTCATTGTATTTTAGTGTTTGCAAATAGCGTGTATTAATAACGGTCATTGTAGCTGAGTCGGAAGACGACGAAGAATCACAAGCTGCTGAATAAATTAGGAACTGTGACAGGGAGAGAGCGATGGGCGAAGAATAAGAACACTGGTAACTAAACCGCCGCCAGAGAATGTATTCTTTTATTATGTCTGGGAGGGTTCGTGCAAAGTAAATATCACTCAATTTTCGATAAAATGAGTATTTATATTAAATATGTGCACTGGCGATTAGTTGGATATTGTCTGTAAGCCTATCTACGAAGCGATTAAATGATCGACTGGAGTTGTTACGACCGACTGCTGTCCATACGACAATAGCCGATGAACCAACGGAGTAACAGAGCATCGAATAGTCTAATTAGATATTATATCCATTTCACTTGACTCCATCGTTGGTTAGTGTATCTGTGGGAGGAATAGATCGGACCCAGGGCCCCGGCTGGATAAGTGCTGGCCCCTGCCGCCGGCAATTTAGTCAGGGACTGCTGGACTAATGAGTGCACCTCTGCTATTTCGGGCAGCATGATCTGCAAACTGTCCTGGGTATGAAATATTATATAATACCCTAGACCTTTGCTCCAAGACAAGTAGCGTTGGCAGCACGAAAGTTAGGGGTTGGCAAGAATGACTCCAAGACAAAGGGAGGCTTTGGGATTCACCGTCGCGTACACTTTGTCCCCCCCGCCGCCCTCGCGACTGCTATCGCGACTCATCTCATCGGTGCTGCTCTCTGCCTGACTACGTGTTAGCGACCACGCGTCCCCCCTCTCTGCTCGTCTTTATCTGCTCCGGCGCTATACGTCTGCTGCATGATCGCGCACCTGCCTTCCCTCTATTGCTTCTGTCGCCGCCGCATCCGCCGCGTCGCCAGCCAAGCTGCGCCCCTCGGCCGTTCACTCTCAAGGGCAAGCATCTGCTGATCCTGCGCGCCTGCTATCGTGACGTAAACGGTACGTACCACTTTCGTCCTCGCCTGTTTCTATTTTTGCGTTTGTCACTTATTTATTTCGCTCCCGCATTCTCCTTGCACTCGCACTCATATGCTGTCGCACTCGCGACTGTCGTAGCAATACCTGTCGCTAACAATGATACTCAGAGATTCTTACTACCCCGCCGACATTTCACCGCGGCCGGCCACAGACAGCGTCTGGTACGACGACCATCTCCTCGCCGTCGCGAGATCGTCACGCGAGTCAGTCTCCTCCACAGCCATCACATCGATCCTGTCCGCGTACTCCTCTGAAACCAGTGCGTCCACTACTTCTGCCATGAGTGAAACCACACAGACTCTCGCTGGCGACTTGCCGCTCGATTCGCCGCCGTCGCCGTCGCCCCCGCCAAAACAAGCCTTTAAGGCCCTCTGGGTCAAATTCCGGTCCAACGTGAGTTCCAAGAAAGATCCTAGCATAGTAGCCCCGCTATCACCAAGTGCAAGCAACACCAACAGCGATGCCCTGTCATACGACAGCTCTGGCCTACCTGTACCAAAATTGCAGGATGATATTCAAGACCCGAATGTCTTTGGCCAACCACTTGAAACTACACTTCAGGTCGGCGTCATGACTGTCGAAAGAATGAATTCGGGCAGACTCGTGAAATACGGTCCACTACCAATGGTCGTTGCCATATGCGGACTCTTTCTGGAGCAAAATGGTTCGTTCTTCTGTTATTTTATTTCGATTAATATCGTTCTGCGTGGACTGACACACGCTCAGCGCTACATGTCCAAGGTATTTTCCGAGTCAGCGGATCTGTCAAACGAGTACGCGAGATCCAGCGAACATTTGCAACTGGCCCAGATTTTGGACATAACATCGACTGGACTGGCTACACTGTCCACGACGCAGCAAGCTTACTACGTCGCTACCTCAACGGTCTTCCCGAGCCCATCATTCCGCTCGAATTCTACGACGACTTTCGATCACCGTTCATCCATCCGCTCACCCAAACAAAGCAGTTCAAGAAGCACGAAATGAACGAAGTTATCGTCAAATTACATGCTCTAATACAGCAGCTTCCACCCGCGAATCGACAATTACTACTTTACATCCTCGATTTTCTCCAGTTATTCGCAAAGAACTCGAAAAAGAATATGATGCCCGCAGCAAATTTGGCCGCCATCTTCCAACCGTGCATTCTTTCTCATCCGACACATAACACATTACCCGAAGAGTACACCACGTCACAAGAAGCTGTAATTTTCATGATCGAGCATTTCAAGGTATTTAGAAACATGGCTGATCTGGACAATACTCATCCAGACGACGGTGATGTCATTAAATATGAAGAAAAGCCGCGGAACTCTCTTCTGACCACTGCTCGGCGGGCGATAAGTTCCGGCTCCAATATCGCGCTTCAAAGAGATTTGGACAGCAAAGGAAAATGCAAACATTCCCAGCGACATCTACAGGAACAACAGTATCCAGAACAACACACGGGTATGCGGAAAACGTTACGACGGTCAAACACTGTTCCAGTCAAGCGCACATTTTCCACTCCATTAGTGGGTGCTAATCTCGATGCTGCTAGAAGGGCTGCTGACGCTGCGCCGTCGAAGGTCTCACAATGGGTGGCCCGAAGAAGCCAAAGTAATCGGAACAGTATTGTTATGGATGAAGCGGCTATTGCGGGCGCTGCGGCTGCGTACGGAGTCTCTCGGAGTCGCAGCGGTCGAATTAGCGGGATTGCCTCACATAGTCGGATGCCGACTTCATTTAGCAGTCCTGCATTTACCACTAATGATGGTGACGAAACCCACTCTATTCAGCATACTCCGGAGCCGTTCCAGAGACCGTTCAACTCTTTGGAGGACTATGGACAGGAGCTTGTCATTGTCCCCAAACGTGGTTCCATTGTACGGAGATCTTATAACCTGGGGTCGCATGATTCACAAATGCGGCAGAGTCATACGTCGCTCTCACAAGTAGAACCACAACCTTTCGATACCGCGACGGGCAGGCCTCATCCTTATCAATCTCAATCTCAATCGCAGTTATCGGGCCGGGTAGTCGGCAGTTCGGCAGTTCCTAACGACTCGCTGTCGCATTCGGTCGTGCAATCATCACTGCCGGATACGCCACTCGAAGTACCAAACGCACAGTCGTCGCCATCAAAGTTGCCGAAGCCGATTGAAGTTAACACTGTCCCGGCATCGCCATTACGGCGAAGAGTCTCCGTCAAGAAAGTCCTTAACAACATGGTGTCTCGAGTAACAGGACAATCGGGCTATACTCACGTCGCGGCAATTCAGAACGAAGTCCACACCGTGACGAGAAATCCAGTCACCCAACATGTCCCCGGGCCAGCCCATCATCCGAAGAAACTCCAGCGGAAAGCCCCACCGGTATCTAGGGCGCGTTACGACGCGAATCGGTTCCCTTTGCCGCCATCACCGCGCCATCCAGAAGACACAGGTCGGCCAGGTGCCCTCGGTGACAGTGAGACCGAGTCGCCAGCCAGCTCGCTTTATCGGCTAAGTCATCAGAGTTTGAGTTCGACAAATGTGCATGGAGTAAATCCACCTGGGCGTTACTCAGTTGACGGTAGCTATTTACACGCCAATCCGGCTCTAGGGTCTGGCGGTTTGCAAATCAGCGATGCAACTAACTCGCCGTCCTACGACCCCCGCGCTCGCAATGGTACTCACCATATGAAGCACACCTTCCGAAATCATCACGGAGGTACGTTCTCGCGCGGCACTGTCGAGGAGGAAACAATTGACGAGAACGCAGTCAAATCGGGCCGCTGGCCCTGGATAAAGCGATAGGATCGACCGTCATTGATTACGAAATAAATGTGTGTTGTACGGCAAGTTGTATTGTATATGTATATATTCTATTTTTGGTGTTCTTATACTATTTTCGAGTAATCTCCAGGTCTTTCTTGGCTTGTCATCTTCTATGTATTTTATTCTATATTGTTTACTTCGTCCTCCATGTAATATTTGCTGTTTGAAGTTGGTTTTAACGTGAGGGATTCCTTTTGTATACATTAAGGTCTTGTCTTTTTGTTATCGTTACAGATTTATTGGATTTGCATGGGACCGTTTTGTTCTACTGCTATTCTTTATTTTGTGGCGGGTTGCGTATCATGTATTTGGATCTTATGCCATTTTGAATTTGAAATTTGGATTGATGATACCTTAACGAAACTCTAATGTATAGAACGATAACCCTACTAAGTCCGTTATTTATGTTGGGTCGGGGCTGACTTGGCTTCGGCCTCAAGATCCTCAAGATCCCTGGAAAGTGTCAGAATATGTGAACAATTTGAGCACCTAACATAAAAGTGCTCATGACAATGACGTGAGCTCCCAGAATGCACTACAGCCGCCACTGAAACGAAACATTGACCCGTCCGTCTGTCAGTTCATGGTCAGTTCCCTGCTGGGCTAATTCCGCATTAATGGTTACGGCCCTGGAACCATGCACGTAACCTTGGTGATAGTTGGACCATAGGCAGTCTACTGGCATTCTACGGAGTGTGCAACAATTGCAATGTGCAAGTTGTATTCGACAGAAGTTTAGGATAATAAAAATGTGAGAGACTGCGAGCATAATTTCGCCTGAGTGAGGTTGACAACAGTGTGACGAATTAGCTACCTTGTGACACCGCAAAATCCGTATATAACCCGCTGATGATGGGTTGAAAGTAATTAAGCAAAAATCTCCACGGCATCCTCGAACCGATCGACAGCTGTGTCGATCATTGCATTCCGCACGATACACATAAAGTGGACGGTACGAAAAAAATCGACGACAATATCACCGGCAGCTTCATGGCTAAGCGATTCTGGGGGTATCACTTCCCTTAGTCGTATATCCCCTACTGACGAGGGGACCTGGAGCTTTCATTTATGCCCTCCTGAATGAGAACCTGCGTCACATGCATCTTAGTATTCTTTGATCCATTAAAATAAGCCTTACGTATTTCCATTTCAAGAGAGCTTTCCGTTTTTTCAGGGTCGGGGTTTATTCGAAACGACTTCGATGAACGCCTCACAGAGTTCGTCCAACCAGACACTAACGGGCCGAACTGAGAGCGACTCTGCGACTCATATTGCAGGAGGCGCATTGGTTCAAAAAGCGACTCGGCACTGTCATAATGTAAAATAGTCGGGGATACCAATACTAAATGTCAGCTTGCCTGATTTCAAACCTCCAGAACCACATTTCGTACGGATCATCTTCTTCATCCTTCACGAATTCCGCCTTGAGCTTATCATACGAACTACAGCTAATCTCAAATTTGTACTCTTTGTCCGGCTCGTACATCAAAAAATATGTTCGCGCACTTGGCGAGCACGAAGTTCCTCATTGTTGGAAATTGCTTCAAGAGTCCAACGAATAGGCCACTCCGATAGATGTACGTTTTGATACCTGTACTCCATGGCTGCGTATGTGTGGCGTTTTATATTTGAAGTAATGGTCGAGACGTTGCAAGGTTGCACGCGATATCTATCTGTGATGGATCGGCGATCCTCGCCGAAGTAGGTGTGCCAGTATAGACTAGAACAGGATTCTTTCAGTTTTTTGTGTTCAGATGTTAGATTTCCAAACGACACTTTCAGCTAAGGGAACAAAGAGCAGCGGCGTCTGTTGCAGTTTCCGCCTTTGCATTATGATTCGGCCTGGACAGCATGATGCAAAGGACCCAAGAATACCACACTTCTACCACACATTGCATAATAAATGAAATACTGAGCATAAGGTCCTGGGCACTAACTGATAGGTCTCTGATCATTGCAGTTTTCTTGTAAGGTGACAATAAAAATACAGACTAAATTTCACACCTATGCACAGGCTTCACGAGGCTGAGTGGATATCAGAACTAAGGGCGCTGTGTCGTCCACGGCGCGCCTTATGGTTCACTACGAATATTGGTACGTACAAGCACGAATAGGGTTCGACTATATATTCCAAATATGCAATGTTAAAGCACACTTGCTCTTCAATAGTAAAACTTGGAAAGAAGATTTGTGCAATGCATAATACAGCACAAGAAAGTAGAAAACACAAACAGCGAGAGCACACGTATATCGCACAAAGAAAACTGATTAGCTAGAATTACAAAACATAAGTAAACCTGCAACGTCTGACAACAACAAACGCTACTAAAATGCATTGCACCACACAAAAAACTGGCGAACCTAATAAAAGCGATCAAAAATAGACGTAACAGTTTCGCCATGATGCGGTTCCGGTCAATTAGCCGTCAAATGCAACATAATTTCCGGGGAATACACCCTGATAGCCATTCAGTCTGCCAGTCCACCACCCATTCGGATCGGCAGTTCGCTGTACAATTTCAATCCGATCGCCCGCACTGAAACTCAAATCGCCTTCAGCTTGGGCAACATACTCGAACTGAGCGATACAGTACTCTACACCTGGCGCGGTCATCAGTCCCGACGGCTTTGACGGTGGTAGTGGCGCAGCCTTCTTCTCTACTGGATAACCAGCGTAATGTTGATCAGCTGGCTGCGGATAAGCCGGTGGTTGATAGACCTGCTGGCCAGTAGCAGCGGGTTGCTGGTAGCCAGGCTGAGGGCTGTATGACGTACCACCAGGGGAAGCATACCCAGTCGAGGGGCTGTAAGCGGCGTTTGGACTATATCCATCATATTCCGAGCTGTGATATCCATCGTATCCAGGTTGAGGTGAACCCGTAGTTGTATATGGTGGCGGTGCCGGGCCATCAGGGGAATATACTGATCCAGTCGAAGGAGCACCAGGGGCACCAGGTTTCCGAAACCTCGGGTCCGGGAGCTTCTTCTTTGATCGCTCCAGGTTGAAGCGCGTTATTGGAATCTGTTCCGCAAGCTCCTGAATGTTTCCACGTTTGGCGTTAAACGCCGTCTCGATATCAACATCAGAGCTCATGTTGAAATACGCAATGTTGTTGCCGTTCATGCGGTCGAATAGAGTGTAGAAAATGTTAAGCTGCATGTAGTAGAAAGATTGGAATAGCGGTCTTATAAACTCTGTCTCCAGCTGGAATAACTTTGGGAGATCTTCCTTTAAAAGGTCGTTGTAGTAGTTGTACTCCTGTGTCGCGAGCTCGACGTCGTTTTCAACCTTGTAAAGCGTTTTCTCGTCCTTCAAAGTTTTCTCTTTCTTCTCTTGCAATTTCTTGAGCGAGTTTACATGTCGATCAAGATCTAGTTGTTTGTGCGCGCGTTTGACGACAAGCTTTCGAATATGCCTAACAATTTCAAGCAACTCATCCGCTGGCTTGACAATTCGCGTATCCAACATTTCCAACTCGGGCTGCAGCGTTATCTGGAGGTCGGCGACAATCTCCCGGTACATTTCGCACGCCTTGATACCTTCCGGGTTTCCTTCGGGTATAGCGGCATTGGGATCTGACGCACGGCCACTGATAGGATTGTAAATCTCTTCTATAGCCTTGGAGAATTCAATTTGATGGGTCAACATGGCTGCACGTAACTTGTCGGCATTACTACTCCTCCAGACTTGATTGAACTGACACAGACTTACAGTTTATAGACGCAAAATACTTCCCGGATTCGTCGTGAAGCTTCTTAGTCTCAACTTCTAGCTCCTTAAATCGTCGCTCGGCATCAATGAAAACAGCATCCTTCGTTTGTTCGCCCTATTTCCGAATGATTAGTTGCGTTCAAATACCGCAGCCCTTGGCCAGCTCTCATATATCCCTCGACAAGTCGCGAGACGCTAATCAGATTGTTAGGGTACTCACAATATTGAATTTCTGTCGTAGATTCTGGGGTGCCTGTTCGATTAACGAGAGTTAGCCGTCAATGTAGTTATGATCAGCCTCGACACAACCAACCGACATACCCGAACGACGGACTTTTGGATTCCCTTCCAGGACATTCTTCGATTATTGTAAATTTAGCTCTGTATCACGATATGTATTCAACAATCAATATCTCACACCAATGCAAGTACATCAGATGTGTGTAATTCAAAAGGTTTTATATGGATTGCCCGGCGAGAATGGTTATATGGCAGAAGGGTCGTGTGAAAGGCTGCTGACGCGGTCCACAGTGTGTGCTTAAAGTTCATAGGGTTCATCATAGCTGGGCGTGGGTTGAGTTTTCCCCCGACCGGCAAAACGAGAAAAAAATTACCCTGATGACGACGACAGCGGGCGACCAGTTAACTAACTGGCTCACTTCCTCTGGCACTTGCGGCAGCTTCTCCGGCTGGGTCACCACACTTAAGGACAAGCTGGCTCGTGACTTGACACCGGCACGCGATGATGAGGCGGAGCCTGAGAATCTGGCGTCATCATCTTCGAACATTGTTGACGTAAAGCACAGGGCCAAAGATAAAGCTACACCCTCCCATTACTAAAGCTACACCCTCTGCCTTATATGTAAGCACAGAGTTGCTTGTACGCTTTCCTGTTACGCTCTCTCAATACTCCGCCAATAATGATGCAAGTGTCGAGGAGAACTTATCGTGGAGTAGAAAGCACTCAATTACGATCTATTATAAACGCTTTGTAGAGCATTTAGTATACTCAAACTCCTGGATTGACAAGTAAACAACTGACGAGCGAAAGTAACATCAATTGAGCAATATCGTAGGCATGCAAACGCAATATTAAACCGTCAATAAATTCATATATACTGCTATTAAAACACGACTATTGCAACAAAGTAATACGTATGGCACATTATACAATTAACACGAAACAAACGATGATCCAATGCGATGCCAAACCAAACAGCCAATCTTCTTCTTTCAGGATCAAGCAGCACACAAATACGCCAACGCATCGATATTATACAACATTGAAATATTCCTCGCAAGAGAAACAATAAAAATTTAGACAGCCCAAATCAAATCACCCAGATACCCCAAAGCAATAACATTGAACTCTAAAGAGAAAGGCATACCAACAGCCTTTAATATAACCAACTATTGAGCGTAAAGAACCAACTTTGAGCTATTGCCGACAGCCGCAGCCAGATCTTTGTTGCTTCTAAGAAGACAGTGCTGGCCACTTTGCTCGTCTTGGAAATAAAAAGTCAAATTCGACGAACCTAATCGCTCGTGCAGCTTATTTTCTAGCTGCGAGTACTCGACGTCGACTGGAACCCTGATCGCAATTAGATCCTCCTGATAGAATACCTTAATTTTTAGCTGCCCGGATTGGTGTGCTCTAGAAGAAGACTGTCCACTTAACGAGCTCATTGTCGACTCACTCACAGCAGCGCTTGGATTTCGCTCCATTTCAGCATCACGCGGGGTCCCATGTGTACTACTCGTATTGCTCGCACCGAAACTCTCTCTCACATCTGCGCTATTGGATGTTGACGACGAGTAATCTGATACATTAGACGATCGACCTGTAGACCCATATCGCGAATTAGCGAGCTGGGTTGAACTTGCTGATCGTAATCGGTCCATTGACTGCTGTTGTAGTGCACGTGAATTTCTCGCACTTGCCTGATCTACTGTAGACGACGAGTAGACCGTGTTTATTCGCTGGGCGCTTTGGCCAGAGTTAGCTATCGGTCTCGAATCTCGGTAGTATGGCTGTGGAAGAGAAGACCCCGCGTGTTGGGACTCCACATCTCCTGCCCGGAGAGCAAAAAGGCCTTTCACCA
The DNA here is from genome assembly GCA_038497805.1 of Lipomyces mesembrius. Lineage (NCBI taxonomy): Eukaryota > Fungi > Ascomycota > Lipomycetes > Lipomycetales > Lipomycetaceae > Lipomyces > Lipomyces mesembrius. The sequence continues at coordinate 1,201,689 of MU972896.1, read as the reverse complement.
AAGAACTTCGCGAAATATATAGTGGCAATGCAATCAATTTCTGAACGTATTCATCGAGGTTTACCCGTCGTTGGCTTGATATTGAGTCGTTCACAAACGTTACTGGCCCCGGGATGAATGGTAGTATTCGCTGTCTACCTGTCCGTCCAGCCTCGTCCGGATACTCGTCCAGGAGTCTTATCTGAAAATCATAGAAGTCTTCATAGTATCTGCATAAGTTTCGAAACGTGCCATCCTCCATTTCTGCAATTAGCAGATACCAGTATCGATTGTTATCGAACGAAAAGCGGTCAACGATCGCGCTAATTACTGCTGGTTCATAAGTTTCGGAAGGCTCTTCTGACAACCGATCACTGAACTGCCCACTAAGATACGAGTTATATGCTTGGTCTCCCACGGACTGCTGCTGCTGTTGTTGTTGTTGTTGTTGTTGTTGTTGTTGTTGTTGTTGTTGTTGTTGTTGTTGTTGTTGTTGTTCTTGCTGTTGTTGTTGTTGTTGTTGTTGTTGTTGTTGTTCTTGCTGTTGTTGTTGTTGTTGTTGTTGTTGTTGTTGTTGTTGTTGTTGTTGTTCTTGCTGTTGTTGTTCTTGCTGTTGTTGTTGTTGTTGTTGTTGTTGTTGTTGTTGTTGTTGTTGTTGTTGTTGTTGTTGTTGTTGATAGGATAGTGGAAATTGCTGCTGTGGCTGATGACCCTGCTGGGATAGCTGCATTTGCTGAAACTTCGTAAATGGCAGTGACACATCGTCTTCAAATTTTCCTAAGGGAATACTGCTCGCTTTATACTCTGCTGTGCGCTTCTTCCATTCCTCTACCCGCGGAACGCCAGCTTTAGTAATCGCCTCCTCGATGTTTTCGACCGGCTTTCCGGTCGTCATGTCCCGTATCTCAACATATGAAATCGGTATTAGTCCTGGTCCTCCCAGCCGCCCGATTGGCTTAGCCACGAACCACTCATGGTTTGACTGAGCCACAACAATGACAGAATCACCTTCATATGCTTCCAGTTCATCTGGGCGTTCGGCTACAAAGTTATACTGAACAACGCCATATAATGGCGTGTACTGCCTTTTCCCAGAGGAAGTTGATGATGCTGACGACAAAACTCCAGATGATCTTCGATTACTTGGACTATGAACCGCGGGCGATGAAGAATATTCCGAAATTCCGGAGCTCTTGTTCCCGGCGCCGGTACTGCTGTCAACACTTTCTCTCTCATTTCTCCCTAACACCTGAAAATATGTGACTGGAACCATTCCCCGCGTACTTGTTGACGGATTACAGGCCTCGTACCAATTCAAATCATTTTCGTTCCCTATCACGTGAAAGAAATCGCCTTTGCTGAACGAAAGTTCTCCTGGCGCGGAGGCATTGTAGTCGTAAAGTGCCCTGATCACCTATTGTATCCTCACCTATCAGCAATCACTGATCCCTAATACTAGCCACAATACTCAATATTAACAGACCTTTTTTGGCGGCAGAATGGTCAGCGGCGACTTCTGGGTTATGGAATGGTGAGAGTTCGTATTCCTGTCGCCCTTCAGCGAGCGACGTAGTCCCTAAATCACGTTAACCTACGATTAGAGACATAGATATCCCTTTAAACCAGCGCTTGAATTCGACCAATCATCTTTTGCAGCAGCAGCTCTATTTCTTTTCAACAATCGGGCTACTAGTTCTTCGCCTTTTCTCATCGCAACATCGGCTAGGAACCCCTTGTTGCACGCGATATTCCAGAATATATGCCACGCACCCACAATAATGGCAAGCCGACTAACCTTTATCATTTATGTATGCTCGTAGCTTTGGTAGTGAGCCCGACCGGATACGTAAATATGTGTGAAAAGAGACTTTTGGTTACCGTTTCGTCGCATATGCCAGGGGAGAGAGAAACGGACCCTTTATTTAGTTCCCTCACCACAGTAAATTGGTTGCGTTATTGTCCTGGGCTTGAGTTGGGCGTGAGAAACAAATCCGGGTAAAAACTTAGTTGCGGGAAGAGCCAAAAGCACTTTATAATTCCGCGAAATTGGCCCCAGAACAGAACCCTCCCCCCCCCCCCCCCCCCAAAGAGCATTATGAACGTTATGATTTATAGTAAACTCAGTCGTCGCTAAACGAACGTTACTCAAGTAACAGTTATGACTCTATTATTGAATAGGAATTGTCTTTGCAAAGTTACCAAGCTGCTGCAACGTGAAAAACCGGAACACCAAATTGCAAAACAATCCATGATAACAACAATCTTCCATCTAACAACAGTCCCAATGCTGCTCTATCCGCATTATTCTACGTACAAAAAAATGTACAGCATCACATCATATCAGTACCGTCTAAATCTGACCTTTTATATCAATTTTTTTGAACGCCGTCATACGATTATTTTGAGCGGTTGGATAAGCGTCTTTCGCACGTAATCGCAGACTTGATTCATCAATGAATTGATTCAGTGCATGTTTTTCCAGAAATTCATAGCAAGATTTATCGCTGTCAAATCCAATCTCATCGGTCAAAAATCGAAGTGGAACATCAGGCCGAAATCTAAAATACCGTCAGCACACGTGCTATGCTTGATAATTAACCAATTGATACATACGCTTTGCAAATTATCTCCAGAGCGGCATGCCTCTCCCTGTCAATGAATGAATCCATGATGTAGCCACCCATATTGGGTGCGCTAAGGTATAATCTCATCAAGGAATGATAGTCCTGATCCGTCATGGCTTCCCTGACCTGTAGGGCATGAGCAATGGCGTCGTCTGCTTTCTGTTCGTCAGTTAGTTCAATTAGTAAGTCATTCATGTCACTCCGATTTCGGGTGTGTAACAGGTACAATATCCGATATGCCAAAAACTCAATTGGATGGCCGGCAATATTCATTGCATATAAGGAGCGTAACTGAGTCTGACATTGATTGTACTCTCCTAGATCACCATTCTCCAGGGCAATTCGCGCATGGATCTCATAAACATTCACAGTAAAGTCGTTCTGTATCAATTGAACAGTAAGATCTTGCCGCATTGACTTAAACTGATCGCAAATATAAGCGTAATTCCGTTCGCTCTTCCATTTCTCTTTAAGAAGGTCAAGCGTTTGGCGTAAAATATGAAGTGGTCGAACGGTCTCAGGGTCGGGTGCCGACGTTAATCGCAAATATTTCTTCTCCAGCTTCATGGATCGACCAACAAATATCTCTGGTTCGGTATCCTACGCAAACAGAATCGTAAGACATATAATACCGAAAATGTTACTCAACAAAGACAACGAACCTGCACAAAGGTCGCGCTCACATAATCCGGCGTTGCAGCAGGAGTTGGCGTACTCTCATTGCCGCTCGGTGAATCAAATCTCAGTAATCGCTTCTCTTTTCGTTCTTGTTCAATATTAGAACCGAGGTAATTCGTGTCAGCAAAGATCGAAGTCCTAGGATGCCTTTGTCAGTAAAGCGCTTGACGAGACATGCAATCCTATATTACCTTTTCCGCTTCGCAGAGTCCTCAGTAATCTCCGGTTCTACGTTCCTTTGGTCCCACTTCGCTGACCGTTTTGTGGCTTTCGAAATTGAAGATGACGCCTGTCCGTTAGTAGTACTGTATTTCTGATCGCTCTTGGTAAAAGTGATAGATGTGGCCTTATATGAGGCTGGCGGAGGTGGAGAAGTACGCATAGCACCAACGGCAACAGTGCCAGTAGCACTATCTGACTTCGCATCAGCTCTCTTCTTTGCATTCGTTTTCAATTTCTCCAGCATGTCTTCTCCATCATCTACTGCCTTAATCCCGTCCAAAGGCAGCTCTCTTGTGTCCCAATCAATAGCCCACAGATTCGTGGACTCAATCGCCGACGTGATAACCTTCTTCAAGTTCTTCTCCATCGCGCTGCGCTGTGATGGACCTACAGACGCGAAGCATCTACCAACATATGCCTTCAGTGAGTCCGGCCATACTGCTGGATTTCCGTTGGCTGGAGAGTTTTGTGCACTTGACGACGTGGTTTTGGACGTTTTGGACGTTTTGGACGTTTTGGACGAAAGAGTCATAGGGGCTTGCTTTGTGCTGCTACTGCTCGCTTTTGTCGCTTTCGTTGATGAACTATTCGGTTTGCTGGATATTGATTTGCTTACTTCTACCACAGAATAAGCACCTTTGTCTAGAAAATATATATATTGTGAGAATTGATTTCACGGAGTGAATGATACAACGTTGAAGACGCACAATTGCTGGATCCCTCCGGCGCTAGCTTAATTTTCCGGGGAGGCAAGGCCATTAAGTTCCGTTTTCTGTCAAATTGCACTTTAGCAAATCAACTAACTATATAGATAGGCTGGGCCAGAAATTAAAAGTACAGTCAAATGTTACAGGTGTGGCGTTAGACAGTTATTTTAGCTGTGCTCAAACATATTTCCGTAAATTTGTTGAAATAGAATCGTGCGGAATCAAAATGTGAGTGTTTCGTACCGTATTGGGTCACTCCTTGTGGCGAGTGTTGTATGGCGAACCAGTGGCTGTGCTGTAATTGCATTTGGCCCACTGTGCCTTATCAAAGAGAGGAACCACATATATGATAGTAATATCCGGAAATATTCGCGGGGGAACTTTTACTTATCGCTGGTCGTTAAAAGTTTATCTTAATTCTGTTTGAAAAGTCTACGATCGCAATTAGCGGCGTCTCAATAGTTATTCCCGGTCAGAGCGATAGTGATTCTTGTGAGCCATCCATTGTCTGGCCCCTCTTCTTTAGGACTCAAGGAATACTGAACGGACAATGGCAAGACCATTAACTCAGCAGACGCTAGAATGGCTTCACCGGGTGCTACTACAGGTAAGTTCTGTTTAACTGTTAACGTCGTGGGTAGTTGTAATCATCACCATGCTAAGCGATATGGACCAACAGGAATACCGCGATGTAAATCGGACTTATTCAGACGTCGCTAGTGTGTTACAATCATATCCATCTTTGGCACCGCGCACAAATGTTTATAGTAAGTCGATCCTTGTGAGCAGTCAAGACACAAAGATATTAATTGTTTAGCTTACGAGAACGGTAAATCAGAGCTTCTACTCAATCTTCATGGAACTGTGCCGACAACGTTTCGATCGGCAGTTTACAATATCCCCGTGTCCATTTGGGTCAGTCACGAATACCCATATGTCGCTCCATTCGCATTTGTAACACCGACAACTGCTATGAGCCTACGACCAGGAAACCATGTCGACACTAACGGACGAGTGTATCATCCATATATTTCATACTGGAATGGGACAGACCCACAGACGAACATATTAGGATTGTGCGCCGTACTATGTGATATTTTTGGGAAAGAACCCCCTGTGTATGGCAAACCGCCGCAACAGCAGCTAACGTTGCCATCAACACAACCGTCTCAACCACTTCAGCAATATTCATCTCAACCACTTCAGCAATATTCAGAACCCTCTGTGGCAACACAACAAAGAAACCCCTTTTCTTCAGGACCGCATTCTGCACCTCATGCTCCAGTCCACGACGATAATTTAATTTCTTTCGGTACTGCAGCGCCTTCATATAACACTGCCCCCAACCACTCTCAAGCGCCAGTGTACGCTCCTACTGCCTTGAACTTCTCTCAGCAGCAGCAGCCACCATCGTACTCTCCTCAATATCAGCAACCTTCTGGACCGGCGCCTGTTTCTCACCTACCACAACTACCGCACCAACAAGTACAACATCCGACTCCACCTGTTCCTCAATATCAGCAACCGTCTGGAGGGTCGCCTGTTCCTCACCTACCACAACTACCGCACCAACAAGTGCACCATCCGACACCGGCTGTTCCTCAATATCAGCAACCGTCTGGACCGGCGTCTGTTTCTCACCTACCACAACCACCACACCAACAAGTGCAACATCCTATGCCGCCTGTTCCTCAGACACCTCATTTACAACAGCCGGCAGTATATCCTCCACAAACACCTAGCCATGCAAATGGTTACTCACTCCCATCGTTGTCATATCCTGCAGGGCAACCTCTGACGTCGATCTCTCCGCGCGACATAATAGATGAATCACCACCTACGGTGTCATCCTTGTCAAATCAATTGGCCCCTGCAATCCCCCCTCACCCTGAACAGAAGCGGCTATTGAATGACATCGCCGCCGTACTTCAGAAGAAAGCCACCGAGGCTCAGCCAAAACTGCAACAGCAAGCCGATCATTTACGCAACACACTTGATATGCTGAGACGCACCGAGGCCAATCTTGCAAGCGAGCAGTCAGAATTGACTAGGGTATCCGAGGCTTGTTCCCGGAATAAGGCCATATTGAAAGACAAAATCAGACAGGCCGAAGAGGCTATCATTGAAGCCAGCCAGCGCGGGGAAGTTAACGTCGATGAAATAGTTTGCGCTGAAGCAGTCGTGTTTAATCAGCTATACGAACTTACAGCGGACGATCTGGCTATTGAGGACACAATTTACGTACTGGGTAAAGCTTTGGATCGCGAGAGAATCTCTCTAGATGACTTCTTAAAACATGCACGAACCCTGGCTCGGGAACAGTTCATGAAGCGAGCATTAGTGAGAAAGATTGCACTGGATACGACGTTATCGCAAAGGTAAAGCGGTGAATGAATTATTGATAGGTAAAGAGTCGAATTTCATGCATGTGCATGTTTTGGGCGGTTTTCATACATGGCATCATTAATAGTTGTTTGGTCTTAGAATGCATTTGATGCAATTTATATACTTCTTACGTTAGGATAGTCCAGATAGAACTCTCTCCCAGAAGATATGTATACAAGGATTTTGTTTAGTAGATCCTGACCCGAGCCGCACGGGTGACACCTATCCCTCTGACCTGTGGCTCGTCTTCGAAAGGGCCCTCGAACTTTCTAGTGCCCTAGTTGCTGACCCGATCGCTTCGGTCAGCGATGACCACTTCGTAGCGTCCATTTCAGCCCTGGGCTACTGGCATAAAACATCTCGCAACTACTGACAATTTCCCACCTTACCAAATTCAGTTCGAACTGCGGCTGTCATATAGGCGCTTTTCCGTGCGTTTATTTTGTGCTGAGTAATACTGTTTACTTGGTCGCGTGTCTCGACGGCTTATAACAACGGGCCCACTGGCTTCATAAATCGTAATTACATTGATCTCGGGATCTCCATATCGAAGATTTACACTTCCTAGACAAATAGATTTTTATCGGTCATTTGACAAAATGGCAGCTACTAGCCACGAAGGGCTTCTTAACGTCGGTGAACACTGCGCGTTCTCTGGATGCCATAAGCTTGATTTCCTACCGTGAGTTTCCTAATTGCCAGCTACGGCATTTCTTAAATTGACATATAACTGACCTAATAGGTTCCGGTGTCCTGCTTGCGAATCGAAGTATTGTCTAGACCATCGCCAACCGTCGTCCCACAACTGTTCCGGGCTCAAGACGACACAGAAGCGACCGGGGCAGTCCACTGCTTCGTCAGCATCGGGTCAACGCCTACGCAGTTCTGAAGTGGCACAAAAATGCTACACTGAAGACTGTACGACGACGATTAATACACCACTGTCACCCGCCACGAAATGCTCCACCTGCAAGAACTTGACATGCTTAAAGCATCGTTTGAATCATTCTTGTCCAGGGGCGCCGAAACTACCCGTGATAACTACCCAAAAGACAGCGTTGGCGAAATTTGCGGAATGGAAGCAGAAGCAGCAGGCCAAGGGTAACGGTCCTGTGAGCGGTGGCTCATCGGTTACATCGAGTACGTCAGATAACGCGACATCGTCCGTTATTCCGTCATTTTTCAAGTCAAAGCCAAAGGCGGAGTCCTCGATCGTTATCAGAGCGAGGGAGATAGCAGCGTTGAAGCAGAATGCGAAAGGAGACGCGCATGTCCAGCCGGCGAATCGAGTGTATGTCTTTGTGGAAAGTAATATTCTAGATTCTTCTAAACAGCCTCGGGTGGAAATGTATTTTGGACGAGATTACTCCATTGGTAGAATTCTCGACAAATCAGCGCAACGTCTGCAAATATCGAACCAGAATAGTTCCAAGAACGATGATAAGGACAGACTTAGGATATACCACGTTGAAGGCGGTCGGGTTTTAGAGTTTTCCGAGAAGCTCGAATCTTGTAAGGTTAAGGATGGCGACACATTAGCCGTCGTCAAGGGTCTAGCTATGCCTAATTTATTACATTAGCGCATCATCATAGATGGGTGATTGGCTAGTTAATCATGGTTTTTGGCGTTGCATCGTAAAGGTCGAGCGTGCTTGCATATATTATATACGACGTATTTGTTGGTATTATTTTTGGCTGAACATATCAGTGCATGCAACTTTCTTCGTCTTCAGTATGAAATATAATGCCATGGTAATATCATCGAGATAAAATCAAACTTAGTATATTTCTAGCCGAACCACCAACAATGCCTATCTTATTAAGAAATAGAAATACAGCTCCCTCAAATCCACGCAGGTGCACAAATTGCTGTCCAAACTACTCCTGGCACAACGCGGTCATACCAACTATCCATCAAAGCCATTTCCCAAATATCGTACAAATTAATATACACGCTCCTAAAGCTATACAGGACCTTCTCATCATGTGCCCCAAAATAGCACTATGTGTGGTAATAATGTACACAGATCTTCAATAGAATGCGCCAAAATCTTCCGCATCTTCGCTCGCTACCGAGACTGAACTTGAACTTTCGCTATTACTGCTTTCATACGAACCAAAGGTGCTCTCCATGATAGCTCCAATTTGTTCAAATTTCCAAGATTTCTTGATATTAACAGCCGCACTCGGCGGTGCATCCTCAGCATCATCAACAGTAGAAGCTGAGGCCAGGAGCTGCACAAACTGTCGATATCCCTCCACGCTGTCGTCTTCCAAAACAACGGAATTCACGACTTTCGTATCAGGTGACACAGCGAGCATATCCCTAATATTCCGCTTGCTGAAGTGCTCACACCCACGAATATCCAATAATTTGACACCATGCGTCGAAGTTCTTAAATAGTCGATAAACCATGATGCTTCCAAACCCCAGATGAATCGCAAGTCCAGGTTCGTAATTATGTGACCGAGACGCATAAGCAAGTATTCAACCGCATCACCGCACACCGCAAGGTTCCCAGATAGCGACAGTCTATCTAAGTTCTCCAGGTTATCCGCTATCATATATACAGCATCACTCTTCAATGATGAAAATGCCAAGTCTAAATCCGTGAGCTTAGCTCGGAGACTTGGCGAGCGGCATATTGCACCGACCGCCGATGGACTTATATGTGTACCGTGAAACGAGAGTGTGTGGATATTATACGTCAACAGGGCATCGTTAGATAGGCTCATGCTGAGAGCACTGCAGTTAAGTTTTGGATAATTCTCTATTTTAAGAACTTCCAGCGGTGACTCTTGTGAAATGTCATTGTCTGGGGCGTACTGTTCGTCGCAGACAGATACACGCCCCAGCGTTAGCAACAGAGACGTAATGTCAGATTTTGCGAGGTAGTACGGGTTCTGAACGACGACTTTCTTGCTGTGCTTCTGCATTTGGGAATGACAGAATGACGTTTGGGCCGACCCACCCAAATGACGAGGAAGAACACCAGACAGATCTAAATTTTGCCAGAGATGGCAATCCGATGCCGCTAGATTCCACTACATAAATTATGTTAACTTGTGGACCGAACGAAAAGCGGCTGGTGCAGCATAAACATCAACAAACGCGACGACCCAGAGCCACTTACCGATCGACAGACTTGAGCGCAAATTCCAAGGTATTCCAGTTCTAGATACGTAAATATTTGCAATAGACACTCATACGGTAATCGCACAGCGGTACTGCGGATGTCGCGGGAGTCTAGCTGCTCTACGCGATCCTGGACGGGACATAACGGTGAAAGCGATGATGTAATTGTGTACGTCACGTCCGCGTCCATTGTCGGCAGTGCCTTTTCGAAGACCAAATCCAAAGAGAGCGACTTTAATCCTGTGTAGGTTCTCGATCAGAGCCACGAAAATGGCTAGAGTATGCAAAATCGAGGACCGTCCGACGCGAGGGTTTGTTTTGGTCCGCCGGCTTCGGAATGTTTGCCAAGAATTGGGACATTGACGGGTGCGGCTCGCCTAAGAATTCGTTTTGGTTTGTGCCCCAGATTCGTTGGCCCTCCTAATAATATCAATACTAACTTATGCTTAAATGTTTCGGGATGTATACTTGAGAACCTATTTTGAATACATTTGTACTATGCTGTCGCAGACGTTCATATGAATAATTGGTATTTTAGTGGAAATAATGCATCTAATGGTAAGATTAGTTTGCATTAGTACTAACGGTGACATGTGTTTATGTGTATAGGATCATCTTCTCTAGCAGTCAGTCTGTGCAAAAGTATCCGTAGCATCACATTCCAAGCATTCACTTCGTCCTAGCAAAATTATTGTCAAGAGCCCAGCTACCAAATTTTGGAAGAAAACAAACACCCTACCTGTTTACTCATCATCAAGATACCAAATCTAACTGAATTGACGCTGTTGTACATAGTTTCACATTGGACCTTAAACAGTGCAGCAAATTTTCGATCTCATTGTACTTCTAGGTAATCCCTATATTAAGGTACTATCAAATAAACGATAACTGATTTAATGAGCCATTCGCAGTTTCACTGTATAAATTGCTTATACTTAGACATGCATGGCTTAATCTTTGAGACAAGCATATGACTACTGGCAGGATCAACCAGATAACTACCTTCTGACAAGCTCTCCGTCAAACAGTAAAGTCGACAGATCACTCGCCATCTCAAGAGACCTACTCTAGAGGCGGCGCCTAAGCACCATCTCCTTCGGTCTGGAGGTTAACACGAGAGAAAAATATCTGCTGCTGCGGCGATGAAAATGTGAGAATGCTGTGCCTGAGCCACACACACTTAACATTCCCCACCCGATGTGAATGTTAGCTTTCTTCTGAGGAAGTTAATCTAGTTTTCAAATCTCAGATATGAATCTCTAAGTTTATATAGATAACTAGAATGTCGTTCGTACAATGCAATATAATATATCGTTGCAGAACTATAAGCATTTCGAGAATATACACTCCTCAGCTACTTTACTGTGAACCATTGGGCCTACAGGACCTGCCTGACCTTAAGTACTCCACGCTCAACTACCATCTCGATCTTTCCTAATTAGGAAATTATCCGCCAATTTGGGCCCTGGCAAATATTTATTCGTGCGGATAGAATCCGCCATATCCGCCATCCGCCGACAGCCCTGACAGAACCGCTCAGCGTCCGCATAGTAGGTCGACAGGCATGTGACCCACCATATGACAGGGTGTAGTGTCACGACTCTGGCAGCATTCCTGTTCGTTGCTACGCTTCAAAAAGTAATCTTCAGCTGCCTATATTCAGGAGTTCATGTTTTGTCTACGGCTCTTGAGTAAAATTCCAGTTAACCGTCATTGCTGTGGCGATACATACCAAGGCCTTATTTCTAACTAAATGCCGTTACCCTTAATCATTTATGCTAACGCACGGTAAGGTCGAATTGTGTTTGATTGATTCTTTGCTCCCCGAAATTAGAGTTTGTCTCGGCTTAAAAGATTTGAAGGAAGGCTAACTCTATGCGAATTAAACGTTATTCCATTTAACGTTGAGCATTCGGGTCGCTAAACTCTAATTGCCTCCACATAAGTAATTGGACTGACCTAACAAATAATATAACAACTCACTTCCGCAGTCCCTTACGTATCTGAATTTGGCTAGCTGCCCAGAAGGGAATTAATACTAAGCTTGACCCTGGAAAACTACTAGTAGCTGGAGCTAATTATGTACTGTTCCACGATTGGTCCCAACACGTTCGGCTTCTACAGACGGCAGTTACTCCTGTAATACTAGTATTTACATCTGTATTGCCACACGCCCTACATATATACACACGCAGTTCTGCTCTATTTCGAAATTCAATCGAGCCGGCAAAATAAGGAAGATCATTGCTACAAATTGTTCTTCTATATCCGTGGGTCTGTCAAGGAATGCATTCTCTCGAAAACTATTCACAGTGCTACAATTACAATCAGCAGCTGCCGACACCCGATTCACGTTGCTATAGCTGTAATGACACTAATAGATTTTCGCGTTACACTCTGTTCAATAGAAAGCTTACTGATATATTATCAGACTAATACCACATTTACACCAACAGTTACAATAATAAATTAGTACCAACGTATTCGCCATTTGCCGACATCGCGTCATTAGCAACAACAAGGAACTAAACATAACCTCACAAACACCATTATAGTATACACTGAATAAGATACAATTTCAGTTATTTGCCCCCCTAATCATACATATTATTTTTGGTATTAGAACGGAAGTGAAAGCCCACTCGACTGTGCCAGCTCAGCCATCTCCTCACTAAACCCTTCACTGGCACCGTTTTTTACAAGATAATTATACCAATCACCAATATTAAGCGAACTCGGTGCAGATCCTGAATATGGAACTTGAATGTTTCCGTACGGACCGCCATTCTCTTGGGGGTCGCCTGGTGCGCTAATGTTGGCGCCGGCGACTGAACCTGAGCTGCTGGTGTTGCTGTCATCCGGAGTACCCTGATCGAAGTCCACGTCTGCAAAAAAGTCAGGACATCCATTCGCAACCTGTGATTGCCATACCGGTGACGCCACATCGGGCTGCGTCGAAATTGGCACAGCTGCGCTTTGCCATTGTTCCGGTCCGCTTCTTGACTTCACCGGGAACTGGCCCGCCGGAAATCGTTGTTGCGCATTCTGCTGCTGTCGTTGCTCTTGTGCCTGAAATGCATTTACCTGATCTTCAGGAAACAATTGCGAAGGTTGAAAGTTTTCAAAGAATGATTGCGAAATTGGAGGCGAATGCGTAACAAGGAAAAAATCTGGCGGAGTCCCCGGCACGGAGAAGCTTGCCTGGAACGATGATGGCGTCGGCGGAGCAGTTGGCCTCTGTCCTTGAGGCGGAAAATACGAACCAGCATTTGTTTCAGTTCGAGATGGTGGTGGTGGCGCTGCCATGCTATGCATAACTGGCGCTGATGATTGCGCTGGCGTAGGTACAGGCTGCTGTAGGGGAGCTGGATGCGATTGCTGCGGAGTGCTCGACGGTGAATTGTTTGGAGTTGATGGCAACGATGACGTGCGTTCGTAGGTCACGGGCGGTACGACCGGAGCGGATGGTGCCACTGGCGCCGCAAATGGAATATCTATAGGCTGCCGCTTACCTGAGCCGGGAGAAAGTGACACTGAACCGCTTGATGGCAGAGTATAGCTCTGTGGCATCAGCACCGACCGTTGCGAGGCGGCTTGTTTGCCAGACGGTGATTGTCTTGAGCGCTGTCCATGATGCGGCCGAGGATTTACCGCTCTGAAAATGCGATCTTTCATTTGTTTGTTTTCATTGATCTTTTCAAACAATCGTAAAATCATGCGGCCAACCATCCATGACTTGCCAACTTCTTGTAAAGCATCCATACAAACTTTCATTGCCCGTTGAGCACTTTCCACAACTTGCGGCGACTGCGATTTGGTTTGATAAACGAACATAATCATCGCCGAGAACAATGTGTATACTGTGAAAGCAGACACGTTTCGCAGTTCATCTGCTGCTGCCATATTTTCTGTAATTTTCGCAATCATATGAGCAGCTTGAAATGCAATACCTCGCGATGGATATGAAGTAAGATAGCTGCTACCCACTTGGTTAAGCTGCAGCTTGCTCTGAGACATATTGGTTCGGTGAAGTAAACAAAGAATCGTATAATACTGTAGATGCAGCAGAGCGTTGAAAAAGTCATGGGTGGAATGGTCATTAGCGTTGTACCGAAGTTCGGCAGGCAAATTATTCATCCAAGCACCCAACGCCATGTCGGAATGTGTAATATCTGGACCACGATTTGCGATTCGTGAGTTTTCTGAAGCGACTGAAAACTGCTGACGAAGGACTAGACCCATAATTTCCGATAACTTGAGTGACTGGATGAAGTACTGAACACGAAGTCGATTTGGCGGATATTCGTATGGACCAGGTCCCTCTTCTTCAATGAAATCTTCCTCGGTAAGCATAGGAACGTCGGTATCTTCGATATTGATCAGTACCGGTCGACCCAATGCAATGGCAACATTTCGGTCACGACTCTGACTTGTGTTAGATTTTTGAAACTCCCGCCTAGAATAAAGAATGTAAACTTACGAATAGAACCCACCACAGCCGCTTCCACAATCGCTTGTCGACAACGCTCAGTTGCGAGTTCTCAACGCTGAATCTCTATTAACCGCTGTACATAATACGAAGTGACCGAATCGTGCATACCTTCTGTGTAAACCAAAACCCTGGGCGACACAGAGAGCTACCCTGGTCCAATAAAACACATTCTTCGTCACGTCCTCTGGGCCCTCCCACCACCATCCAAGCAGCACCAAAGACTGTACAATTGATATTCGATCATCCTCATAGTTGGCGTCGTATAGAGCCTTCGCCCTCTTGTACAGAGTTAGACTAGCCAGATCGGCGGAACCATTTTGATCCATCAGGGCAGGGTTGCGACAAACACGAGTACCAGCAAGTAAAATCGACTGCAATAACAAAAGAGATGGCGGGTTTTTGGGATCATTATAGCGTCGCATGAACTGAGTCCGATTGATCATGGGTACAATAGGATGAATTGTGGTGAAGAAGCACTCCACTAATTCATCGCAGATGTCTCTGGGAGGTAGCAAAAAAGCTCCTCGCCGATTTAGCATTTCGATCTCCTCTGGATCTAATTCATTTAAACGCGCTGACCCCACTCGTAGCTCGTCTGGCAACGGATAATGACAGACTTCCGTATCGCCCGCTTTGGACTGTACAAGCAGACTCACATTGGATGACGACCCTAAATAAGCAACTCGGCCAGACCTTCGGACCGGATTATTACCAACGGCGGTATTTGACAGCATTCGAACCCAAGCATCGGCCGTGTCTGTCATTGTCCGGTCAGGCATAGCAGGAGTAGCAGCGGCAAGACCGCCGATCTTTGGCTCCATTGGTGCCGATTCATGTGGCTCCGGTTCACTGCTTGTGTCCATTTTTCTGCTCTTCCGAGGCCTGCTGTCGTGGCTTTGCTCGTCATCATCATCTTCATCGTCACCATCCTCCCCAGACTGGCTATCATCTTCTTCATCGAAATCGTTGTGATCACTACGATTATTACCATCGCGGAAGGCCTTGTTTCCGTGGTTGGAGTCTCCGGTTGTGGAAGTGATTGGCGAGGCTCGCGCTGAAGTGTCCAGCTCCGATGTCTTTCTTTTGGATCTGGTCCAAACTTAGTCAGCTTGTACAAGTGAGCAGGCAGTATCGATAGAACTGACCTTTTGTCTGACGCCTTCCGTCGTCGGGCGTCTGGAATTCTATAGTCAACTCAGTGAGTACATTTCTAACAACATCAACCAATGTATCGCTCATACTTGCACTCGCATCCAAACGCTACACAGTTCTACTTTTGGTTAGCGTTCGTAGCTCAACGTCAACAACAGCAACAACAAGAACAACAACACAATGACGCGTAACTTACAGTGCATGGCATCCGATTCGTAACATCGCATCGAACCTATGAAATTGCGTTAAATCCTAACGTACTCCAGCAGGATCATATTCCCACAGGACCCCTACCTTTCGTGAGTGGCACCTATAAGAATATTAGAATATTAGCCCAATGGTTCTTGCGAATCAATGAAAGCACAACTTACACTTCACAGGCGCGAGACGCCCGAGCACGACGGTAACTGACATGTTGCTTGCCCGTCTGATTCTGGTTCGAAGACGAGTCCTCTTGGCTCGAGTCGTCGGCCATTACGGGCACATAGAGCGATGATGTTGTAGCAGTCTACGTGTTACGGAGAAGATATCTAGAACAGTCGGAATGGCGGAATCGGGACGGTTTGGCTGACAAACTTGGGAACAAATGACCGGACCTGAACGAATTCACATGCAACGCGACCGATACTGGCGATCGCTGGCCATCGAAGAATTCGGCGCCGGCGTTCTCGAACGCAGCTAGCCGAAACAGAGGCCCTAACCCTATCCGCCATTTCGAATTGCTCGTGTTAGCGGACCTGGATTTTTCTTCCACTGGTTGTTAGGCCTTGGTCATGCACTTTACTGATTGATTACGGAACGTATCACGATATTATCGAGTACCACATGATTCATCAGCAATGACAGAGTGCCAGATTTAGCAGATTTGTCGCTTCCACTCAAACTCAAGGAAATAATAATGTCTCACATGGCGTATACCTAGTTACTGGGCAGTCCCTCACTGACGGTTACAGAAGCCTAGGATGTCAGCAAAAGCCCTCTATATAGGACCCTGCCACGAGAGTGGAGTTCTGAGAGCAGCGAATGATATGTGAGGGAAGCGTGTGATTGTAAACTAATTGAGCGCTACAGCTAGGAGAGCAATTACGATATAATGACAGCGTAGCTGGTAAATAGGCTTACCGAGCCGAAATGCGCATGTAGGTTTTCATATCGTGAAATCCAGAATACACACTTCAATGTCAGTCGTGCATATTCTGCATGCCACACATATCTATGTCAGCTAAGAGAGCGCTGAAGTCATCCATCCACCAGAGTCCAAATTTTACTAACAAAACATAAATCCCTAATCAACCGATGCTTGATTGAGCAGAACTAACTAGAAAATTTATGACCCAACCCTGGCAACTTGTCCTTGGACTGTCAATCACTGAAACCTCAATCACCACCGCTCCCTATGGTCTTGTAACGGGCATAGGCGCATTTTGTATTTGATGCAGGCATAATGAGGCCCAGCAGCCGGAGCGAATATTTAGTACGGTTCATATGCCAAGGATTTGTGTCACGCTCCGTTCCGGCATCTAGAGGATTCCGGACCATTCCGACTGTTCGAACATATCTTCTCGTGACTAATGGTCGATGCTTGCGTGGAAGGATATATAACTGCGTCTCGAACGGTGACCCAGATTCTGGTAGCAAGAAGTCGGTTCTAAAATGTTTACTCGCTACTAATGCCGGAGACAAAAAGAAGGACATTTCGGATAGAAGTATGTGTTGCTCGAATCATCTTGTGTGTTGGCAGAAACTAATTTGTGATAGCACCCTTGGAGCAATATGACTGTCTTGTCGACATAGGGCAGCTTCGAGACGATTCTTTCCAACGTGGTATCGTATCGTTACTTGTGGATCTTCACAGAGCTATCAAGAATTACCGCCCGCCTCCCATTGAATACCCTAATATAGACGACTTGAAGCCGAAGAAAGGCATTTTGGGATTGTTATCGCGGCATAAGCCACATTTTCAACGTAGGATCTTACCAAATGACATTCCAAAGGGCATCTATCTGTACGGAGATGTTGGCTGTGGTAAAACGATGCTCATGGACATGTTTTACAGCACAATTCCAGCAACGGTCCTTTCGAAACGGCGTATTCACTTTCATGCCTTTATGCAAGATGTTCACAAGCGTGCTCACGCGTTGAAGGTGCAGCATGGTTCAGACTTTGACTCAATTCCTATGCTGGCCGCTGCGCTCGCGGATGAAGCACGCGTATTGTGTTTCGATGAGTTTCAGGTAGTCGATGTTGCAGATGCGATGCTTCTTCGGCGTCTATTTGAAGCTCTTGTACATCACGGTGTAATATTTGTTATCACATCAAATCGTGCGCCTGATGATCTTTACAGGAACGGAATTCAGCGGCAATCGTTCATTCCATGCATTGAGCTGATCAAGGAACGCTTACATGTCATCTGCCTTGACTCGCCTACGGACTACCGGCGAATTGAGCGTCCATTGAAGAACGTCTATCACTCGCCATTAGACGAGAATGCCAAGGAGCACGCTAAATTGTGGTTCGACTACTTCGCCAATCCTCGCGACCCACCGCATCATGTGACACACACTATCTGGGGTCGCGAGCTTCATGTTCCGAAAGCATCAGGCAAGGTCGCGCAATTTACGTTCGAGCAATTGTGTGGAGTGCCGATGAGTGCGGCTGACTATCTAGAGCTGGCAAGAAATTACAAGGCGTTTGTGGTTACTGATATTCCTATTCTAACCTTGGACAACAAAGACAAAGCTCGACGATTTATCACATTTTTAGATGCAGTTTATGAAAGCCATGGAAAACTGGCAGCTACATCTGCAGTCCCATTCTCTGAGATTTTGGTTGACAATAGCCATGATTCCCGAAGGCCCAAAGAGATGGACCGAGATATGCTGGATATGATCGGCGAGATGGGACTGAACAATGACAAATTGAAAAGCTTGAATTTGTTCACGGGGGATGAGGAGGTTTTTGCATTTTCTCGAGCTTTGAGTCGCCTACAACAAATGTCCAGTGCACAGTGGGTTGACGCTGAAGATTAATTAGACTACAATAGCATACGCATGTGTTGATAGAAGTATGTAAATTAGACTCAGTACTAATAAGTGCTCAAGAATACATAAATCCACGTAGTTATAGTCTCAGTAGGTACAAATTCGTAGCTTCTCGCCTTTCTATATACATTTATACTATCGACAAGTCGGACAGACAACTGTTTGGACAATAACATCCTCATGAAATACGCCTGTTATACACTACCCAACACAACCATCCTTCATAAATTATCGTTCATTTAATATCCCATTTTCCAGTATTTCTTCATCTTATTAACCATCTGACCGTAGCTCTTATTGAACAGCTTCTGTGTACGTTCAATCCTTAGTCGTTTCCTTCTTGAATTCGGTTTCTCAAAAGATTTGTACCGTAGCGTCTGAGCGTGAACCTCATTGGCCGTCACTAGACGTCGCAGCTTCAACAACTGAACTGGCAATAGTTCTGGGCTAGCAACTTCGAATGACCGGCCGGCATAAGGACCGACTCGAGGCATAGAGCCCAAAGTGATATATCGGTGAACAGTGGCTTGAGCAGGGGCGGCTTCTCCTTGCGCAGGCGTCTCTGTCGGTTCACCGACCGCTTTCAATCGTACTTCATCCTCTTGGACGCTATCTCGCAGAAGCTGTATGGCATCGATCTCATTTGGAGCTGAACTGTTTGATTCCGCTGCCAGCGAAGGGACACCAGAACTGAATAAGCATCGTGAGTTAGCAACCTGCGGTCGTGGAAAATGGAACAAATTGCCACTCCGTAGACCTCGAGCAAAAGTCCGTGCCAAGGACATCTTTTGTACTGCGTTAATGATGATTTCGCAACACTCTAGATGCTCATATTGTAAATAATTGTCGTGGAGATTTTGAGCAAAAAAAATCCCGAGACTCAAGTACATAGTCACCATCATGGTTACGGATGTAAATGCATGTATATTGAGACTGCCTGGTATAAAGGGTTGGGGTTAAAGCAGATTCTAAACGAGTGCTCTCGTTAAGAATCGGCGCTAGTTTACAAGTTTTAACTCATGCTAAGACTCCATCATCAGGACTTTCGGGTTGAAGCTTTGTTTGTTGTTCGTGTTTACTCGTGAAACTATGTCGCATTTTCAATATTCTTCAAGTACGTCTTGTAGATCCTGCTTTTTTTATTGACTTCGAAAACTGATGTTTGATGCTAGCACGATACGATCCTGCACCGGCTGGATCACACCCCGGTCCTTATCCGATTCCACAGGGTCCAACATCTCAACCACCTCCTGGCTTACAACCTCCAGGAACGTTTGGACCCGCCGGCGGGCCGCCTGGAGCTTTCCATCCTCCAGGTGGCTTTCCATTCCCAGTTCCACCCCTCCTTCATCCCAATGCCGCGAGGCCAGCAGTCCCAATGGCAATCCCAGTTCCAGGCTTTATATCGCGGCAAACGCAAGGATCAATACCGGTTCCAAATGCAACGAGCGCGTCACCACAACCAGCAGACGCACCACCCATTATTCCGCTGAAATCATCCTTTTTGACGGATTCAAGTTTACGGCCGTCCACTGGCGACGAGCAACTTCGCACAATCTTCATAGGCTCTATTCCTGCAGAACTAGATGATTTTTGGTTAGGTAGGTTGTTGAAGGCAGCAGGTACTTTAGTGGGCTGGGTGAGAGTCAAAGACGCCCTCGGGAAACCTAGAGATGTCGCTTTGGCAGAGTATGAGGATACCGAGATTCTGGGTGTCGCTGTAGAGGTGCTGCGTAATTTGGAAATCCCGGTGGTCGAGATTGAGGAAGGCGAAGAGGTGGAAGATGAGTCACAAGCTGATCGGAAAGAGGCCAAGCTAATTGTAAGAATATTACTTCAATTGGCTCTAGAGGATGCAGCTAACGTATGCGAACTTAGATCAAATATAGCGATAAGGCGAGTGCTCTTTTAGAGCACCAGAATCGAGAGGGTCAAACTGAGGCACTCAATTCCACCAGGAAAGCCGTCAATGACTGTCTCGAAATATGGAAGGATCCCATCAAGCGAGCTGAGGAACGTGAGAAAGCTGTTGAAAATGAAGAAGATGGTGAAGATCGGGATGCACCTCGTATTGCGACTGGAGGAGACGATGATCTTACGGATCTGCCTCCCGAACAACGCGTAGTCGTCGTGAAGGAAATTGCGGCGTTTAGAGACCGTGCGAATCAGAGAGAACGAGAGCGTATCAAGCGGGAAGAAGAAATCGAAAAGCAGCGGTTGGAGCGGATACAGGCTGAAAAACGACGGAACAATGCTACTAGCGAATCACCAGTTCCTCCTAGTATGCCTGCTAAGATGCGAGAAAGGTCGAGTGGATATGGTGATCCGGTCTCGTTCAGTAAAGGGTCCAGTAGAGAGGAAGATGACTTGTCCGGTCTTGGCCCAGATGCTGAGACACTGTCGGATGAGGCTTTAGAAGAACGACGACGGGAAAAGAGGGAAGATGACTTAGAGGCTAAATTTATAGAACGAGAAAGACGATATCTACGAGAAGAACGAGCACGCATATCTAATGCAGAGCGAGAAATGCATCGCGTGGAAGATGACGAAAAGCAGTACATGCATCGGAGAGATTCCATGTTTAGATTTCTTGCAGAGTGGGATGACGATCGAGAAGAACAGCGACGATCAGAGGAATACTACCGCGACAGGTCGACATGGCTGCGAAATAGGGCAGCGTTTAGAAGTCGTGAAATCGAGGCCGACGAGCGTGATGCTGCCATTGAGCGGGCCAACCAGCCTGAGTCAGAGAAGCTTGATGCGGCAGCGTTGGCAGATTCGTTTCTTGAGCAACAAGCCGCCGAATTCAACTTACAGACCAGTGGCCGCCGAGAGCCAATCCCGTCGACTGCCCCTGAGACGAAGAAAGAAGAGCTTAGACGAGACGCTGGCCCTATTCGAATGGCGTTTAAGAAAGAGGAAGCTCCCAAGGCAGCTCTTGATCACAAACCTATTTCTATTGGAATCAGTCAGCCAACTGCAGCAGCGACTGGATTCAAGGTTGCGTTGGGTGGTAAGAAACCAGAGACCGGTACGAAGAAGCCAGAAAAGAAGGCGTTCATTGATGATGAAGATGAAGTTACAGAGTCTAAACGAAGGAAGCTAATTCCGCTTTCGTACGATAAGATTGACGGTAGAAAATAAGGTATTGTATAGTATAACTTTGGCATGTTAAGGATTGTATATTATCAGGAAACGATGTATTGCTACCGACGTACGGGTCATTGAAATGTACCGGTTTCTCTTAGCATATGACTGAGTCGGTTGTCGTAACCTGTAATGCTTAGCTTTTATTTATCGGATGTGGCATGGCTTCACTTTTGTCCGTCGAATAGTTAGCAGTAATACTCTGGAAAGTAGTAGACTACCGCGGCCAAGTCTCCGACGATCAAATTGAGTCAAGAATCGATGCGACTGTTAGCGCTGGCGCTGTGTAGGTATCCATTTCACGTTCTACAAAATTTGATTGTTGGCTTTTATTTGATACCACCTCACAAAAAAATCCATCCCAGCAAGTCTCTATGACCCAGTCTATGTCATCCATTTTCTTTCTCTCATTTAGCTTACTCCATCTTGGCGTCACTTGAGTCAGCGCCGAGATTCGCTGGCAGAACCGGCGGCGGCGCTAGTTTCTTCACGACCGGTTCTCTAATCATGCAATACACAGAGCAAGTTCTTGGAATATGCGTAGACGCAATGCGACCTTTGTCTTCTGATGCATTACTGGACGGGTCCGTGGCTAATGTTCTTGCTAAAACTTCATCTCTTGTCTTTCCTCCAACTCCAGCATCCGATTTTGTCGGTGTCTTCCGATTGCGAATATCAAAAGAGCTTTGCTGAAGATCAAGTAATCGCAATTCGTGCACTAACTTAAACCGAAATTTCTCACAAAATTTCAAGAATTTCGGTGAACTCGTTTCGACGTAGATCGGAAGGTTTTGAGTATCAGCCTATGGTTGTTTCAGTGTGAGGTCAAATAATTAAAGATATCCTCCAGACTTTACCATGTCCAAGCCGTACTGTAAAAGTTGAGAACCAATACCCTCATTTCTGAATTCCGCCAAGACTCCTAAGTTCTTAATCGTCAAATATCGCCGTCCCTTGAGCAATTTCCTAACAATTTTCTCTCGCGAATGCGTATATACACTGTATCGATTCTCATCCACCATTCCACCAGGAATGCGGTACTTTACGGAATAGAGATTTCCAGTTTTCAATCCCCAGCATAACTCATCAAGCATTGCTATCAATCGTCTGTGTGCCGTTTTTAAGTCAAATAGGAACAAGTGCCATGAGTACGAATTCTCTGGTGACACACGCCACAGAGCAAATCCAGCACATCCTTCGATTTCTTGGATAACCTGATGAGATCCAGAAGTTGCGAATCTCCCCGTCACAGTATCGCATGAGATTATGGCCGCGCGGAGAGTAATATCTCCTTTCACTGCGGCCCGCCGCAGTGCAAGCTGCTGTGACTTCTTGTAATATTTCTGCGTTATAACGGACGACTCTCTGTCAGTAATTGTGAGACCCCGGAGATATTGACATAGGGGATCGTTGGTAGAAACACGATCAACCACATTTTGGCATTGAGAGATAAATTCTATACTCGTGAGTGCCTGTCAGTAGTAAGGTCTCGCAAACGACCTACCGTCAGTAACTCGATAGATTCTCGTCGAAATCTTCCTTCTAATTCTGTACGCTTCTGGTTCATTCAATGGAGCCTCCTTATTTTTGAGATGGGGGCCGCGAGTAAACGACCCCGCCGCCGCTACGCGGCCGTGTACACCTAGCGGTGCTGCAGTCTTTCGTGATTCTATGATAAGCCCTCCCTTTGCCGCTGATGACACCCGTCGATTTGTGCTCGGCCGTGGGCGATACAGAGCCACAGCCTTCTCATTAGAATTCTGTATCCCCATAGACTTCATTGCCCCAGCATGGCCAATATAGGGACTAGCCGCACTTTCTCCCAATGTGGTAAAGGTCTTCTCGTCTATGTGCTGTTGGAGATGTCGCGAGAGTCGCAATTGAGGTGCATCGGCGTCGTCCTCTCCTTCGTTGGCAGGCGGCACCTCCGACTTCAATGACGCTTTCTGGTCATTAGTTTCCATCTGTTGCCGAAATAAAAATGCAATTATTGAATTCATTGCCATATACTCTTTCTAGATGCCGCCGTAGTCTAGTCAGCGCATCCAATGCTCTAATTTGCTCTCCACACTTGCAACCTGATCACAGTCTACGTCCAAACGAGAATGTGGTAGGTTTTTCCTCTCATTTGACTCAAGCGGCTCGACAATATCGATAAGCAGTAATGTTTGGCGTGTCTCTCGTGCTCGTCTCGTCATGCGATCACTGCGGCTCTGAACGGTGGGTGATAACGCAACGAACCAAGCAGTGATTTCAGCCGCACCTTATCCGATAAGTATACCATATTGCAGATCTTGATCAGCAAGACGTTGTAGGTCATCATGAACCATCTTTGTTAAACACTTCGATATACTATTCATACTAACAAAATCTAAAGTAACCAACATAGAATACCAAACCGGATATCGCAAAATAAATCATTAATGACTCCGCCTTTGTTACCAACCAATAGGTACCAATAATGTACAAAACCACTACTTCATATTTCCTAAGCCATCAATATTCCCACCACCGTCCATATTTCAGATAGTCAATGCGTCGCCTGAGCACACTTGGATTTATTACCTCGATGATCATTTTTTCTGCTCCGCCTGATGCTGAGGCTGCCATGGAACGTACGGCCTCTGTTCTTCATATATAGAAGCAGGCAAACCACGGGGTCCGGCCTGTGGTTCCATCACGTCACGATGTACTCTTGGTGCTCCCATTCCGTTCTGTACCATTCCCTTTTGCTGCACAGCATTTTGGCCGCTCATGGGCGGATCAGGGGGCGATGTGAGAACATGTATCACGCTGATCCGATTACACTTGTCCGTCTTGACGTCCATGGGCCGCTGAGACTGCCATGCGTGCGGCTCCGTGGACGGCTCTGCTTGATGTGGCTGCCGGAGCAATCCGTCACTGTCAGGCTGAGGTACATAATGCTGCGGAATGATTTGACGATTACTAACGCCTGGTATCGTACTATTGTACTGCACATCGTATGGAATACCATAGGCATTCTTACCGGATCTAGGAGGATGGCTGGTTTGTGGCATCATCCCGCTATTGGGATAAATCGTCATATTCGGCCGCTCAGCCGGAGCTGCATCCTGAGAGGGTCCTCGAAATCCGTACTCCTCTGGCTGGACTTCTTCAAATTTATTTGCAGACGGTGTGCTAGTCCCGGTGGTTGTATCGGCAGTCATTTGTTCATTCGGCGACAGCCAGTCCTGATCCATAGCATAATTGCCATCAAATCCGATGCCATAAGAGTCGATGAACCACTTCATGCTATCGATGTCGGCAATAGCGGTCCCACCAAAAGCAGAATCGAAAATACCCTCATCCATTCCTCCTTGTACCGGTGCAGCTGTGTCGGAAACAACATTGGTATGCGTCACGATAGATTCGCCCTCAATGCTCGTCGGCTGCGACGACGCGCTGCCATCTGCAGACACTTGTCCACATGAACGCTGTTGTGCAGTAGCCTGAATAGACTGCAAGTGCTCGGCATGTTTCTTCTGAATCTCGTTCTCAATCTGATTACACAAATGCACGAGTGCAGTAGCATACCTGCCAGCCATATGTAAATCATCAGGCGATGCTTCATCCATTGTAGTAGCCAGCCCTCGTATAAACGAGAGCAGATCCAGTTGCCGATCTTGCGGAGGATCCCGTTCCAGCGCCAAAACCTTTGCCAGAAAGATAGCAGCATGCACAGCGCGGACGAACCACTGAATTGGAGCCCATTTTAAGAGACCCATTTGATGCACGCGTTGCATTACATAAATACACTGCTGAGCCGCTTGAGTCGCAAAGAGAATGTAGAGTTCCGCAAGGGATTCATCTAGTTGACGGTGACCTGGCGGGGACAGGGCTAGCGAGTATATGTACAGCTCCGTATAGTGAAACTCCAATAATAAACACTCACTTTCGAGGCCATCATCTTTAAATAGCAACTGATACTTTGCGTTCCATGCCAACAACTTCGATCTGAAATATTTGAGCAACGGCAGGTAGTTCTGGGAGTTCAAAATCTTGTGCATGGATCCCGGAGATGAATATAGACTTTGATGAGCAAATGACAGAATTCTCAAAATATCCAGCTTTGCGTTATCTAGGTGCGAGAAGGTGAGCGCTGGCGTTTCTTGGAAAGAATACGATAACATTGATGGCCGACCTAATCGCAGAGCAAGCGTAATGTCGGAGTAAAAACAGGCGAGACACAGTTCACGCCACTTCGAGAATAAATTCATATCCTGGGCCAATCGAATCGCGACACCGATCATCATCCACGCCATACGATCACTCCTTCGAGCAGCAGCAAATCCACCATAACCACCGCCTCCCTCAGGACCGCGTCCGTCCTCATCATTGCTTGGCAGATTTGTCGGATTAGCATAATCACCGATACGATAATGAACTGCACGAGGATTCCATTGTGATAGTAGTAAAAACGCAAGAACTGTAGCAAGAGATATGCTGCTGGCTTCTGCCCAAACTGTTTGTGAGATCAGACTCTCGCCATATGTCCAAATAGCTGAGTGGACCTGCTTTGACCGTGGACTGTTACCAGGTGAAGGAGGATTCTGCGGATCAACAGAAGGATCAGGTAAGTCACAATAGCGAGATGCGAGGGACAGAATCGTGACGAGTAGTATCGGATGAGCTGCCAAATTGTTCGGAGGCTGTAGACCCGGAGGAATGTAGGGATAGTAGGGATGCAGCGTTTCGAAAAAGCTATCTCGTCAGTACTTCAGGAAGACCCATCCCAATATTGATCAGCTCACAATTTTAGTAATATTAATATTTCTTCTTCTGTAATCATTCCCTTCTGCACGGGCGCGAACTGGCTGAGTTTGGTAGATCGGAAAGTCCATCGAGCATGTGTATCTCGGACTTTGACACGCTTTGCCTGTGGAGCACCATTGCCGCTATTCTCCAGCGCTCTTTCCCGTCGATCTTTTCCTTCAGCCGTGTCGGCCACATGAGCCAAGATATTCAATGCATCAGCCGTCGTATGTAATCCACGATCCTTGATCAACGAACCCGTAATATGCTGCTGCCGTCCGTGCTTCTTCAATTTGACTAAGTTCTCCCCAATGCCTTGCGCGGTCTGTCCTTCATCACCTTGGTTATCCTCATCATCATCGTCGTCATCATTCATACTTGTACTTCCTTGCCGCATATATGACTCCGAAACCTGCTTCGCTTTTCCAGCGGCGACATTCTTCGCGCCGCCCCGACGGCTCGGGACAAACTCGCATTTACGGCCCTCTCGCTTGCACCTAGCACATGGCGGCTCAGAAGGATGCTCAAGCGAACCAAGATCACACTTGACCTTTCGTTCGCGACAATGCAAGCACGCCTTATATGACCTGCGAAACGGGAAACTCCCTCTCTGAGGCGTGCTCCCATCCGAGCTCGATTGCCTCTCAACCGTGAGATGGCCGTCCGACGCCGCGGTAACATGCGATAGCGTGATATTTTCCTGCGAATAAGGCGGAATTGACACTGGCGACAGTTGATTCGGATCCATTGACCTGATACAATTGAACGCTGCTTTCGCGGGGAGAAATGGAACAAGTCTCAGCCTTTTGTTTTCGACCAAGTGCTACAGTTTATTACCGGGGGGTGGTGCGGCTATGTGCCGGTTGACTACTTGTTAACATCACTGTTTATTCATCGCATTTGAACTTTATTTGTCAGAACAAATAATTCCTACATTCGAATTATGCATAATGTCACTGCTCTCGACCGTATAACTGACTTATGGGCACGACGTTTATAAAAAATATTCAAAACATTTATAGAACAAAGCAGAAGATTTCAAGAAAAGTTCCATGCATGAGCAAATTGATGTGGAAAGAATAACGTGAGGTAAGGGTACTTAGCCCGGCGACCAAATAATGGAATTCTTGCGCACCGCCACTGTGAAACGAAGATCCTGTGATTGTGGCTCTGGAGCAATTCCTATCTCGAGCCGACTACAACCGGCATGAAAGCCATCGACAAACCTTAGCACTTAGCAAATATCAGCTGCTGTCCGAGATTGGTTTTGCAATACTACGATTTAATGTTTTGTAGTTGATATCTGTAGTCCATTAATAATGCCGTCGCATGTATCGACATCACGATAGTACTTTATGTCGTGGTAGAAACGGAATCACGTGTGGAGCATTCTGAGTACAAAGTTTGGCCCTTTAATAGATGAGTGAGTCGAAGCACCAGTGCATATGCAACGTTAAAGGAATTTACTGACTAGTACCCGAACGACAGTGCGTTGAGCCCCCACGATGCAAAATTACAACAACTGGACTGTATCATTAGCTGGAGGTCGCGCCGAAGTAAACGATTCCGTCTCATCGATCTGCTTGCTGCAGGGCGCATGAATAGCATATGAGTGTCGAAAGGATTCCAGTCCACTTCTGGCATCTCCGTAAGAGTATGGTCTACCCAAACTGCCAAGAGTGTAGGATATGAACTTTTGCATGATCTATGCCGACCAAACACACCAGGGAGTCAAACGGGCACTGTCCAAGATAAATAACGAAATCTGCCAGACCGATCGGATCTAGCAAGAGATATTACTCATACATCATAAGAGAAAGAACAGAATCGATTATAGCCTTTCGTGGCCGGTTGCCAAGATTGTAAGTCTACTCTGCTGCCGTGGACAACCGGTCAAACAATATCATCGTTGGATGTATAAAATGTTTGTCTCGTAGGCAAACGAAAAGTGCAATCCATGACTATGCGAAACAGGACGATCATGCCTATTCATATCTATTAATACCGACGCCGATATTTAGGACAGGGTAACACGTATAACCCACGTTTTCTCGATCGGGAGTTTCTCATACGCAATATCATTGCCATGGAGCATAAACATGGACAATATAGCCTATCGGCAAGTCATTCTCGCGTCAGGCAAAGACGAAAAGTATGACGAGACAAAATGACATATTTTGCTCAACCCTTATCACGACCTTGAGAAAGAATTTCAAAGGAACGTGCGCAATAAGAGAATTACAATTTGCCATGCTCCCAGTGTTTAATTCACGTGGAAACTCTACCGTAGCAAAGTTTCAAGACGCAACAAGCGGTCGCGAGCCAATTAAATTGTGCCAGTTTAGATTTCGTTCAACTGTGATGCGCCAGGGGGGCACCTCATCATTATTATTTTGGGACATTTTATCGCTGGACAATAATACTACGCGTCAGCCAGTTGCTACCCAGTGCGATCTGTACGTTGAAACGAGCAGGCGCGGGATACAGCTTCTAATAGCTTTCAAAGTCATTGGGCAAATATTTTCATTCACAATAAGATGTTTCTACTATCGGATTGCAAAGCAGATGGTCGGCTCCAAATTTATTGGGCTTCCTTCAAATGACATGCATGAAGCTGTAGGAATGAGTTTACGCTCCACCAAGTACCAGACGGCTGGCAAATGGATATTACTGTCTAAGGCTGTCTCGCTTAGCTGTCATCATTATGGTTTGGCGAACTTCCGGCACAAGAAAATCACAAATTAAAGAAACCAGCCGTGATAATGTCCGGCTCACACACCATTTCGTAGATCACCGCGATAACCATGTCCCATTACCGTAATGACAAACAATATATATCGTAATAGCTCCTCAACGCGCTGACCGCAGAGCAGCAAGATTTGGTTTATTCCTGCCGACTCAACTCAACTGGTGGAGGTGGCGCTCTGTCAGCCGCAGGACACTGACCAAGTGCGGTGCTCGATGGTGCGAAGACTTGCAAAGTGGTGCAAATGCGATGAGAAGCGCGGGACAAGACAGGTCTCAAACCCTTTGTCACTGAGCTCCGGCGTCTATAGATATAGCTTATCGCCTGCCGAATGACAGGTTCGGATGGCCAGTATCAATTTCGGCTGCAATGTGGGAGCTGACAGTGCCTTGCGGTAATGGAAGCCCAGGGACCCACGACCCAATGCTATATAGGGTCGTTGGGATTAAGCAAGCCTTCCTCAAAATACTTGCTGAATCATATCCTCAACTCCATCTACCGTGCACTTCCCAGACAATTAACAAATAACTCAATCCAAATCGATATAGAGCATCGGCGCTGTATCGAAAAAGCTAAAATGAGGCGGTCGATCGCTACCCATACTCTGCCCGTTCCGAACGGCACCATTAGCAAATCATTTGACCCAAAGAGATTGAATCGTGATGTCAATCTGTTCGCCCATCACGGGAATCGGATGGCTGCGTCACTTGGATCCATCAATAACAATTCGGCGCGATTAATGCCTGTTGACCTAAACTTTGCCTGACGCGGCTCTTAAGAACCAATTAATAATTTATTGGTAATTATTAATGGTCCTTCATGACCATCAGCTTCGCCGACGGCTCGTTTAGGTTATCCTTAGCAGTCTCATTATCCATTCTTGCAATCAACGACAGACTTACCAAATGGATATAGCAAATTGCGTTAATCCAATTTCAAACTATGGAGTACTTAGGAGGCTACTGCAATTTATTGTATTGGGCTGGGCCGATCATCACCAAACCAAAATGCTCGTTCTCTACTACTATGCCTAAATAGTTTCGATCTACATATATTGGGACGAAGTTAGACCTCAGATCGTGATCAACATTTCAGATTCACATCTCACAAGTTCACAACTGAAGTAAAGATACCACGTAATCACCCTTGTTATGTGACGATGCCAAATTCCCACGCACCAGCACAAAAATAATAACTTAAATACTAGCGGGCCAGAATGAATCCCGGCTATGCCAATTGAATACATTTGCAAACCGGGAACAATTGTGGCAGAAAACGAAAAAAATGGCTAGATAACAATGTATTTGGCCGGCCATAAGATGAGAGGCAACTGTGGACATGGCTGAAAGCTAGTGTGCCGGGTTTTTAGTGCCATTAAGCTAAACCCACATGGACTCCGTAATATACTCAAATTTCGATTAATATTATTGTTAACGTGAATTGTCTCTGTCAGTGATATTGCGCAAAGGCAGAAAATTGTGTGACCTGTCCATTTCGGTGTTGCTGACTGTCGACATAAAAGTAGTCCGCGGTTAAGTGGTGGCTATAGACACGGTTTAGGTTGAGCGAACGGAACACCTTGAGTTACAAGAGATTCGGGGCGTGCTTGAGTTTTGCGGTTCGATAGAAGGAACCATTCTCCGGATTGAGCTATTTGACGCAGGGTCCTGGTGTTCGAACCGTGACTGTGATTGAGACGGTGCACTCGTTCGGCATCGGCGATCGAGTTCTCGCGACTGGCATCATCCAACGTATATTGGCCCACTCTGTCAACGCCGGACCCCGAGTTACCTTTACTCTCTCGCCATTCGGACTAGTCATAGGCATATGCAGGCATGGATGAACGTCGGTATGCTGGTAAGCTGATCTGTAAAGCTCACAATCAAGGAAGAAAACTATCCCCATTGCGCGACATAGCGACACAACTGTCGCAGTCGGTAAGCTTGGTCGACCAACATTACCACGCGCCGATCATCATTTCGGTTACGCAGAAACGAATTAGCGCGTATAAAGAGGCCCATAAAGGGTGTGACTTTATTCTTAGCACACGGCTCCATCACTCCCGGGTAAAGTTTTGCACGCAGCTCGGTAACCGACCTGATTTCAGGAGCGCCACACACACCAGATACACGACCATTCAACTCTGGTTTTTTTGTACACAGGACCTACACCGTTGGCCGATGTGGCGCGCAGTTCATCTGATATGAGGCGACAAATGGTCAGGGCAGGCTCGGAAACCTTGATCCTGGATCCGAGCGGACGGTGCTGCGACGGAGGTTGCCGGATCCGAGGTAAAAAAAAAAGGTGCCGGACGGGGTGGCATATACTGCGTGATCAATAGTCCGGGTTGAGATTGGATGACACAGCTGTAGCGCATGGCTTCATTTTTGATATTTGCTGTTGGAACTGGAAGCCTGTAATGAGTTCCAACTAAGTGCTTGCTGCCTCGCCGCAATAGTCTGGACAGGAAAGACCTAGCCTAATCGCTAACGCCGTATGATCTACGAAACAAGTGAAGCATTCCCGTCCACGGTGACATCTGAAAGACAAAGACCGAATTCTGATAGCAATTAATTAAGGGCCAGACAAGTTGTCAACCAGAAAATGGAATTTTGACCTTTTTGAGTTTCAGGTTACATCGCATATGTTTCCAGACAAGCGAGTCGACGGAACTGTCCGTCGGCTTCACACTAGTTGTTGCGGACACTATCTTATCGAGCTGTGGTGTAAAACACGAAGGATCACGTTATGGAGTATTAAAATCGATTGTATTTTATTAGCTTCTAGCTGTATATGTCGAAGAGCCCAGCCAAGTCAGGTTATTCTGAGGACTTGCCGAGTGAGCAATAACCACACGGGTAGATCCATCTTGAACTCTGCAGGGCTGAATAGCCGAATGCATGAATCATCGACCATCACACCACCATCACTGCGTAACCTTTAGGAACATTTCAATGCATAATGTTAAACTTTGTGCGAAAGCCAGATAATCCTGCCAATCGGCGCTTCCTGGGTAGCCTCAAATTTCATAAATTTGTCTGTTATTGATTTCTTTTTTGCCTGCAAGAAGGCGCGGGATTAGAGATCGGCTCGATCACAGTGCGGGATTATATATTCGAATGCGCAATTTCTAGCATCAGTCATCAACTCATTTGAACGAACGCGATTGGCTACTACAACTACAGCTAGATGGATTATTCACGGTAAGTTTAGAAAGTCTGATCATACTCGAGGGCTTGTAAGAACAATTGCAGCCTCAATTAGCGTCAATAACAATATTGTCAACAGTAAGCGCAAAATATATCTCAATAGCGCAAGATAAATTTTTGTCGTATTTGACGACACTGGATCATAGACTTCTATGGCCACAACAGCCGTCCACACTAAATTGTGTCAGCTTTAATTTGAAACAACACATTATAGCCTCGAGATGGAATGTACAAGTTAGGTATCGCCATTGCTACCGGGCAATTTTTATTGCTCTACTCATGGCCCCGGTTCAGGGCGTTTCAAAGCTGACTTTCGGCCCAACTATAATGAGAAGTTTTGGACGATGAAGTCCAGATCCAGTATAGTCTTTCTTGGAATCGAACTCTGTCTGCCTTCCGACTGTGCCGTTTGCGCCCTTATCTCGGCCACTTCCCAGCTTTATCCATTTCCACAGCAAAATCCACACTACTAATTCTCCGACTTCCCACATATACTTCATAACAATGTTGTCGGCAATTTACTTTAAATTTCAATTCTGAAACACATCCCGGCTCTGAGTGACGATAGTAAGTTTTGATAAGTCATTAATGAACCAAACCATTGGCCAATCAACAAATCAATGAATAAACCAATCAAATAATTCTACCAAATCAATCAATTGATCCCTCTTATGCAATGATCGACGCACACTAAAGCAAGTTTTTTGGACGGCTTGCATGTGCCAAGACGCGCGCACGCGAAGAACGTACGCTGCGCGATTTCGCCGTGGAAGTGAATTCCGTGGCAAATTGAAACGTTTAATTGGCACTCGGGTTAGGGATTAGGCAGAACACGTTTGTTCACGACGAGCTCAGCACCAGTTGCGTGATATCTCGAACAGAGTTTTTTAGGTGAAGATATCCGGCCAAAGCTGGGATTTATCAATCAATGAGCTGAAGATATAGAATAACGCATCATATAGGACAACCGAAATTACCCATTGCATGCATGGAAATAATTAAGCCTGCCTTTTATCGCCGTCCAGCTGATGTTGCAGATCTGACAAAAAAAACAGCATAATTCGACTCCACAGGTCGTGCTGGAACCGCATTACCGTTCCGTTTTATGCAGTAGAGATTGTAGAATTTTATTGTTCAGTCAAGTGGGCCTATCAGCGCCATCACCCCTTGTAATAATAATGCAGTAAGTATGTCGTCGATGGGTTATCAAAATATTAGCAAAGAAATCCAGCGGCCAAAAAAAGCTTATCTTCTCCTTACGACGTCGGAATAATAATAAAATTTAATTCAGGATAAAATGCGGCGAACAACTTGTACAATCGTTCTTCATTTGTCTCTATCTAACTGATATCGCGCCGCGACATTTGAGGGACATTCAAGTTGACATTCTAACCGACTTAAGAAATTCCATCAAACAGCACGGTGCCCAACGGCAATTGCCACTGGCCAGCAAGCTCCCAACTCGATTGCAGAAGCAATCCGATCAGGCGACGTGCACGACTCCTAACTTATTATATATATGTACATACGGTCAAAGTAAGCGTTCGCGACTTGCAATTCTGCTTATCGCCAAGGCGAGAAGATACGATTCATTTTGTAGAACGTCCATCAAAAATGAGGGTATGTGGGCAGGAGTTGGAAAAAGGCACAGCCACTGAGTTGGTACCAGATCGGCGGGACCGTGAGCAAATAGACCTGCCATCCACAACTGCTGGAATGGGGTTCCACATGCATTGTCAATCGGCGAGGTTGAAGTTTTCTGCCAGGGGTCCTGCATCAGCCCATGATAGTAAAGTTGTATGTAACTTCACCGACTGGTGGCGATGTTCAGAGCCGTGTTAATGGAACTCGGCGGCAGATAACACCCGCTCGACGAGCCAAATTGATCGCGCAAAAGTGGCTTCATCGAATATGA
This sequence comes from Lipomyces mesembrius, assembly GCA_038497805.1. Lineage (NCBI taxonomy): Eukaryota > Fungi > Ascomycota > Lipomycetes > Lipomycetales > Lipomycetaceae > Lipomyces > Lipomyces mesembrius. Next base: position 1,167,483 of record MU972896.1, on the reverse strand, counting down.
CAAGCCAGAGACCGGACAAGGATGACGTGATGACAATTGAACTGCGGATGATGGGAAATTACGAGTCATTGAACGCGGCTAAAGTGCATTCTTGACGAATATTATCTTATTGTAGGGCCCGACTCACTGTTATTGCTAGCCCTTGCGGGCTGCGGAGGTTACCTTGCAGTAAACTGGCACATGGAATATTGGCCGGCGCAGATGAGGTGCATACCGCTAGGAGCGCGACGGTTGGGCGTCCAGACCGAGTCGAGTGGGCTGGTCTGCCAATTCTAACTTGTAATTAACTGCCAGGGGGGATAGCTGTGACCCGCGCTCACAAAGTAACGTCTCACCAGTACTGTGGCCAAATTGTACAATTTTGTGCTACTGGTATTCAGTTTGCATAATCAGAGTCGTACAAAAATGGCGCGGTACGAACCTTCAACAAGTTAAGTCAGCCGTCCAAATGCGCCTTTTTGCTGCGGATGAAAGTTGCCTGAGTACTAAGGTGGTCAAAGTAGTCTGAGTACCAACATTCTTTTTAGTTACAGAACTTTGCCACCCGAGTTGCGGTAGCTCGTGCTAAAAGCCAAAAAGCAACGTGGGCATGCTAATGCGGATTACGTTCGCCTCGCAGGCTATACATTTGTTATTATTAACATTTTGGTCAAAAAAGCACCGGCCCGTGCCTTAACCGTGGCCAGAATAAGTGTGAGCGCTCGAGTAACTACATATATCCTCTCAGCCCACGCTGGTCACCCCCTGTTATTTTTTTTCCCCCCAGTCTCCGCACTCGCATTGTCGTTCGTTAGCATTATAACAATACTATAATATACATTCGCTCTTTACAGTATTATTTATTTATTATGGACGTCATCTCAATGACTCCCGCTTCCGACGACGTGTCGTCCTGGGTGTGCTTCGACGACTACCCTTCGCCTACCACGCCTGCTGAAGATCTTGTTAACCCGTCCTTCTTCGGTTCTTCGCTCTCGACCAATGTCCTTCTCGACGGATCAACTTCGATCTTGTGCGCCGATGACGCGGACTCGAAAACCGTCCATCCGCTCGATCTCTCCTTCGACTGGCAGTCCAAAGCCAACCTGTCGTTCCAAGACGACGACCTCAGCAATGGCTTCATTCTCAACGATTCTCAGTCTTGTCAGATGTATGTTTTGTCTCCGATATGCACAGCCGTCCAGCGACATGCTAACGTTCACAACAGGCCAAAGATATACAATGACGTCAGGGTGTCCTCACCTGCGGACCTCCTCCTCGCCAACGCAACAGCAACAACCCAGTCCGTGGCGACACCCAACTTCGCAACAATGGCAGCCGTTGCACTTGCACATCAACAGCAGCAAAAGCAATTCCTACAGTTCCCTGGCGCATTCGATTTCACGGGCCTGACAAGACAAGACCTGGCAAACGCTCTCGGCCTGCGCCTCGATATGACTGGCGCCATGCGTCCGCAGAAGCGCATGCGTATGGCATCGGATATCTCGTATTTTTCGGACATGTCGTCTGTCTCTTCGTCCAGCAACTCGTCTGAGTTGTCGACCCCAATGTCGTCGCCCTCTCTGGCGTATAGTCCCGGGAATCCGTCGTTTAATGGCAGCCCCGCAGTTTCGTCTGCCGCGTGCTCGCCGCGCTTGACGACGACGATGGCTACAGAAGTGCCGTCCAACGCGACTCCGTCTCGACCGCCTCGTGCACCGCGAAAGCAGAGCGAGTCGCGGATTCCGCTACCTGATCTGCACGCACGCATGGGTCTCGCACATGACCCCGACGAAGCCCGGTCGCGCGAGCAACATATTCTCGGAATTCTCCAGGACCAAGGGTTTCCACTCGGCGAGCGGACTTGGATCCGTGACACTGATGAGAAAGAGCGACGGCGGATTATTGAGGAGATCTACCGCCAGACCCGAGACTTGTATGGGTATGAGCGCAGCTTGTTGGAAGTTATTGTTCGTCGCGGCGCGTATTACCTTATGCAAGGACGGCTACGTCGGTTACGGCGGTCAAAGGCCCATCAGCAGCACTTAGCGGGGAATAATGCGACTGTCACTTTGTCGGAGCATGAAGACGATGTCGGGGAGGAGGAGCAGAGCAGTCGAGACAGCTCTGAGGACATGGAGAATAAGGAGGACACTGAGTAAGGAGCAATGTAGCCAATTGTTTTGCTCTTGACAAATGTGATGTATTATTATTCAATTTACATTTTCGTTTCGTATCTATCACGGTTGGGTTATCGGTGGTGTTATCTGTGTTTTTTTGTTTGATAGCTCTTGCTCTTAATTGTTGTAAGTCATTATGGGATCGGGTTTATATCTTTGGGATTGCTCTGCATTTATATTGTATACCTGAATATATTCGATTAATATTGTAGCACATGTGATGACGTTCTCGCCATTGTGGATACTATCGGATCATGGTTACCACAACTCATACCAATGCTGCCCACTTTTTTTCAATTTGGTTTCAAATAAAAAAAGCCGTTGGTTCGTTGGGACAACCGGACCATCCCCAAAAGTTTTTTTAGGCTTTGATTCAACTTAGCCTGCGAATATAGCACACGGACCACAGAAGGTCCCCCCGTCCGGGTCATGCATGCACTACATGTCCTAATTTTTCAGCGAACGTGAACGGTGGTGCAAACAAACTTAACAGCGGCCGGTATTCTTGTAGATGACAAGAGATTATTGACGCAGTCAGGCTCGATAAGGACGAGCGATAGAGTGTTTACGACGGGCAGTCGTCATGTTTGGACGGCAGACAACAGCCCGCTTGCAACCCGAATTGGCTAGTTTTCGGAGTTCCGAACACTGCACGATTGTGGTTTGAGATAGCGGGGTTAGCGTCGTGCCGTACGCTGAGCGGGAACTTCCGCTCCAGGCCTAGTCGACTCGAGATCAGTACGGTTTGCTTAACCAGAATGCAAGATTGGGATGAGACCGGGAGCTGCCGTGGACTGAGCAACTAATGCAGACAGATGCACCACATTAGTTAATAATATTGGTGGCAGTAGTCGTGGCAGACGCCATTGGCCTATAATTCAGTCTGGCAGTCGGTGAAAATATATTCGTGCGTGCCACCATCCTACTTTAACCTCCGCTGTCTAGACCTCTTCACTGTGTCTCTAACCGAAATATTGCTTTATGGCTGCGGCTGGACTCAGTAAGCCCAACGCACCCGGAGGGCGCGTCGACAGGCAGCACCTTATCACTGATAACAGCCACCCATCGCCGGGGCTATCACAACCATGAAGAGGTACAAGTCCCACCGAAGGCTTTCTCGACTTAGAATAATCATGTCAAATTAACAATAGTGATTTTTTTCATGTTAATGAAACTTGTTTTATTATGGGTTTGCTGACAATGCGCTACGTTCTGTTTCCTGTTTACCTACTTAGTTCTAAGTCAGACACGGTATAATTTATTAGTAGTTAAGCATCTCGTCTTTGTATCATAGTCATTGCGGCATTATAGACAATTGTGTGCTTCGTACCCAAAGGTTCATGCTCAAACTTACGCTATCGGTACAAATATTACGCAGTAAACCGGAAAGGTTAGGGCTGTAGCGAAGGCACGCCCTTTGCTAGTCACGAACTAAGCTAGTCAGCTAGACTCATGAACCACAGAGGTTTAGCGAACCGTTGGGTTGCGACGATTATGCGGCGTATGACTCCGCGATCATCCGTTTCCAATCTATACTCAGTGTGAGTTCGGCGAGTCGTCATCCTCCACTGATATGCAGTGCGCGTAAGAACTCTCACTGCACTTCCCCATCCCGACTCTCATGCACGTCTACTCATCAGCAACTACGAGCCTGATAATTTATGCAGAAGAAGCGTTTTTGTCGCAATCATATCCAAGGCAGTGAGTGGCTTTTGGTCAGGGCTCTAAGTAATACCCTAACCTTACATACAAAACCCTTGTTTCCGTCACAGAGAAAATTTTGGGATTCAGTCCAAGCTGCGAGAGTTCGCCCCAAGCCGCATGGCTGGCGGACACCTTTTGAGAGCCTACATCGAGACTCATCCGGATTATTCGTAGGACGGGCTTATTATTGACCATCTTTGAACCATTGTCTTGCTTTGGCATGGGATTATAGGATAAGATTAATCACCACTTGCTTTCTGGGCATTGGTGCTGTGCTGGCTACACGAATTACGATCGGCAATTGGAACCGGTATTCGTCCAGATCGACGTGATCCGTAAGGGGGTTCTTATCCTTATACCGATATCGAATCTAAACATTAGATCATCTCGAATTGACGTATCTCCATCAGCGTTTCGATTCTCATTCGGGATGCGGTCTTTTCCAGCCTTTGCTAAAATAATGCTCTATTTATTCCAATTCTCTAGCTCAGCGCGAACGCGTGTCATACGCTTTTACAACGCGACTCCTTAGGCGGCGGATTCTTGGCCGGGTCGTGGGCAATTTGTGGGTAACTTACATTCCAACCAATCATTGCATTCCTGTGCAATTTTAAATTATACTAACGAACTCTGGAACTCTCTGAACCCACTTGCCTGCCAGAAAGGTGGGAGATATTGTAACGAGTACAGAGGACGTTATCTCTGCTAATTTACGAATTCTGTTCTGTAATTTAACTGTCGCAGTTTAGCGATGATATGGTTGGATAACGAGAGCCAAGAGCCAGGCCAATTAAAGCATGGCATGAATATAGACTTAAAACATTCCGTAGCGAAGGAGTTTTCCTTGAAACTTTAAACGAGTGGGCCAGCCACGGCTGTCTAATCCACACACTCTCTTCATATTCCCTAATCAGGTGGACCCGCTATGTGATCGAGAAGGTTGGCGGCAACACAAAACGTAAACCAGCTGCCCGGTTTTTTAACAGCTGTTGGTTACCCTCTCTCGCATGTCTCAATCCTTTGTAAGAACGCAGATATGCCGTGCCCATACTCTTCAGACGCAATCGCAGTTAGAATTCGTTTATGTTGCGACTACTGTTAATATGTCGCTTTTGGTATTAAGAGTGCAAGAACAATGCTCGTGATGGCTTAGCTAGGAAAGTGGCGGAATAGAATTATAGGAGTACGATCACGGATTATCTTTGAGTTTGGATTCTTCCCATGAAGGGACAAATGAGCGGGGCGCAAAACAATGGTGCCGTTCGGGGTAGGGGATTAGGTCGCCTATGGCATGCTGGGTTTGTGGACCTCGCCGGTTTGTCCTTCCACATAGGATCATCTTCGCATTTTTGCCGTGCGGACACAAAGCATTAGTGATAGAAGTCTCTTTCTGCAGTAAGCCCAGTCGCGTGCAGGGCCAGGAACTTGCCTTCGCTCAAGACGGCAACTGCATGGAAGCGAGAAACGGCGCAGGGAACTGCCACGTCAAACCTTATCGTCTCCTTGTCAGGCTCCGGCACATGCTACTTTTAATATTAGTGTAATTAATTGATAATTGATTTACTCTCAGACCTGCATGACAGTGGCGTAACCAAAACAAATAGGACAGCATTCTTTCAACTTCTTTTGCTGCAGCTTGAGCCCTACTATGGCAGTACTCTGGGTGCGAATTCTGTTCGAGTAATTTCAGATAACACAAGTCAACTTTTACCTTGCATCAATAATCTCCGTAAATGGGCACCTGACTTCGCCTCAACCCCGCATGATATACGACCTCTCGTGTTCATTCTTGTCGTCTTCTTCTTCGTCCTTTACTCTTCTTTTCGCGGACATCGAATGACAACAACTAGGGCTGTCCCGAATACGAACATTCGCAGTAATCGACAATACTCATAAATCCGGAATTCATAGTTTCAATGCAATGGCAGATCGTCTGCGGAGGCATCGCTTGTTATTTTAATCTACTACATACCACTTTACTTCATTTTCCTTCATGGCGAATCTAGTATTGACGCATGCTATTAGATCGCTACCCCTGATCTGCACTACCATTGCTACGATTCTGCTGAATGGCTTTCTCATGCCCAAATTCGGTTACTACATGCCGTGGTACTTGGTCAGTTCAATCTTCCTCATAGTCGGTGGCAGTTTGATGTATACATCTGTCGATATCACAACACCGAATTCAACTGTTTATGGTTACAGCCCGCGCAAGCTTAGTTCCCACCAAACCTGCTCGCCGAGTCAATTGGGTATATTCCACTGTTTTTGCTCTCACCATAAGTGGCGCAGTGTTCAGAACGGGGGGTACCAACGCCTCAGCCACACTCTGCAGGCCACGATTTCATACCTTCTGATATTCATGGCGCTCTTGCGGGTGTTAAGAGTCAGATATTTACTTCCGTAAGTCCCGAAATCCGCCGGAAAATCACTGAAGGTATATTTGGAGTGATCAGCAAGTGTTCATTCTTGTTATCGCGGCAGGAGTGATGACATTTATATCTCTGTTTTGATGAAGAGGGAGAAACTTATTATGAAGATAACTGCAGGCGGTTAAAGGGCATTACTGATATATTTTACAGATGAGGGCATTAGAGTTGTAGCACTTAAGGATACAGTTAGTATGTTCCTCTGATAGCTGTTTCGTTCTTCTCTGTAGCTCTAGTCAGCATTTTGCCGGCCGGTTCAATTGCTTGCATTCTGTGGGTTTTGCCTTGGGTTTGCCGTTGGTAGATTACAATAGTCTTCAAATATATTCAGCGTCCCGACTATTTGTTAGGTGACTTCAATGAATCAAATCTGGGCTTGCAGTATGGTGTTTATCGCGTGGCTACCTAATATGCATCTAACTTGAGTATAGTCAAGGGTAGGCTTGCTCCAATTTCTAAATTCAAATTGGAACTGTTTACGATATGAAAGGGTCAAGGTATTTAGTGTAAACGAAGCAGCTAAAGTTCAAAGCATACAGTTGTTCTAGCTTTGAGCTGTAAATGTCCAAAGAATTTCATGTAGGAAGTCAAAATTTGGAGAAATAGTGGGCATGCACCGGATATAGGGACTTTGAGATACTATAATCTTATAGCCTAACAACATCGATAAGCTCTGCAAAGAAAAATATAAAAAACTGGCAAGGAGAGTCCGTTCAAGGAAATGTCTTATGCAAAGAACCTTCTCCCAACTACCAGGAACTCTCTGTCTCATCGTAGGAGAAGGATCCCGACGTCGCCGGAGTGACATCATCGACCTATGAAAGTGTAAATTTAGTACACAGTCGCTTACAATATTACATATTACTGGAAGAGAACTCGCGTGCCACATACCTTAGAGACAATACCGGTAACACTCTCCTGTAGCGTGACGGGGGCCTCTGCCAAGCCATTAGCCGCAGCACCGGCATTGCCCATATCTGTCTGGACCCATCTATAATGGGTTAGCTTTACTCTTGAAATACTAGAATACTGGTATTTTGTACCACGTACCCCGGATTGATCGTGACGACAAGAAGCTTTTCATGCTCGAAGTGCAGCTTGCGCGCAATAAAATTGATTGCTGCTTTGGAAGAAGCATATGCAGCATCTGGGATAGGGAAATTATCGATCCCAGTAATGCTACCCAAAAAGGATGTGATCACGACGAATTTTGGCGATGCAACACGATCCAGCAATGACCAGGTCGCCTGGAAAAGGAGTACTGTTGACATTGTAATGCTCAACGAACTCCTCAGAGGGTGAGTCCAAAACGGTACCCCAGTATTTGGCGATGCCTGCATTAGCAATAACCACGTCGTCATGTTCTGTCGTCAGCTCCTCGACTGCAACCTTTGCCCCAGTCTTGTCAGCCGAGTCCAGCTTCACGGTGATGATCTTGCTTCCGGTGCCAAGTTTGACTGAGCTCAGGCTCTTCTCAGAACTTGCAACATCGCGGACACCAGCAATGACTGTGGTGTTTGGCTTTAAAACGTATGCCTCCAGGAGACCACGTCCGATACCTACTCGTTAACAATCTCCGGTCAGCATGTATACCTAAGTTTCTTGAAATTGACTGGTACAACAAACCCCGATTAGCTCCAGTTATGAGAATGGTGGTAGGCATTTTGATTGATATAGACTGATATAGACCGATATAGATTGATAAAAGGTAGGCAGCGATACAAAATTATTCAAAGGAGGTGCGAAGCCTCTTTATATACATCACTTAATGGTCACCACAGTCCACCGATGATGCAGTTGGACTGTGGCCTAGATAACAAACCATACGAAGGGAACAACAGTACCACAAAGATGTGTCTAGGGCATAAAGTAGAATTTAATTCTGGTACCCGCCCTGAATAGGCATCTGGCTTGGCTCCCCTTCTTTTCTGTGTTCACTATTCAATAATTGGTTATTATTAAATCGTCCTCTCTACACTTTAATCAGTAATCCAACAGTATCTCGACATTCTGTGCCTGGGTGGCGTCTTTCACGGTAGAAGACATGACCCCGAGACAACGGCGCGTAACACTAACCTGGGTTAATAATCTAAATGTTATGAAGATCACTCGTGCCATGTTGGAAGTATAGATTCAGCCTCCACTTGCCATCATTAATTGTCATCTATATATGCTCATGACTATTTGTCATCATTATTTGTCATTGTCAGCTACTACATTGATTTTTGTAGCTGCATTCATGAGAGCACAAAAAACACGAAACTAGAACAACGAATATACCAATCAAAGAGACACGTGAAACCTTTATTATATTCAGCACCATAACTAATAAACCAGCTTCTCTTCCCATCACTTAATTAAGCTATACATTTTTACGATATAGGCAGTGGGAACGGGACTTATGACCTTCTGCAGAACGAAGAGAGGCTGAAAGGCGCCGAGCCCGTGAGGAGGGACACAATCATGACGTACAGGTATGCCCGATCAGGAATTGCAGGAGTGCCTTGGGGCTGGCGTGCTTGGAGACTCCGGGTAGCAAACGCGGGAGTGTAGTTGGTCCACTGTCACATCTTACAGCGCATGATGATGGGCATGCAGACTGTCCGCAACGATGTCCTTAGGCTCGATTATCCGGCGGTAAAGGCTACTTCAGTTATGGACGTGAAGCGTATGGAAACTCAAGTCGGTTGCCCACCTGCGTTCACTACTGGGACGACGATGACGATAAAGGATATAAGATGCTGTGCCACGAATACTACAGTTATGTATCGCTGTTAGCGGAGATACTATGAAAATGAAGCCATTCAGGCACCACTTCGGCCAAAAGGCCCCATTTCTCGATTATTAGTAGTCTGAAGGAACAGCCCTAACCACACCATTCTCATTTTAATTTAAGCATTGGAAGGGCGTGAAAACACGTGCAGGACAAACTTTCGTCAAACTGGCGAACGGCACGTAATCTATTAAACCTTCTTTAGACATTACTAGATTAAATCCGAGAGTCCTTTTGATACTTGTGGATTTTGTTAACTGGCGTATATCGACTCTTTGGTCACCGTCTTCTAATGTGATTGAAAATGTCGATACTGATATGGACTATATCTTGGCAAGATTCTTTTGCAACACTGATAGAAATCCGTATTTCGCGCAAACCTTCCTACATATGGCCACCCAGGCTTAGAAGATAATACCCATATTTTACAATGCATTATTCCATACGAGATTAAGTATGCATTTGTTCTGATATGGGATAGGTCTGCAATGTTGCAATTAGAAAATAACATATCAGAACTACCAGTGCAACCCAGATCCGACCGACAACGTTTTCACCGGTAAAACGCCATGGCACTTTCCATCTAGTTCGCGACAGCGCGACGGTGACTAGGTCGTTTACACTGAACGCAGATGAGATAAAAAGGTCAATAGATACAACGCCCATAACTTCTATGACTTACAAACATTTCAAACAAAACCATATCCCCATCTATCCTATACAAATACTGCCTTCCAACAAATCAATACATTCAATTGAAAAGAACATTAACAGAGAGACGCCTGGAAACTAAGAGAACAACATGAATACATCAACTAGCCGGACCCACAAAGCACGCAATAACAGTATCACCACCAGCAACACCTTCCTTGCCGCCCATTTTCTCCTCATCTCGCCTCTGCGACTTATGAACAGCAAGTCTCTTTTGAAGTAACACGCTCATCTCACGCTCACTATCCAGTTCCTTGACCAATATTTCGCGAAAACAGCGCGTCCGCATGACTTCGATTCGCAACCAATCCATCTTCGCCGCGACCATGCCCGCGGACAAGATCAGCGAGTCTCGTGTTCGCGGCATTATCGGCGTCAAAATGCTCAGATGCTTCGCCGTGCGGGAATCTGCGTCGAGTTCCTGTGTCTGCATAAATAAACGGTCTTCTAGTTCTCTAACCTTGCATTCCAACGCATTGCGCCTCCCTTCCGACACTTTTAATGCGAATTCAATCGCCGTTTCTTCGACCGAGGTCACTGAATTGACATCCGATAAATGACTCTGAAGACTGCCATTATCATAGAATAGAGACGAGAATAGAACATTCGTCTTTTCTGAAGCAGCACTCCGCATCGTACTGTACTGCGATCGTGTCTGGATCGGGCTAAGACTGCCGACCAAATGCTGTAGCTCCGGAATCCCTTGCGCAGTCTTCTCGACGCCCTGCATATTCGCACCAGATGAGCTCAACGCAGCTGCATAATTCACCTTGGTAATCCAATCATTCATCTCTGCCTCAGAGTCAGCCACAAACCAATCCTGCACGCCGCCCTTCGCAATCATAGCGAATGCGTGCTTGCGACTGGTGTAACTCCGGTCCAGCAGAGCGATCATGTTTTCCGTCGACATCACCTCGTCTGCATGAAATCCTTGAATCGGCGGGAACATATACGGACCCTTATCTCCGCTGGCGGCTTTCTCGTCCATAGCCATTGTTGCATCTAGCTGATCCATTAACCCGCGCACCCAGTTCACATCTTTGAAGAAGTACACCCGGGATAATGTCAGCAGCACACCCCACGACCGCCAATGTGCTTTTGACGATTTCTTCTTTTTGCGCTCTAGTGACGTCAGAACTCCAATCTTTGCAACCTTGACGTACTTCATTGTGTGGTCTGTCCGCATCACGTAACTGTGGACTCCAAGCTCGGGTGATACCAGCGATTGCTGGCGTGATCGAGGAGGTAGGATTTGAAGGAGTGGACCATTAATGAATTCTTTGTGTAGAACCTTGACGTCGAACTGAGGAGCCGTGCCGACGTATGAATACGGATCTAGCAGATTAAGTACATCCGATAATCTCGGTCGCATGTCCTGTAGTCGGTTCTACCGAGAATCAGTATCGCTCCGATAAATATCTCTCTCATACATACCTCCGCAATCAAGACGTATGGATCTACTGGATCCTTCGTTGGCTTTCCTATAACCAGGCTCTTCCGCTGTTTGCCAAGACTCAACAACCGATCAGTCGACTTCTCTAAATGGATACTAGTGGGATCGATTTCTTCGTCCATATGAACAAAAGGAGTATACGTTATGTTGTCAAAAAAGCACTGTCATGGATTAGCTTTGGGTCTCTTAGCCACATCAGATAAAATGCTCACTTCAAGAACCTCGCTTGCCACACCGTCTACTTGTGTATTCCGAACATACTCAGGTTTTTGCATTTTGTGCTTGTTACTCTTGTTGAATGCATCTGTATGTAAGATCATCAATGAGAAAGTAACCACATATGCCTGGTCTATCCTGAACTATTAGCTCAGTCTGCTGACTGCATTCCCACGTGCAAACCACTGACCTTTCGAAATATACAACTCAGGGTTGCAGTAATGATAGCGCTGCGCAAATGCATCCAGGACACGATCAATCTGCTGCACCTCCCGCGGCAACTGCACCACCATCAAAAATTTCCTCAGCGCCATATCAATCGGCTCGTCTGCAAAATTGAACTCTGTGCAAAAAATGCGCAACACGGTCAAATGGAACTCATCGTCGCTCTTGGCAAGCAAGAGCGCAATGTAATTTCGACTGACTAACGACTCTACCCTTTTCAAATAGTCTGCCGGGTTTTCACCATCTTGTCTGTCCGGTAATTGCGTGTCCAGCAATGCGAGCGGAAGTAGTGTGTCCGATTGACGAGGTGCCTGTGCTTTTTGTGGAACTGCAGAATTCTCGCGCACCTTTAGTTCCGCGAAAATTTGCTCGCTCCCAGTGCGGACGCGCAGCGAGAGTAGATTCGTGATACTGGCAATTTGATGTAGTTGGTGGAATTCGCGGTGATTCCGTCGTTCGCTATCAAGAGATGAGAGTGTCTGACTCCGTGGCCGCGCTCGTGTTGCTGAGGACGTGGTTGTGGAATTGCTTGAATGCGAGAGATTCGACAATGATCTTCTAAGGGGGGACGATGCACCTGGAGAGTGTTAGCTGCATGTAGTGAAATATATTTCGCATCGATCCCTACCGGATGCCGCCACTGGAGCATGTGATGTAGCTAGTGGAGTAGTGATAGACGGTCGCTGCTCCGCCACATTGACCTCTGAACTACTCCGCGATGATGACAAGCGCTTCTGCGTTTCTTTTTGCGATGAATTCGAGAAAAATGCAGATGCGACCCTTTTACGCAGCTTGGCCAAGCTCTTATAATTGGACAACGATGACGACGACGATGACGGACTCGGTGAAAAAGACTGCTCATTTGGAGTTGGTTCCAAGCTGCTGGGAGATATTGGTGCTGAGACAAAATACTTTGAAAGACTGTCGTCCTCTTTGCGGTGAATATCGTTCTCACTCAGAGACGACATCAGAGACCGCGGCCGGCGGGAAGACGAAGAGCCAGACCCGGCATCCGGTGTCCGTAGCGTCGACAAGTAATCTGGGGTCGGCGACGTCGGCCGTGAGCGCAATGAGCTCGAGGAAGACATGGACTCGTGAAGTGGGTGCCCCGGTTCTTCAAACGTAACCCGCGATCTCGACAAATCTTGCACATTCCGGCGTTGAAATGCGAACCCCGGTCGCGACTTGGCATTCAGATTCTCGATAGATTTGTCTATGCTAGTATCGGACGATGCTGTGAGAATCGGCAGCCGCATTGAGTTCTGAGAGCCGCTGCGAGACATCATAGTCGACGATCGCAAGTTGTCAGTGGCGGCATTCTGCGGAATGGTTTCGAGCGTCCTGGCACGACGCCGGTTGAATGTTTTGTGCTTGAAATTGATTGTTAACACCATGTCGTCGCGCGAATCGGTCGGGGTCGATGGTCCTGATGGCCCATCGCTGCCGGTGGTCGAGACTGATGAACGTCTGAACCGGGAGAAGAACGAGGTCGTCGAGCTGTTTCGTGACCGGGAGTCGACAGACGCGGCCGAAGAATCGACTGAGAGCGAGCGCGACGGAGAGAGTGGCATAGCAATAGAATTAGAGGCCGACCGGCCTCGACGACCGGTGCGAGATGGGGGCCGCGAGTAATCCCTCGGAGACTCGCTTGGAGGAGGGTTGTCGCCGGAATACGAGCTGGCCGCCGTCTCAGAGGCCGAGCTCTTATGATACCAGCCTAAAGACAGTGCGGGCATGCTGTCGACCCGCGCGGAAACGAGAACGAAAGAACAGGCGGCGACTTCTAGGCGTTGCAGAACCTGTCGATGATACTCATCTGTTCGATCAAAGGAAATCTTTGGAAAGGGATGTGCAGGACGACTAAACTAACAGTTTGCTGCGTGCGGCGGAAGCACTACTTCGCCCCCGCACCCAATAGAGCTATGCTGAGTGTAGAATGATGTGTTAATAACGCGGTGTATTGAGCCGCATATAGCGCTGAAAGTTTTAGCCGATGATATCACTAGTTTGCACTAGTCGTATGCAGCCTAGGCGTGATGGTAAATTAACGGCTGCATCCACTATGGCACGAACCGACATCGTCATTCTATAAATTGACAATTCTTGCCAGTTAATTGGTCTTATTCTTGTATGAATATAGGCGGAGCCAATATTTTGAATATACGTCTCAACTAGTGTTCTAAATTTACTACAATAAATTCCGTGACTTCTCAGCTAGGAAATCCAATGAACGGAAAGATCACCTCAATCACCTATTTTGATAATATTGCACATGATACAATCATTACGCAGTTCTGAACACAATTGACGAGGTGTAACTATAGTAGACCAGTAGAGGCGGTACATGAGCCATGATATTTAATGCGAGTCGTATGCGACTGTCGGAACAGAGAAATCGGCGGCCATGAAGTAGCTGTGGGCTACTATTCAGCATTAGCGGTTATTCTAAAGATATTATACTGCAAAGAGTGCGTACCGTGTAGATCATGGTGGATATGACACCGCATCCATATGCATATTTCTAGCATGCAAAATGCGACCCGATTTCATCATATTCCTGGAACTAACACATTATTGCATCGTTTAAAACACTGTCACGCCCATAAACGAGACCTTCCCCTTTTGTTTTGACTTCTTTGCTGGATCATCAATTACTCGAACGATCGTATCTGTAATCCACATTAGCCATCCGTCATCCGCACAATTCCCCACTGCCACATACCACCAATATGCACATGTAAATACCGATAGTCGAACTTCTCCTTCCCGCTATTCTTAATCATGTCCAGCTGCACTATACCATCTCCAAGATCTCCCGCAACGTAAAACCGCATCAAAATATGCTCATTCCCAAATTGATCCTTTACTCGACTAGACGCAACGGGCCGATTCCGCGTCCACCGATTCGTCCCCGCTGACTCCCCGTGGAAACTCATACGGCGGCCTATTAACTTCTGACATTCGGGATTTCGCTTCACGATTTCAGTAGAGTGGTTGAATACTTGTACATCGCCGGAGGGAAGAACGAATGTTTGTATTAAACTCCATATCACGTAGCACTAAACTTCATTCGTCACCAGATCACGAATGTCACAATCAACAAGACAACTCACCGCAGCAACAAACCCCGACGCAACAAAAATGGTGTAAAACGAAAATGAAAAACCGCGCTTGGTGCCATTCCACACTTTAGTGACGGTACCCTCGGCAGGGCCCGTCTCCATGGGCTCAAAAGAGGTAGCGGTATCTTTACGAGTTGCGTACATTCGCCTCTGCGGATACCTCACAACCGGCATCGAAACCGTTGCTTTTGTGAGCTGTATTCCTTTCGAAATTTGTACTCCCTTGGAAGGAATCGCACCGGTTAGCGTAACTGAACTGTGGAAGCACCGCGATCCGATTGGTAAAACGCTAATACCAACATTTGGAATTGACGGAGAATGCTGACTTATTGGGGAGAGAATGAACTTGCGCACAAGCGTTGGTGACGTGCCTCGTAGGACAAAGGACTTTGCGGAAGTCGTGATGAGCAAGTCGCCTGTGAGAAACGTGGTCGCAGCGCGAAGAGTCATGTTGGTTGATTCTTAATACCCTGTCTCAATGTTCTGTATTAGTTCGTCGTTAAATTGTCCAAGTCTACAGATCTCGAGGAGATACTGTACTAACTGCTGGCGTGATGTCAAAAAAATTAAACTTCAAACTCGAGATGCAGAGTCGACCTTGGGAGGAGCGGCGCAGCTTCCAATGTAGGCGCTTGTTCTATTGCATGGCTTCAGGCTCCCAAGCGATTCTCGACTGGACACGCATAAGGGAGCAATAAACCTACTTAATCACGATTCAAATCAGCTCCATTCTTTCATAAGGTTGGACTGAGTTACAAAGCGTTCGTTTTGGTCTTCTACCGGAGTATTTACGCTCGGTATACAGGCACCGGCAGAAGCCGCAATGCAGCCGCTCAGCATCCTCTTCATTTCGCTTTTACTACTATTATCAGTGCCACAAGCTCCCAACCAGCGAATAATACGGACAAGTTATGCCCAGATATCAACATTATCAATAGCCGGTGGGTATTTCCTCTACGGGATCTTAGTGGACGCCGCGGAGTTGGGTCCAACTCCAGATCATAAAGTATCAGTTGTGAATGTCCACGATGACGCAGATACGATACTGGCAGCTGGGTCATCAGTGACGGCACAGCAAGCTCCTGACGACAAGGAATCGCTAGACGAGTCCGGAGGGGTAACAGGTGAAAATGAATGGCAGCCACCGGAATCAGTTTTGCAATCCCAAGATGAAGTTACCAAGAGGGCCACCGATGCGCTAGTGAAAGGAGATGATACCAGTGCAGCGGAAACCGAAGAGTTAAAGAAAGCGCCGGAGGAGAGCGCGAATGGTGAACTGGGCCATGAGAAGGTGGCCAAGGTGGTGAACGGGGTCAAGCGAGTCGACGACAATGATCCAGTAGCGCTCAAAGAGGAAGAAGATCACGATCACCACGAAGCCGAAACGACGAAGCCCGAAAACAGACCCAAAGATAGACCAAGGCAATCAGCGCCCGCCAAACGAATTTCACTCCCAACCGTCGAAGGTACAGGCTACAAGCCCAAATCACATCTGGACCTCGCCTGCATGCTGCGGGATATCGACAACGGCGAGCACGTCACTGATGCTGACACCGGCGTGATAATGTACAACCCGTTTCCAATATGTAAAGAGACCAATCGCCCGCTGTCGTTCCTATTTGGTGTCGACAGCGACAACAGACTGAATTGCACGTTTCTTGTACAGGACGAGACTTATCATTTGTTGCAGCTATACGTTCATCAGGATGCGCCGCTAAGTTGCCGCGTACCAGCGCGCTTGGGAAGCGAGAATATGTTTGCCCCGGTCGTATTCTCGGTACAGGGCAAGCTCGAACAATCCCATCTCGACATTGCCACGAATTTTAACTTTATCTTCACATACACTGACGCTCTCATAAACGGCAAGTCAAGCAAGAAGGCAGGCGCGAATATTACGTCGGCGGTCGCATACCCGAGCTATCCATCCTCAACCACCCGGATTATTATCGGCGACGAATTGACGTTTCAATTTAACGTACGCTGGTTCCCTGTTGCACGAGCCCCGAAACAGGAGGATAAGAGCGTCGCGTCGTTTGCGATTCTGTGTTATTGCCTTGCGTCTGGCGTAGTCGCGTTCGCTGTTGCCGCGTTTTATTTTCTCGTTATCGTGTTTCCCCAACGTGCGCGTGCACGGTCGGCCATGAGGCAGGCGATTGCTGCCGGACTTGCGCCTGATTTCAGCATTTTCAGCACTGGGTACGCGAGCACTAAGCGTGATTAATGATCAACGTATGAGGAGATACAATGCATTGTAAATATTTAACACGTATTGATTGCATTTATGATATGTAGGAATATAACCGGAACGTTGGAGCTGTCGATATTGCATTTACATAGAGCATAGACTTTGATAGAAATACACCGTCATATATTAACAGTACAAACTCGCATGATATCAAATCTTACATCCTTCACTGTATGTACACTATAACTTCTTCTGCAAGGCCTGCGAAATCTTCCAGTAACACTGTGCCGCGGCACTCCTCAAAAATGTCAATGGCTCGGTGAAGTAATCGGGCAAGAGAGACATCAACAATGCGTCTCGTTTGTCATCCAGCATCGGTACAAATGTGATCTCTGTGTCCTCGTATCCGCCACCACTGCCATTCGCTGTGGAACATCCATGTGCCAGTCCAGCCTCAGTTGTATTTCGAGGAATCGAAATCTTGTAATGAAACGCGCCGTTGCGACCCGTTTGTAAACAATCGTACACTGTCTTGTCCTCCTCTACCCGCACATCGCGAATAATCAAGCCACTGAGGTCCGAAAACAAGTCTTCTTTGAGTTGCGCGATGGCGCTACTGCCACCAGCCGCAGCAACCGCCCCTCGCGCAAGTAATTTGCTTTGTAAAATGGCATTTTCTTGTTGCAGTTTCTGAACTGTCTTTTCTAAGTCGTCCAGTTCATGGTCCGCATTAGTAGCTTCCTCAACACGTGCGCTCATCTCCTTGATTTGCTTCGATCGCTCGCCTAATTCTGCGCGAAGCGTGGTTATTAATTCGTCGGCGGCTGCGTACCTGCGCTCAGCTGACTCGCGGTAAGACGATAGGGCGGCTTCGGCCGTGGTCTCTCGTAGTTTCGATAACCGTGAAAATCGCGTTTGCAACGCGTCGTAATGCTTTTGTAGTGCCTGGTAGGGGTCGCTGCTTGCAGGGATTATGAGCTCCATCTTTTGCTCCACATCAGCGGCTGGCGATGATGGGTCATTGCCGTATGCATTCTGAGTTTCTGGAATATATTCGAGCTTCGGTGGGCGCGACTTTGGAGCTGGCTTTGTTTGTCTGGGCTTCGTTGCTGATGACACCACTGTGGATTGCGATGTTAATGATGCGATGCTTGCCCTGTTGGTCATTGGAGCAAGTGGTTTCGATTTCACTTTTCTGTGCTTCGGATCTTAATAGTTAGTTGACTGTGATAAAAAATACTAGGTAGCATTTACCGTTCTCAGTCTCAGATTCATATTCCGCGACATCACGCATTTCCACATCCTCACTCTTACTCTTCGTATCTCTCTTCCTTCCGTTCCCCACACCTTTCCCACCCTTCACCCCACCCCTTCCTGTATTCTTCACCTCGATTCCCACGTTTGCGGATTCCGGCTCACTCTGATCACTGTTCACACCACCAGTGTCACGTTCGTCATCCGTAGAATTAACAAGTGCAGATAAAGTTCCCACGCTCATCTTCGCCTTCGCAGCAGTCCCCGTCCTTGCCCCGGTCTTCTTCGTGACCTTTCCCACCGTCGTAATAGATTTCTTCGCTCTCGGCATGCTTGTTGCTGCGTGTTTGTAAGACGCGAGGGTATCAACACCGGATATTACCTTCGATATAATGCGCCTGCACTCTCGTTTTCAAAATCACAACTCCTCCTTATATAGAAAAATGCACTGTCCGCTAGAAGCACCACCGACTCGGCGCGCGAGCTGTTTTCGGCGATTGTCAAGACGGCACTGGTTTTGTTTACGTCGCGCGTTCTGTTTTGATTTCAGTAAACCGGGTAACACCGCTGCCTGCATACGGGCATACATTAAAAATGGATAGGGTTAGGAAAGTTTAGGGGTAGGGGAGTTTCTTCAGGATGACCACAAATCAAAGTTTGCATATGACACGGAACGATATTGCCGTTGACATCGGTCAGACGTAATTTCGCTTGGAGGACGTTATGTTAATTCGAATATGTCATTTTATCCCCGTACTGCAAATAACGGACAATAAGATGCATTTCTCAATTCTCTAACCCTTTCGTTGCTAGATATACAAAGCAATTTCAATGAACACATATGCAGACATAAATCTCATATCAAAAACATCGCGAAATCAAAAAGACACCAAGATCGAAGTAATAAAAAGCAAATGCGATACAAACAAAGTGGGAGCAGTTCATCGCGTGGACCAAAAAGTGTATTCTAATACCTGAAACAAAGCACAAAACCCAAAATAAATGGAATGGAATTAACAATACAGAAAATAAAAATTATACCAAACCCTCAAATACACAAATAAATCGTACATCGCTCCTATACTTTTCTCTGAGATCTCCGCTCAAGCAATTTCAAAGGGGCGCTCGCTATCTGGCGCAAACACCTGGATTGTTGGCGTCGATGGCAATTTCTCGGCCATGCCTGGTCGTGGTTTGTTAGCGTTAGCAGCCTCTGTGTTAACTGCAGGCAAATTCGTGATATTCCGTTCCGTTGTCTTCTTGGCGCTGATAGCAGGAGGTGCATCAGCGCCTTTGACGCCTCGCTTTGGTCGCGGTCGGAGTGCGCGGGCCGAGAGACAGCTTCGGGGGCATACACCCTGAGCACTACGGTCGAGCTTGACGCAGAGCGTCCAGCCGTCGTCGTACTCGTGCAGGATCCGGACGAGTTGGCCTTCTTTCAGAGCAAGCTCGTCATGCATTGTCGGAGAAAAATCCATGATGGCACGGTGCACGTTAGAAGTTGAGGCTGATGCCGCTTCAGCGTCAGCAACTCCAGCAGCAGCTCCGGATGTGGCTGACGCAGTCAAGAAGGGATCTTGTGGCGCGGGAACGACGAGCACAGGAGACTTGTTTCCAGAGGACTTGCTAGACACAGATGAAGCGTAGGACGAGGCCGGCGAGCTGAAACCGACAGCAGCTGCAGTAGCAGCGCTAGTGTATGCAGTCTCAACAGCCTTCTTGATAGAAGCTACGCTTCCTGTACTACTCCGGATTGAGGCAGGTGGGGATGACATCTTGGCGTACACACCAGCCGCATCTGCATTAACGCCAGAATGCAAAGCACCAGTCGACGTCCTGGTTGCGCGACCAGAGAGAAGCGATAGAGGAAGCAAACCGGAAACAGGTCGAGAAACACGGATTGATAGACGAGGTGGCTTCTCAGTCATGGTAAGAGCAGCAACAGGGTACGCAGTGCTACCTTGACCGCTGAACGAAGATGGAGCAGCAGTAGATTTCTCGTTTCCATTCTCCTCCTGACGACGCTGCTTCATCCGGCGGACCAAAAAAAAGGCTAAAATGAAAATCAAGGTTGCAGCGACAATGGCACCGATGGCGATCCCAGCTCGCGCACCAGTAGACATAGACCCGGAAGACGACGGTGACCCATCGGTGCTGCCGTTGTTATTGTTGCCGGAGGAGAAGCTGCTGCTGCTGCCTAGAGAAGTCGAAGATTCAGAAGGGGCAGAGAAAGTTGAAGAAGCGGTACTTGATGCGCTCGAGCCGACAAGAGTGGAGGCGGCGAGGGATGATGATGCAGAGCTGGAGGTGACAATAACGGTAAGCAAGGTCGAGGCGCCGGTCGAGGTAGTAACGACGTCGCCGGTCGAGGTAGGAACGATGTCGCTGCTGACGAGTGATGCTGAAGATGCAACAGCAGCTGAAGTCGCAATGGACGATTTAATCTCGGTCAACGTAGGAGTAGCAGATGTAGTCTCCGCGGCAGCTACCGACGATGAAGCAGTGGGCTTGCTTTCGTTTGATATAGTAGAAGCATGGGTTGCGACGCTCGAATGTGTAATAGTGATAGTGGAATACGCCGAAGAACGGGAAGATGATGAAGAGACAGCTGTATCACGTTAGTACGCTATAGTACGTTGGCGGGAAATTGATGCGCACCTTCGCTGGATGTGACACCATCCTTGCTCGACCTCGCAGTAGCTCTAACATTGTCCACAGCTGCGGCAGCGACGGCTGTCGCGGATGAACGGGCGTGAGTGACAGTCAACGTCTTGTAGACGGTCAACACCTGGCGACGGACGATCTTTGGCTCCTGGAGCGCATCAGGGATTTCTATTTCATCGACATTGCCGCCCTCAACGGTATTGAAACCGAAATCGTACTCGTCGACGATTCGGGGCTCAGGATCGCGGGCGTGGACGGCATGGCGGTGGTGTCGTTGCTGCGGAGACATTGCGAGTGCAGACAAAGTAGTTTGTCTTTCGACACGGGAAGGCAAAGTGATAACGAAAAATGACGCGATAAAAAGAATGGAAGTAGCGGAATCAAGGAACGAGTGGTGGATTCCGACAACGCGCAAGTACACAATGGATGGAACGCACACGCACAGCACGACAGGTCAAAGGACGGTGAGAAGTGTAGCAGAGCAGAAGACGAGCAAGAGAGGAGAGAGGAGATTGAGGAAGAGCAATGGTGAAGAGGCGAGCGAGCTGGCGTAGCAAGGGACCGAGGAGTGCTACGGATCCGGCGGGCCGCAGGGGCTCACGCGTCTCGCAAACGCAGGGGCGCACGAGCCCACATTCCAGTCGCGTCAACAGACTCCTTGCCTCGTCTCAGCACGCGTCTTCTTCGCGTCCGCGGGTCGAGCACGCAGCAAACGCGCTCTGCTTGAACAATGCCCGATGCGCTCAAGGACATTAGCAATAACAGGATCAGGCACCACACCGCTTAATAATTGTGATCGACCACTTCGTTATTCTTCGGTGACTTCGTAGAGGATTTTGTGGCCAGCCGCACGGACTTTCTATGTTCTCACAGTCACACATCCCGTGAGCTGTGACCCGCCCTGATTGCTGCCCCGTTCTGATTTTCCCCATTCCATTGGAATAATGGACGATATATGACTGATGAATTGACTAACATAAGACTGAGATATTTACATAGCACAAATTGCAGGTCACAGCGAATAATGCAGCGCCATATCACAGATCCCTTCCGCAAAATTCCAATGGAAAGAATTGAAATTATTATTAAACCTTACCCCAACTCTCTCTGCTTGCCGAAGGCGTCCTCTAACGCGTCGGACGCGTTAGTGTGTTTGCCACAATGAGGAAAGGGAGTTCCAATAAAAACGGTCGCCTGAACGTACTAGTGCCTCTTCTTCCTCTGCCATCTCCATTCCACGACCGCCCGCTACTAACATGCGTCGTGCTCGCGTTACCTGATCAACCATTAAACGTGCGCCTAATAACTTGTATGTGAGAACTGATACGGAGCAATGTTTCCGCGATGAGCATTGACTTGCGACGGTGCTGTGGGATCATCAAAGGGTCAGCAATACATGCACATAGCAATTCCACACTGCTCAACTGGCGCACAAGACAGCCGTCAGACGATTAGAACAGCCTTTCTGGCACCGGGCAATTTCTTCAGCCGGTCGCTACTCCCTAGTGGGAGCATATCGGATCTTAATGCGCAGGGTTCATTAGACAAGTGCGCCCTTGACCCCTGGAAAGTGATTCCCTGATGGCGCTTACAATAGTGCTGGGTTTAGTGTTGTCGCGTTTGCGATGACAATACACGTATCATATTTTATTTTTTGATGAACTATCGTAACGTCGCTCGTGATTCATCTCTGTCATAAATGACAGCTAGGTAATATGCAATATTGGATATCCGCCGACGTGCTCAGTCATAGCGGATAAATTGCTCGTACCATGTACAGAACATGTAATCTTTTTCCACGTAACAATCTTATCGTATCATAATGCAAGACAATAAATGCACTTTCGACTCTTTTGCAAATTAACGCAATAACCGGGACGTAGTCGCTATTAATCTGCATGTATATCATCGACATCGTCTCTGCAAAAATTCAGCCGCACCATATCGTTTGCCCTAACCCACAGACTTTTGCCCAGCAGGAGCCAAACAAATGCCATACCGAGGAATTTTTTTTAATGGAAGATAACAATTCTGTGACAAGCCGTAATTGCCAAAATAATTTGTGACTAATTCGTTATACGAATGTGTGGAGCGCTCCCCCCGCGAGACAGGCGATAAGAGGCTAACCGTTGGCCAGTACGCTGTCCACGGCGAAGTTTCTGGCACATGTGGCGCGAAAGCTGCACAAGTCAATCCCCAAATTTTCCCTACTCCTTCCTGTTCCTTGCCGTGTTCGATCGCGTGCACACGCTTTTACTATTCAATGACCAAATATACGTATACATATGTAAACCTGCTGATGCATTAGAGCAACCGCGTTTTTGCTTCATTGTGCAGGCGAGACTGACGGCGTATACAGCAACAAGCGTCCTTCCTCAAACATCGCGAACCGGAATGGCTTCACGAAGTCGTTGGCCGTCGACCAGGTCCGTCCTGCATGTATTCAACTTACTACCGTCATACAACCTCTCGCCACTACTACGCACAGTCAGACACAACTGCACCGTTGCCGCGGCCGCCGAGGTCCCCGAGTCCAGGAAATCCGCGATCCAGATACTCCGGACGGCAGCGGAAGTTCGGTCCTGGCGGCGCGAACTGCTTACCAAAGGCCTAACCGTCGGCCTTGTCCCGACTATGGGTGCGTTGCACGCGGGACACATGCGACTAGTCCAGTCGTCCATGCGGATGAACGACGCAACCATGGTGTCCATCTTCGTGAACCCGTCCCAATTCGCACCGACCGAGGACCTCGCGTCATATCCTCGTGATTTTGACGCCGACATCGAGCAATTAGCTGCCCAGGATGGCAACAACAGACAGGTGGATGTGGTGTTCGCGCCACATGTGGAGGAAATGTATCCGAACGGCATTCCGCTCGATGTTGCCGAGCAGAAAGGCGCATTCGTGACGGTGCATGGACTGTCCGAACAATTGGAGGGCAGAATTCGACCTCAATTCTTCCGAGGCGTGGCGACGGTTGTTTCTAAATTGCTCAATATCGTTACTCCTGAGCGGGTATATTTCGGCCAGAAGGACGTTCAGCAGACGGTGGTTGTCAAGCGTCTCGTCCAGGACTTGTGCTACGGATCGGTAGTCCATGTCGTACCTACATCTCGAGACGCAAATGGACTGGCACTAAGCTCACGGAACGCGTATTTGACAGAGCAAACTAGACAAGATGCGGCCGTCATCTACAAAGGTCTCCAGAACGCAGTCATGGTATATCGGCAAAACACTTCCGCCGAGAAGATCATTGAAGCCGTGGTCTCGACGATAGCCGAAAAGTTCGACAAAGAAGAAATCGAGTATGTGTGCGTAAACGACAAAGATACTCTCGAAGAATTAGAGACAGTGCATCCCTTGAAAGGCGCGATCGTGAGCTTGGCAGTAAGAGTACCAAACAAATTCGGCGGCAAGACGCGACTAATTGACAACATCGTTTTGTGAACGACTGTATACTCCCAACGTTCGTGCATTTTCACACGGTGGCATCAGCTCGGTGATATTTACATGAAAAACGAGCTGGTGTTTGGCATATTCCATAGACAATTTTGAATTAAATGAACCAAGAAGTTTCACACTTGCATTCCAACGTATGCAAATGATTCCATTATGACACAAAATCACCAAAATCATCATTATCCTCGGTCGCATGTGCCACGGTCCGCAATTGGTCTTTTACCTCCTGTGCCGACGGAGGTGGTGGAACGAACGGCAGCGCACCCGGGTTACTGGCTGCATTCTCACTCGTGGTATTCGGTGATCTCCTGCGACGAGTTCCTTTCTACACTTAGTCTGTTAGTAGCGCATACTCATTTAGTGAATGAGATTCAATAAAACGCACCCCTAACGATATCGTAATTGTCTGTCCCTCCTTCAAAGAATAATCCTTGACCTCCTCCTTCTTTTGTGTGCAACTTCTCGGTATGATCTCAGCGCTTGGATTCGCATGTCTTTCCCAGTTAGCAGCCAGTCAAATTTCGCACATATAAAACACACCTCTTAAAATCCTGCAATGCAATATTAAAATCAAATGCCTCGCTCCGCTCCATAAACCCCATCCCCAAGTACGCGTACCTATCCCCATCCACGACCCGTATCACGAAAAATCGACTAGAGTCTGTAACCTGTTCAACCCCTTTTCCCGTCAGTAAATACGGCGCGCTCGCAAATAACTCGCCACTGCTGTTATCTTCTAGCCGGAGTTCGCAGCGGACGCGAGTAGCTGCCGCGTCAGCGGCTACCTCAAGCACGCGCAGGCGGCCGCGCCATAGCGGTTTGTCGACGTCCCATTCTGAGGCGCAATAGCCTTTTGATGAACGGAGAGGTGGGATCTGGTAAACGAGGACTTCTCGAGATATGAATATTATGGACTCGTATGTCGACATTAATGGTGCTGTGGCTGCTGAATATGAATGAAGTCCAGTCAGGGGGACGTACGTCCGCATTTAGCACTGGAAACAACGAGCTAGACCGAGGTCTGAGGGCTTTGTACTGATGTTGACACAGCAACCCAAAACCATATTCTCAGCAGTTTGGTGCCTAGTTCAACAGAACACCGCACTTATGTCCATTATCTATTTCTATTGCTAGTCCTGGACATCGAGACGAGAAACTATGCGCAAGTCCATTGCGACGCCGTTGCGCGGACAGCCAGGTCCAGCGACTGCTCCCGCAAGCTCGATCCCAATGCCTCGCAGGTCATCGTCCATATTCACTCCAGCAAATAACACAGCTCCAAAGGTACCTAGCCGATTTGCTTGTCGACTGATCATCACTACTGAGCTAAGTCTTTTATTTAAATAGCTAATATCAAGGCCGCAATTCCAGGCATCTCAAGATGCAAGTAATATTGACCGGTCAACTACCACCATCGACATCCTTCGCGCTGAAAACCACGGTCTGAAATACGAATTGTCGAATCTGAAAGATGAGCGGGAGCGCGATAAATTGCGCTTCGAAGCTACAATTCGGGAACTCGAATTGAAAATAACAGAGGAAGGAAAACGCGCGGATGTATGTCCATTTCACTCCGTTAACACGGTCTCGGATCAAGGCTGACTTTGGAATTTATAACGGCAGGCTCTGGAAAGTGATCAGCAATTCCTATTTGACAAGCATAAGGAATCGACGGCTGAGCTCAATAAACTCAAAGAAGAATGGCCGGCCGAGAAATCAGCGCTTGAGAAAAGGAACCGCAGTCTACAACACGACCTCGGTGAAGCGCGCGATGCACATGACGAAGCATCCTCGGCCCTCCGCTCGGCAGAGTCCGCGATAAGACGGCAGGCGGACGAGTTTAAGTTTAAAGAGCGGACGTTGACGAGCGCGGTGCGGGATTTGCAGGAACAGTTTGCCCACTTGAATACGGCGCTGCAAGGAAAAGTTGTCGAATTGAACGAGCGGAACGAGACTGTTGAAAAACTTTCAAGCGAGAATAAGAGCTTGAAGGCTAAGACAGATGATCTGCATCTGCTTGACACCGTGCAGCGACAACTGTCAGAGCAACTTGCCAAATCCAAAAGGCTAGAGTCGAAACTTCATATAATGACGCCCGAGCTAAACCAGCTACGCGAGGAACACAAGAAATTCAAGTTTGTCGCTGAGGAGAAGACGCTTTTGGAAGCGAGACTGAAGTTGATGGAGGACCTTCGGCGGCAGGTCGCGGAAGTGGAGCTGGAAGCTGCTACACTGCGTGAGGAACGGGAACGATGGACTGCTTTCTTTGACGAGACGGATAATTTTAGGAGTCCGGAGGATGCGTTAAAGGCACTGTCTCAGGAACGGACGGAAAAGATTGCCTTGGTTGACCAGGTGGGCAGGCTCGAAGCTGAGATTGCGGCCAGGACGCAGGGCATGCAGGTCGACAAACAGGAAATGAAGAAAGCGGCACAGCATGTGCAGGAGCTGAAGGATTCCCTTGACAAGAATGCTAAGCTAATGGCACGCGTTGAGCGACAGAAGAATCTCGCTACCAAAGAGGCGGCTTTCTTGCGCGACCAATTGAAGACATATGACAGTGAAGAGACTATGTACATGCAGGGAAACTACGACAAACAAAAAGCAGGTCGAATTGAGGAACTGGAAACTCTTCTAGAAGACTCAAAGCAGGAGATTGTCAAGTTAACCGCTGAGCTCAAGCAAGCCGAAATTGCCAACAGCGGACAGGCAAATATTAGGAAGCATAGGATTGAGGAGAACGATGACGAGCGGATAGGAGAGTTACTTCGACGGAATCGCAAACTTCAGGACGGTACGCGTCTAAATTAATCTGTGACATATTAATCTAATGACGTATACAGGATATACTGCCATGGTGAACAACAAAGAACTCGCTCGCAAAGAGATCGCGGTGCTAGAAAAACGAATAGCGGCGCTCGAACAGGCCAAACAAGCTCAGGTGCGGGTAGTAGAGCTTCGAGACAATCCAGCGGCAAAGGACCAGATTGTGAAAAAGAAAATGCTGGACGCCTTACAGACGGAAAACAATTCTCTAATAGCACAGCTGAATGGTCGGCGGGAGGATATTGGCCTAGTCGTGGGCGTGAATACGTTAGATCGACTGAAACTCGAAATGAAGCAAATGGAGACTCTGGTTGCTGAGAAAGAGAAACGAATGAAGAGATTGAAGGAGGTGAGCTTTCTTGTTCCTATTAATGATCTTCGCTAACGTGACAGATCTGGTCCGCGAAATCTATGGAGTTCCGAGAGGCCGTATATTCGCTGCTCGGTTACAAACTTGATTTCCTTCCGAACAACAAAGTCCGTGCAACCTCGATGTTCGCAGCGTCAGATGAAGAATCCTTCACATTCGACCCTGAACTCGGCACAATGAAGTTGTCGGGCCGAGCAGACAGTCCATTCGCACAAGAATGTTCGAACTTAATTCAATTTTGGGTGCAGGAGCGACGTGAGATTCCATGCTTCCTGGCGGCGCTGAACTTGGAGTTATATGACAAGACAACAAAAGCCGCGAGATTTTAAGATGAGATGATAGAACTTTGTATAATATTGGAAAGTACGATATATACCTCGTTTGTCAGGCAATTATATATGTAAACACCCTGAAATCCCACGTTTTAGCCCAATTATCCAGCTGAGCTTATAATATACAATACCCAAATGGTTCCATCACGGTTGCTATATATCATCAACTCCTCGTTCGACCACAAGCTGCCCCAGCGGTCTTGACCGAGCTCTCTTGCCATACTTCTTTTGAAATTGCGCCCGATTACGCTCTGTGCTCTCTCGGATCTTTTCTAATCGCCACAGGCATTGCTCCGCGTATGGACAGGAGCGGCACTTGTACGCGTCCTCAACTTCGACTCCTTTTGGATCTCGCTCGCCACGCCAGTAAGACAGCGAACTTGCAACAAACTCTTGTAGATCTTCTTCCCTGTACGTGTAATCAATTCCTGCAAATACTTGGCCATCGTCCTGCCAATAGTATACCTAACTCACATTAGTAATAGGTCGTCAGGTGATTAATCGTATGCAGGGTATCCATACCACAGACATCTGGTCACTCGTTTCATCCGCAAACTCTAAAAACTTCAACCGCAGTGCATCCCATACTTCTCTCAGCGTCCGCAGGGACAATAACGAAGCGTGATACTCATCACTTCGATGATTGCCTTCTTCAAGGATCTCGGCGGAAAGAGTGGCAGTTACGTACTCGTTCTCCTGAATCTCTCTCTTGAAAATATCACTCAATTCCGCGTCAGCATCTAACATTAACACTGCCATCATACGACTGAAGTCGAAATTCCCCTTAGTTAGGTCGGTCAATAGACGGTGATATATCAAAAGTTGGTAGTATGTAGAACGTTGTTGTGACTCGTGCGGTAACTGTCGAATATACCGCGTCTTAGAGTCCGCAATTCGTATTTTTCGGCGCTTCAACTCTAAAGAATTGATAAACGCCTCGTCGTCTTCCCAAGGATTATCGGGCGGAGAATCCATTACAGCTTGTGATTCCACTGAGTGATCATGTAAGATTTCAGCCAGAGATGCTTGACTAAGTGGCTTGAAATATGACGTGATGTTCGTCTGATATCCGATCGAGCTTTGAAATGACGAATATCTCTCTAGAGTGGGAAAGTCTGCTGTGCCAGCATTGGCCTCAAGACTGAAAGCCTGCTGCTGTGCAGCGGGAAGAGATAGAGTCTTCAGACGAGACGAGTCAGGATTATAATCCACATCAATAAACTCAACGCCATCTTGGATTGGCCGGTCATACATGAACGAAACTTCATCAATAACTCCGGATACAAACACGTCTTCAAAAAATCCAAAAACGGGAAATTCTCGCTGTTTGAATCTTAGCATGGAAATAACTTCGACCAATCAGATGCACGACTTACAACTATGGTATTTTCTTGCTGTCTGCGGGCACCCTGAGTCAGCGACTGCAACATAACCAGCATGTTCAATAGCTTGACGGCTTGCTTATCCTCACGCGTCATGTTCTCCGTTGCTATAGGAATTTCCAGCATATGTTGCTTCTCTAATTCCCTGTGGATGTGCGTTCCTTTGGACATTGTTGCTGTCGGTTTGAAATCGTTGAAGTAATACTTGTAAAAAAACTGAAGCTCACACCATGATGGTCCGACGACATCCGTCACATATAATTTTCGGTGCGCTTTATATGTTTCTAACATCGAACCTCTGAAATCGACAGCCTCAGTGAAATGAAGCGGCAGCATCTTAGGACGCTGCTCGCTGGGGATAGGTGCTGACGGTATACCTTCTGACTCCAAATAAGGGAATCGCATGCGGTTCCTCTTAAATGGCCTACGTAGAGTTTGTGGCTGCTCGTTGTGATCTGCAGGAACCTCAACTTCAACCTCTATGTTTTTCTTTCGTGATAATCGTGATATCGGAAGGCTATCCGGGACTCTCGCAGCTTCTTGATGGGAAGGTATTGACTCTTCACTCGACGCATCCGTGAGACTGTAATATGCAGTGTTCTCGTCGCCTTGAGACTCTGGAGCACTATCCGAAGCGCCAACGACTACCTCGGTATGCATAGTAGCCGGCTCGCTGGGACATTCCGCCTGGGTCGTCGCCAGCGATACAACTGGACTTTCAGCATTCACCTTTCTAGGCCGACCTCGCTTCCGTCTTGGCTTGACTTCTGCATCTCCGGGGCGTGGTGGAATGTAGGGGATAACAGGATCTGAAACAGTTGACCTCACTGTCTAATAGTGTTCATTAGGTATAAGTCAAATTGTCTAGCAATCGGCAGCTCACATGTAGATTTCGAGAATCTGAAGGAAACACCTGCTGCAGGTCGCCAATATACGGTACGGCCGCTGTACTCATCGTTACCAAAGTCCGCATACAATATAGTCTCCTGTAAATCCCTCTTAAGGCGTGCAAGCGCCTCCTTCGCACCATACATCCGATCGACATGCCGTTCGTCGCTATTGTGGTCGTCCTGTTGGTTCCTAGCATTGGCGATCGCGGCGCCCGGAGAAGCCACGACATTGGACGCTATAGCGGCGGAATAAATATCTTCGTCCCAAGAGCTCAAAGACCCATAGTTCGATGACTCAGATGGCGAATTCGGGGGAATGGATGCTTGTTGTTCGATGTCGACGATCCGGTCTTGCTCCCGGCCAGACATGTAAATATTCGCACAGCTGAGTTATGCAAGGATTAGAACAATTCTATATGACGCAGAAGATAATATCACATGAGTTTAAGGGCCAAGATGAGTCGAAAAAGAATCGCTATGTGCGGATGTGGGTTCCAACTTTGTTTATTGGATTGGCTTGCAATTACCAAAAATCGAGTGTCAGACGCGGTGCTTTCAGTGAAATGTAACCCTGATTCCAAAGCGATGAGCTGGGTACCTTCAGCTGTGTACCTACTATTCACGCTGCCAATAACAAGCTTCGACCAAGATATATATGTTCTTTTACGTTATGAGCCTGAGAACGTGGCGATTTCCAGCCATTCGTCGCACGCCTCTGCACCTTCGGCAATCGCTGACGCTCAAGTTCTAGTGGCTGATAGAGTAACGTCTTAGGCTCTCCCGAGTTGCGTCCAAAAACTTTGTGTTTAGAAACAAGACGTCAAATTACACTTCCGTCCACTTTACTGGCTAGAACGCTCCTGTACGAGGAGTCGGTACAAGTTTTGACACGCGATAGGGCCGAGAAGAGGCTCACGCTGTTCACGACATAACTTACAACATGGAACCAGGTATACTAAGGACGTCCTTGTCTTATACGAGGCTAAGTATTATTTGGGAATATCTGATTCACACTTTCGTTCGAACTTGAGATTAGTACTTTGCATGCCATTCTTTGCACACTGGTGGATTTTTTGACGTAGTTGGCTGCAACCGTAGGGAGGAGTCCTAAATACACAATACCCAACCGCAACTCTCTCAAGATGATGGCGGGATCCTGCGCGCTTTTAATCTCATTTTCACCAACTGCCACGTAGCTATACCTCCGCATTAGCGATTTCCTTGCTTTAATCTATCTTTCATGCTCGTTTGATACAGATTTATACACATTTGGCAGGAACCCGGTCTAGAGTGCCGTGTATGTAATGAATAATTCACATGAGCATTGAGCAACTCCTATTAGCAATACTTTTAAGTAATGCAAGGTACAGCGGCTGACAGAAAGTGCGCCATTTGCGAAAATTTTGAGTGACTGACGTTGACGCGCCCAGAATACTATCTGCACCGAATTTAGCTGGTTTAATGTTGTTCTGGACAAGACGATGTCCCTGCATCAGGATTTTTGATATCAACTATTTACGCCAAAGGAAGTGAGTGATATTGACTGCAACGTTACTAACACAAAGTTTATATGTCAACAGGGATACGAGTTTACCGTTTGTAGGGCTGCTCCGAATATTCGCGTATTAAATGTTCGGAATATAATTATTCGCACTATTTTGCGTTGCGAATAACGAATAACGAATATTATTCGCATATTTATTCGCAACCCTGAAACCCTGAAACTCACAGGCAGTGCTCATAGTTTATTACGGTCCCAACACAAGAAGAAGCAAACGCATTAAGGCACAAAACTACAAGCAAATGAACAGGCTGAGGCATAAACCGCAAAACTAAAGACGCAAACCACAAAACGCAAGACTGACGCACTGTTCAGGCCTGCTCCTGACACCTATATACACAGAGCAAGAAAAGTGCGCAGCTCGCTATCAAATTACTCCTTACATCACATTGAGCTGGAAGGCTGTAAGGGGCCATCTTAGCTCTTGAAACTGTGAATTAAATTATTAGGGGGCATACCCCTGAGCACGTGATTAGATGCGAATATTAATGAATATTATTCGCACTTCGCAGGATTTTGCTAATAAAATAGCGAATATTATTCGCAGCGGTTGGGAGCTGCGAATAACGAATACGAATAATGCCGATTACTGCGAATATCGGAGCAGCCCTAACCGTTTGCAATTTCAAAGGCATGGCAACATATTCTGACCGGGTGAGGTTGTATCGGATTGTGTCAGCGAGACCACACCAATCCAAAGGTCAGTGACGATATACTTTTCTAGAACTGGAAATGTCAGTTCTCATCTCATGCACTTGCCTTTTAGTTGGCCCAAATATGCAAATAATCCTTATAATAGCCGACGCGAAAATAAAAGACATCGTATAATGTGTAAATGTGGCCAGAAATTTGACGTAATGAAAAGGGAAATGCAAAGAAAATAAGTGAAATAGTATGTATAGAAAATCTGAGACTAATGACATGTTCTTCTGCACAGGCTAAATGCCACAGTCCTATACACACGAAATGGGACTAACTTATAGATACACAAGTAAGCGAAATCATAGCCAGGTTCACATGAATAATTTACATAGCTCAAATTTTCCTCGTTTCCCATTAGTGATTCCAGTCCGCAAGGACATTTATGATGCAAAAGTAAACCGCATGTCCCTAGCGTCACCAATTCGCCTAATTTCACTGCGTGGGGTAACATTCCGTCTAGTATACCATCCGATGAAGTCCATAGTCTGCCGTCTGAGTCGATTCATATCATCTGACTGAATCGCAATATCCACAGCCGATAAGTACTTCTCTTTTTCCTGCTGTGTCATAGCAGTCGCAGGTAACATGGCCAATGTACTGTTCACCCATTGAACAGCATTCGGTAGTCCAGCGAGCTTCAGCAAGACAAGAAGGACACTTGTACCATCCGAGACGCATTCTCTAGGGAACGTGTACAATAATCCTGAGAATACCTGGCGCGTAAGCATTTCACCCTCGGTCAGCACAATCTGTCTCACGATACCCTGGATCTCCAGTGGTACCGCATTAGCGTCGTAATACTGTTCTCCAGCATCATTAAACATAATGTTCGATACTGGTGGCGTACTAAACCCATAAGAGAAAATGTCGTGAAGTAGGTCCATTGCTGTGAAAATAGGTTCTTTATTTTCCGTCGTAAAGATTGCGCGTGCAGCATCTACTGAGGGCTTGCAAAGTTCAGATGGAATGAATCGGTAAGGATAGCTGGTAATCAAGTTGGAAAGAAGTCTGAAATGATCTTCGACAACTACAGAAAATGTCAGTCAAAAGGTTGAAACAAACCTTCACACACTCTTACCATCCGGAATATCAGCAATATTAGCTGTGCTCATATACTTAAATGTGGAAATAGACTGCCGGAAAGCAAACTCCCACACCGCGCTCTGGATGTTCTGGTCCGAGTACTCGTTACCATACTCCCGCACTGCGATACCGCTGGCCCAGAGGTAGCATCCATAATGGAACTTGTCGAAGCACACCACCAGCTTCTCCGCCACAGGTCCAAGCAGAGAGAAGAATGAATTGCGATATGAATACATTAGCGTCCGAATAAACTTGCAGCACCGTTCGGATACGTATGTTGATTGACCGTGATTGTCCAGCAATAGGTCTATAAGCGGCCACACTTCTGACCAAAACTGCATGCACGGGTCAGGGTTGCCCGGTTCGATATGGGGGTGCACCAGACGCGCGAATGTGTCAAGCAATTCAACTTCATCTGCAATCTTTCTGTAGCCAGCTTCATCGACTGGGGCATTTGCGCGGGAATACAGCCGCGCCACGACTGGAGCACAAAACATCTTAAGCGAGTTGTAAATTTTGTCTAACGGCTGCGCTGCAACTAGATGCGCAACACCATCAGTAAGGTCATAGAGTGACTCGACATGGATCTGTGGTGCAATCTTCTCATAGAAATCATGTAGCTGGTCAATATAATTCACCAGATGCTGCCCACAATCTCTACAGAAATGCATCATAGATTGAGCGGCAGCGCCTGCGATGTCAGAATCGTTGACGTAAAATCCGTTAGTAATATAAGTCAATTGTGCTTCGAGATACTCCGGATGCTTCGCAGTCCATTCAGTATACCGACCCAAAACAAGAGTCACTGCAAACCTGATTTTCTTATGGTCGGGTAACCTGATTAGCAAAGTCATAACATCGGGAAGAACGTGCGTCTCGTCGAGATCAACTTCTCTCGCCATTGCTCTCATGCTAAATATGGGTGCTTCGATGTCTTGCCAGGGAATATTCTCACCCATATTCTGGGCTTGTAAGCAGTCGTTCACCTTAGTGTACGCTTTGCGCAAGGCGAATGACGCTCCGACCACCGCGCAACAGTCTTTTAACACGTCACCCATTTCATGTCGAAAACCGCGAAACTTTTCTTCCTGCTCTTTGTTGTTTCCAAATAGATCACCGTTACGTTCTTCGTATGGATAATGCAGGTGGTTGATCAAAATATCGACTAGCCCTAGATATACATCTCGCAATTCACGTTTCGCGTCTTCATATCGATCAAGAACCAGCATCTGTTTCAGCAAATACCAGAAATAGAATGTGAACTGGATGACTTCAAGATCCTCGTCATAGGCTGCACATTCCGCCACCGCTTCCACTAGACTTTTGAATTGCCGTGGTTGCCTTGCAATAATCATGTGCCAAACTTCACCTGCATCTGCAAAAATTTGCGTAAAATTTCTGAACGCGTCTGGATCATCCTTGGACTCCGCTATGCGTGGCCGAAGTTCAATAACTTTACTGTACAGAGTCGATACAATATCCGACTCGTCGTCGAGGTCTCGTGTCTCTCTGATCATCGAGCATACGCAGTCCGTTGCAGCGTCAAACAAGTCGTCGTTAGAAAGAGCTTGAAAGACTATGTTCAACAGAGGCGAGTTGACGATAGTTTCGAGAGGTACCTCCCGCAGCCAAGAATTCAGACATTCGAAAATTAATGCATGTGACGATTGCGGTGTATTGGCTGAGCTCACGTATGCAACCAAAATGTTCAGCACTTGCATCGCATTGTTTTCTAACAGCTCTCTTGTTCGTTCCTTTAACTCATCTTCAGACAGTGGAATCTTCTTCACATCGCTAGCCTCCTCAGGCAAAACCTTTAGAAACTCTAGCACTATTGGTGCCGAGGCAGCATCATTACCGCATGCTCTGATAACGTCCTCTAAAGCACTTTTCCATTGAACTAACTGAATTGCGAGATTGGCCAATGCCAGACAGAGTTGCGTCAGGATGATTTTTGGTCCCTCCGTATAAGTGCCTAATAGAGTGATCAAGGAACTGCGAAGCTGCAATTGACCGTCCGCTGGAAGTTGGTGAAGATCATATATAACCTATTATTGAAGTTCAATGTAAGCTTTGGCTACTTCCAAACAATAAAAGACATCAGACTTCTCACGCACCTTACTCCGTAATGTCTGAGCGGCAAACAATTTCGATTCAATTGGTAGAGACGGTGATGATAAAATTGTGTGGCTAATGGTCCATGCATCTTGCTAAATTCACAGTAATCTAACGTTAGCATCAGTGATATGGCATTCGGTTGTATGATCTGGCTATAGAATTGTTTGATTCAGTGGATCAAACATGTCCAATAGTCGTCATAGACCACGCAACCCACACGAAGCCGACCTTCACGTACTGATTTCTGAAACTGCTCCAGGAATTGGCCTGCCTGCTCCTTCGTTTGTCGATTTGAGCCAGTATACAAGGCGTTCAGTGCTTGCAATATTGGTGACAGTGTACGATCGTCAATTGTGGACGCCATAGTTTTCCAAGAGCTACTCGACGCAAAGGGCAGTCAGTCTATCTGGACAGTGAGATTATCCCCCAAAAAAAACCCGAATACTGTTCCCTCGGGTAGAATCAATCAATAGACCCGAGGATGATTTAAGGATACGGTTGTCGTAGCGTGTTCGAGTCTCGGCGAGTTGTGCGGAGGTCACTGATACATTTAAGCACCTGGCACGCCGAACCAAAGTGAGACAAAAAGTCCTCTCTTCCTTTAGCACATCACCACGACGCAACTCTCAATTACACTCTCCACATTTCAGTCGGATCTCGGTTCAACGTCTCGAGTATATATTTACCTCGAATCATTAATCACGCAAAGACGATATATTGACTTTTAATCCATTTCGGAAATTTTACTCGTACAAAATGTCTGGTCGCCGGAGACAGCAGGTGGTAGGTTGTATTCCATTGCCTGGGTTCTGTCCAGAGCTAAGCTGAGATGCTATGATTTAGATGCTTCCACCTATCAATTTTATCTTCAAGCTCCTTCAACAGCAATCCCTTGTTCAAATCTGGCTATACGAGCAGGTAGAGACGCGACTCGAAGGTAAAATTAGGGTGAGTTCCGATCGTCGCATGAAAATCCAGAAATACTTTCTGTGAACTAATCTGAAGCAGGGATTTGACGAGTTTATGAACTTGGTCGTGGATGACGCCATTGAAATTAGCGAGAAGAATAATTCAAGGAGATCATTAGGTTTGTCTTTCTTCTTTTCTGGCGATGAGTTTCATGGGGAACTAACTATAACTACAGGCAGAATATTACTGAAAGGAGACAATATCACATTAATTTCAAGTCTTGAAACCTAGAAATTATGTTCAAAAAAGACATTGCAATAATTTATGTTTCATTGTAGTACGGAATCGGCTGTAAAATATCTATGTTACAGGAGGACACGCGACGCTTCAAACCATATACTTACTTGCTAAGGGTCGTATGCTATTTCATATGTCACTTAAAATAGAAGCGCATTTCGAAATATTATGGCACAGGATGATGTTATGACAACAAGCACGAACTATCCAAAATATACAAGTTTTTATCTATGTACAAATTATTTTCCGATGGATTACCTCCTGCGATATATTTCATCGCCAACTATTACGGCATCTAAAATTTCGTCATGTTCTTCCGTGGGCAGTTCCATATGACCTTCGATAACGTGTGGCTGCATGAGTTGTTCTTCTAATGATACCCCAACTAATAGCAGTAAGCACTGTCCGCATCATGGAACCACTCGCACAACATAGCAACCTACTTATAACTGGTTCAGAAGATGCATGGTAATGAGACCATAACCTGTGTAGCCGTATGAAATTGTCGTAGAATCCTTTTCCGCGTCCAAGTCGAGCACAAGATTTTGTGAATCCTAGACCGGGGACAATAACTAGATCTAGTCCGCCCACGTCAAATGCTAAAACTGTCATTAGCAACTTGCCGCAAAATAGGAGCAGTAATCACCAGATCTCACCATCTTCGCCTTCTGTAGGCTCTCTGATAGTAAGTGCATTTACCTTTGCGTCCTCCATGACCAAGCGCTCAATGGACTCTATATCCGGCATATGCAACATATTTATAGACAAGAACGGAAAATAATCAGACTCTTGCTTGTCTTTCAGCATCCTCTGTGCGAATTGCAATAACTCTTGTTGAGTGGACGGAAGGTCTGTTGTTGGAACAACGCGAGGCAAGAAGATATATTTGTCTGTCAGGCATTAGACACTTCCACCAGTATAAACGACTACAACTACATACCGTCTTCAAACAAATTTCGTATGAGCAAATCTGTCCGGACCTCCACGATCTTTCCACTGTCTTTCGGAATTGCGTCAGGCACGTCCAAGTGCAAGTAAAGTCCAATCTTGCGCGCTCTATGATATTCCGGTAGCATTCTGATAGTATTCGCTATCATTGACGCTAGTAAACGTCAGTTTATGTGCCTCCATATGCATTCTTATTCTTTCTCACATTGCGATATTATACTCTCATCTGTTATCCGTTTCAATCGCTTCGCAATCTGCTGTCTCATTGTCTTTTTCGCAGATGCAACCGCTGCATTTCCTATCGACATAGACATATTCCGTCGTTGTCATTTGCAATCATATCATTGGATCGTACTAGAGACGATTAGTACTTGCGTCTGGCGCAATCGAAAGTCGTTTCCTATTACTCTAGAGCTTGACTCTCCGCCAAGCCTACTAGCCTACTACTCGTTTTCTATAATTCTATATGAGGCTTAGGGTATTTTGGGAGAAATCTGCATACATAAATGTAAAGAGCTCACAAAATTTATTCACCAATTTATTCCCCATTCATTCTATTGAAACGATATGAATACTATAATAGACTTAATGCGGTGATTAATATCTACCTTACGGTAACAAGACACTAGTATGCCACAACAATACCCAAAACTATCAGCTATTACTATCGTTCCTGAAACACTTCCTTCTTCCAATTCCACCGGAAGGTATTGATCAAATTCTCATAGAAACGAGTACCTCCCACAGAAGAATCTCGAGAAAGATTTCCGCTAACTTCCGCAGTTTCTAGTTCTTCGAGAGCGATCGTAACACTCCATCCAAAACGCTGATTCACATCTTGTGCCGTAACTCCCAGGGAAATTCCTCGCTCACGCGACGTTTTCTTGATCCAATCTATAAGCATACTATTTACCGCGTCATCAGAATAATACGCCTCTTGAACGACGACAACTCCTGTTCTAAATTGCCGCAATCGAAATGGCAGACGCAATTTCTCAAAAATAGAACACGCTCTGTAGAAATCTTTCGGCGAGATCAAGGAGAGGCCACGTGCACGATTGTACAGGGCATATAAGTCAAATAAAGTCAGAATACCACCTTCTTTCACCAGCACTCCATTATCTAAAAATTCGGCCAATTGACGTGCCAATTCAGCATAGAAAGTTTCATCCCCGCTGCCAGCCATTTCACGCATAACGATAGGAGAGGATAGGGACAAAGCTTCTGATGATTCTAAAAGAGCTGTTCGAGCCTCCGCCGGCACACCTGGGGCATTAGACAGTCGCATTGCAAAAGTCTCAGCCAAGGACACCATTTCCTTCGCCTTTTGCATCAGTGAGTCCAAATCACTCAAAGAGTGCATAAGTTCTAAGTTACGTTGACACTCCTTTACACTCTGAATTTCCAACCCATGAATTCCTAGCTTAGGAAGACGTTGAGTCGATGTCCTGCTATGCCTATCCTGCGCGGCACCAACAGTTCCTATATTTCGTGTCCTTCGTTCCCATATCCTGTCCTGCAAAACATTCTTCAACTTGTCCAAGAATATCCTTTCACCACCGGTCCTAAAACTTATTTTAATATAGTCAATGTCGTCATCATTGCATCGCACTCCAGGCGGCGTAGGCGAAGGCGAATATCGTTCGTTAATGATCAAATCCTTCACCGCATTGTCAAGCAATGTAGGTGGCAAATTTTTGGAAACTAAAGTCGCACCACACATTTCACATTGAAGAAGGGACGGGTGATTCACAAATGTACAACGTGGACAGGCAAATCCGTTTTCATTTTCCACGCCTCCGATTGGCAAATATGCAGAGTACATGTGGGCGGCCTTATTGACTCCCGCCATGGCTTGCATCGCTTGTTCGATCACTGAAACCGCTGGCCTGATCCCACAGGTAAGACATGGCGGCGGGGGACCGTCACTATCAGCAACCTTCATTGCATTAGAAAACGAGCATATGGGACATATCCAGCCAAAAACAGCATTTGAATCAGGGCTATGCGGCCGAGAAACTGCCGGTGACGCTCGCAGATCCAATGACTGTAAATGAAGAGCGGCGATCGCAGGGGAGATCGGACGAGGAGAAGACAATGCTATAGGCGTGGACGGCGATGACGGAGGGAGTAGGAAAAGCGAAATCTTAGGTGATGATCTTAGCAGCCTAGGAGAAAACTGAATTCTATATACTTGAGATAGTGCGATCGCCAAAGAGTGAGTGGCAGATCGAATGTTGTCGACATAACAGACCCTATGCGTGGTCAAGTAAACTCTTCCATTTTGATATCCATCCAGCTTAAACCGTCTAAATAAACCTTTAGCCACATATATCACATAAATGTATATAGCTATACTACATACCCGTCATATAAGCCAACGCCATCTTGCACAAAGATGTCCACTTCATTCTGATGAAGAATTGGACGACGCGCCGATGTAAGGTCGATCTGACGCCAGAAATACATTCAACGCCAAATTTAGTTCATTCGTTAATCCAAATCCGAAGTTTCATACCATTTAAATTAAGAGTACGTTGTAGTTGTTTCGAAAAGCTATAGTGCCAACGTTGTTCTATGTAAACTAACTTAAGCTTCTATATTGCCGCTGACGACATACGTCCAACTATTTGCTCTCCACATAATTGATGTGGCGGTGCGGGTGCCACAAGGTAACGAAGACGATGACAGTGACGGACTACCGTTCATTCATACGATTTCTTTTTATGAAGGTTCTCCTTACCACCACTCGAGCTCGACATTCTACCTTCCCAGAATGACGTTGCTGCGTTCTTGTGTCCGGAAAATTAGTCTTCCTAGCTAGCACTGCAATCAGTGCAGTCAGTGCACCCAGTTACACATACACATAATACAATGAATGTCTCTGTTACTATGGAAGAAGCCGAATCTGTTTACTTGTATTAGACGGCCACCAAGCCCCGGATTTTGAACATTACGAACAAAATGCCGTGATCTGAATATCACTGTGCTATGCCATCTGGCCTTAAAGTCTCAACGTCCGCTACTCGCCTCTGACTCGCATATCCTTAAAGAGGATCTCAGTCTGTCACAGACTCCCCTCTTGCAGCGTTTTATGAACGCGTCGCCGGGACCGAATTCGAGTACGAGCTCTGGGGCATATGTAGGCCCAGTCTTGATAATACCATGAACATTGAGGTTAGGGCCCTTGGTGAGGCGCATCCTAAATGGTGCGGTGGCCGTGCAGATAAGACGGCTGTACAGTACACGGAGTAGAAGCACGTATATGACGAGAAGGATACAGTTGATGATCCAACGTCCTCAACGTCCCGCTATCTTTCAGACATCCTGGGGCAATCTCGCTCGGCGGCCCTAAAACTCTTTTCCCTGAAGTAATATACAACTTGCTTAGTGGGTTAAGCCAGTGTTTACAAAGTTTATCTTCTGAACTCAATTGTGCACGCATTACTATGCTCTAATGGACCTTGTTTCGACGCCGATATCGACTACCGACGAGGATATTGTGCACACTGCCGTCTCATTTGTAGTTCATAACACATAACAATATCAGACCAGAAGGTTGAGATTGCTGAATCTGGGCGAGCAAATCGAACACGCTGCAGCTATGCGGTTGTGGAGTCCCATTGACTTGACGGCTGCTTACCGCCCGGTTCTGTTCATTGATGAGACCGACATACTTGTTCAGAATTCTGTCGGTCTGTATGAAGGGTACGTCTTGCTTTGAAAGCTAGCACAGCTTTGTTGATTGATATCCTAATTTCGTTTAGCCGAGTAAGGCTGCCAAGTTATCAGAATGGCCGATTGTATCTTACCTCGCACCGGATATGTTATGTCGACATTGCATCTCCGCTCACCAACTCCGTTGCAATTAATCTCCCAGACGTGAAGAATATTCAATACACTGCAGGTTTCTTAAAGTCATCACCAAAGATTACCATTCACTTTGCAGACACGCTGTCTTCCGCGTCGTCGCCAATATCTCTGTCATCAGTAAATGGGACACCACAGTCAAGGTCTCCCAGCGAGTCTACAGTGTCCTTACCGAATTTGACGGATTTTGGAGCGTTAAGTCCCAAGCAATCAACACCAGGGCTGATATCTTTGATGTCATGGATATGCCCAATATGCTCACACTCCAATAATCTGCCCTCTAATTACCGGCCTAACGTATCACCTATTCCACTATGCACCATCTGTGGAGTCAAGCCACCCGAATCTGTGATCCAAGACGCATTAGTGGAAACCGGAGCTAATTGCATGTCTGAGTCACTCGCAAGTGATGACAGTTCGTCGATTTCATCTGGTATGGAGCAAGAAGGTCTCGCGTGTCCCAAA
This sequence comes from Lipomyces mesembrius, assembly GCA_038497805.1. Lineage (NCBI taxonomy): Eukaryota > Fungi > Ascomycota > Lipomycetes > Lipomycetales > Lipomycetaceae > Lipomyces > Lipomyces mesembrius. The sequence goes on along the minus strand of MU972896.1, from coordinate 1,125,376 downwards.
TGCACCTTCTTGAACAATTCAGCAATGAGATATTGTGAGATCTGCGGTGCGAGGCTCCCAACTACTGCATTTAATCCATCAGATTATGTTCTTAACAAAAGAAGAGAGTCGTATCTTCCTTTCACAATTGGAGGCAGCGCACAATCGTCAAGAAACGGACTTCAAGAGGAGCTTCCTACGTTGGTTAAGATAAGTTTTCGGAATGGCGGTGACAAAGCATTTTATGACAAAACCAATGAAGTCTTGACGGAGCGCACCTGGCTGAAAAACTTGGCCAGGGCAAAACAAGTCGAGCAGACCATCACTATTACGAAGAATCCTGTAACCGAACCCGTACAACAGAGACCTATTACTCCCAGCTTTGGGATTCATGGTCTACAGCGAATGGTGGAGCGCGAGCGTTTGCATAATCAGGACTTAATGAGCTCACTGGACGACTTGCATAGTCTTATGAAGAAAGCCAGGGACATGGTACGTCTGCGTTGTACCGAACCTTGGATTTACACTAATATCGCGCTGCAGGTTTCTCTTGCCGAAGGTTTTGCTATAAGGTTGGCATCTTCTCCGGGTGTCCCGGATGAAGCGAGACGGGCACTAAGGGAGTCTTCACAAGCTCTGAGCTTGTCATCCCCGATAGTTACCAAGGAGATGGCAGGAGGTGGAAGCGATCAGATATATTACGGTGAGCTCGCTCGTCAACTGGCTGAATTTTTGGACAGTGGTGTGCTTAAAAGTGAGGGTGGCATTGCCACATTATTTGATGTGTTTGCATTGTACAATAGAGCCCGCGGTATCTCGCTGATTTCACCCAAGGACCTGTATAGTGCATTCTCCGTGTTTGAGGAACTTGGTCTGCCATTTAAGATGCGGCGGTTTAAGAGTGGTCTGACAGTTGTCCAAGAGACTTCGAAGAATGATGATATTACGATTCGCTCTTTGGTTGATTGGGTCAAGACAGCAGAGATAAGGCCGTCTCGAGAGGAGAATGGTGTCACGGCTCAGGACGTTAGCCAGCATTTCGGATGGAGTGTTGGAGTTTGTGTCGAGGAGTTAGAAGTACGCAGATAATTAATTATCTTCCAAGCACATCGCGGTGTTTACTGACTTTTCACAGACAGCGCAAGATCAAGGTAAGCTATGCTCAGACACAATTGTTGAAGGAACAAGGTATTTTGTAAATGCGATAGCGGACGTTTCTTGGGATTGGAAATACGAGTTATTCAAGGAAGTCGAAAAGAGAGAGAGTCTGGATACAAGAGAGCCAGCGAAAGTCCATCCTGAAGTTAGCAGCGATAATCCAGGGGAGTCAATGGAAGAGGTCTTATCATCACCCACATTATTGGCCGGTCAGCGTAATTCATCTAAAGCACTATAGAAATAATGTAGCATTTGGAATGTATCTACTGGTGTTGCGCTTATAGCAGGTCGAGTAATTGCATGTTAGAGACTTTACTGCGTTTAAGGATTAAGGTATATGACGACTTCTTGGTTCATCTGACTTTTGCGAGTGTAGAAGCGGAAATTTACCGCAATCAGAGTTACAAACCCTGACACCTACTCAGGCATGGAGTGCATCGGGCAACTGTAATATGCGGTTCGTCCCGCATGGTGACCACCTGTGGGTATCGGATTATTGACGATATACACGTAATACAAAACTTGCTCGATATTCACTTTGTGACTATTCCATCATATCCATGTGACCATCTTGCTGAGGTACTTGTAACCCACCCTCCTTCGCGATTCGAATAAATTTTAAAAGGCCGATTCCGCTGTACGCCAGGTTCCATTCTCTGAAAAGTTTCACATTCTCCTTATCCAGCAAGTCCGGTATATCTGCGTCCAAATCAGTGTCAGTATTGACATCTCCATTAGGTGAATGCGGAGACACCTACAAAAGCCTGTATTGAATTCCTCCAGCTCGAAATCCTTTCTCGTTTGTAACGCATCTTGCCTGGCAGATGCAGGTCGTCCAGGTCGTCTAGTCAACTTTAATTGCTCCAATTCCGCATCATCTCTACTTGTAAATCTGACAAGCAGTTATCAATACTCTGAGCATAGCCAGTAGCAACGAATTATCTTACTCACTCTTGTATGATGGTCTTGATTTCATCCTCAGTAAACACATCTGTTTTCTCGTTCTCAGGGCGATCAATGGCAGCTCTAACAAATTTCATTCTTAAAACTGTCCAAGTAAGTATCAATACTGTGCAACTATAAACTCATGCTTACCTTGTACATCTCTAGTAATCTCACGGTCTTGTTTCCGTTTATTGATCTTTGCCTCTCGCAGCGTGGCCCTGTTCAGCTGCTTGAATTTTCTCGCTTTAGGGTGCACCGCAGACTTCTTTTTCAGCTTCTGTTCTACCTTCTTCAGTGATTTCGCGATCGGCATATCCAAATTGGTGCTTTCGCTCCTAGAACATCGGTTGGGTACACTGCAGTACTGTCGACAGACTGTCAACAAATATTGCTGACTTCAAACCAAAAGTTTCTAATGGAGGAACATAAGCAGACTTGGAGCATTCTACAACTTTATAGCCGCGGCTCACCTTCCCTCGGTAGTGCTGTTGTTGCCTTTCCGAGCCCCAGGGGCAAGGGCCCGCCTCGAACGTTGCCCTGTCAACATCTACAAACATTGCGCGGAGGGCCCCGATGCGTAACTGATAATGCTTTGCGTTCTGCCGTCTTCTTCGTAAAAAATTGCATGCGAATTATCCCCAATAATCCTGGAGACTTGTGATACTTACAAGGCTCAGGAGCGCGACGCTGTCAGGATTCTTTGCGCGATGGGAATCTCAGGTACGGTTGTTGTCATGACCTGTTCAAGCAAGCCATTGACCCGTACCTTTAGGTCTCTTGCCAATACTGAAATCTATACAGCAACCAGCACATGTCAAGGAATTTGCTGGCCAAGTTATTGCCGTTGACGCATATGTGTGGTTGCACCGAGGGGCTATTGCCTGTGCAACTGATTTAGCATTTGGCAATCATACACGAAAGTTCGCCTCCTGTGCTCCGTTTTGAGATTGCCATGTATAGTCAAGCTAACTTTGGATATAGATATGTCGACTATGCAATGCATCGTGTTAGGATGCTAAAATATTATGGTGTGAAGCCTTACCTAGTATTTGACGGCGCCAACCTCCCCAGCAAACAACATACCGAGAAGGATCGACAAATGTAGGTGGTCGACAATGAATATTACTGAGCATTACAGGACGTTCCCAGTGAATCTAACTTTATTTAGAAGCAGGGAGGCAGCTCGGGAAGTGGCAATGAAACTACACAAGGCGGGAATGAGACGAGAAGCTGACGAACATTTTCAAAAATGCATCGACATCACACCAACAATGGCTTCGCATCTTATAAAAGCGTTAGAGAAAGAGGGAATCCCATATATTGTTGCACCTTATGAAGCGGATGCCCAAATGGTTTATCTTGAAAAGAAGAGATTAGTGTCGGCTATTATTTCAGAGGATTCAGACCTCCTTGTATTTGGATGTAAATGCTTACTGACGAAACTCAATGACTACGGAGAATGCGTTGCCATCCGGCGGGAACGATTTAGCTCATCTACTGAAATTGATTTGTCGTCATTTTCTGATGCGCTGTTTCGACACATGGCGATTTTCGCGGGCTGTGACTACACTCCGGGTATTCCAAATATCGGTTTGAGAAAGGCACATATGTATTTGCGCCGATACAAATCTGCAGACAGAGCGCTGAAGTTTATGCGACTAGAGGGAAAAATCACAGTACCACCCGGTTTCATGGCGGATTTTGAAAGAGCCGATAAAACATTTCAACATCAACGAGTGTTTTGTCCGATTCAGCAGAAAGTTGTGATGTGGAATGAACCTGCGGACCCACTACCGGAACAGCTTGATTACTGTATTGGGAGGTACGTTATTATGTTTATCAATATCGAGCGTGTTTGCTGATCAGGTCGCATCAGAGATATTGAGCCCGCGATTGCACTAGCAGTTGCTACTGGAAAGCTAGATCCGAATACGAAAGAGCTCATACCTGACGATGCTCGGATTGGAAATCTCGGAGAGCAGCGAGTTAATGTATGTCAATCGCTAACATTAACATATAATCGTGCGAACTAACATCCCTGTGTTAGGGTACTGCATTCAACCCAATTCCCCAGGAAGGACAAACTATTACAGATTCCTTTAGTATGTAAACCATCAATTGGGTGCATTATCGAGTTACTAATGATCCTCATAGAAGTCTCGCGAGATCAGGAGCGTCGTCCACTCAGCGATATTACGAATTCTGCTAATAGCGTAACCCCACATCCAACAAATGCTCCGAACAGTACTCAATCATCGGCATCAGCACTTGGAAGACGAGCGTCTCCACTCTTTGCCAAGCCTTCCCCAGAAGATCCTATTACAAAACGGCTAAGAGTTCTTTCCCCATCTATTAGTGATAGTGACTGTATGGACAATTCGGTAATTGTGCACAGCCGCTTTTTTTCAGCTGTAGCTCAAGCTAGCGAGCTTCCCGAGTCCTTGAGTCCGAAAAAGTATCGGACTCCAGAAGATGATGGTAATATTGGTAATCTTAGACCTGGTGCCGAGCCCCCAGAATATCGTCGCGTGTTGGGCAGCGAAGAGCAAGTCAATCAGCCAAAGGATGACGCCACCGAGGGGAATATTACGGAATATTCACAAGAGGCCACCCAAGAGGACGCAGGTGAATTGGCAGCAGCCACGCAGACAACGAAATATTTACGGGCACATTCATCTTCAATGATGGCGCCACCTAGTACTGGTCTTAGGTTAAGGAACTCCAATCTATTGCCGTCTTCATTCCTTGCACCGAGACGGCAACAAATACTCACCCCTCCAGATTCGACCACAAAAGCCGCAAAATTATCGTCATCAACATGTAACTCATTTTCTACAAAAGCTACCGGTTCGTCTTTGAGCTCATGTGCACTACTTAGCTCCGCCTGGTCGCCTCTCCTGGACAAAAGCCGATTCTTGCATTTTCGTGCGCCTAACACATCTGAAGACTCTTCGAAACATTTCAGCACTCCAATACAACGCAGTATACATTCATTTGCATCAGCATCATACTCGGAGACACCCACCCACGCACGATGGCCTGTCATCAATTCGAACGGGATAGGTGTGATTTACCATGGCAAGCCAAGGTCTAAGCCGGCGTTGAGTCCTATGCCGACAACGCTTGACAACTCGCAACTGAAAGGAAGGGCATCCATTTTTTCGTCAACCCAAATGCCTGATTCAGTCCAGACTAGATTAGGACAGAAGACTGTCAATGCCGCGGAGTTCGCGATAGCTAAGGACAATTACCAAACTTCTGCGAAACAACTGGCTGGGCGTGATATGACTGTATCCACACATCGCGATACGGACAGGCACAATCAGACTGTAACTTCGTTCCAAGCATCATTATGGAGATTTAGAGATGAGAATTAGAAATACTAGAAAGAGGAATATTAACGTGTCTGATCTTTGATCACTCTATAATATCTAATGTGGATGTAAGGCTAATGTACGATATTATACAAAGGATGTCATTCATTTAGAGTGTGTTTAGAGGGGCCATGTGATCGCATAATTTCAAAGCAAATATATCCAGAATCTACCCCGTACGAATTGGACGCTTTTCATCGAACGTCATGATATCGGCAGCAAACATGTTAGGAGAAAGCATAATCGCAAATTATATTCGTTTATGAACTATATATAATAATAAAAACTGTAACAACAACATTACAATTAGCAATATATATAAAATGAAAACGAATAATAACAAGAAAATAGAACTGGTAGAGAACTAAAACAAAATATCACGAAAGCATACAATGCAACAAACCGTCATTCCATTCAAAACCAAATCATTAACTTTGTTGTCCGACGTTGTTACACAGCATACTTCCGTGTCCATTCTCTTGCCGTAGCTTCATACTTGGCTCGGTCTGTCTTATAAACATGAGCAATTTCTGGCACCAACGGATCATCCGGGTTTGGGTCTGTCAACATTGAACAAATGGACAGTAGAACTTTAGATATTGTTAATGCTGGCGACCATTGATCTCTTAAAATATCCAGACAAATGCTGCCGTTGCTATTGATGTTCGGGTGGTAGATACGGGTTGTGAAGCTGACCTGTAGTAAATGTTAATTAGTAAGAAGGACTTAGAATCGACGACTAAAGATGCCAAGGTTGCGAGATCAATTGTACTTGAGTCATAGCAAATCAACTGTCAACAACTATAAGTTTACGACATCATATATCCATATCCTATGATAGGACGGTACATAAAACTTATCATTGTATTCAAACATAGTATAAGACCATATTCACCAAAATCACTCACCTTCGGTGGCTTGAATGGGTAATCTGTCGGGAAGTGAATGGACAGGAAGAAGACACCGCCCGCATATGGACTATCGGCCTAGTTGCAATATTAGACTTTGTTCTCCTTACGGTCAGCAACTAGAATATTTTACTTACAGGTCCCATTATAGTAGCTTGCCAGTGGAACTACAAATGCGTTTGTCAATACGGCGAATTCAGGAATGCAGCTTATCCTAACTGACAGACTAACATACCAGATCCTCTCCAATAGGTCCAGCACTGCATGAGGAAGGGGGATCTCTATACAACTGTGTGTCAGTATCAATGATCGAGATTCAAGACCCCATGTGCAACGCCACAGATCGTTCCTGCAACCAAAAAAACCACGGCCGCATTCGAAATGCAAAATATATTGCATTCAAGGCACATGACCAGTTGCCAACCCAGCCTAACACAATTGTATAAATAGCCAGGGAGGTCGGTCACAATGAGCGAATGACATATCGAACAATAAATGTCCTTCATGACGACCACAGTAATATCGCCATGGAATGAGAAAAGCGGAGACAATCTGCCGGCCGCGGACAAATAGAATTCGAAGTTGCAATTCGCACGCACACGAGGATACTAAAATTAAGTACAACTTACCGGCCGAGATCTGATAATTCTTTGCTGATACGCTTAAGTGCCATTCTTGTATATATCTATGCAGAATCGAAAACGAACCACTTTTTGTTAAACGAGTCGCCAAGCAACTCAATAGATGCTGAAGAAATAGAATGCAGTAAGGAGCGGACCGGGGGCAAAACGCAACACACGAGAACCCAGAGCGTTAAGCAAAGCTCAAGGTTAGGGCTGACGGCAATGTCCCGGCCCGCCACAGTCCATTACTTTTGCGGCCACGCTTGTCGGACGGAAGGGGCACAACCGTCGCCTTTGCAGGATTTTTAGCACGTAATTGTGTTCCATGGCGTTCCGTCCCAACCGTCGTCTAAGTATCGATGGCAACACAAGTCTCGCACTTTCGTTACACTTCCCGCATTACACCAAGTAGTCTTATACTCACTCATACTGTGTCAAGCGCTCTTGTCCCTTGATTACATATTTATAATTGACTATTGAGCATTGCTTTTGTGTTATTCACGTTCGGTTATGAAGTCGCAGGTATGACCTTCTCTGAGACTGCGGCGTGTCACAGATCGCCGGTATATATGTAGAGGCAACGCAGTGGTGAGAAATCAAACATACATGACAGACATATATTTATATATATAATATGATATGATAGGCTACAATCTCGCCCGTGTAACATTTACAATCCGTCAAAGTCGCCGTCATCATCTTCCATATCGCCCTCCTGGATTTCAGATGCTAGCCTATACCTAACGTGAGTAACTCCTTACCATCTCACAAAATAATCGTACTTACTCTTTCTCTCTTTCACGTGCTTCCTCGACGTTCTTCAGTTCCACGCGGTGTTGGTTCATCGGATAACGCATCGCCTTAACGCTTTCGTTATGTAAACTTATACAGAACTTGATACGTTCATGAAATGCCATATTTGGCTCCTGAGTCGAGTATATGTCGAGAATCTCCTTGCTCTGCATAAATCCTTTCTCATGATCGATAGTTGCCTCAATAACGCCGTCTCTAATGGCCTTCGCCACTATATACTCCGCGCTCTCTTCCGAGTCGAGGTGTAGTCTAATGCAAATGTCGCGAAGAGAAATCTTAGAGTACGATAAGCTCATCATACGGATACCAGTCTTAATAACGTTCTGTCGCAAACGGAGAATAAGCATGTAAGTGCCATCCTTCTTGAACACCGCACCGTACTTCTCGATAGTATCAGAAAATTGAGGAACCTCGCCAATTCGAACAGCCTTGACGAGATCCATGTACGGTGACAGAGCTTTCTCATACATTGGTTCGCGGAACCATGATCGCTCGGGAATGTCGCCCATCAAAAGTTCGATGATAACCTTGAGTTTGTGGGCAGCTTGTAAAAACCCGGCGGCATATGAGGTCTGCGGAGCTTTACGGATCGCACCGATCAAGCTCTCGTTTGCGGCACTATAATCCAGCTGAATCGCCTTGATCCGCCCAACGTAATATAAGTATCTCGCAACAACGGAAGTAGCGGCTGACTCGGGAAAGTCGACCTTGAGGACTAGCTGATGGGCTTGCGAGATAGCCTGAGTATGGAGGTAGTTGCGTAACAAAAGCGTCGTAAGCATGGCACGCGTCTCGGTGTCATGTCGTAAGGTGGAGGTCCGGAGGACGGCGAGCAATAAGCTGCACAATGAGTCAGTGACGATTCGAGCGGAAACATTTTGATCCATCCAATGCCACATACGGTCTAAGTTCTACAACCTGCTTGTTCAATTCTTTTCCGTATGCATAATAAAACCACATCTTGGCAGCCAGCGCATCCAACGTCCGTCGATTGTATCCTCGAAGAATGGTGATAGCCTCATCATTGAATGAATTCAACTTGACAAGGTCGCCTTGGTCCAACAAATATACTTGCAACAGGACAAGAACGTATATGTCAATCTCGGGAAGAACCACAGGAGTCGAGCTATCAGATGATGATTCGTCGACTTCCATGGTAGATTCCTCTTTTCCGAGATACTTCAAGATTAATGCAGCAGACTTGTGAGATGGCGACGGGTACGCGGCATCGACAGTACTAACAAGAATATCAGGTGTGAGGCGTCTTCGAAGATTACCAAGACCCCGTAGCACTCGCATTGAAAATCTCGGCTCGAAATTGACAGCCGCCTTATCCAAGAATACAAAGTTCTGCTTGATATCTGCCCCCACGACGTCAGCATGGTCTGACCTTCCAAATTTGCAGCAAGTTCTTAATTAACCATTAATCAGCTTGATACATACCATTCAGGACGAGAGCAGTGATCTCCTCTGGAGACTTCGGCTTCTGAACAGTATCCGCATCTGTCATCTTCTCATCCTTATTGTCCATCTTCGGTTCCTTACTCTCTGGTGCCGGCATCACGAATCAAATCCTTTCTGATCTAAATAATATGCCAGTATCCTGTACAAAAGATAGAGCAAATTTCCACGGAATCGTAAATACTGCCTGAAGTTGATGATCGGTAGTTGGCAGGTCGATAATGATGAGTGATCTCGAGACGGAAGTGCAGCTGGAAGTCGACCCTAAGCCGTTAAGCATATCTCAGCACGTATTACGTACACTTCAGTACGCGGGTAACACACGGCGCGTTGACGTAAACAACCCTAATGTTGACCTCAATCAACATTCGCCAGTGCACTTGATTATCCCAAGATTTCGCTTGAACTGAATGGCGACTCTTGATAGTATCATATACTCACTAGCCGAGTCGGCTGGGTCCTTATCAGCATTAGACTTTTCGCGTGATGAGAATTTCACAAATGCGGTGTTGCAGCGTGTACATGTTACGTCGCTTATTCGCGATGTCGATAATGAAGAACGGCAGCTTCTCATGATTGATACGAAAGACAAACGTGTTACGTTACGGAACAGTGCGAATGTGGCAGGGTCGCGCATTGTCGGCAGAGAGAAAGGTCTTGGGACGCCATTAAAGACGAGGATAGATGAGCATACGGTGAAGGATCTCGCCGAGATATGTGAAGAGTTAGAGCACTTGGTTAAGATATAGTACGGATTGCTCACTGTTGGTAAAGTATCTGAGCTTACGATGATTTTAGCCCGTCCGCAGTTGAAATCGTCGACCGGATAAACTATTTCAGGGAGCGTGGACATTCCCTACAGGAAAGTATCGACACATATGAACAGCTAGTCGAGGAAGTATGTTTATGCGTTGAATAAACTGGTCATATTCTAATGTTTATTTAATAGCAACAAAAGCTTCTGAATACGTTGCATTTGACAACGAATGACCCATACGGTATAGCGGGGACGGGCCGGTCTAACGCCGTAATCACGAGTAGCATGCTACAGTCTGAGCAGCATGAAGTCGAGGAACTAGAAGCTCGTATAGCACAAAAACGAAATGAGGTACGCCTTCGATCCAACTTCATGGCCGGAAAGGTACTAATGTTACTCCAGTTAAACCTTCTAGACCATGAGTTAAGGAACGGACTATAAGGCAAATGAAAGAAGGACACAAATGTGAAGATAACGTGCCCTAGGTTTTCGTCGATGCGAGGTAATGTACAGTAGGACAATGTATTTCGGGCCAAACTACTTTTCCATCCTTTCTCTTATTTCTCTTATACTCGTTTTTGCCGTGGACGGCAAAAACTCGACGCGTCTGATAACCTCCTTAATTTCCTTCGTCCTCTTCTCTTCCTTCCTTGCATCGTCTATCCGCTGAATATAACCCATGTATAACGTGACCTCCGCAACTAGTACAACTAGGCTAGCAAGCATACTGAGCAGTAATCGTTTTCCAGTATTAAGACTGGAGCCACCCCATGTCCACATTGCGAATGCCACGGACACAACAGAAAACATGATATTAATAATAACTGAGATCTGCTGCTTGATTTCTTTCTTCTCGGACGGTTCCAAAAATGAAGAAGAAAGTTTTGGAACTGCAGACGCAATCATTTCTTGGTATTCTTGCTCCTGAAGGCGGGCTCTTAGTCTGTTCATTCGGACATCGTACTCGGGATCCTATTTTGTCAGCTATTACTCAACCTCTAATTAACTTCTTCACATACAGTTTTCTTCTCTGGCTTCGAAGGAATGTAGATTTGCGTGCCGGTCAACAGTTTGGAGAAAGTATACTCACTCGAGTTGAGCACCAATGCCAGCTTTCCCAGCGAGTTGTGAGTCACAAACGAAGATTCCGTTGACAATAGCTTGACATTGCAATCTTCTGGTGATATTTTCTCGTTAAAGACAGCAATTGCCTCTGATATTAACTCGGTCTTTGTCAGTTTGACCATTATTAAGTTTATAAAGATGTCGGTGGATTGTATTGCCCATCATGACGTAGTAACATGGAAGTCCCAAACACAAATCCTCGCTGCAGCAGCGTCGTCAATGAGTTGCAAATTTCCATTGTCCTGCCTTTCCTATTAAACCCACTGTTTACGTCAAGGCTTATGCATTCGAGGAAAATCATTAAGGAAACAACCTATGACTTAAGTGCTCATATCAGGACAGATGACAACTTGCTATTATCACTCGCAGGCCCGTCCTATTCGCCTGGTATTACGGGAAGCTTAGCGGCATAAACCACAAGCAACCTATGATACAAATTCAGGCTCATGCACACAGTTCGTAAGAGAGACGTGCTTTCCCAAGACCGGGCACTAACCCGGCCACTGACACAGATACGCAAGCAGGTGGATTCTACCATAGTGACTGAGCAAATCAGTAATCGGCAGTGACTCTGCAACAAGACCTTCTAATCTAGAATCTCGGACTTATATTATAGCGGCTATGAATCCGAGGGGGATTAAATACCAAGTATCTAAACATATAGCGCAAATTTAATACGAAGTGCAGATCGTGTACAAGAAGGACCATTATACATACAGCCGACCATGAATTTTTAGACATCCTCATAACACGTCTTGCACTATATTGATCAGTAGCATGTATTCACTCATTGGTAACGTGCGAACGTGACTGAACTTATGAATTGTGCTGTTTGATGCAGTGCTATTATGCAATATAATACAAGGATATATGAAAACGTGAATTCCTAATTATACATAGCCTTTTGACACGGTAGCAATTATCGGTCCCAATGCAAAGGCAAATTTACTTCTTATAATTATGCATAAATACGGAAGTGCACTTACCAGATCTCATCCGCCAGTAGCCTCGCGATACCATCTAACAGTCTTGTCTATGCCTACACTGACAAAACCTTGAGGTCGTGCCGTACCTGCTGTCTTGGTCCATTTGGCTGCCCATACAGCAGAGTCTGATTCGGCCTGAGTAGAGACGCATTCGGTCTGTTCTATAGACCAGATTTTGAGCGACTTGTCAAATGAACTGTGAAAATGTGAGTACGTAATTTCAAATGGAAGTGGACTGGTCATACCCGCTAAGAAGATACTCGCCGGTAAAATTCCAGTCGAGAGACATAATCCACCGTGAATGTCCGGATAAGTTAAAAACTTGCTCGCCAGAAGTAACGTCATAGACTGTAATAACATTGGAATCACCACCAGCCGCCAGGAGCTTGGAGAGAGGAGAAAATGCTACGGCGCGCACGGCTTTTATATGGCCTATATGTGACCGAGTTAATAACGACCCAGAGCCACAGGAATGAGCATGAGTACCAAACGCATGCATACTTCATGTTGAAGTAATGGTGCACGTACCCGGAAGGGAATGTAACAAACGCGCTGTTTCAGTACTGAATATGTAGAGTCCTCCATTCTCATGACCTGAAGCGATAAACCGACCGTCATTTGACTATTAACAAGAGATTAGCGACGGACGATCAGTCGTACGTGCGACTAGGTACTTACGTAGTCTATTGCTAATCCAGAGCTCCCTTTGGTCTCAAGCTCACCACACTTCTCGAAGCCTTCGCTGGCTGTGTTCCACACGGTGATGCCACCATCGAGGGAGGTCGCGGCCAGAAATTCGCCGTCTGCTGAAAATCTGGCGGCCCAGTAAGCTGTTTTAGCTGGAGATACGGCTGTTAGTTTTTGGAAGCACTCAAACATTCAATACCATAATTATCATTAAGTGACTAAACAGAAAAGCATACGGTCGCTAATGACCGCTCGGCATGAGCAGTCCTGCAGGGACCAGACTGATATCTCGCCATCAAATCCAACTGCAGCAATGAGACCTAGCTCCTTATTTGCGCAGACGTGGTGAATGCCAAGCCTATGTGTAGTCTTAATTGTGAGAACTAGTTCATGGTCGTTTGAGGCGGCATTCCAGAGCTTCAGAGTGCTGTTGCCCGATGAAGTTATTGCGTATTCAGATGTAGTCTCGACACAGAATATGTCAGCAGGATGTGCTTGCTCGCCCGTTAGTTTATATCAATAGAAAGCAAATATGTAGATAAACCTTCTGGCGTGAGGCTGGTAGAAAAGTACTGCTTGCTCTACTGTGACGTGATTAGCGGTCAGTACAGGACTTAGATCAGATGGATGGTACCGACCATGGCGCTCGCCTACACGTTGGAAATAGAAAGGATTTACTGTAAACGATAGCAATAAGTCAACAAACTGTATTCAATATACGTTTGACGGGTTAGTTTATATGTACTGACGCTCTGAAAGCTCCTGGTACTTAACCTCAAGCGATGATCGGTGAGCCGTGATCAGGGTGGTCAAGGGCGTGGCGTGCGGCTCTGTTTGTTGGGCAGGTACATATATAAACTCAGGCTGCACTCTCGAGTACATTAGTATCCGCTTTAGGAAATTGCATCTATTATTGAACTTTCTTGCTCTCATTTTAGAACACAACTTCCTACCGTTGATTCCCTAAAATTTAGTCTCGGCCGCATTTGAGCCCGCAAAATTGCCAGTACATTCTAGAGAGCTCCTAACCAGAGATGTACAGCAAGGCGAATTGCAAACATGAGAAGATCCTGCAATGGCAACATAATGCAGGTAACTTCAATGAACTGATGGAAGATATTTGACGCATAGAGTCTCGGGTGACGCTGTTCGACAGAATGCGGATCGTGTCCCTGAGCAAGGAATGGAACAAGAAACGACATCGCACAGCACGTGCAACGGCAAATGTGCACGCGGTTCTAAAAATCTCCTGAGGTGCAGTCTGTGTTTACCTCGTCTTGGAATGATACTCACTGGGGTGGTTCGTGCATGGTGTTTGATATGGCGCTACAACCGTCTTCCACCATTCCATTCTCGGCACCACCGGCCAGCACTCGAGACGTTTGTTTGATCCAATAAGGTGGTTCATATGTAGCGCTTTGTTCATTGAACGTCCAATTGCAAGTGACTTCGCGATCTTCCATTCTTGGCCGTTAATGCGCGCCCACATCGTCCGGCTATCCAGCCACCCAATGGTGGTGACCTCTCGTTGGTTCCGGCTTGCGGCAGTCTGTGAATCTGAAATTTGAATGCGCGTCCGCAACGGTCGAAGCATGTAGCAGTGTCTCTATGAAATCTGTTCGTCCTGTCTCGAACGCTTCTGATTACTGTCATTTTGCTACTACTTACTGTCTGTCATATAAGATCCCTACCTGCTTCTGTGCTCACTGGACCCTCGTGTAAGATATTGTCCCAGACTGTCACTCGTTCTTGTCGACATGCACTCTGTTTTCTTCTCAACTTGCGCTGCCCTGGTTGTTTGTGTGAGCTACGTTAGTGCGTATAGTTGTGACTGCTCAGGCTCTTGCCTTGCGTCTACGACCACTGGCAACTACTTGGGCGTCCGAGACCCAGACGGTGTCCACTTTCTTAGCATCCGCTACGCTAAGCCACCTGTCGAAAGTTTACGATTCGCAGACCCTGTCCCATTTGTACCCAGTAAGAATGTGACGTGAGTTCCCTCTATTCTGAATGTGTTCACCGCTAATAATCCTGCAATAGATATGACGCCTCGTCGTTACCTCCATTTTGCATTCAATATACAAGTTATCAATCCGAAGACTGTCTGTTCCTCAACGTTTTTCGTCCAGAATATTCTGAAAATGAAATGCGCTTGCCGGTGATGTTTTGGTATGATGCGATAGTTTGGTTCGATGACTTAGTCCCATTACTGACTTGCCAGGATACACGGTGGATCTTTGTTAGTCGGCGGAACTCCTGATCCAACGATCTATGGCGCAAGTTTGGCTAAGGCGAAAAACATGATTGTGGTTACCGTTCAATACCGGCTAGGGCTGCTCGGACTCTTCGACGACGGGTCTAACACAAATTTTGCAGTCAAGGATGTGATCCTAGCGCTGAAATGGGTAAAGAAGAACATTGGAAGTAAGCTGTGATTTTGTACTAAATACGTCTGTGACTCTTCTTACGAACTTTACAGAGTTCAACGGTGATCCATCTCTGATTACAATTGCCGGGCAGAGTTCTGGAGGTACCATGATCCGGGCATTGATGTCCACCATTCAGACTGTCGGAATTTTCTCTCGAGCTATTCTGATGTCTGATCCTATGGACTATGGTGTAAGTACTGCCTCTGCACCGAATATGGTGGTGAGTTTGGTCTAATCGTTTGCAGTTTAACAAGCGTTCAACTTCCGTCAATCTCATCACCGGCATGATCTACAATGCAACGGGATGCTCCGACATTAGCTGCATGCGAGGCCTTTCTCTTACAGACATCCTGACTGCTCAAGCTGCAGTTATGTCAAATGGACCTGGCACCTATCCCGAAATCAATTCCGCGCAGCCGTTCAGTCCGGTCATTGACAATACTCTAATTATGAAAGATTTCTCCACTTACGTCGAGAGAGGAAACCTGCCTATCCAGGTACCCTTGATTGTTGGCACTGTTGCCGATGAAGGAAATTCACAAGTAGAGGGCGTTTTTTCGTCGCCTGTTCCTGTCACCTATTATCCCATTATTCTTGCGAAATTCCTAGGAGCCAAGCGTGCCTCTCTTCTCCTTGCAACACTACACTTTCTACCCGATCCGCAGAAAGACGATTCCACCCGATTGGAGCTTGCTTTTGTTGGAACGCTATTCTATTGGACGTGCGCCGTGCAGAGAATAGCGTTGTCATACTTCAGCAACATGGACAAACAGGTTTATATATATGAAACAGAGGTTGGAATTACCTATCCGGCCAATGCAGATCTGTCATTATGCAAAGCCAAGTATGTATGCCATGAATCTGATATCGAGCCTCTGTTTGGGACTTACAACGCATCCGCTGTCACGAGTGCGCAGATAGCAGTCAGCCAAGAGATCCAGGAAAGATGGTACCAGTTTATCAAGACTGGTAATCCGAATAGTGGTAGCTACGCGTATTGGAAGCCATTGAGGTCGACGCATAAATTGAATCTCTTGAAAATCGGTAAATCAAAGGTTGTGAGTAGGCTTTACGCGGATCAATGCAGTCGTATTTTTGGCAGGATGGTGAATTTTGACTATCAGTTGTATTCACAGTAGTTATGTGCACTAAACAAGTCGTGTATATGATTAGTAATGCGCCTGGTAAACTATGAAATCTTTGTAGGACTAACACGCCCATCATGTTATGATTACTTCATTATATGACAAAACTATTTGTTATGTGTACAATTGCAACTGGGCGCGACGAGATCCAACCAATTCTTCTAGATTTATATCCGATTGACTACCTAGTTTTCAAATTTACTCTTATCACGCAATTTCTCCCATTGAAACATTTGCGGTTTCCGCTTGCTGGTGTCCTCCTTATTCAATTGCTTTAAGAAATCACCAGCGTTCGGAATGTCTGATATTTTCTTTTTCTCATTTAAAATCTCTAAGAAACCGGAGTCAATACTCTCCGGGACAGGCTGCTTCTGACGGCTAAGTAACCCTTTCTCTGCCTTCCAAATCTGCTTGATTTCTTCGTGGCATGTGGTGCAAACGGTATGTGCGCGTTTCACTCTTCCACACGACGGACATTCGTTGAGAGAGCGTACTGGCTTGACATGCTTGTCTGTTGGCGCATAGCGTCTTTGTCGCCGCTTGCTTAGCGATGTTTTCTTCTTCGGAACGGCAAACACAATACCGAATGGGTTGTTACCTAAACCGAGGCCGAGATCGGATGGGAGCGGTAGGCGAACAGTTATGCCTGGGATAACAACTGCTGAAGGTGACAATGGCAGCGAATTGAGATCATTCATTTGTAGTCGTGGGATCAGATTCCATAGTCTGCTGACCCACGGTGGGGTAATTACGTGCCGTGTCGCCATGGTCGAATGTCAGTACTGATAAATAAGCTGCTTCGGTATGCAAATCAGAAAATGATTTTGCTCATTTCGCCGTCGCGAAAATTCATATATAGTATAAACCCTGATGTTGGATTTGGTGGCCATGTTGTTCGAGCGATTGCGGGCCGAAGTGAATCGTGTTCAATTACTATGCCATAAACGCGACACCGCTCAAAAAGTTACCATTCGTTCAGGCTGAGCGGGGGGCTCGTGCGACCCCTGGACAACAGCCAGACGCGTTCTGAGGCTGCACGCATCTGCAAGCTGGCAGGCTGTCTTCTAGATCCCACGACCCAGCACCTTTCGAAATACTTCGTCCGTTTGATCATATTGTACTTGCTTATCTATAAATCGTTGAATTATGGCAAGTACCACGCTGGAGACCGTGCAGCCTCGGAACTATGTCGGTTTCGACTCTATCACCGGACAGATTGAGAAGAAGTTCTTGAAAAGGGGGTTTCAATTCAACATTATGTGTGTCGGTATGGATCTGTCTCCTTTGTTATATTCAGTTATTTTAGTCTTGCGGACTATTATACAAGTCCCACCATATGACGATATCGAGATGGACCCTTCCAATATTTTCTAACTGGTGATGTTTACATCTAGGCCAAACTGGTCTTGGCAAATCGACTTTGATCAACACCATATTTGCTTCGCACTTGTTGGACAGCAAGGGAAGACTGAGTCCAGCCGAACCCAATCGAACAACGACCGAGATCCAGACTGTTCTGCATAGTATGTTCCGGGTAGCCCGTTAAAACAGGGCAAAGTTGAGATGGTTCTCGGATGCTGGTGGCTAACGAATGGGACAGCTATTGAAGAGAATGGCGTCAGATTGCATTTGAATATTGTCGACACTCCCGGATACGGCGATAAAGTCAATAACGAGCGATGCTGGGATCCCATCGTGAAATACATCAAGGACCAGCACTCGGCATACCTGCGAAAGGAACTAACAGCTCAGCGCGAGCGTTATATTCTTGATACGCGTATTCATTGTTGTCTGTTTTTTATCCAGCCAACTGGTCATTCGTATGTGTTCTATTATAACGAAATAGCATGTGCAATGTTCCAGACTGACGATTACCTGGAATAGTTTGAAGCCCATCGATATCATAGTACTCAAGAAGTTGATGGACATTTGCAATGTTGTTCCCGTCATTGCTAAGTCGGATGCTTTGACTTTAGAAGAACAGGCTGCTTTTAAGGAGAGGATCAGGGAAGAATTCGCATTTCACCATATTAAAATGTATCCGTACGACAACGACCTGCTCGACGAGGACGAGCGTGCTATGAACTCGCACATCAGAGTACGGATCCTAAGGATTATTGTGTAATAGACGCAAGTCTAACTTTTATCTGTAGAACATGATTCCATTCGCTGTCGTTGGATCCGAGAAAGATATTGTGGTGGACGGTAAGATTGTCCGTGGACGTAAGAGCCGTTGGGGACTTATCAACGGTATGATTCCTTCCTATGTTCTGACCTAATTTAGGTACATAATGGCTAACATCTACGTAGTCGAAAATGAGAGCCATTGCGAGTTCATCTCTCTGCGGAATTTCCTTACTCGAACTCATTTGCAGGATCTTATTGAGTCTACCTCGCAGATACACTATGAAAATTTCAGATCTAAGCAGCTCCTCGCATTAAAAGAGAATAACAGTGCCTCTTCAGAGCGCAGCCGGCCTATCAGCCCGGCATCTGGGGCACCCACTAGTGGTCCTGCTATCAATGAGTATCACCCTGGTCAGCAGACGCTAAGTCCTCGTGGTATGGTTCCCGCTGCACACTAATGGCATCGCAGCGCCAGGAACGGTGGGTATTAGTGTCTAGTGAGAACTCGCGTGTGTATATTGTTATTTCTCCATGGACATTATGTGTATTGGTTGTGATTATATCGTTACTATTGTCTGATAATGCTCTCGTATACA
The DNA here is from genome assembly GCA_038497805.1 of Lipomyces mesembrius. Lineage (NCBI taxonomy): Eukaryota > Fungi > Ascomycota > Lipomycetes > Lipomycetales > Lipomycetaceae > Lipomyces > Lipomyces mesembrius. The sequence goes on along the minus strand of MU972896.1, from coordinate 1,106,263 downwards.
TGTGCTCTTTATGTTTAGCCGTTAGTGCCAGGATATGATATAAATGATATGAATGTGTCGCAACTCACAGCTTTCTACTAATGAAAGCGAATCCGTCGGCTAGTGATTTAGTCAATAATAGGGCAATTCATGTATAGCTCATACCTTCTATCCCAGTTGTTAGATAAGCGCAGGGGCCGCGAAAAACCAATCTACTGGCTCAACGCTATCCTTAGTGGTGACGGTCGGCGCGGGGACCTTGGGAGTTCCGGCGGCTGAGGATTGCGCTGGCAAAAGACAACTCGCGATGGTGCAAACTAAGCGATTGATATGTCTGTGAACGTACCCTAAGCCTTCCCGTCAGCTTATATTCGTTGTAGGCCAGGAGGTTGATCAGTTCCCAACTATATGTAGCTGCCATTCCACGCAATCTTACAACTTTCAACAGAGCCTTTGTAGGCTTGTGTACGACGTGTCGTTGTGGATCAACGTAAATCAAATGAGCTCTACAGCTATGGATATTAAGCTTGACTGTACGTCTACGAATCTCGACAACTACAACCTCCCACTTCGGATAGGTTCGGTATTTATAGTCCTCGCCGCCTCTGCCTTCGCGGTTTTTCTTCCGCTAGCAATTCACAGATTACTAAAGTCTGGTACCAAATCCGCGACAACCGAGTGGATTCTCGTCATAATAAAGCAGTTCGGTGCAGGTGTGATTGTCGCGACGGCATTTATTCACCTACTCCCCGATGCGTTCGAGACTTTCGCCAACTCATGCATCGGCGAACTCTCATTCGACGCATGGCCAGGTGCTATTGCTATGATCGGTGTATTGGCGACCTTTTCGATCGAGAATATCGGCCACAGAATAGTGTCTGAGCGGATCAAGCACGTAAGGGCCCGATTGGCGAAGGATGCCGCCTCCGAACCACTGCTGCCGACAATAAATGAGGATATTGTCGAGATGCCGCCACCAAAACCTCTCGCAAATGGCCATTCGCATGCTCATGGCAATATCCAGAACTTCTTTGCACACTCCGAAACGCACGTGCATAGTCATGGTCATACATTATTTGAACTTGACCGAAGCAGTGACGATAGCATTACGATTACTAAAGAGCTCTCTGAGTCGATTGACAGATTAAGTCTTTACGTCCTCGAAGCCGGTATTGTGTTTCATTCGGTCCTTATCGGAGTTACGCTGTCTGTCACTCGAGCGTCAGGTTGGCCATCGTTGTTCATCGTTGTCCTTTTCCATCAGATATTTGAAGGCATGGCTTTGGGAACAAGGATAATCGACGTCACCTCGCTCTCTCAAGCAAGAAAGTATACCTTATGCATTTGCTTTTGCATGATCACACCTGTTGGCATGGCTATTGGCATCCTGGCCCGATCCAACTACGCGGGTGAATCATCTCCTGTGGCGTTGTGGGCAATGGGCACATTGAACTCTTTATCTGCCGGAATACTGCTTTGGGTCAGTTTGGTGGAGTTGCTGGCTGAGGAGTGGATGCATGGGGATCTTCATGAAGCGAGCGCGCCGCTGAGCTTGCTCGCATTCTTGTCTGTCGTTCTCGGTGCTACACTTATGAGCATGTTAGGGTGAGTATTTACGCATGACATAATATCTGCAGTATCGTGTTGGCTAACATATCACAGGAACTGGGCCTAGATATGATTGTTGGGATTTTGTGTTTGCTTATCGTTGGGATTATTTGGTGATGACTTTTAACTTGAGCGGTTTTGGGATTTGATAGTAGACAAATTTCTTTGTCATTTGCATTTACCCCCCTTTTTTCGAACTTTGTGCTATCATTGGCGCATTTTCCTTGTAGAGATTGCTACGCATTTATCGCGTGCATTGCCGTTTTATCAAGTTTGTACGGTGTTCAATGGTTTTCTATGTACGTTAGTCTCAGGTCGTATTTTGGTCGAGTAATAATATATATAATGTTACTCTCTCTGAATTTAATTCATTGAGAAGCCAACTTTTGCAAGTACTTCTGTGATGCACGTAATCTATTGTTGCTTTGTAGGTTTACTGACGGTCTGTGTGCTTCGTGAGTATGTTCTGACGCGATTTAATTTCTCCGAGTTGCCGAGTTCCGCAGACCTGCCGCACGGCTTATACTCATGCCGCCCATGCCATGGAGCCGCTATGAAGGCTCAACTAACTCTCAAATAATATTTATCTCAATACGAACATCTTAGGAATAATCTCGGTTGCGCCCTGTGTGAATGGAGGCGGAAAAATGCAGTTCTGTCATGGCCCTCTTAGGACGATCGAGCATTATTCCCGACGGATATCTGCTCCTATAGCAGTCTCCATATTAATTATCCTTTTATGGGGACTGGCGACTTTTGCAACATATACTGCCGAGATTGATACCTTGGCTACATATAGAGGCGACCGATCCACGGCAATTACCGATGCCGAGCTGGAATTGATGTGGAGTGATTTACAGAACATCGGTGCACAACCCCATCCTTATAATTCTCGTGCACATGAGCGCATACGAATTTTTCTTCTAGAGAGGTTGAGTCAGGCTACAACAGGTATTTCAGATGCGTCGTTCGCAGAAATAATTGAGGACAATGATAGTTTCGTGATTACTCCGAGTACTTTGTATGATAAGAACGGGGCGGAGTATTTTGAGGGACAGAATATATACGCTGTGATCCATGGCAAGAAGAACGGAAATCCGGGAGTTTTGGTCTCGGCACATTACGACAGCGTTTCAACATCTTTTGGTAATAATGCACCTTTGTTTATCTCCGTTAAATCGTTCTGACGAACGGCAGGCACAACCGACGACGGGATATCGATCACTATCATGTTATTTCTCTTCGAGCATTTCTTGTCAAATAGACCCGACAATACAATCGTCTTTAACTTCAACACTGGTGAAGAGTTAGGATTACATGGTGCCAGACAGTTCATTAAGCATCCGTTATTAAATGAGGTCAAATATTTTCTGAACATGGATTCTGCTGGTGCCGGTGGTAGAAGCACCATGCATCGGGCGTCGAATTATGAAGTTTTGAAAGCATTCGCAGGAGGTAATTCTATGTTCCGTATTGATCGATGGCATCGATGCTGACTTCTGTAGTTCATCCGGGGCTGGGCAGTGTGATAATGCAAGACATATTCAAGACGGGAGTCATCAAGAGTATGACGGATTTTTCGATCTATGATGGAGCAAATCTGAAGTGAGTCCGATTTTACTAGTTACAGTGCGAAATATCCATCAATTGACGTACACTAGAGGTCTTGACATGGCGTATTATCAGTCTCGATCGAGGTATCATTCGCCGCTGGACAATATCCGCAGTACCAATCGCGGATCTGTACGATATCTAGCACAGTCATCACTGAGGACTGTGAGCAAACTATCCTCTAGTAATACGGCGAATGTGACTAGAGACAACGCAGATGTAACTGGTGTTTTTTTCGACTGTAAGTTATACCATCATTATAGTCAGATTTGTTTGCTGACCACATTACAGACCTTGGTATAGTCGTAATTGTTCTGAGCATGAAAGCGTTTATCGGAATTTCTCTGACTGGGGTGATCGTTGGTCCTTTAGCACTGGGCGGGCTCTTGTATTACTTGATTTTCAAGGAGAAAGTTTTAATACTGGAACGCAGAGGATGGCTACGATTTCCAGGCTCATTACTAGTCCTAGTTCTAGCAAATTACGTCTTGCTTCGAATTATCTCCGTTCAAAATCGCGACGTGATATACTCTTCAGACCTTCCGATTCTCACGATTTTCTCAATATCAGCCGTAGTGGTTGTTCTCTTTTTGCAGATTTGTGAAATCATCAGCCCTGGGGTATCATCGCTGAATAGTCTTCTCGAGTTGACACTACTATACTGGATTCTCGCTCTTGTAGGAGTCGTATATCAAATTAAGATGTCTCTGGGTGGAAGCTATATTTTTATTGTACAATACTTCGGTTCCTTACTGGCAAGTGGACTCGCACTGTTGCCTTATACGAAGAAATTGAAAACGCATAGTATTGATAGTATTCCACTTGCCAGCTCCGATAATCCACAAGGCAGTAACCAACATGATGGTATAGATGTGGATACCGCGTCTGACATTTCATTCGAACATGCACCTCTTTTACATGTGGACACAAGCGAAAGTGCAACAGCGAAGACTTTTACAATGTCCAACCAGACTATCGAATTGTGGACTGAGCTTGCGCAATTTGTATTTATATCTCTTATCCCTGGTGTAATATTCTTACAGATTGGATTTTTCTCTGTTTACTCCTTGAGACATGCTGTTACTGATGGTAGTCCATATATCCTTCGTGAGTTACAATCCACCAACTTTGTGAAGGACGCTTTCTAACGAGATGGTTAGCATATGGTGCTATATCCTTCGCTACAATAGCGGTTCTGCTTCCAATGACACCGTTTATATCTCGTATGCTTCATACTGGCGGTATTTTTTCGTTACAGGTTAACGTTGTCATTGCCGTTGCTGTATGTGGCACATTTGTGGCTACTCTTACAAGATTCCCGTTTGCGGAACAGTATCCGATGAAGATGTTTTACGAACAAGTAATTGATTTGACGTCAGCATCAAGTGATAACTTCACCTATGGCGGCTATACGATACTTACTGGTGTTCCTTCCTACGTTCCGACTATTATAGCTGACATGTAGGCCATATTTCATGCGCATCTGCTATCTATAAGGCATCTAATTCGAAACAGACCATCGGCGAAGGGAATCCAGCCTAGCTGTTCTTCATTTCCATTGTCACCTAGTTTGAATGCATGTTCTTATCCAGGACTGTCGCCCGCCAACTACGTTGCTCCGGGATCGCCAAACGAATGGATAAATGTCTCTATGGAAGAAGTATCGGACACTCCAGGCACCCACATAATCAGAATGTACGGAAAAAATACTCGCGGATTCGAACTAATCATCCCAAGTGAGGTCTATACGTCATCAGAGTCAACCTTACAGTTTGACATTATTCAGACTCCAGGAGGCTCAGACTTCACTAACTCGGACGATATCCCATCGATTTCTGGCAAAATTTACACTATTGGTCTCTGGGCGCGTTGTAATCTGAGCGCAGACGAATGCGATGGCTCGGTACCGTTTGTCATCCGCATATCGAATCCCACAGGGAGCCAGATCGACTATGAAACATTCCGGAATATAAAAACTGCATGCAACTATGACGAGTGGATTCCACGAGGGGGGCCGGACCTTTACGATGAGCGCGATTACAAGGAGATTGGCAGGCTTCCGGCCTTAGATGAAGTGTTCCATTATATGCCTCCGTGGGCTACATTCTTGAAGAGGACGAATGGCTTGGTTAAGGTCATTAAGGGACTAGACGCGTAGTTAAATTTGTATATATATTCCTTTGAAGAGCGGTGTCTGTGACCGGAACTCTAGAGTTTGGATAACATAGGCTGCAAAGTATTTGGATATTCGTTGTGGAATTTTATATCAATCATGAAACGTAGTTCATTTCTGCGAGTAATGGGAAGTCACAGAAATTGCAGTACTCACATATAGCGACGGTAAAAGATGATTGACACGGACTACTCCCAAGGTCACTCCTTATCTTCAATCTATCAGCTTACTATTTGCTCAACTACGATGTATTACATCATGTCCCTATATACTGAAATGAGTGCTTCGATAAATACAAATCACGCGACTAAGGCTCATCCACATAACAGCCCGGGCCCTGTACCTCAAAGCAATACCAATTACACGACCCTTAGTCTTATGACACAATCGTTCAATTCGAAGGAACACATGAACCTCTTTTGGTGACCGCAAACGCCTCGGAAAGGTCTCCTTCCAGTATGAAACAAATAATGACATAAACCCCTCAAACGACGAATCTAGTACCCGAAAGTAATGATCCATAAGTTAAGAGCTTTGTGAACCATAGCAAATGAAGAATTACATCATTCATTTAATGCTGAGACCACTCGATGGACTCCAAATCAATACCCTCCTGAACCATCTCCCATAACGGCGATAACTCTCTCAAGAATGTGACACGCTCACGGACAGCGTTGAGAACATAGTCTATCTCCTCGACAGTCGTGAAACGACCAATGCCAAATCGGATACTGGAGTGCGCGAGAGCATCGTCGGCACCGAGAGCGCGTAGGACATACGAAGGTTCGAGAGAGGCGGAGGTACAAGCAGAACCAGACGACAAGGCGATATCCTTGAGAGCCATTAGAAGCGACTCACCCTCAACGTAAGCAAAGGAAACATTCACGCAACCCGGGTAGTGGTGCTCAGGATCACCATTGCGAACGGTGTGGTCCATAGCAAGCAAACCGTCCGAGAGCCGCCTGGAGAGTTTGGAAACATGTTCGTGGTCATACACCATCTCCTCTTTTGCAATACGGCAAGCCTCACCGAAACCAGCAATTAGAGGCGCTGCAAGGGTACCACTACGCAAACCACGTTCCTGGCCACCACCGGAAATGATAGGTTCCAACCGAACACGAGGACGTCTTCGGACATAGCAAGCACCAATACCCTTTGGTCCATAGATTTTGTGGCCTGAAATTGACATCAAATCAATATTGGCTTTGTTGACGTCGAGGGCAATCTTACCGACGGCTTGAGCTGCGTCGGTATGGAAGAAGACCTTGTGCTTTCTGCAAATCTTGCCGATCTCTTCAATCGGTTGAATAACACCTATCTCATTGTTCACTGTCATTACAGAGACAAGCGCGGTATCCGGTCGGATTTCAGACTCGAGCTGCGCAAGATCGATGAGGCCGGTGCTCTGGACTGGGAGATATGTAACTTCAAAACCCTCATCCTGCAAATGCCGGCAGGAATCAAGAACGCACTTGTGCTCGGTCTGCGTCGTAATAACATGTCTCTTTTTATTCTTGTAAAATCGAGCGACACCCTTCACGCTCATGTTGTTCGATTCGGTCGCACCAGACGTGAATATAATCTCTTTCGGATCAGCGTTAATGAGATCCGCAACATACTTTCGCGCCTTCTCAACCTCTTCCTCGGTTTCCCATCCATAAGCATCTTCATCATAACATTAGCTTTAGCTTTGTCGCTGGACTAATTTCAAATACATACGCGTCCGTGAATGCGGATTTCCATAAAGGCCTGTGTAGAATCGCAACATAACATCTAGAACTCGTGGATCCAAAGGAGTTGTGGCTTGCATATCCAAGTAAATAGGACGAGTTTTCGCATCCATTGCTTCAACATTCTGAAGGATATCTAGCGACAGCTATTAGTCATCGCGATTTCAGCGCTTACAGTGGCAAATACCAATCTCGCCACACCCCTGCCCAAGTCCAATAACAAATCGTAAATCACTACTTACCAGTACCAACGCTTTCTATAGCCGAAGAATAATCTGAAGGAAGTGGCGCCGAAGTCGGCTTTGTTAGAGGAGTAGTTGTAGTAGCGACTGCTGACCTATTCATTGTTTCTGAGACATAACTGCGCAATTGCGCGTATCGAGAGCGCTGAAATGATCGTCGCAAGTTTGCAGCGGTAAGCTGGCATACAGCTGCTGGGATCCTAACATGCATTTTTTGCCACTCTAGAAGTTGGAACGGACACAGTTGAATTACGAAGTTGGAGTGAGCTGTAGTGAAGATATTGCATTCGAACCTAGAAACTTTGTTCTGGCGCCCAAGTATGTAAAGCACACATCTGTAACGGATAAGCCACATATTGGCAAACCATTGAAGGTCCTAACCCGAACCCAATACTTCACTCGTTCTCCGAACTACGAATGAAGATAGGCCCGTAATTATATTATCATTAACTATTAGTTGCACATGCGTGCGTATTCCGTATTACCAGAAATTAGTATATCTGTAATCATGATCATCCTGTCTATATGCATCCATTACCAAATCCCCCAATCCACCAGAAGCAATCCACCAGTTTTATTAATGCAATCATAAATCTAAAGCAACCAGATCATACCCACCACGCCGACCGCTGCTTTGGCAGCAATTTGACTTGCGCTCCAGTGAGTCGCTTCGTTGATGGCGGCTGTCGTTTGAAGCTGCGGTGCGGCAACAACAGCAGAACTGGCAGTGTCGGATGACGATGCCGAGTAAATGTTATATATAATCGTAGTCTGAGTCACTGTCGACACCGCAGTGCCATCGGAGTTTCGCAACGTCGAGGTCCATACTGACGTCGAAACAGGAGTCTCGCTCATTACTGAGTCCGATTGAGACCTCGCTATCTCACTGGAAGAAACCGTTTGGCTCTGTGTATCAGTTTTCGCAGACAGCGTTTTCCTTGGAGAGGTTGTTGCTGGAAAGCTTACTGTGGAAGTCGCTAGCGATGGACTACGGAACGAAGACGATAAAATGGCCGAGCTAAAGGTCGAATCGCCTGAACTGGAACTTGATGAGGCACTATCCAAAATTGAACTTGACATTGTTGAAGTGCTATCAGAACTCGGCGTCGAACTAATGATAATTTCAGAGCTACTACTGGAAGTAAACACTGAGGCTGAAGTAGTAGACAAGCTCGTGGGACTAGAGCTACTGGTAGAATTGACAGCTCGTCTGATATGAGGAGTCTTCAGTTTATGCTTGCTCAGACTCTCGAGTACTGACTTTTCTCTGACATCCTCTGCTAGTTTGCTTAGTCCGCTAGTTTCTTCTCCGTGGTCATGGCCAAGCGTCCATTCCTTCCAACCTCTGCTGGCTTGGTTGTCCTTTCGTGGCATTTCCTCCAGAGGCGTTCCATCCGGGCCGTAGATTTTCCGTTCCCCGGTTCGCGATAAAATCTGTATCTGCCGTCTCGGGGTGTCATGCTTGACAAACTGCATATGCAGCCGCGCTTCGGCGTTGTTGTGTTCGACAACAGCAAGGGTTTTTGTAGCGGCTGTCTCTTCATGACGCATGGTGATAAGCCAAATCACGAGAAGCGCGCTAGCTATAAGCACTAGAATATAACCAACAGTATTCTGAAGTCGCAGCATTCCTGGTGCCATTAACAACTGATTCACATTGGCGACAAGCTTCCTGGAGCAGATTCGAGCACAGAGCGAGAGAGTGCGATTGTTGCTATCCTTGTACGCCGATATTCTGGGTCACGGCTTGTAACCCACTCGCCAAATGGTGCAGCTTTAGCTAGCGCCGATGCTGCGGATCAAATGGCGTTTGCTTCAGGAGTGCAAATGGCACACATACCAATCTGGCTGCCCAATCGGACTAAGCGATTGGTTTTAAGGTGTGGGCTATATTTGTCTGCGTCAGCCGCTGGTATGAGGCTTACAAGCGATACAGACTGTCGCATCATTACCATTTTTAGGCCGCACCACGTAATAGGAGTCCGCGGCATTTCAAGTTAATCTTGCAGTAGGAATTTACATTTGTGCTATGACTATGGCCTAATTACCTAGGAATATGATATCGTATCAACCTATCGTATGCATGTTTGGGATCACCTCTGTTGGTCAAGTCTATCTTTGATTTGGATGATGTGACCCAATGAATATCATATCAGCGCAGCAGCAGCTAAGTTTGGAGGAAACCATGTATTATACAAGACTAAAGCACGCGAGTTTATGTAATCTAAAAACCAGTCGTAACCAACCTGACCTTCTATCCCAGTTAGTCATCTCTCTTCAATCCCTTGTCTAGCAACGTCTGAGTCTCATGTGGCACGGATCTGCCCCTGTTTGTCCACTTCACCCATATACTGTCAATTAATGGATATAACCACCCAGTGCAAATAACGATCCCGCCCACCACATTGACTAATCTGACAAGGAATTGCCAGAAAGGCACTCGACGTTCTGCAATTGTCAATCCTATGGGCTCAATGTCGTACTTGAAATAGATACCAGGAGGACGAGACGGGTTAACCTGCGAGGTTGGCTGTTCGGTCACGGCATACTGATTCGTGAAAACGACACGCCGACCACCGTAACCAATGTACGTTGTAGGAACAATCGAGAGGTAGTACTGATACCGGAAAAGGTCTACTCATCGGTTAGAACAGTCTAACTACGGAAGAATATCACCCTCACTCACTCGTATCAATAAGGGCTGCGACTCCGTCCAAAGGATTTTCGAGTTTGGGATAATATTCTCCAAATGAAAATTCATCAATCACATGCGAGAAATTGAGAGCTTCATTCGTAACGGATGACATGGATGGGTCCAAATATCCGTGATTCTTCGCCGTGATGTGCAAATCGCCCTGGACCTTATTCAACTTAAATGATCCGTAGATTCTACACGCAGGAGAATTGGGATGCAATTTCTTCGTCTTCTTGAATTTCTTTGCCACTTTGGCACGCCTAAACACACTCGACAGATCGTCGACCGCCTCAGCACGAGACTCGATCGTCAGCTCGTGACTCGTCGCCAAATCATATTCAGTACCCTCCATCTCCAGCAGTTCGGCAGCCAGTAATAAATCGCCGGATGCATCCTGCACGTTGACGTGAAGCGTGACGCAGGGCATGGCGACTGTAATGTCGAGATTCACTTGCATATCCCACCCTATTGAATCGTCAACCATAAACTGTTGCTCCTCTACGCCAGCAAAATAAGACCCCATTTCCGTCCATATTAGAAAGATGCATATTATTGAAAGAGCAATTGTGACGACACCGCCTTGTGATGACCGGGTTGTGTATGTTGAGGATACCTTGGCTAAATCAAAGGTTACGGAACGGTCGCACTAGATAATTGGAATTGGACAGTAATCAGGACTTACGAAAAGCATCGAATGTCCTCACACTCTTGGCGACATTCTCCATAGACGCCATTGCGTTACTTAGATCCACTGTCTTGTGGCGCGATGATCGAGATTGGACCCAAATGGCAAGGTTGACGATTCGAACACGGTGTCTCTTCGAGGCCAGTTACGAGTTGTCGTTGGGAGTTCGCAGGCTACCATCAGCCCCTTCGGATTCTACAGGTCACTTTTTAATTTAGTGAAAGTCGAGTAACTCATTCTCTACTAGTGTTGTTGGTACAACAATATCAGGCAGTTAAATGTGGACTATCAGTTATCGCCTGCATAATAACGCACAAAGTTACATACGCCAGGAAAATGAGAATTTAGCGACGACGGACACGCGTGCCTGACAAAACTATATGACTGAACCGCCACATCAAAGATGCACCGGCTTTCTCAATACAAATGCTTAATCACCATCATCCCTTTGTGGCACAGGGCCCCATATTTCTGCGATTCTACTCGATAGTGCCGGCCCTATTCGTTTTCTCGCAACCACGCTCTCAAGACCACATTTGCTTGCCACTAAATTTCTAGCAGCCTGCTCACCCCTCATCCGGTACTCTGCGTCCAATTCCATCCAGATATGTCGTGGCGTAGGGAAATGCTTTTGGATTTCTAGTGCCTTTTCCCATGAAACACCACGTATTGTGATCAGCATTCGCAAAAACACATCACGAACGGTTAAATTGTTATTCTTGGATGTCACTGCCTGAAAATTGGGGAATGAGATATGATATGACTTCTGAGGATCTGTAGAATGCAGGTGCGACATTAGAGAGAGATATGTGCGACTGTCAATTGCTTCGTCCGGAATAACGTGTAGCTCCTTGTCCTCGTAAATTTCCTTAATCTTCTGAGTGAGTCGACCCAGATACCTCACAGTTTCTTCAGTGCCTGACGACCGCTTGAGAAAAAATCCGTTCACTACTTGGGTAGATGAGATGGCCGTTTGAACTGATTCTAATAGCACACCGAGATCCACGCCTGGGGAGTCTTCCACTATATACGTTACACTCCTCAATCCGGAACGCATGAGGCGGTATTTCTGCTCATGGAATCTTCCATCCTTAATACTGCTCAGCAAATCATCCAATCGTTTTCGTTCAGCAATATGCTCCAAGACTACCTCTTCGCCTGTCCGCTTGTGCTTTGCTATCCACAATGTGTCTCCAAGTCCGAGCGCCCGCACGTCGGCGTCAACTCCTGGAATCTCATTCAGCCTCGTACTGAAAAAATCCCTCTCTTTTTGAGACTGAATTTCACGATTATCGACAACCACGTTAACGGAAAACGATCCCCGATTCCAGATCTTTGGCGTGAACTGTGGGAGTGTGATGGAAGCTGGAGGAGGCGTTTGCGAAATAGAAGACAGAATCGAAGTACTCAGGTACCTGCTTCTTGCAGCTGCAGCTGCAGACGTAGTATCGGAAGACATTATCCGTGAACTAGAAGCGATCTGAGCAGTCGACGAGACTGAATTTGTCGTAGTTGGCTTTGCAGTTGATGCGCTGGTCGAAATCTGCTGCAGTGGTCGCCACTGTTGTGATGATTGATCATCAGCCAACCCAGAAGGAAAACTATCATCGGCATCGCTATCACCGCCAGCAAGATGCAATGGCGGCCACGTCATACACGTCACATTAGATTGGTTTGTGGATTTCCGACCAGTGGTCGCTGGTTGTCTCTGAGTCGGTGAAGATGTCGGTAATGGATGAACAGGACTGCCATTTCTCACACTGACTACTCCATTCGTGGCTTTCTCGACTTTTAGAATATTCTTGGCGACTTCAATACCTTGATGAGATATCTGATAGGTTGTCCGTCCTCTCTTGCCGCTCTCAATAACAAGCTCATGTTTGATCAGCATTCTGACGCTTGCCCACGCTGTATAATGAGCTGTAGTTGTGGATCCAATACTCTGATCTTTGCTTGATCCTGCGGGAACTTCGAACGATGCATCACAGAGAGGCTGTCCAAGCCTGATAATCTCGTTCTTCGCCAGAGCGCTGTTGCCGGCTATAGGATCATTGTTGTGTTCATACAGTACAAGAAGAATAGCATAAGCACCGGATCGATAGGTTGGAACGTATTGTTTTGGCTTTCTAGCATGTGGTTTCTTCGACGGTACTGGCTCAGTAGTGGAAATGTTGTTCGGAGGACAATTTTCCTGTGACTTCGAAGCTGCTAAAAAATATTAGTTCTAAATCTTCCAAACAGAAAACTAATAACCATACTTCTACTATTTGCTGCAGATTTTCTAGGTTTCTTCGCCGGAGCGGTCGGAAGCTCGTCCGCAGTCACTACAGGCCCAATCGGGCCTTGACTAAAATTCGGTATGGCAAGCCCGTTCGCAATACAATATTCTTTCAGCTTTTTCTCTAATCTTCCGCAGATTCCTTGCCCGAATCCCTTCAGCGTTAACATCTCGCGCGGATGTGCGAACGTTACTGGACATGCTTTCAAAGTGTCGTGCGCCTTCTTGTAAGTGTGATGCGACTTCGAGCCAAGCGATTCGGACTGCTGCTGCCATTCTAGCAGCCAATTGAGAAACAATGAGTTATTTGATACCGACATCCTTGAGGACAACGATTGGTGAGATTTTCTCCCATCTGCCGATGTCGTGTTATCTGATGCTACTAAAAATCGGTCGCGACGTTGTTGTTATGCTCTTTTGGGAATCACCTAACCCAAACGAGGAGTTCTATCAATACAGCGCGTCAATGTAATGTTTCTTTGCTAAGCACGCGATCGACTAAGTCTACTATCAAGTGTGTGTTCAGTTTAATGATTATATTGTAGTATAACCTCATACTTAATGTATATATACGACAAATAGCGTGTAAATAAGACAAATTTTTGCGAAAAAGTTAAATCAATTCAAAAGCACGCGCGTTCTATAAATACACGTTGAAACAAAATCATCGAAACTCGACACATCACGTGCAACAATACTTCCTGCGCAAAATATTGCACACAACATAAATTTGTACAATTCCAGGCAAGCGAAGGGGACCAAGAGTGAAAGGGATAAATAAATAAATAAAAAACAGAACCAAATATCTAATTTATACTGCCTAGCTCTTAATAAGCACTCACCTGTTCATGTTTGCAACCGAAAAGACCTTTACTATCTAAATGCCAACGCCTCTTTAAAAACCCACAAAAGATATAAACCAACTGTCCTTCACCTCCATCTTTGGAAGGTGATTGCGATCGTAAATCATGGTAATGCTGTAAATAATGCGCAAATCCGACTATCGCACTATTGCGGTAACTCCGCGCAGTATTTCAGAAGAGACACACTTGAATTATCGAGGTCGATAATTACTGCTCGCACATACTCTGCCGTTGCAAAAACAGGAACGCACCTCCACCGCCAATCATCATGATCATACCGACATACCACCAGAAGATGCCATCTATCACCGGGGATTTTATGGCATCTGTTTTTGACCGATTTTCGAAAGACCTCTTAAGACGGCTTTTTGCTTTCGCTGTTGATGATGCTGTTGATGATGCGGTAGCTGCAGAAGTAGCCGATGCTGTTGGATTCATTGTGATAGTTGGCAGCATCAATGGCGGCAGATAAGCGAGATACATTGGGTTCATCGGATTGCCATCAAATTTGTAAAGCTGCAATTTGTACTGCCCCCGATAGTCGTCTTTTTGGATATCCCAGCCCTACACACACGCATTAGTTGTGACAATCAAATGTATCATGACAATAGTAATTACCGAGTAGACTTCAAACTGGGAATATCGACCGTAGACGGATTCTTCCGAAGTACACGGGTCGGACACTAGCTGACGTCCGTCCACAGCGAATGGATACAATATGATAGATCCATTAGATGCAATCTCATAGGTCCCATGCTGGAATTGCAGTAGAGCAGTAGGACAGGATGGGTTGGAAGCTAGATTTCAACACTCTAGTTAACTCACTTCTCCATTGAGAGCATATATAACCAACTATATGAAACTTACGTTGAGATATTACATAGTAGAACGCCTCTTCATAGTATCCATCATCAGTGAAACTCATGCTCAGGCCCGGGAGCTTTGGTTCATATAGAAGCTCATCGACTGGATCATAAAAGCCCTGCAAGTCGCCAAGTCAGAATTCTGTTACACAGAACTCAATCAGAGAAATGCCGTGCACACGTTCTAAATATGCAAGTAGTTAACTTACCGGGCCCGTGAATACGGTATTCGCCTTAGTTGTCCATGTCCCTGTGAGTGCCGTGACATTCCCTGCCCGCACAAATGGTGCAACCAGTGCAACCATGAAAGATACAGTTTGATGCCACCGAAAAACCATCGTAAGCAACAATCTTTGCAAATCTATCGATAGTGGAGGTAATCGCGTTATGTAGTCAAAACTCGACGGAGGAGTGAAAATTCGGAGAAGAGAGTGCGGAGGACTGAAATTCAATGGAGGAGTTAGGAGCACGGCTCAAAGTTCTTTAGGCAATTCCGGCAGGTAAGGGTTACCGCCGCAGTGAACGCGAGCCCTCGCCCAGTAATGCCATCGATTCTTTGATAGCCCTAGCCCTGAGCGATGAAGTTCAGGAACATAAAGCACTAAAATGGAGTTTTCGGTGCCTAGTGCATTTTCGTTTTTGAGATTACGGAATAACTATAAATTGCATGCGCATCTAGGGTAGTAGACTCAACACGCACAGGCATGAAACCATCGAAGATGGGCCGTGGCGCGTATAAGCTTTCCTGTAATCTTCTAATCTAGCCGTCTTTGCCATCCGCTAATCCAAATCGAGACTAGTCCCGCACATTCCTTCCGCGAATTATTGCGAGCATTTTCACCACGCACCAGGAGAAATCATTCCTTTGTTTGCTCCCGACAATGTGGACCAGCTGTCATATTTATTTATAGCTGGCCAACAAATTTTTGGTAGCAATTCGTCATACCCCCTTGGTGCGCTAATTAAATAGTAAATTGAGGAGTTTAAGAGCGAGTACTGTTCCGACTCTCCAAATTCCTTGTCAGAGAATGACTGCGGCAACTCACCAGGTTTCGTCCTCTGGTACGCGCGCCTTCCTTGATTACAATTGTTTAATACAATGTTGGAAGTCCCTTGCGCAGGCACTATGTTTCAATGGATTACCTTATCGCCTATCATACCACTCCTTTAACCTCGGTCTGTTCCCGTGCCCTACAGCGATCAGAGTATTGTTTTGTCATAAGACGCTAAACTGAAGATACAACCTTACATAAACTGTGCACTCCCTCCACTGGAGTCTGTTGTTATGGCATCTCTGTGATTCGTGACCCATCAAATGGCCTTGGTGAACTGTGCGGCTCGATTGTTTCGCAGAGTTCAGCTAGAAAAAACCACAAAATCTCCGTTCCAGAATATCAAAATTCAAGATCTAGAAGAAACCAAACTCAGATTTACTATTGCATGTACTGGAATGACCAAAAATGCAATCTGTTTTCCCACAAGTCGCGAAATCTGCGTTGACATATGAAGTCATAGCGCAATGCTCAACATCCAAAGCAAGAGCAGCGAACATGACTTTACCTCATGGACTGGTAACACCCTAAACATTACAATGACGTCTTCGAAATCTAATGACACGATTACAGGTCGAGACACCAATGTTTATGCCTGTGGCTACTCAGGCATCATTAAAAGGTTTGACACCTGAACAATTGGAAAACCTAGGTTGCAAGATATGCTTGAATAACACCTATCACTTGTATGTTGTTGGATAATCGTTACCACTAACGAGCATTGACGCTGATTAGCGGCTATTAAAGGGGTCTGAAGCCGGGAAAAGATGTATTAGATGCTATCGGCGGAGCGCACAAGCTGCAGTCTTGGTCACGAAATATTTTAACCGGTATGTCAATTCCGCCTGTTAACCGACTCGGCAAAATAACTAACGTTTGTAAACAGATAGCGGAGGGTACGTGAAGGAGGTTGTCACCACGCGTATAAAATTCTAACGATGATAGTTTCCAAATGGTGTCGTTATTGAAACTGGCCACGATCACAGAAGAGGGCGTACGGTTTTTAAGTCCTCACGATGGCACTCCTATGCTTCTCACACCGGAACACTCGATTGAACTGCAGAACAGTATAGGATCCGATATTATGTATGATATACTCTGTGTATAAAATTGTATTATTTAGACTGACGCATGGTTGTAGCATGCAATTGGACGATGTCGTTCACACTCTGACCACCGGACCGAGAGTCGAAGAAGCAATGCACCGGAGTATACGCTGGCTGGATAGATGTATTGCTGCAAATAAGAACCCTGAGAGACAGAATCTCTTTGCTATTATCCAGGGCGGGTTAGACCTCGACTTGCGTCGTACCTGCTGCATCGAAATGGCAAACCGAAACACTCCTGGCATAGCTATTGGTGGTTTATCCGGCGGCGAAGCGAAAGAGCAGTTCTGCGAAGTGCATGTTTTTATCATGTCTATCAACTTCCAATTGCACATAAGACTAATAACCTTTATTTAGAGTCTCATACTGCACGGATCTGCTTCCACGTAATAAGCCGATATATGTCATGGGCGTGGTAATTACCAAAGCATGTCGGGTACGGAACGACTAATTGACAGTATAATTTAGGGATACGCTGAGGATATGCTTGTGTCAGTGGCCTTAGGCGTTGATTTATTTGATTGCGTATATCCGACAAGAACTGCGGTAAGTTTGCGTAGTCCTGGGAGTTTGTCTCTGTCTCTGATATCTGCCAGCGATTTGGAAACGCAATTACAGCTAAGGGAGTTTTAAATCTGCGAAACAAATGCTTTGCTACGGACTATAATCCAGTGGAAGAGGAATGCACTTGTCCGATCTGTACTCCAAAAAGTCGTGGAGGCATGGGAATAACTCGATCCTTGATTCACCATTTGGCAGCGAAGGTACGTCACTTCAGCTCTTTCTTGTCTTTTCTGAGCTACTCTCTATTTGATTTGCTAACGTGCACGGTGCAGGAGACCAGTGGCGCGCACATGCTCACACTCCACAATGTGCATTACCAGCTCAACTTAATGCGCGCTGCGCGAGAAGCGATTATCCGTGATGAATTTCCATTGTTCGTAAAGAATTTCTTTGCTACACTTCATGGTGGAAACAAGGAGAAGTTTCCACAGTGGGCCATTAATGCATTACGAACAGTGAACATAGATCTGCTAGATGACAGCCGCTGAGTGAGACTGTTTACGGAGGGGTCGGGAATGATACAGCTTATGCATATATAATGTAAACAATGGCATCGAATAGCATTGGGATGCCGAGATGTGTACAATAACTTCGTGTAGATTAAATGAAACTGAAAATGTTTTGCCAGTTTTGCGCCGTGATTGGTATCCTTGACCCAGTGGATAGTGGTTAGGGTGAGTATCGCGGCTCTCTCGCCGCACAACACTACCGCTTGTTATTCCGCTCTACCTAGATAATATAGTTATCAGAACAATTTGTTACGTCCCAACCGTACGTCGTTGTCCCTCACACCAGAAACGGCACCATCAACCATGCATTTCTCAACAGTTGCCGTAACACTTCTATTAGCCTCAGCTGCTAATGCAGCCGTTATTTCTGAGCACAACGTTCAGACTGTATTCAACCCGAACGAGCTTCGACTTGTCCAGACCGAGGCTGGTGTCCAGTGGATCTCCGAGGGTGATAAGCTGCAGTTGAAGCGGGTATGCACGACTTCCAGTACATTGAAGTATATTGATTCAGAAACTAATTTGGTTTTCCAGGCTGGCAAGAAGTTCTTCGATATTACCGACCATGCAGATGAGCCGGTCCAAGTCGTGGTCAATGTCACATACCCAGCAGAGGTGTCTTTTGTCGAACAAGCCGCTCCTCTCCTCGCCAATATCAGTACTTCCAACATGAAGGCCAACCTAGAGACTTTCACTTCGTTCTACACCAGATATTACAAGTCAACCACTGGTGCTGACAGTTCGCAATGGCTTTTTGACACTGTCAAAGCTATCGCCGCTGTCAACCCCGACATTGTCGTCTTCCCATTTCATCACCCATGGCCTCAGACTTCACTGATTGCTCGCATTCCCGGTGCCAAATACAATACTGCCGAGGACCGTACCATTGTTGTCGGTGCCCATCAGGACTCGATCAATCTCATTTTCCCATCGTTCTTTGGAGCTCCCGGCGCTGACGACGATGGATCTGGAACTGTCACCATCCTCGAAACCTTCCGTGTGCTCATCGAAAACGGCTTTGCCCCCAACAACACTGTCGAGTTCCACTGGTACTCTGCTGAGGAGGGCGGACTCCTTGGTTCGCAAGCTATATTTTCCGAGTACGCTAAACGCCAGATTAGTGTTGGTGCTATGCTTCAACAAGACATGACTGGCTTTGTCAAGAAGACCCTTGACAACGGTCTCCCCGAGTCTCTTGGCGTCATCACCGACTTTGTCCACTCTGAGCTCACTGAGTTTATCAAGAAGATTATCTCGTCATACTCAAGCATCCCATATGTCGAGACCGAGTGTGGTTACGCCTGTTCCGACCACGCTTCTGCTGCGAAGGTCGGCTACCCATCTGCTTTCGTCATTGAGTCTACTTTCAAGGACTCCAACCCCTTCATCCACTCCACGCGCGACACCATCGACAGACTTTCTTTCGAGCATATGGCTGAGCACGCGAAGCTCACTCTGGGCTTCGT
Organism: Lipomyces mesembrius; assembly: GCA_038497805.1. Taxonomy (NCBI): domain Eukaryota; kingdom Fungi; phylum Ascomycota; class Lipomycetes; order Lipomycetales; family Lipomycetaceae; genus Lipomyces; species Lipomyces mesembrius. Next base: position 1,086,839 of record MU972896.1, on the reverse strand, counting down.
CTACGAGCTTGGATTTGGTGATCTCGCCTAAATAGTCATTGGATCTTCTCGAGTTATGTACTAGAGGTAGTTTAGATTTCGAGACCTTTTGCATAATGGCAGTGGAGCAGGATTCTTTGGGTTGAGTTCAAGGTGTTCGTCGACTTTTCATAGTCATCTTACGATTCTCTTTATTTTTAAATTTTTAATCGAGTAGTACTATGCAACGACCTGGGAATAATAAGGCAAAATATGAAATTCAACATTCTGAGCTGGACTGCATAACTAGATTTAAATGACGCTGGATTCCCTCGAGAACCAAACAGGAGGCTGTCCACAAGACGCGCACATGGCAATAGCGTGGACCACATTGTTCGTCCGAAACTATCATGACGTTCGCGCTGATGTAGATTTATGGCTCTAAATGTGACGGATGTTCACTGCTTTCGCAGGGACATGCAAGTGGCACTCCGGAGCCGGAAAGTAGCACTTGCCGATAAAAACGATACAGGCTGGCGTATGCATACTCGCGACATCAAGTTCTCCTTTCCAATTGTTCATAGCACTCAATTTGTCGATATATTTAGCTGCTCGTGATTTGATTATGAGGGCTTATCAATAAGTGAGGTATAGAGTTCGTCTGGAAATTTTGTTTATAGATTTAGCAACCATCTATTTTGTATACCTGCGCAGCATCCAATATTCCACTTGGCGTCTCAATGAACCGGTTAGGTAAACAATCTGTGCTGTTTATCGGCATTCTCTTCCATTTAGTGTATTTATGGTCGATTTTTGATATTTACTTTATAACGCCATTGGTGCATGGCATGCAACACTTCATATCCACCGAGGAAGCACCGGCAAAACGGCTCTTCCTTATAGTTGGTAAGCCATTAAATATATATATATAAATAATATAGCATAGTAGATTTGACTAATTAAGTAATAGGTGATGGGTTAAGAGCTGATAAGTGTTTCGGGGCTCGATTCAATGCTACGTCCGATTCCTATGAATACGCAGCACCATTCATACGGTCCAAAATTTTGGAGGAAGGAACTTTTGGAGTTTCCCACACTCGAATGCCTACTGAGTCACGTCCAGGACATGTCGCAATAATTGCTGGATTCTATGAGGACGTTAGCGCCGTTACAAAAGGTTCGCTTCCCAGCGGTGCTAGTGATTGAGCATCTGTTCTAATATGCCGGCAGGATGGAAAGAGAACCCTGTCAACTTCGATTCGGTGTTCAACCAGTCACGACACACATGGTCTTTCGGCTCACCAGATATTCTTCCAATGTTTGCAATGGGAGCTTCTGACCCAGATAGAGTGGAAACTTACATGTACGGCCATGAGTTTGAGGATTTCACAAAAGGTTGGTACTGTCTAGTTGGAAGTAGAACCATATTAATAACTTCTAACAGATTCTCGAGACCTGGACACGTACGTCTTTGACAAGGTTGAAGATATATTGAAAAATGCGACTACTGATCCAGCAGTCGATATGGCCTTGCGACAAGACAAAATTGTATTTTTCCTTCACCTGTTGGGTATCGACACCGCTGGCCATGTCAGTCGCCCGAAGTCGATAGAGTACTTCAGAAATATTCAACACATTGACACAGGTATTCAAAAACTGCAGAAAGCAATCGATGACTTTTATCAAGACGACAAGACCGCCTGGGTATTCACGGCTGATCATGGAATGAGCGCCATGGGCAGTCATGGTGACGGACACCCTGACAATACACGAACCCCATTGGTTGCGTGGGGTGCGGGAGTGGCGAAGCCAGATACACGTAACCCCACAGGGCATGATGAGTTTTCCATTCCGTGGGATTTGGATACTGTCAAGAGAGTGGATGTGGAGCAGGCTGACATCGCCTCATTAATGGTATGGGAATCAATAGAATTATCTGACGGCACTACTAATTAAAGACAAACAGTCATATTTAATTGGTTTGAACTATCCGGCGAATTCAGTCGGACGGCTACCACTTGATTTCATAGATGCACCCCTCGAATTGAAGAGCCGGGCAATAGTTGCAAATGCGCGCGCGATTTTGGAGCAGTACCGTGTTAAAGAACGTATGCATGTATGGCAGTGTACTAGTAGTCATGCATCTGATTAGTGATATAGGTCAAACCATCGATATAGAATTGGATTTCAAACCATTTCCACTGCTTGAGAATGGCACAAGCAGCCTGAACTCTCAAACTTCGAAGCTGTGTGAGTTTAGTGCCAATGGAGAATATGAAAGTGCCATCGAGCTGGCACATGAGCTCATGATGTTGGGTCTTCAAGGCCTGAGATATCTGCAAACGTAAGTCAAAGTCGTTGGGTCATAGACATTTGTCCTGACCGTGCATAGCTATGACTGGCTCTTCTTGAGATCTTTAGTCACATGTGGCTTTGTTGGTTGGATCCTGTACGCATTGACTTCGTTCTTGGATTTCTATATCCTTCCCACGAAGATTGCTCCTTCGTATGGCCCTTTGGTAAGTGAGATTGGCATTATGAGTCAGGTATCGGTTACATCCCTAATTCTTTAGTTGTCATTCGTTGCGGCTGTCCTGTTAAGTGTCCTATTCGGAATGTTTTATTTTAAGCACTCGCCTTTAATGCATTATCTCTATGCCGTGTTTCCGGTCATATTCTGGGAAACCGTGGCCGAATATCGGATGTCGCTCTGGGAAGGTCTCAAAATCCTCATTTGGAACGCGGGTGGACCGAAACGGAACACTGCAGTAAAGTTGACTATCCAGGTAATGGCATTCTTCGCACTAATGGAGGCCATCGTTGCTGGATACTTCCATCGAGAAGTCTTTTCGGTCATTTATGGCATGATATCAGTGTGGCCACTAATTCAGAATTATGGAATTTGCAAGAAGAACAAAACGTTGGTACTTTCATGGTTCGTTTCGTGCTGGCTGATGAGTACGTTCACCTTGCTTCCTGTGGTTAAGGAAGAGAGCATATGGCAGATGTACGTAATATTTGCATATTCCCGTTATAGTCACAAAGGCTAATGAAATATCAGTTTGGTGGCCGGTGGATTAATGACTGCTGTGGGAATTGTCAGTATGTTGTGGCTGGCTAGACGATCAGCTTCTGGAGGGCACCCTGTCTCTACTTTCACGATGACTGTATTGGGGCTACAAGTAAGTAAATGGCAGCTTGTAATTTCATACATAGTAGACTAAGAATTGCTAGCTCGGTGTTATTATCCTCTCCATGGTTGTCACGTATTCCACCGTCAAGTCTCTGCAGGCGCGCAGGGGTTTACCATTTGGCAATCAGATAGTTGGATGGCTAATTCTAGGTATGTTTGTGGTATTTGAAACTGGCTGAAATTATTATTTTAACTATGAAAGGTTGCTCACTTACTTTGCCATTGTTGCACCTGAAGAGCAGATACCATGATTATCGAGCTCGTCTTCTTCTAATCTTCCTAGCCTTTGCGCCAACCTTCATTCTTCTGACGATTTCTTACGAAGGTTTATTTTATGTTACATTTTTCTTTAATCTCGTTTTTTGGGTCGATTTAGAGCGTAAAATCTATGATGATAGACGCACAAAGGAACATGCACAAAAGAAAATTGACAAGTCTACGACGAATGGCAAGCATGTTATTGATAGCGCGTCTCGCCGACTGGAGTTGGCAGATATCCGAATTGCTTTGTTCTTTTTCTTCTTAACCCAAATTGCTTTTTTCGGAACCGGAAATATCGCAAGCATTTCTTCATTCTCACTTGATTCGGTATACCGTCTTCTGCCGGTATTCGATCCTTTTGCAATGGGTGCTCTACTTCTTTTCAAGATCCTCGTTCCATTCGCAGTTATATCTGCGGACCTGGGTTTATTGACTCAGCGATTGGGTGTAAAGCCATCGTCTCTCTTCGCAATGGTGCTCTCAATCTCCGACATTCTGACCCTAAACTTCTTTTATCTCGTGTTGGATGAAGGCAGTTGGCTGGATATTGGTATGAGTATCAGCCATTATTGCATTGCTAGCCTGTTATGTGTGTTCGTTATTGCGTTAGAGTATTTTAGTGAGGTCTTAACTAGTGGCGTTACATTAGAAAGAGCTGACAATGTTCTGAACGACAAGAAGGACCAATGAGCAGTTGAAGCCGATAGATAATGAGTAGGTTGTATTATATTGTTCAATATAACGTTTAATTTGGTTGTAATTAGTTAATAGATTCCTCATCGTTTGTAGTATTACAGTGTAAGGTAGCATCTAGGCAGAAGCTGTGAAGCGTTTCTGCAGGTGGGAATGCTTTCAAGAAAACCTTTATAGCCCAATCATTCTTAAATGTCTGTATGTATTTTGGGTGTGTAATATGAATTTTTGGTATTTCCAAAATGACAGCCCAGACCATTTCAAGTAAAACCAATTCCGCCACGAGGGAATAATTTGGTGCCCGAAGTACAGGCGTGAACTTACCGTTGTTGTCGTGGTGATCATATGTGCGGCGTTTTGTGTACTTACTCCTAAATTAGAAATGTTTATTATTGTGATGCAGGATTTGGGGCTCCCCGACCCAGCGGACGTGGCGCTCTTCTCTGCTAGCGCAACCGGCAGCGCGTCGGCGTACTTATCTTGGCTGTCTATCATTCCTGCATTTCCGACTGCGTACGCTCTCCCGCCCTACTATGTTAGCAATAAGTTTCTACGGTCGTTGATTTGTCTTCCAAGCGAAACTTGAATCGCGTGCTTGATATTGCATATGTATAGTCGTCTGAACAACCAGACATCGCCGTCAAGGCAGTCTCCGCTCCGGAATCTCACCCGGTCCGAGGATGTCGCGTCATCTTCATCGACAATAGTAATGCGTCCGTCGACCCCGCCGCGACGAGAAAATTATGATCGATTGTCCGAGGACATATCCAACTTTGGTGATGTGACTCTTGGTGAGTAACAGATTTCGGATTAAATTACTTCATCAATTGCTAACTCTAACAGACGATCCTGCGATCCCTTACTCAACTCCGCCATCTCCGACTCGTGGCCCTTTTCCAAGCAGACCTAGTACTAATGGTTTTTATGCCAAACTACATCGCTCGCCACGCAGCCTGCGTAATGCATTTTTTAACAACGATGGTCCGGAGGAGCCACTCTTTCTAGCGGCTAGTGGATCAGCTTCAATGAGGGCACCATATGGCAGTGACTTGGCTATACCTACGGTAGAATCGCCTTCTAGAGCGCATATTGAATCACCTCGATCTCGGGCTCGTTTGGAGTCACATTCGTCGCCAGTTTCACAAGCGCTTGGCATTCACAGTAGCACCAACTCTGCTTATGCGCCGTCTAGCTCCTCTATCAGACCATTGCCAGTACCGCCAGCCGCTCGCGCGGGTGGAATGCCGCAGAATCCGGCTACTTCGTCCCCCGCGCCATTTTTCCCGACAGTGACTGAACTTCAGCAGCGACGTGACAGCGACTCCTTAATTAACATTTCTAGATCGAGTCCTGCACAGCAGCCCGGTATTACTTTGCAAGATGGTGCGGGTATAGAGGATCACAGTTCTATCTCGTCGACTGGATTCGTTGAAGCAAGCGCCAACTTGACCAATCACCAATCCTCGCGCATGCTAACTCCTGTTCCATTGGCTTTGCCATCGTCAGACAAGGACGGTGGATATACTGCAGTCGGCGTTCATGTCGATGAGGAAGAAGAGGACGAAGAAGGGTTGGAGCGATTCGCCTCTGACAAGATATTATCGGGTCGTTCATCGTCAAGGTACACTTCTCTCGGGCACGAGGACATCGATGACTCCGACGTATCTACATTAAGCGAAAAGGCGGCATCATCAATCAGCAGTCCGGTAATTGAGTCAGTACCGGAGACAGCACAACCTCGTCGTCATCGGTCGATAGCTCGCAAGCAAGTCCGCCTTGTGCGTGGTAATTTGGTATTGGACTGTCCAGTTCCTACAAAACTCTATAGCTTTCTTCCACGGCGTGATAATGATGAATTTACATATATGAGGTACACAGCTGCGACCTGTGATCCAGACGACTTTGTGAAAAGTGGATTTAACTTGCGACCTGCCAATAACGATCGAGAGACAGAGCTGTGCATTTGCATTACAATGTACAATGAAGACGAAATTAATTTCACCAGAACTATGCATGCGGTAATGAGGAATATTGCGCATTTGTGTTCGCGTTCTAAGAGCCGAGTATGGGGCAAAGAGGGTTGGAAGAAAGTTGTCGTCTGCATTGTCGCCGATGGACGAAAGAATATTAATCCTCGTGTGTTGGACTGTATGGCCGCTATGGGTATTTTTCAAGACGGAATTGCAAAGAATTTGGTTAACGGGAAGGAAGTCAAAGCACATTTGTATGAGTACACCACCCAAATCTCACTCGATTCTGATTTGCGATTTAAAGGTGCCGAAAGAGGCGTCGTTCCTGTGCAGGTGTTGTTCTGTTTAAAGGAAAAGAATGCCAAGAAATTGAACTCACATAGATGGTTATTCAACGCTTTCTGCCCGCTTCTGCAGCCAAATGTGTGTATCTTGCTCGATGTTGGTACACGGCCAGGAAATACGTCGTTGTATCACCTATGGAAGGCTTTTGATCAGGATTCAAACGTTGCAGGGGCATCTGGAGAAGTCAGGGCAATGAAGGGTACAGGATGGAAAAATCTTCTAAATCCCATTGTCGCAGCGCAGAATTTTGAATATAAGATGTCTAATATTTTGGATAAGCCGATGGAAAGCGTGTTTGGCTATATCACGGTTTTGCCGGGAGCTCTTTCGGCTTATAGGTATATTGCTTTGCAGAATGACAATGAGGGCAACGGACCTCTAGCTCAGTATTTCAAAGGAGAAAAGCTGGAAGGAAAAGATGCGGATGTGTTCACTGCTAATATGTATCTTGCGGAGGATCGTATTCTATGTTGGGAACTTGTTGCTAAGCAAGGCGAGAAGTGGATTCTGAAGCACGTCAAGTCTTGCACTGGCGATACAGACGTTCCAGGTAAGTTCATGTTCTATTTTAGTTGTCCGCACAAGAAACGATTGGCTGACAGCTTGAACAGATAAGGTCCCAGAATTTATCAGTCAGCGGCGACGATGGCTCAACGGGGCTCTCTTTGCCGCCATTTACGCTCAGATCCATTTCAGACAGATATGGAAGACCGAGCACTCGGTTCTTCGTAAAGCCATGTTTCACCTCGAATTTATCTACCAGTTCATCAGCCTGTTCTTTATGTACTTTTCTCTTGCCAACTTCTATCTTACATTTTATTTCATTGCAGGAAGCCTGAGTGATCCGGCCGTCGACCCATTCGGCCATAACATTGGCTACTATATCTTTGTGATATTAAAGATCCTGATTACCATTTTGATTGCTGCGCAATTTATCATTAGTTTGGGAAATCGGCCTCAAGGCGCACAAAAACTGTTTATTGGCAGCATGATCCTCTTCGCGCTTACCACGGCTTATTCGACAGGATGCGGCGCATACTATATCATTATTTCAATCAAAAATAAAGGGCCAACTGGGAATAGTACGTTTGTGAATATGCTAATTTCAGTACTGTCGACATACGGACTCTATTGGATCATGTCGCTCCTGTATCTGGACCCGTGGCATATGATAACTAGTTCCGTACAGTATTTCCTACTCATGCCATCATATATCTGTACATTGCAGGTTTATGCATTGTGTAATACTCATGATGTCACTTGGGGTACGAAAGGCGATAACGAAATCCACAATGACCTTGGTGCCGCCGTGAATAAGTCTGGTCTTGGAAGAGATGTCGTCGAGGTCGAAATGCCGTCAGCTCAGCTCGATATCGATTCTGGGTACGAAGATGCACTTGCTAACCTGCGGGAAAGGAAACAAGTCGAAGATAATAAAGGTCCAAGTGAGAGCACGAAAAAAGAAGATTACTACCGCGGAATCCGAACGCGTGTTGTTTTGTTCTGGATGGTTGCGAATATGATTCTGGCGTTAGTCGTCACCCAGGCGTATGATATTGAGAATACCGGATCGAACGGCTACCTTGCGTTCATTCTATGGTCTGTGGCCACTTTGGCCATATTCCGTGGTTTTGGTTCCTTCATCTATCTGTGTATCAATGCCGTACAATATATCGCGGAGACTAAGATCCGTACGATGGAGCATACCAAGGCGTTGACATCCAAGTTCCAGCGTTAGGAGCGTTATAATTAGTTTGGATTGTTAGGAATATGTGACATTTTTTATCGATATACCATAGATCTACTTAATTTGGGATATAGTTCTTCATTGAATCAATTATACAATTTTGCTTCGTATCTTATCCATACATAATGGTTTCTATTGGTCTAGATTATATTTGATTGGGTAGCTTAGAAGTTAGGAGTCTACCCCAACCACGGAACAACCGTGCGGGTGAGAGGGTTAGGGTATACGTAGGTTGGTTAAGCATCAGCGGCCATCGTTATCGGCGGAGTTGACCGGGGGACGAAGTCGAGAGGTCAACAAGCGACTCTTAGTTGCAAAGACCATAAGCCAACAACCATCGGAAATCATCAGCCGAGGCATCAAGCGCATGCTGCGACTTGATTAGTTGATTAGTATTATGACGATGGTGTCTGAAAAAGATTACTTTAGCGTCGAGGTCGAGATGGAGGAGTCCCTTCTATCCGCCAAGGAGCAAGTGGATGCAAGGGCTAATTCAACGAAACGTGGTGAAGAACGAAGTCGACGAGAAATTTGTCGTACCAGATATCGGCGCACAAAGCAGATCATTATGCGACGAATTGCTGTTGGGCTGCTATTCGCTACGGTGATTATTCCCTGCACGATTATGCTTCCTAGTGCAAGAGACATGTGGTTACAAGTCCCGACGCGAAATCACGATGACGAGCCTAAGAAGGTAGTCGGTAATGGGATTATTGAGGACAACGCCAGATTGGAAGTGTTTCAGGTGTATAAGCGCCCGAACACTTACGGCACTCCTGTGTTTGTTAGCACCATTATGGAGCATACTTTTGCCTTCTCATATGGCCGTCCTTTCGTCGGTATGTATCATTTGGTTATGTTCCAAGGTAAATGCTAATTGGTGCATAGGTACATACAAACCAGCCGCTGTGAACTTCACGCATGTGCAATTTACATTGTCAACAACCTCAGAGGGCCGCCAATTCGACCGTCTTGCATTGGTCTTCATCGGGGACCACGAGGTCTGGCGAACATCGACCGCGGAACCAACGCTAGGCGGCATTCATTTCCAGTATACGAAAGACATGACGCAATTTCTCGCTCTTCTACAGTCTGAACAACAGTTCATCTTTGAGATGGGTAATCTAGTCGATGAAAACTACACCGGTAAATTTGCGATGACTCTCACCGCGCAGTTCTATTTCGCCCCTGAACAAGTCGAGAAGGGATCTTTCGCTGACACGATTATCCCGGTCTCAGCGCGTCGTAGCGCACAACTCAAGCCATCGCATTTCTCGTTACCTCAAGATCGAGCAGCGGTTACGCTCACTCTTCCGCGCAAGGTTCGCAGGGTTACAATGTTGGTTTCTGCGTCCGGCAACGCAGCCGAGGAGTTCTGGTACACGAACGTCGCATCGGAATTCAAGAATGCATTTCCTGACGTTAGTCTCGATGGCTATGGACCTCATAGAGAACTACAGGTCTATGTGGACGGCAGGCTTGTTGCATCGACGTTCCCATTCCCAATCATTTTTACTGGAGGTATCGCTCCTGGTCTGTGGCGTCCTATTGTCGGAATTACCGCTTATGACCTGCCCATGTACGAGATTGATCTCACCGCTGTCCTGCCACTTTTATGGGAAGGCGCGGAAGTTGAAATTAAGGTGGCATCCGGTGATGTTATCGATAACACGATTGGCCGGGACTGGATTGTTTCTGGAAATATCTTTGCCTGGACTGGGGATGCTGAGGGACAGGGTGAAATCGTCGAGTACGCTGTCGAGCCTCTCGATATAACTACCACCGGCACTTTAAGCGCGGACGGCACACAGTTGAACGTGTCATCTGTCGCTACCAGAAATGGATTGGTGAGGAGCTCCCTGCGATTCGGCGACAATGAACAGCAGGGAGAAAGCAAGCAGGAGTATTTATCTCAGTTTCATATTAAATCTCGCAATGCACAGACTTACACGAAATCTGGTCGGCGACAACGGGTGCTGGCTGAGATTTCGGGAATGGAAAGTTCTACACTACTTGGGGACCGCGAGTTTAGTTATCCGCTTGACGTTGATTCATTTTATGAGTTTTCGCCCGTGTTTAAGATTTCTGCCGAAGTTTCCCATGGCATGATTGTCGACAGGAAGAAGTCCGGGTTGAACCTGTGGACACATCAAGCTGGCCATTCGTACTACATTGGTCCAGACGAGCACGGTAATGGTCCGTACGGTGGCGGTGCAACGGAGCAAGGATATATCGAGTCCACTGGTGTTGATCAGTACTGGCGGACGGTGCGCGCCGTGAATGGCAAAGTCGTCCGTGACCTTGAGGTCTACGATGGCCTTCTCCAGGATGTGATAGACCAGCAAGTCAATGAGACGGATGCGGAAGAGATCGACGTCCTGATGCAAGGCAACAAATTTGAGGCTGCTAGGGAAAATCTGATGTTCTTTGACTGCTTGCAGGACTACAACGAGCGTGTTTTCGCTTCTACAGAATATATTAAGCCCCAGGATGATGTCGAAGTTAAGAAGTGTATCAAGCGCATGCTGGGTCGTGGTCCAGCAGTATAGCATTGGAGGCGTTGCAGAAATATGGTGTTTAATGAAGGCTATTACTGGGATTATTAGTATTGCATTGTTAATTTTTGTACTCTTTTGTCACTGGTTATGGATTTGCTCTAGTGATATGCATTGATAGGTAATATTTCTGATTTGGGTTTTTGCGGTAGTGGGTTATGATAGATCTGGCAAGTCGAATTGTATTGCTTAAGCTGTATTGGTGAATGGACATTAGACAGACAGAAATAGGGTTGAATGAAATGTTCTTTTGGGTGTTAAATCAAAATATGATTGCTGAAAATGGTGCAAATATATGGAAGAACTTTAAACAATGAGCAGAACCAGTTGCACGGCAGCGATGCCTGGCAAGCCTCGCTTAAGCAATGTAACTGAACGCTCGGCGCCGGCGCATCTCTTTGCAAGACAGTACCTGCCTACGCCCCGCCTGTAACCCTTTTCCCGCTCCCGAACAATCAGTGCTTTTAGCTTTTAGCAACAACGACCCATTGACTATCACAGTACCCACAATGGATTCACTAACGCGGATGGAGTACGCGGATAGAATATTAGTATGTAATTCATATATGTTGTGCGTGAATCTGGTGAGCGAGTGACTGTGGTGATAGAACGGCTGATTGAGTTTGGAAGGTGTTCCCCGGTAAATCCGGAGCACCGAACTGCTGTGGCTATAGCCATAATTACGATTGGCATACTCGGACAGATTTGCACAATTAAAGAACCATGTTGCTAATTAATACGTGTGTTTAGTCCTCGTTGCCGCCCGCGGAAGCCGTCACTGTTCTCCGTGACAGACTAGGGTCTGCCAGCCGGGCTAACGAAGAAATTGCAGAATGGATCGACGAACGTTATCGTATCGAGCAGCAATACGCAAGCGCCCTTGCGCGTTTATCGTCCCGTTCGATTCCGCCTGACATTGCCACTGCAGGTTTGGGCACGTTTGTCGAGGTGTGGTCCAAGTTCGTGGAGTCTACTTCGGCACAAGCCGGCGCGAGCCAGTCGTTCGCGAATAAGTTGTCGGCAGATATTGTTGGACCCCTCAGAGTATATGCGAATGCGAATCGGGAATGGGCGGAGATGCGTGCAATACAAGAGAATTTAGCGAGTGTTGCGAGGGAGATTGAGAGTGCGGAGGACAAAGTTGAGAAGTATAAGAAGAAAGGATCGTCCAAAATTTCTGGCGCGCATCAGAACGTGAATAATGCGGTCGCCGAGTGGGATTCCCAGGCACCGCTTGTATTTGAGAAGCTACAGGGGATCGATGAGGCGAGATTGGTGATGCTGAAGGACGTTTTGACGCGGTACGAAACCTCCGAGGTTGATAAGGCGCAGCGAGTTGTGTCACTTTGTGAGGGAAATTTGAACTCGTTGCTGTCATTTGATTCACAGGACGAGATCAAGGTGTATGCTCTCCAGATTCAGACGAACGGCGTAGCACGTACCGCGAGAACATCTTCCAGACACGCACCGCCTCCAGCTTCACCTATGCACGAGACTGCGTCCTCTGCGTCGACTGTCCAAAGTTCGGTAGCCGTTGCCTCGCCATCGGGCAAGCGACGCACGTCAGTCGCTACTGTAGACACAATCACGAGCAGCCCAAGTATGTTGATGATGTGAAGTTCATGGATGTGACACTGACAAGTCCAGATTCTTCCAGGTCCAAGTTCAGTCGCATGAGTACTATACTACGACCAGGTAAGAGTGAAGGCAGTCGACGGGGACTGTTTGGCCATAAAGACAAAGACAAGAACAAATACCGTGAACAAATCGATGTGTCGCCTGTTCGCGAGCCATCGCACATGTCGACTGAGACAGCATCTATTGCATCGAGCAGGTCACGGTCGTCCCGTCCGGAGCCCCCGCCATACCGGACTACGAGCGGCGCGGTGCCCGTCCTGTCATCCCCAGCAACACAGGCCCCCGGTTCGGCAGTGACATCGCCTCAGTCAGCGGCGCCATTCGTTGTCACGAATGGCAACGGCTACATTGAGGACCCTGATGCGATTAACGTTATCGGCACTGTCGACCATTCTGACCGACCTACACCGGCCGCGCCGCTTCCATCACAGTTGACTCAGCCAGTTCCTGCGTCGCAGCCGCAACCACAACAGCCGCAGGTCGATTCAGAAGGTTTCTCGATTCCGCAGCCGATCTCGAAAGACTCTGCGCTAGCGTCATTGGAAGACGATCTGACTGCATATCACGACCAGCAGTCGACCATCAACGTCGACATCCAGTCACAGACAATCAAAGACGAACGAGACGACGCACAAGCGGCCGTTGAACGTGTTGCGGCGTCGTTACGTTCGCGGCCAACGATTTCTGGACGGTCGATGAGAGGTCGGCGGGGCGAGATTCAGAGCAAGTTGATTGCGCCAGGTACGGAAGTGGATGTGACGCCGCCCGCACATGGTGTTCCGCCCCCACCGCCGCCACATAGAGGTGAGCATACAGTGCCTGCCTCATCTGTCGTGCCGATTGAGGAGGAGACGGCGACTGTACCTGCAGAGATTGTTCAGCCCGTGGAGAGTGTGTCCGAACCAGAAATGGCGTTTGACAATGTCGTCGTGGAGCCTAATGAGACTGCTGAGAGAGAACCGATCGTGAAGAAGGCGAGAGAACCAGAAGCTGAAGAGCAGAAAGTTGAAGAGATGATCGAGCCGATACCGCCGACTGAATCCATTGTGGTAGCATCACCTCCAGTTTTATCGCCATTGTCTACGGATACATCTGCGACGCAAAAAGGTGTTGAGATGGGCCCCGAATCGGCTGTTACTTCGGAGCAATATTACTCGACGAGCTCGGCTACGCCATTCACGCCGACTACGCCGCAGGAGTATTACTCGCCGATTGCACAGCCGTTGCAGCAGGCGCCGGTTGCGCAGCGGATGGAATCTACGACGTCGACCATCACGTCGCCGACATCGAGCACTAAGGCTGCCGCAGAGCATCCTCAAGAATCGATTGTGCCCGGACTGTCGAGCAGCATTGTCGAGACCGTGCATCTTAGCTTACAGAACGGGGTACCGACGCGGGCGTTGATAGTCGGCGAGATTGCGTTGTCGTTTTCATCCACGACCACAACGTCACCGTCACTAGCTCCTCTGCGGTTGACGAATACGTCTGGACTCGCCCGGGTGATGCCGAACCAATCTCTCCTAGTGCCGTCTGAAAGTGCGGGCGAGTACATAGTGGACGCGGCGGCGTTATCCAGCGCGCCGGCCATTGCGTTCAAATATTCAATTACGTCGCCATCGTATGCGCCGATAATTGTGGACCCCATCTGGAAATTCGAGGCGCACCAGACGTCTGTGATGCTATATTACTTTTTGAATCCAGACTTCCCAGTGGATGAGCTGGTGGTGTCGGACTTTAGTATCGAGGTCGCAATTGAAGGCGCGCGGGCGACAACATGCCGGAGCAAACCGTCTGGCGTGTTTGATCAGGAGACGGCGAAACTCAGCATTCCGATCGCCGGAGAGGGGCACGAAGTGACGTTGCGCAAAGGCGACGAGAAAGTTCAGGTACTGGTGCGCTTTTTGAATGAAGGCCTCGCGAGGGAACCATCGTCTGGCGGCGTGGTGGTCAAGTTTCGGTATTCACCGCCCGAGGCAATGGACGGTGTTTGCGTCGAGGTATTGGACGTTGGCAAGAAGGGCGGGGAGGAGACAGACGATCCTTTTGCGGACGAGGCTGCAGCGGAGGCGGAGTGGAGTTTGGTGCCTGTTGTGCGGAGTGTAGTTGCGGGACAATATTTTGCCGCTGCGAGTGGTTAGAGTTGTGTGAGGGGGTGTATTACTTTGTATTGTTAGGAAGAGAGGAATTTTGAATACTGTCGTGTCTAAAATACAATACAATACAATACAATACCAATACCAATTTTTTCGACCCAACCAAAACCCATGGAATAACATTGCGAAAGTACAAATGACCAACCAACAAAAGACGCCGAAACTAACAAAAATGCGTAACAATCCCCACACAGACCAGAAAATGTACAATGCACTGCCATGAGCTTAGAGTATAGGATGAAAATGCACATGATCTACAGCCATTACGCGATAATGAAATTTAACAATCATCGGGAACCATTTCGAAGCTGTCATCGGGAGCGGTCAATTTGGTTTTCGATGATGAAGAGTTCGAGGAGCCCCATCTCCTCATGACGGACTTTAGCGCACTGCCGAAAGAGAAAGTGCTGTTTGGAGACAAAGAGGCGGTCGAGGTAGGCGTGCTGACCGCGCTAGCGGTTGTCATAGTCGTTGACACGCTGTCGTTACTGGCGGTCGAATCGACGCTCTTGCGCGGCGCGTCCTGGACAGCTTGACCTTGTTTGCGGCGCGGGAAGAAGCCGAGTTTGTTTAACGGAATCGCGCAGATTTCGACTTCGCCGACGCTTTCGACGATGGCCCAGCCGACGAGATCAGCGGCAGCGGGCACGCCGGATTTGTCTGATTTTGCGCCTGCGTTCGCGCGGAGATGGAACTGCATCTGGATGCCGCACTTGTCGACGGGAAGCAGGAGGACGGCACGCGACTGGATAGTGTCGTGTGGCCAGAGTCTGTTTGCTTGCCGGAGAGCCTGGGCGTCGATACGGTATGTGAAGAGGATGGAGGGGAGCGTATCGGTCGGCTTGACGGGGTGAATGTAGATCAGCGCGTGGTCGGGCTCGACTTGTGGCGACGGAGTCGTGACTGTTGTGGACTTAACCGGCGACTCTATGGGGACGGAGTCGTGTCTGCGGGCGGCTGTTTGGAGTTGCCAGAATAGCTCGGCGTTAGCGGCGCGGCTGTGGGACAGGAAGCGGAGCTGCGCGGAGGCGGAGTACTGCGCGAGGTCATCTGCGACGGGGACGATGTCGTGCTGGACGTCGAACGTGTCCTCGTTTTGATCTACAGCGGGTTGGAGGCCTGTGGAGGGTGTTGCCAGTGGATCGAGGATCGGAGACGTCGAGAGCTGTTGCCCAGGAGACGACGAGCGGTGAGGCCGAGACCGCGAGGACGAGATGGGCGCAGCAACGACGGCAGACATTGTAGTAGTGAAGAAGAACAGAGATGTTGTGGTGGTGACTGAGGACAGATGAGTAGGAAGTAAGCTAATCAGGACAGGATCCCGTTAAGTACAGTTGTTCTGTCTGCAACATGCGCACCGCCACATGTAAAAAATGCCAAAGGGAAATTGTCCACACAGACCAACGAATCACAGGCCGGCAGCATCGGAGATATTCATCGCTGAATATGAAGTACATACCAAAACCTTCGCAGACTCTCTGTATATGTTATTATTAACAAAGAGCATACATACAAATGAAGACGCAGCTTCCTTGCTGTGGGGGTGAGTGCAATCTTCAGATCTTCACAGCGACAATGAGTGGATCACAGCAATGTGTGGCTGTGAAATCACACTCCTCGTATCGAGAGTTGTCGGAAGCGGGCATGCGCTAGCCTAAGGAAGTAAGAGTCTACGAGCATGTGATTCAGTGCGGCGGTGCAAGTCACATCAGGCAGATTCATTACTTGACTGATTCTTATCAACGAGGATGAGTGAAACCCTTTACCCTCACCTCCTTTTCCCCCTCCGCCCGCCGCAACAACGCTTCCTCGAAGCTTTTTCGATGCCATTGTCAGGTATTGGTGTACACGAATTAGTAGTAGTAGCAACAAGATTGCAAGGCATTGCATTGACCAGTGCCAGACGACTGGTGTTGTGCTGGTGATAATCTCGGGGTCCTAACTTTCCTGTAATTCCACATCGACATTCGTTATCTACCCCTGAGTACTCTGCCTATGACGTTCCCGTGCACTTAATTTCCGCCGTTCAGTCCATCCAACTTGTATCGAACACTTTAGCAATTATACTGATCTCGTCAATCTGCCGAATATACATTCTCCCATATTGTACTACAATCCTCAGTCATAACCTCTGCAGCACAGATTTATCCGTGACATGATGTCACTTGACGTCGTCGCTGTCGGTAGGTAAACACCGGAATATGCATGACATTCTCTAAGTAGTAAAACAGACGACCGTGATACAACCACCATAGTAGACCCTTTCTCATAATTAATTACGCACTATCGTACAATTCCTACCATCATCCGACTAAACCGACATCTTCATCTGAATCTTGCCATATGGATTATACCCAACCACTTCAAAATCCTCAAACTTAAAATCGTCTATGTTAGTAACATCCCGCTTGACAAACAACTTGGGAAACTCCCTTGGCTCGCGCTCGACTTGCTTCTTCATTGCGTCGACATGATCGAGGTACACGTGTGCATCTCCTAAGCAATGCACAAATTCGCCCGGTTTCAGTCCACACACAGTGGCAACCATAATCGTCAGCAGCGCATAGCTCGCGATATTAAAAGGCACGCCCAACCCCATGTCTGCCGAACGCTGATACAAACAACACGATAGCTCGCCCTGCGCTTCCGGCCCGTTCGGATACGACACGTAAAATTGGGCGAACATATGGCACGGCGGAAGCGCCATCTTCTGCGCGTCAGCCGGATTCCACGCAGTAAGGACTAACCGGCGGTCGTATGGCTTATTCTTAATATTCCATATCAGCTCCCGCAGCTGGTCCACGCCTTTACCCTCATAATCTGTCTTGGCATTAATATACTCAGCACCAAAGTGCCGCCACTGGAACCCGTACACTGGACCAAGATCCCCGACCTCGCGATGACTGAGCCCGACGCTGTCGAGATATTCCCGCGATCCGTTGCCATCCCAGATGTGAATACCTTTCGCTGATAAATCAAGCGCGTTCGTACTCCCCGACACGAACCACAATAGCTCATGGACAATTCCCTTTAAAAACACCCGCTTGGTGGTCAACAGCGGGAACCGGTTATCCCGCAGAGAAAAGCGCATTTGTGGTGGCGCGAACAAGGCGAGCGTGCCTGTGCCGGTGCGGTCAAGTCTTTTCTCGCCAGTCGACAGGATTTGCGCGCATAGCGACAGATACGCTTCTTCATCTGGATTTGGCGAACGTTTCGGCTTCACAGTCAGTGAGAGTGACGCGGCGACGTGCGACGTTGGCGGAGATGACGGCGGAGAGGTGAGCGCATCCTCGCTGTTGTTTAGAGACGACGCGGATGAGTACGGCGACATGACGTTGGAACAATTCGACTTGATCAATTTATTTCTTCAATTCACCGCTGCAGGATTCACCACAATGGAAGTTCGACAAAGACGATGCACAATACGCGTGACAGGAGTAGGCTCTTAGAAGAGATACTAGTCAGAACGCGACGAAGACGACGGCAACCGGCACTTTCTGTTAAAAACAAAATTCTTGCGCACGAAAATGTGGAACCCTTGCCCACGTCCTTAACGCGACGCGTACTTGACGCGCTCTCCGAGTCCAGTGAGACTCTTATCTTTACAAATTGTCCATTTGACAATATCTGCAAATTGATTAATAGTGATGCGTTACTGGCTAAATATAACGATAATTGATTAAGGCACTTTAAGATTTTTTGGAGACTTTGCTAAGCTCTTGCACGCTGCAAAGCGACGGGAGACAGATAAGGACTTAAATTCGCCATAACAGAATATAATGTCTAACACTTCATGCGCAACAGTTTGATATTTACAGCTTTTACAGTATATACGATTCATACTCCAAGGATATATGGTAAGTGAATGAACAGTATACCCTAACCCGCCACTGCTTTGTGGCCGTATCTGGCAAGTCCCAACTCCCGTAAGAACTTACCCGGCTTCAAAACTCCCAATCGCAAAAAAATCTTTCTAGCTCGGCAAATTATCAATACGTTGATTTTGTTAGCGACACCTGTTACATTGGCGAAGAGAAATGGGTAAAACGCAGAAAAAGTTCGGCAAAGGTCGGTTAGATCAATACTATCGTCTTGCCAAAGAAAAAGTATGTACAGAGATTACGATGGGCTCCTCGTTCATGACTAATGATCTGTAGGGATATCGTGCTCGTGCTGCGTTCAAGATTCTACAGATTAACCAGAAATATGGCGGATTTCTAGAAAATTCAAAAGTCGTTATTGATCTTTGTGCCGCGCCTGGTGTAAGCTTTTTTGTGCGTTGCTTGTTGAAGTATACTGATCGATATAGTCGTGGTGTCAAGTCGCCGCTAGTTTATGCCCTGTTGACAGTTTGATTGTCGGCGTGGATCTGGCCCCGATTAAACCTATCCCGAAGGTCATCACGTTCCAGGAAGATATTACGTCTGACAAATGTCGCGCGCAGCTCAGGCAACATCTGAAAACGTGGAAAGCGGACTGCGTGTTGCACGACGGTGCCCCGAATGTCGGTACGGCATGGGTCCAGGACGCTTACACCCAGTCCGAACTTGTGCTGCAATCCCTCAAGCTCGCTACCGAGTTCCTCGTGCCGGGCGGCATTTTCGTGACAAAAGTCTTCAGGTCGAAGGATTACAATAACTTGTTGTGGGTGTTTAATCAGCTGTTCAACAAAGTCGAGGCAACGAAACCGCCCGCCTCGCGAAATGTATCTGCCGAAATTTTCGTCATGTGTAGAGGGTTTAAGGCGCCGAAGCGGATCGACCCAAAGTTTTTGGATCCGAGGGCCGTGTTTGAGGATTTGACTGACCCGACACCGAATTACGAGGCTAAAGTGTTTAATCCGGAGAAGAAAAAGAGGAAGAGAGACGGCTATGAGGAGGGAAATTATACACAGTTTAAGACAATGTCGGTGTTGGACTTTGTTAAAGGGAACGATCCGATTGCGTCGTTGGGGTCCATGTCTGAATTCAAGTTTGAGATTCCAGAGGCCTCTACAGAACAGCCAGTCGAAAAGGAGCAAGCAGAGCAGCACGAGAAGCCTGCTACGTTGGAAGAATTACGCAACGAACTCAAGACGGTCAAGAAATTAGAGGAGACATCGAGAGAGATTAAGGAGCTCTGCAGGGACTTAAAAGTTCTTGGCAAAAGAGATTTCCGGCTCCTTCTCAAGTGGCGGCTGATATGCCGCTCGGCGCTTGAATTAGATAAAAAGGAGGTTACGCCGGAGCCTGAGCAAGATCCGACGGCGAACATGACCGAGGAGGAAAAAATTGAGTATGAGCTCCAGCAATTGCAGGATAAGGAAGCCGGGAGACGGAAACGCGAACGCCGGAAGAAGAATGAGCAGCGGCAGAAGGAGATCACGCGCATGCAGCTGGGTATGCTGAATCCGGTTGATATCGGCATCGAGGCGGCGCAGGTTGGTAGTGATTCGCTTTTCAGCTTGAAGGAGGTCGAGAAGAGCGGACAGCTCGAGACGCTCGCAAAGGGTAAAATGAACGTCATTGTCACGAACGAGGAAGCAAAGAAAAAAGAGGTCGAAGAAATCGAGATTGGCGAGAACAGCGACGAGGAGGCGGACAGACTTGAGGACGAACTGGATGTCATGTACGAGCAGTATCAAGGGCGACGAGCAGAGAATGATGCCAAGTATCGGGCCAAGAAAGCCCGCGAAGAACAGTCCGACACTGAATGGACTGGCTTTGAAGAACTCCGGTCCGAGTCCGATGACGAGGACAATGACGATGGGATCAAGTTGGACGAAGATTATCAGTCTTCTTCTGGTTCAGAATCTGAGGATGACCATCCGCAGCCTAAGAACCTTAAATTACTGACGGAGTTGGAAGACAATAATGTTAAGATTAATGGTCTGAGTAAGACCGCGCACAAGTTTTTTGGCCAGAGCGTGTTCAAAGATATCGATGGTTTAGATTCGGGGAGTGACTCGGATGAGACGATCAATAAAATTGTCGAGTTGCGAAAATCGCAATACAACCAGAAAGGCGAATCCGGTGGTGACAAGAACAAGGCCGTCTCCGACAACGATGACAAGAACTCATTTGAGATCGTCAAGGAAGTCAAGGAGCCAAATCAGAAGTCCTGGAGTGACAATGACAGCAGTGATGATGAAATGGATGATAAAGAACATACTGGTCCGAATATCGATATCATCACAGCTGAAGCCATGACGCTTGCTCATCAGCTTGCTCTTAAAGAGAAATCCAAGGCGGACGTGGTAGACGAATCGTACAATCGGTACTCTATGCGCGACCGCGATGGCCTCCCGCAATGGTTTTTGGACGACGAAGACCGGTTCAGTAAGCCTATCCGACCGATCACCGCCGAGGCAGCCGCGGCTATCAAAGCGAAATTACGTGCTCTTAACGCCCGGCCTATCAAGAAGGTTGAAGAAGCCAGGGCCCGAAAGAAGATGAAAGCGGGTCGGCAGCTCGAGAGATTACGCAAAAAGTCTGATATCATTGTTGAAGATCCTAATAAGTCTGAGAAAGAGAAGGCAGAAAGTATCCAGAAGCTCATGCGCAAGGCGTCAAAGAAGACCACAAAGCCACAGGTTAAAGTTGTTGTCGCTCGTGGCGCGAACAGAGGTATTATGGGTCGTCCGAAGGGCGTCAAGGGACGATATAAGATGGTGGATGGGCGCATGAAGAAGGAGATGAGAGCATTGAAGAGAAAGGCTAAATAAGTAATGTTGCACTGTGGTAGATGTTACGTTTGATTTGTGAGTTTTGGTGGCATGGAACTGTAGCATTATGTAGATATATCTTTATATTGCAGGTTGCGTATTGCATAATATGTATAAACCAACAAATCAGCTTCTCTCCAAATTCCGGAATGCTCACTTGTTTGACGATTGTTCTCATATCGGACTCATCCAGCAATCAATGTGCCGTGTGATCCCGGATGACGTAGATGGTACATCCGCAGTACATTGCGTCAATATCTATGATAACTACCTTGTGTAAGCCATTACGTGTTTCGAAATCACGAGAGAAACCTCCTACGGGTCAGTGAGAAGTTGTCTCTACTGGCTGGATGAGTTGCTGCTGCCTACTACTGTGCAGCAAGCTTTCCTTGGTAATACGCTGTAGTAGGTATTTTCATACACCCATATCTGCGTCTTCTCTCCCCATTCAAGGTCATGCGCTATCTGCTGCGTATAATTCGCAGCCCTCTATGACTGCTGATGTGGACTGCTTCGTCTTAACCTGGTACTGCTGCTGCTGCTGGGATGTACAGCTTTGGCGGCCCGAGAGAGTACTTCAGTGACAAGTGCATGACTATGTTAATCGTACAAAGGTCAGTCAAAGATATCACTAAGTTGAACTAGACATGCCGACAGTATTTACTATTATTGCTGTAGCCTATACCAAATATATTACTATAGTTATATGAAGAAAAATGTAGGTAATCAATTTAGACCAATATTAAAAATAACATTATGCACAGTATAATACAATAAATAAAATAAAATAGTAGATAGCATACCGTAACACCATTCGTATAACTCCAATCATATAACTCCAAAGCAAAATACGATAAATACCAAACCCCTGTACACCAATTTCGTCGCCTAACCAAGCTGGATTCCTATATATATTATTGAATTATAAAAAATATCGTCACACGTCCTCCATGCGAATGTCGTCGACGTCTTCGTCATCTGGATTGGATTCCGACCGAGCAGGCGACAATGGCGATAATGGTGATTGGGAAGGCGACATTGATGACACCTGCCGGCTCGAGTTTGAGATGCTGGCGAGCCCTGAGCTTAGAAGGGAGGATGTTGGCGGATTAGCTGAGGACGAATACGGCGCGACACGGGCTAACCCTGCCGGTGAACCGGTTGTAGTAAAGCCGGGTTGTTGCTGGGTGTACCTCATTTGTCGATGCCAGGGCCAGCTCTGTGAAGATGTGTTGTAGGCGCTGGAACTCAGGCTACCGACGGACAGCCCGGAGCCAAGAGATGGGGACGTCGAGGGCAGCGGGAACTGAAACTCTTCGTCGGCGAGGAGCATGGGTGTGACTGGCCCGAGCGGCGATCCAACGGGCATGAGATACGGCGTCGCGTCGGACGATTGCGCCGATTGGCTCGCTTGCTGTTGCTGCAGTTGTTGCTGTGATGGCTGGGCAGCGTACATTCTGTTCACACTCGCGCTTGAGACGAAGCGTGGTGGAGAGGGCATGCTCATGTTGAACGCTGGGTTGCGGGACTTCATCTGGTTACGCTGGTAAGAGGCTGATGACTGTGACGCGGCGAGCAGTGGGGGTGGGGATGGGGATGGGGTCGTGACAGTCGTTGAGGACGACGAAGGCGTGACGTTCGTCGAGGTGGATGCGAGGATAGGTGAAGATGCGAGGAGCAATGGCGACGGTGCTTCCCGCGAGGCAACTTGCATCTGCTGGGAAGAGTTATGCGCGCCGAGAATGGTACCAGGAGCTGCAGCGAGAGCGAGAAGGGCAGGCGACATGGGTGTCGTCGGCGAGGCAGATGGTGTTGAAGCAGCAGATGAGAGCGCGAGAATGAGCGGTGAGCAGCGCGGAGACGATTTAGAAAAGGTGACCGGAGGTGACATTATCGCGGACTCCCCGAATCTCTGCGTCGATCACGATTTGAGCAGTAGTGCCGACCAGTTGAGACACGAACAGCAGCAGACGAACGGCGGATTGCAACAAAATTTGACAGCTTATGTGGATAATTGACGGCAATGGCGGCAAATAGCGTAAAATATTTGCGCGCACGCGATCGACAACAGTTCCGCTCAAGAACATCGAGCTCAAAAGGGAAGTTACCCGGACTAATAACTCCCACTCATTGCGCCGTAAACCTATTCAGCTTTGGCGCATTATGGGTGAAGTCGAATTGCCTTGAGCAGCTGCGAACTGGAAAATTTACGGTATATCTGCGACTGGTAGGACTGCTGCTAGCAGTGCTGAAGATGGAAGCTACGATATAAACGTGATCAAATTTGCCCATGTTCGGTAATGCAATACAACTGACTATTACATATAAATAGCATTTGTTGGTCCTGGCTGGTTGCCGCGTATAGCCGAGAGGGGGCAACACTCTAATAGATGATGTCATAAGGCTAACCGTAGGCTTATGTGTTGTTTTCCCGACTGTGGAATGTACGCGATGCAAACAACAGGCTAAATATTCAATTCTGTCGACCGCAAACGTTGGCTGTCTTCCATTCGACGTTGGCAGGACGACACAAACAGCATTCCTCTCGCCAAGTTGCCTTGACGGTCTCATGACCAGCAGTGTCTGGCCAGATTGAGTAATATATTATGGGACAGTAACATGCTAATTATGGAGTTACAAATTTGCTTCACTGCGAGATTGGGGGAACAATTTACAAATCATTCGGCGCGATCTGCTTTGGTGCTGTTGGGCCCTGAATTATAATTACCTTGAATTGGTCGAAAGACATTAGTTACTTTATGGAATGTAAGCAACAGGTCCTCGTTCACAAATTCACATGAGCATGACTCTCCGTACGCATCTCGTGCTGTAATATGCGCAGGTGACAGTAATCCCCGTACATCTATCTACACTACGTCCGAGGCAACGAAGTTCCCCACGTTGGCGATTGCTCCGGCTTGCCTCAACCACTAGTATCACCGCACCTTCCCTCGCGCTGTCGCATCTGTAGCAACCTGGTGGGAGTTGGCCTCGTCGAGATAATTGTGTTTGCGTGCTACTGCCCCAATGAACTACGCTCCCCGTACCCTCCGCGAGTTCTCCGCGCTCAAAGACATTCTCTACGGGAGCGACGATGCCACGTCCCCTTCCTCGTCCCACGACAGCAGCGGAAGCAAAGAGTCACGGAAGGATCACATAACCGATAAACTTCTTGAACGACTATTTGCGTCCGCGCTACCTGCTGCCGATGCCGTGAACGGCGGATCGATCATGACGGACGTCGCGGAGCGGCTTCAGGACCAAAAAAACAGACCGGCTTTCTCGGTCCCGGTAATGGCACGAAATTTCAGTCGGTTGAATGCGAGGTCAGGCAATGCTTTAGCTTGTACATTTATTTCTTGCTAACTGAAAGTGTCTACAGAATCGGTGTCGTGTTTAGACTGCAGTACAAAATCCTGCGCATTCTGATATGGCGGAATCCCAACCACACGTTCTCAGCTTTGGCTATCTACTCATTTCTATGTCTGTATCCATTCTTGCTGATCCTATTTCCTGTCGTGGTCGTCTTGTTGGGCTTCATGGTCCCCGCTTTCGTTCAGCGGCATCCGCCGCCACCATCGCCGCTGCCATCCTTCCCGGTACCATCAGAGGGCCCACCACTAGCTGAAGCGCGAGAGCTGCGACCAGTACCAGAGCTCTCACGTGATTTTTTGATGAACATGCGCGATATTCAAAACGCCATGGACGACTTTACACGCGCGTACGACAGGATCGTAGGGGCGCTGACCAAGCCCACGAACTTCAAGGACGAGCAATACTCCTCAGCCGTCTATCTCGCACTTCTAGCTGTCGGTGCGGTTATGTTCATGATCTCTCCGTACTTGCCTTGGCGCCACATCTTGCTCGTCTGGGGTTGGGCGGTTGTAACCATGGGACATCCCAAGGCGCGACGCATAATCAAATCTTCGCACGACATGTATGTGTCTCCTCGCGAACACCAGTTATCGAACCTTTTCGATGCTTGGGTGCAGAAGGATATCGTGTTGGACGAACTCCCGGAGCAACGGCACGTCGAGATCTTCGAGCTCCAGCGACAGAAGAACTCGGACGTGGACGAGTGGGATGATTGGTTGTTTAGTGCGGCTCCATACGACGCGCTTAGTCCCCAGCGCGCATCGAAGCAGCGACCGCATGGTGTCCACTTCTTGGACGAGGTTTTACCGCCGGTTGGTTGGAAGTTCGCACAGAACTCAGCCTGGAAGCTGGATTTGCGACCGGCGGAGTGGGTGCTACAGCGCTCTGTTGTCGGCGCAGATTTAGATAATAATTCGAAATGGGTATACGATACAACCCTGTCCGGATGCAGAGGCGAATGGAGACGGCGACGGTGGTTGCGGGTGTGCGAGCGACACTCGGCTGGAGAAGAGTAAATAACGTTGCGTGTCATTGCGATTGAATTATGGTTGAAGGCTGTATGTGGGTAGATCATGACGGTTTTGTACTGTATGGGCTTGTTTTATTGCAGGTTGGGAGCTGGACCGGAAAAGTTGTAAATATAGTACATGCTTATATTATTGAGTTATTCGCATTTTATCCATTCCCACCTTAATTGGTATTATTATACCTGCTACATGCAATCTACCGCGGAACTGGCTCAGTCCCGTGGGACTTACCATCATACAAATAAAACGAAGAACGAAGGATGAACCAGCTGACGTGCCGTATTATTGGCGCTCTTATGACATAAAATAACATGTTACAACTATAGAAACAATTAGTCTACTGCGCAAAGGGTCCTTGTGCATCTTTGGGTGATATGTATATTGAGGAATAACTGATTCGTCAGGTATAGATGGTCGTATTGTGTATAGTTCAACTGTAAAATGAGCTATAATGGCTGAATCTACAGCAAGTTGCACCAGATCTGCTATGCTCTTGGCTTTGGACGTAGTGTGAATTTACTTATAAAAGACATACGGGATCGATGTATCAGAGAAGTGGTTACATTTTTCAATTTTAGTTTTATCCAATTCTAGTGACGGGGAATGCATCAATCTAAGCCAAAGTAGTGCGTTTGCATCTGCAGGAGTTACGAATTCCGCGTCCCTAGTCAGAGCTGAAGTATCAAAGTGTATACCATTTCGTCTCGAGGACTTCTTGACCGCCTTGGTGAGCTTCGACACTCGTTTGATGGCTTCCGTCACCTTCCTTTTCTATTGCGAAGATTTAGGAGCCTAAATGGTGGCAAGGGTCTCTTGCCTTACAAGTGTTCACCTCTCGGCGTTTCTAAGACGTTTACAGTCCCGGTGACGTGACCTTCGGAGCGTTATTGAGCGCGTGCGATGAGCGCAAACTCCCCAGCGGCATCTGCAAATACTAGGACGACATCCAGAGCCGCATCCCGGACACTATGTGGAATACCCTCACTCTGACTTGCAGTGACATATTTATGCCTGCTTCTGCAGGGCATCTGCAATATCTCAGGCGTGCAACATTTCAATATGTCATCGTCGTCCACCTGTGTCCGACGTACTCTCGTCGATGACATCACACTTCTACTCCCTCAATGAACACCACTAACACCATCGTCCGGCGGCCTCGTCAGCATCATCGTCCTCCGGTCCGTCATTTCGGAACATAACTTCCGCTGACCTCTTGTCAGACTTTCGAGTCGACGAGGAATATTCCGCAGACTTTTCCCCCGAATCATTCACGAAGCGACTCTTCTTCCCCAGCTACACCGCGGCACCCGCACAAACACCACTCTTGGCATGCTGTCAATTTGCATTGGCGCCTATGGGACAGCAGGTTTCGTTATCCTGTGCACCAAAATAATGGGGTGTCAATCAATTATAGTCATTTACGGACGCGTTTGCGCCTCGATATTGGCGTCGCTCTCCCTGCCCCAGTCAACTGTCCCAACATGTATACGATCTTGGTGATTACCATAGAGGTGATAGTGACAGTATAGCCCAACAATGTTTGTTTTTCAGTGTACAACGCTCAGACGTTGGATTTTAGAGCGGAGATCTTCAGCAAAGGAAATAAAAGAGCAATTCCCGCGCGGTAGTACTCGATTTGTAGTTGGGCGAGTAAACTTTTTGATTGACACAATCTCAAAGTTCATCCAGTGAAAATGAATGTATAACGATGTGAAATCTTGAAAGCTCTCCGAGATTGTCTAATTTGTCTGCATCAACAGCAAGTCAAGCGCGAATTTATTATGCACTTTGGCGCCTGGTATCATACCAAGTACTACCAGTTCTCTTGTATCATACTGCCATATGGGTGGTGAAAGTATGTGAGTTGATGTTTAATAGCTCATCACTTCTTACACCACGAAGCACTTTTTGTTAAATTTCAGAAAATACAAATCTCCGTAAGCGTCGTAACCGCCGTAACCGCGAACGGCTAAAACATCATATGATTTGCAAGCCAAAAAGACGCATAATCAGACCCACCGGGCAACCCAATTACTCCTGGTCGAGGTTCTTGAAGTTGTCGACAGTGAACCAATGCAGCTTCTTGCTGTTATAGACCGACGCGGTTGGCTTCAGTTCTTCCTAGAATATCTGTCAGCATAATGAAATGTAAATCAGGATCTGAAATTGGCGTACACTATTCCAGGCCCCCTTGAGTGTTCCGGCGATAACAATCTTGTTGCCGGCGAAGGGCTTGGGCTGTCTGTACAAGTTTGTACCGCAGTTGGAGCAGAAAGTGCAGGGGACCGGCTCACCGGAGTCCCCTTTGTAGGCCCAAGATTTGAGATATTCTTTGCCCTTGGTGATCTTGTACTTGTCGTCGGGAACCGGGTATACCGGGCAGAAGGCACCGTATCTGATCTTGCACTCATCGCAGTGGCAGAGGATGGCGCCGTCAGGCTGGTCGATTTCAGCGTCGAATTGGATGCTGCCGCAGTCGCAGGATCCGTTGTAGGAAGGCATTGTCGGTGAATACTCGATACGTTATATTGATGGTCGTGCCGACATTTGAGTCAAGGCATTCAGCTGGTTTTATATGTGTATAAGTTTAGGCTTGGCGAGTGACGTAGATGCATCGCCGTTCATATCGGTGACTTCAGTGCAGTGTCCGGCAAAACCTGACCTCCAAATCTCGATCGAGTTAGGAAAGAAGACTTAGCATTAAGTCCGTGGACGAGCGACGATGGTGACGCTGAGCCGCAGGCAAATCTTGGCAGTGATCAGCGATTGTGAATGCATGTATCTGCCGCTTGAGGAGGAAAATCACCTTTGCTGACTAGAACAGCCTTGGATATCTTCTCAAAGTAAGGCTCACGCGAAGCAGGGGGTAGAGACTTCAAAAATTAGGGCCAATGCTTATCGTAGTAAGGTCGAGCAGTAAGCAGGCGTGACGTCATCATTCACTTCACGAAGTCCCAACCAATTAAATGCTCTTTTAAACCTGGCTTGCTCATATATTAGTTATTTCTGACCAGGATATTAGGAATCCCACCGTAAATTATATTATTCTTATTATTCTAATTGACACTGCGACCATTGACTGTTCTGTAATGTACCACCATTCTGGAGGCTACCAGCACTAACCGATATTAATTCAATTGTATACACTGGCATATTTTAGTCTCTCCTTGTCCTTTCTTCAAAGAATAATGCTATAGATTCAAAAAAAATTAGGTGGAAGGAACGATAAACCAAACAATAAAAGCTCAAAAAGTTACTGCCCCCTAGCGGAGTTGAACCGCTGACCTCAGCATCTCACAGAGAACCATACAAGTGCTGCGCTCTACCAACTAAGCTAAAGAGGCTAACGACGCATACACTGATGCCGTAGAGAAGATAAAGCTCCTGTGACATCCCTTACCCTTGCTTACGCGACCTCCACCTATAGCACGAAACGGTTAGGTACGGGACCTCCGGCGGTAGGATAGTCTTTCTGTCATGCTTTCTTCCTTAAGGTCGTTCTATTTTCTTTCTACTTCGTCAGCATGTATACAATAAAGTTATAAACAGGGACGCTGCTTTACATGTGCAATTCGTTTAAGCTCATAATGGATATAGTACTAATACATCGGCTTTCTCAATCACAAAAAAAAAAAATTTGCCCTGACTCTTTGCGTACTTATTGTTGCATTATCGAGCATTTTGTGCATCTGAAATAATAAAAATATATTATCAGCGCAAATGATTCCAAAGCTCTTACGATTTTGCAGACTGCTGATTGCCCAAGACTAATGATCCAATGGGAGCGAGGTTTCCACATTAAGAGATTGTATACAGTTAGGAAAGAGTTCAGGGTTTAGGGGTCAGGGTTGTACATTCTAGTTATGCCCAGATATTTGAGGATATTTTGCGTATCCGTCATCAAATCACGTGTGTACTCTTCAGTATCGACAGTTAGTGACAATCCACGCCAGATTGTACACTTCTTTCGTTTTTCTAACTCAGTAAACGGATTGAATCATCATGGGCTCTACCGTATCTAAATCTACGCGGCGGTATCCCTCTGCTGCTGCTCGCGGCGGCGTTGAGAACCTGGTGAAGAGCACGATTCCAAAGCATACATCTGATATCCGATCACCGCCGCCAAAGCCAACTGCGCCTTCTAAACCGAATATTGAGGCCGAGTCAATAAATGATGTGATTAAGCCTGTTGAATCTGTATTTCAGCGGGAGAAGAATCCGAAGCTGAATGATATCGCTTTGGGATTAAAGGATTTCAATTCAGGTAAGTGAAGTGTGCATTTGCAAGTTCATATTGGCTTACACGATTTATAGGCAGCGGGGGTGGGAATTATGATTCGCAGTTGAATGACATGTTGAAAAAACTTGGACCTGTGCATATTTATGGAAATGTCACACAACCAAACGATATTCAGGTACGATGACTTCTTCAGTTGGTCTGACGATAGTGTACTAATGCGGCTTCCAGACAAACCCAGTCGCGCAGATGTTCAAGGTCAGAGAATTCGTGAACGAGCGAGGGAGAATAGAGCAAGAAGATTTGCATAGACGACGGACAGTATTTTCAGCCGCGGAATTGGCAGAGATATTGGATTTGAGCAGAAAAAATTGGACTAAGAAGGAACTCGAGGACCACTATCACCTTGATCCGACAGTTTTGGACGACATTGGAACGGCCTTCAGAAAGTTTATTCCCGAAAAGTCGATTGATCTGGCGAAAGGCGCTGAAGAGGAAAGTTTCGAAATTTTAATGAGGCACGGTGCGGCCGGTTCCCGTGAGCCGGGATTGAAGAATGCTGGCGAAGACAAAGTTCAACGTAGTGAACAGCCTCAGTCGCTGGCATGATACATACGGTGTTATTTATTGTTATTGGTGTACATGGATTTACATGGGTTTACATTGGCCATATATCGTTCCTGTTTGTAAAAATTGTATCTTGTATTATAGAAATCTTTGCAATCGTGCTTAATAGCTCGCGGGTGTCGGATACCCCAGACGTCTCGAATATAAGCGAGACGTTAAGTATATTCTCATTAACAATCATACATAAAGTATTATAAAGATTTGAATTGCAGCCAGCTTAAGCAAGTCGAATTGGAATCGTCGAGTCATGTTTGCTGTCCTAGATCTATAGCTTATAGCCGCCGACGGTGGAAATGCTGGGAACGTTTTCAGGGGTTCCGCAACTTAAGACAACAAATTTACAGATAGTCCTATTTGGCTATTCGTACATGTGAAGGCTAGAGCCAGGTTGGTAAATACCCGTCACTAACCCCACAAATTGGCGTACACTAGTTCATACGAAATTCACAATGGACGAAGAAGTGGAAGATGGTATCGAGGATATTTTCCCATCCCCAGAGTTCCCCTACGATCGACAACTCCTCAACTACTTATCAATGCAACGAAATAAACTAGATGGCTACCTTTTCTTTGATCTACTGGCGACCGGCATAGCCGCCGTTTCAGATGGTATTCTGTAATTTTATGTGCATTTTATCGTATTACTAATGCAGATGTAGCCCAGGATCTATATCCTCCTCGGGACACGACATCACTGCAAGATCTATACGACCACATTGCTGCCGCGAACGCAGATATACTTAAAAAGCACTGTCTCTTGTACTACATCCTGAAGGACTACGGATCACAGCGAGCGAGCGACTACGTCGATAGCGTGCTCTTACCCGACGCACACAAACGATTAATAGATGGCGTTTACGCACTAGATCGGTTCCAATTTCAGGTATGCCGATCGAAAGTTGTGACATATTGTCCATAGACTTGCTAACCTACTTATTTCAGGGAGCAATGAAAAACTTAACTCACCCTTCCGTCCGATTACAGTTCACAGAAAAAATTCTGTCCACGCTATTAAAATACTGTGATGATGGACCACAGTATATTCGAATCTATGTCGCCGTCACAAACCCCACTCTAGACACACGAGAGGCGACCATCATGTACCTGGATGCGCTCAGTCGAGTCTCCATATTCTCAGCTCTCGAGTTTGTGGTATGTGACCTTTCGTCTGGACGCGGCAGGTTCTAACTGATCGTCTAGAGAACAACGCCGCCAGAAGATCGCGCGGAGAACTACAGGATGCTAATCGATTTCTGTCTCTCACACGGGCCCGACTCTAGTGCCTATCAAATTGCGAATCTCCCACTTGCAGAAGAAGAAGAAAAGATCGTACTCAATTATCTTGCCACCAGCCCTGACGCTACTGCAAAAAACATCCTAATAGTTCGTGAACTGCATCGCGGCCACGTAGACAACGCCAAAAAGGTGGCAATGTCCGTACATAGGC
This sequence comes from Lipomyces mesembrius, assembly GCA_038497805.1. NCBI lineage: Eukaryota > Fungi > Ascomycota > Lipomycetes > Lipomycetales > Lipomycetaceae > Lipomyces > Lipomyces mesembrius. The sequence continues at coordinate 1,054,909 of MU972896.1, read as the reverse complement.
AGATATCGGTAGGTACGGGAAAAGACAAGCAATGGGTTGCCATGGCTCAGAAGTTGAAGACAAATCCAAGGCAACTCTTGTAAACTTAACGTAGAAAGATGGGATGTATCATAAATGAGATGAGGAGTATATGTAAGTTAGAAGATATTTGCTACCTAAATGTACAGAAAACTTTTTATTACGCGTAAGGAGAGTGTGCCAATATACAGTGCAATAACCATCATTAACCGAATTTTACGCTTAAGACTCGAAGAACGTCTTGACGTCCTCCAACGACTTACGGTAAAGCTTACTTTCCTTGACTTTAGAGTAGGAGCAGATGAACTCGCCAAGTTCACCGTCCAGTCCGACGGACTCCAGATAACTATAGTAAGCGTCCTGGAGCCTGTGATCGAGGTTCTGGAAGGGAGGTCCCCAGTAGACATTCTTTCGAGTTTGTTCGGCCAAGGCATCGTCAGAAAGAGCGATAGCACTGTCCTTGAAGAACGTGACCTGCTCGATTGCAAGGTTCTCTGGCTCCGAGTTGGCGTCGATGATGACAGTGCCCTTACCCGGCTAAAACAGAGTAAGCACAGGACGATTATACCGACGAGAGAAAAATTACATACCTTGGTAATATAAATCTTGGTAGGCAGGTATCCTTCATTGAATTCCTCATCCAACTCATCTCCCTCCTCGAGATCCTTTTCGTTCTCAAACTCTTCTGAGAAGTCATCCTCACCATAAGGAGACTCGCCAGTATAGCTGTTCACATCAGAAGGAACGAATTTAACAAGAATCCTAGATCAGAATTAACTACTGGGACTTCTGCTTGTGCCATGTGGAAATACGTACTCGGTACCGTCCTCGATGGTCTTCTTCAATGTGACGTTGTCGACGTCAGGAAGATCAATGAGCTATATATTTAATCGTTAATTCATGATCCACACAAGTACAGCAAAAAACTACACTCCTAAACGTACCTCAAATCCGTGACCATCCAAAATCTCTACTAGTCCCGAGGTCGACTCTTCCTCCTTCGCCTGCGTGTCCTCGAAAGACAGCTCATCATTCAAAATCGACACAAGCTCGTCGCGAGGGGATATTGGCGCACCTGTATAAGTTAACATAGGGTACTAACAGCAAACACCAGATTCTTAAACACGCACGTTTTTCCTTCTTGCTAACCTTTCCGCCAGCATGCTTAGCAGCAACCACAGGGACGGCACTGAACGTCCGGACTTTGGTGACAATAGCTTCCTGTCTCAGAATATTGCCAATTTGAACACGAGGAACCTTAGCAGCGCGTGTGGCAGCACGCAAGAACATACGAGAGGCCATTGTGGATCTCTCAGCAAACTAGTTAAGGAAAGACGGAGCGTAGTGATGAAAATCGAGATCGAGGTAGAGGATTGCGGCTGCGATCAACTAGCAAGATTTTGTCCCGATGAGAGGCAGGGTAATCACGAGTAACTAGTGCACATACGTATGGTGCCGAATTACAACAGCCATAGCAACTTGTTAGGCATATAGCATATAGTTTATTGGCAATCACGAATCAGAAAGCACTTTAGGCTTTAGATATTGCATACTGTCATGGTTGATTCAGCAAGTGCATCCGACACGTCAGGATCGGCATCGGTACCGGATCAAACTAAAACTCCGCCTTCAAGTACAAGCCAACCTTCATCAAATGTCATGTATATGAAGGTCCCCAGTCTTATTAAGACAGTTTTTGACAAGTTTCCACTTGTAAAGTATGCGGAGGCACCATTACCATCCGCATGCATATTTCCGGCTCCAAGCAAGAAGGTATCTACATAAGGTCGTTGCAACCTGTTTCCGTGTGGAAGAGTTAACATTGCTATTCAGCTTGGAACGGTATTCGTGCATGCGATCACAGATGATTTGATATATCCGCAATCGATACGACTTCTTGTATGCATCCATGTTTTACCAGTAGATAGTGCTAATATACTGATTGAGGTATCTAGACTATCCTCAAGCTCGCTGGTGTCTTTGACAAGTTCACAACAATTCCTTCGTCACCCCACGCAGCACCAAAATCTGGCTCAGTACCGTACATATTCCTCCCTTCTCGTCCAAAAGTAGATTCAGACTTGTTACCTCGCACTATCTACCCGGAATCAAAAGCGTTTTATCGGTGGCTTGCTTCGATCGCACCGTCGTTTCCAGCATTCGACCCAGCTCAACAGAACCCGCTGTTATCGCTTGTCGACGTCCGGCTTCGGGACGCATGGGTCCTGACATTGTATCTCTATCCTCTGAATTACAGTTCGATATTTGTCCCGCGGTTATCGCATGGGTACAGCCAATCAGACAGATCCACGTCGATATTACCGCAGATTCTAGCATACACGACATCGCATGACGCGCAGAAACTGCTCCGGCGCAGTACTGGCGTGCCGCGTATCACGGAGACTACTCAGAAAAGTATCATTGCGAACGCGGAGGAGGCACTTGATGCATTGGCGAACCTACTGGCTGTTTCGAGGACTCTTTATTTAAATGGCGGCAAGCCGGGCGTGCTGGATGCAGCTGTGTATGGATATCTATGGCCAATCTTAAACTTCGACTTCAAAAACATGAAAGGTGATGGTCAAGCAGAGTTGAAAACGATGGTTGCAGAGCGCAAGGCGCTGGTAGACTTGGTAAATCGAATCCACGACCAAGTTTGCAATTTGTAAAATTTCTGATGTATATATAAACCTACTTGTAATATGCGGTCCGCTGTACTATTAGTGCACATTTCGAATGTATATTATGTCACAAATATTTTTACATCTTGATTAGGCTCTTACGGAACTGAAGCTAAAATACAGATCTCTCCTATATCACCAAAGAATCAGATGGTCTTACTGAAAAAGCAGATATTAAAATTTCTGTAATTTCAGATAGCCAAAACCCTGGCCGTGCACTCTTCCTCTATTTCGAATCTCCAATCCTGTCCGCTGCTTCTCAACGAGGCTGCCCCGTCGTTCGAGAAGCGTTTGCTGGTTTCGGAATTACTTGTTCGCGATCGAATACTGCCACTGAATGCGGCTGCCTTAAGGGAGTAGAAATCCCCGTCGTCCTCTTCATCTGTGTCCTCTCCGAAATAGTCCCAAGCGCGGCCGGCCCGGAGTGCAGTGCCGTGCTCTCCAATCCAGCACACGCCGCCCACTGGCCTGATAGAGCTGGGCGAAGCTGACGAAGTGCTACTCACAGCGCTCACTTTGCGATTATTCGAATGTGAAACAAATGCGGGGCTCGTACTGGTGCTGCTATTGACCGTTGTGATACTACTTGCGTCGTCGGTGAATTCGGAAGTTGTGCTGCTGCTAGTCCCGGAGACGCTGCTTCCAGCGCTAACCTTTCTAGACGCCGTATTCGGAGTATAGAGCGCGCTGTTGTTGATACCCGGTGGCATATATACGCTCTGCTGCTGTGAGGACTGAGGATAGCTACGCTGAATCGAGCGGTGATTTCTGTTCTTGCTCATCTGGGACGAGTCATCGACGCTATACAGAGCACGTACAAGCTCGTCCGACCCCAATGGATTCTCGCCATATGTTTTCTGTGATCTGTTGGTGCTATGCAGTATCGACGAAGACGCCTTCACTTTGACTTTCTGAGTCAAACTCACATCTGTGGCCGACGCTGTTGAAAACCCGGACGAGCGTTTGCTTGTGCTAAATTTCTGAGAAATGCTGCGTAGGCGGGAACTGGTAGTAGACGTGATCGATGCTATCGACGCACTGTCACCGTTTTTATAAGGGTTTTCTGGTGCCATTGATTCCCCTTGATCCCGAGTATGACCACGAGCTTGCGGTTGTTCGGTCACTGCTCGACGAATGAACCCAGCTGCAAGCTTCCGTCTTCGCTCAAGAGCGTCGGGTTTTGTTGGCTGCTGATCCTGGTCGCGGATCCGATTCTCTCGCATCTTAGGAGCAAATAAAGACGTCGCAAATAAGGACATCGAGCTTCCACTCTTCTCTGATTGTTTGTACATCGTATTGCGAGAATCGTCGGGCAATCCGGAACGGTACGACTGACTATGGGCCGTGGCATTGGTCGCTGTGCTGCGTGTCGATAATGACGAGTCCCGGCGCTGTCGGCGAGCCATCGACGTTGACATGGACTTGAAGACAGAAAAGAGACTAGATGAGCTCTCGCTCCGTCGCATAGACTTCTGCAAAGAAGAGCTGTCCCCGGTGTAGGCTGTGGTCCCAAGAGTTGGTTGTTGTGTTGGGTGCGAGTCGGTTATCGCGGACGCGCTATGTGAGTTGGAAGCCCTACCGGAGGACGACGTCTTTGATGGTCGGGAGAAAGCTTTGGAACGCGAAGGGTCCAGCATGGCAGGCTGTTGTGCGCGAACGGTAGTGGAGGCCATTGTGGGACTACGTGGAGTGGACAAGAATATTAGTTGTCTAGTACATCGGCACAATTAGCTTAGCAAGAATCAGAGATAGCCATACTCCTTCAGCTGGTAGTAATAACCAAATATCTAAATTACCGTGGCTCTGAGTTACGATAGCTATAGCTGGTCACTGAGAAGCGCCAGATCCAGGTCCGCGAGGTCTGACGTAGGCAAATTGGCACCCGTGCAACCAAAAATGGTGAAATACCAAAATCGCAGCAGGGCAGTGACCGGTGACTGTCCAAAAAAATTTGCAGGGAGGAAATTATTCTTTGTAGCGAAGAGGAGAGGGCAGGAAGGGACCTAGGGACTGGGAGGTTCTTTTCAGTGATTTTGTACTTGTGTTGTGTCCACGAAGCTTCGCTGTTTACGAGGCGCCAGATCGGGTATAACCAAATTTGAGCCAACGCTGCACAAAGGCGGCTTAGCGTAAACTTTTGTTGCAACCACTGTATCATGTGCAGTCTAAAATACCAATGCGCGATGGCATTTGACAGACACTCGAGTATCCGACTGAAGTATTACCCACACGCAGTCGCATACATAAAATGCGTAATAAAATGCAATTTGCAACTAATTAATAGTGGTTGACGGTCATTCGAATTAACTAGAGTGACGCGAATCAAGACTTTTAGCGCGTATACCATCGACCATTTTTGTGAAGTAGAGCACTGGCAGGTTTGGCTCCAAGGCTTTTAATACTCTCTCTCGACATCTGGGTCCCATTCAGAGGTATTCTGTAATGGAAAGACACATTCATAGATTCAGTTTATGTGTAGACATCTCCTAGGTAAGTACATTCCTCGGGTGCACTGCGGAATGCATCGCCAAGACAACATGCCAACTGGCTGTAAACCCTAAACTCGCATTGGACTATTCTGGGTGCGTTTACACCAACACTACGATAAATGAAGCTTGTTAAACAAACCGCATACAGATGTGATTGGTCACATGGCAGAGATCAGCACTTCTCGGGCACTTCTCGAGCACTTCTTGGTCGTCCTCTTTCTTTGCCATCGCCCGATTGCGTTAGGATGATGATTATTATCCGTAGTAGTTCCACGCTGTGTGTTGGATACATCCCTAACTTCAGATAAGCCTGACGCGATGTGTTGCGAATGCGTAGTAACCTTACGTGGTCCCTCAAGTTCTCGATATGTCCACCGATCAAAGATACCTGGCGATCTGACGTCATAATTTTGCCGCAAACCTAGTAAATGGATGAGGATTTCCAAGCAATATGCGAGGATGCATTTACTTCATTGGTAGATGGAGGGACCAATATTGTCAACCAAACGCAATTTGTTGTATGTTCAATGCTGGTGGCGGCATATGATTAAAACTGTTAAATGTTATCCTAGGTAGTCAGCAGCAGCACAGCTTGAACTATATTATATATATATAACTGTATAGCAACTACTACTACTATAGCCGAACTCATGAACCTTGATTACCCTAACCCAATGGAAATTATTTGTTGGCGAGACTCTTGCCACCTGCGATTATTGCTTGCAGTCTATGACAAATACACGCACGTGAAACTAAGCTGCCAATGATAACACCTGGGATCTAGTTTGGATTGCGTGATGCTGCAGCGAGTTAGAGCTGTTCACGATACGATATCGGCAATGTTTGGGCAAATCGGCAATCGGCATCCTCGACCTTAATGTCTGCCTTTAATTATCGTCTACCGTATCGGCAGAAGTTGGAAGCTGGACGGTACGATATTGATATAATATGACATGTCTCATTACCCTGAACAGGGAAATTTTTGGGACACACCATATAATCTGTAACTAATACTATAATCTGTAATTTCTAACGTAACAAAATACAAATAACTGGCTTGCCTCTTATCTGGCCAAGAGGCACACAATGAGTTCCTCCTGAGTGTCTTGTACTACACAGCAGGTGAGCCGCAGGCGGCGTCCCGTCGAGTAAAAGGCAATCTGATCTTGCAGGAATTAAAAGAGGATAATAATTCTGGTAAGCTGATTCTACAGACTATACGCCAGAACCTCCATCGACAATACCCATTGGCTGTTGTGGGGCCGGGGTTGCCGATCGAATTTGGACAAGATTCTGCCGCAGACAGTATCGAGGATAGTAATGTCGAGTCTAGGATACTGCAAAGGCTGCAGCCACAAGGCCAGACTAGTAGCACTGTCTCTGACATTGACATGTACTTCTATAGTCCTGCGGTCAGTGTTAATGACACGAAAGACTCAAACTGGCTTTGCAATTGGTGGCGCACTCATCAAGATGAGTACCCGCAGATGGCCGCTGCGGCTAGGGATTACTGAGCAATCCCAGCTTCTGAGGTGGCAGTGGAAAGGCTATTTAGTGCGGGAAGGGACTTGCTTGGTGTTTGGAGGCACTCCATGAAGGCAGCCACAATGAGAATGTTGATGCTCATGGGAGACATGTACGATAGTTGAGTTACAAATTTAGTTTGTTATGACACATACTAGGCCTAATGATAGATCTTGAAAAGACGTGGCGTGATTATCTGCCGATTTGCCGATATCGGCAGACAGTTTGACGATATTTATCGTCAAACGGCAATCGTCAGACATTAGGAATGCCGATATCGTATCGTCAATAACGTCAATATCGGCAAAACGTGAACAGCCCTACAGCGAGTTGAGAATATGTACCATATCGACTACAACTATTGAGAATAATGTTTTTTTTTTGGGAAGGGCTCTTTCTATCGTTATATATATATATACCACAACAAGCCCGAAAACCAACGAAACAACGAACGACAAAAGGCTTTTAACGGGCCCGAAAAACGAATGAACATGTACATGCGATAGTACCACATTTGTAAACCACGAGCCGAGTCCTATGTACATAGAAGGCCCAGGAAACGAAGAAAAGAAAAGAAAATAAAGAATGAATGAATGAATGAATGAAGAACACCGTCGCCCATTGTAAGGAGCGGCGGAGAGACTTGTGGGAATGGTCAAGCACGATCTCGAGAACCTTGAGTTCAACATTTATCACACCTGGATGAAGGAGCTGAAGAAAATTCTTCACAAGATGATTGTTCCCGCGGTTATCGGCGGACCAGACCGCCCCAAGGCATTAAGTATTTTTTTGTGCGTGGCGCTTGATTTGACCCAAACCCTGTAATTGAGGGCGCTTGCTATCAATTAGCTTACGCAGTACCTATACGTCTCACGGCATCAGCAGTCAATCAAATGCACACTAACTGAGTGTCATGATCAGGTTTGAATTGAATGATATAAATTCCCCGGTGAATTAAGAACAGTAGCGAATATTTGAGGATCGAGTGCTTGCCGCAACGAAACCATTGAAGATAGCTAGAAGCCAATGGCAATTAATCGATGTTAGTGTATCAAGCTGGATATTGGTAGCGTTGATAGGATCAAGACATTTTGTTGAGGCGAGAGGCTCAAGTCCTCATGGAACAAGCCCTGAGTATCGTTCAAACAATAGACTAGGAATTATGCATTCTGATTCTCGCCATTGACAAAAGATGCAGTACCACAGGCTCAGAATGCCTCTGAGGGGACTGCCGTCGCGTGGGAGGTATGATATCAGGGATTAGTTGCCAGGGGTCAGTCATAAATAAACTTCTGCGAGCGGATCATTAAATGCATAATCAAGTTTAAGGTGCAGCGGGGGAGTGACGTCGTTGATGAGGGCACATTGGCCGCAGCTAGACTACTTCTAGTAGCTGAACTACCGTAACGGTGCTAGCGCCAAAGGGCACAAATGTCTCGTTGTTGAGTGGCGCCTCACACATAATTTTGAATCCTGACGATGAATTCGTCCGCTTCGACGCATTATCCACGCGGTTCTCCAGCTTGGCATATGCTGGACTACAGCACACTAGGCGGTGTTTTCGCGGCGTCGTGGCTATATTTACTTAGCCGTTTCCCCCTTGATCTGTGATCGGGTCTTTTACAAAAATATCATTATTCCTAGCTACCTACTATTTAGCTACCTACTATTTCGATTAGCATTAGTCATGGAAGACAATTTGGTTCTCATGTCAGACGTCGTGCACGTCCGCAATATTCATTGCGCATCATGTGTGAAAGCAATCTCAAGCATCCTAAATTCTCTCTCGCCGCCACCAGTCAAGGTCGAGACATCGATCGCTAACAAGACCGTTTACGTCACGCATTCGGATGATGTTACACGGGCAGCTATTCGGTCAGCATTAAGACATGGGGGATTCGAGCCAGTCAGTTCTGCGGAAGATGCGAAACACACGGATATATCCCTCGTGAATGCCGCGTTTTCGTCAAAGCCTTTCCCGTTCAATCTTGCGGCCAATTGGTATCGACGCCGACACCACCGGCAATATTGCGACGCGTGTCATTCAGACCACGAGCCGCTGTTTCGAAGACAAAAGAAGAGTGCGGATTCGGTCGCGATGACGAGCGTGAGCTCAGAGGAAGAGCAAGCTATCGAATATCGGGCGCTCTTCTCGGTCGGTGGCATGTCGTGTGCGTCATGCTCTAACGCGATCACTGCAGCTGTGAAAGAGATTCCTGGTGTTTTGGATATTAGCGTTGACCTTCTCGGAAATTCCGCCAGTGCTGTACTGGTTCGTCAGAACTTAGCGGATGAGGTTAAACAGACGATAGATGATATTGGATACGACTGCGATGTAGTCGAGGTCTTGCCGGTAGGTCGCCCGAGCAGTGATCAACAAACCTGGAAAGTCACGGCAATGATCGGTGGTATGACCTGCGCGGCATGCGTGAGTGCTCTTAACGAGGCCTTCAAGCAGCTGGATTTCGTCCTGGAGGCGAATATCACTCTGCTTACGAATTCTGGCACCTTTATCGTGAATGATCCGAGCAAGATGGATATGATCAGGGACGCCATCGAGGATATCGGTTATGAGTGTAGTGATATATCCATAGTTGAGGATCGGTTTTCGGTGTTGACAAAGCGGTCTAGAACGGTCATGATTCGTGTCGACGGCATGTTTTGCGAGTAAGTTATTTTAGTGAGCATTTTTCAAGTCCAATGTTAAGTGGTTGTAGCCAATGCCCTCGTCGAATTAATGAAGCGCTCCAAGAGTACGGCAAATCAGTCGAGATCCACTCCGGTCAGATTACGTTGGACAACAATATCATTCGTCTGTCTTACGTCCCATCAATTCCGTCTGTCACACTAAGACGAATCATTGAGGATTTGTCTAGTCTTTCGTCACAGTTCACGTTTACTATCGTACATCCTCCTACTTTAGAAGAACGCGCCCAACAAATTGCACTTCGCGAGCGCCGCCGCTTAGTGTTCCGCATGGTTCTCAGCATCGCGGTCGCGATTCCGACTTTCATCCTCGGAATCGTCATGATGATGATTCTTCCAAATTCAAATTACTACCATCAGTATGTGATGGAGCCAATGTGGGCGGGACGAGTCGCGCGCGGAATTTGGGCGCTATTTTTTTTGTCAACGGTCGTGTATTTCTTTGCTGCCGATATTTTTCATGTCAAGGCACTCCATGAAATACGGAGTTTGTGGAAACCTGGCGTTCCGTTTAGCAGGCGGTTATTAAGATTCGGATCTATGAATCTATTGGTAAGCTATTTGTGTATGGTCTCTTTCTTCTCTTGGAATCGAATAACACCTATTAGATGAGTCTCGGCACGTCTATCGCTTACTTCGCAAGTATTGCGCTTCTCGCTCTGGAAGCAGCTTCTAAGCCAGTGTCGTTCTCGATGTCGATGTCTCCTAACGAGTCATCTTCAAGCTCGGCGTCGATGGCTTCCGAAGGTTATTCGACCACGTATTTCGACTCCGTCGTGTTTCTGACCATGTTCCTTCTCGTCGGTCGTCTGTTAGAAGCGTATTCCAAGTCGAAGACAGCGTCAGCCATCTCGCTTTTGGCCAACTTGCGACCTAGAACTGCATTGTTAGTCGACCCTGCTACAGACAAACCTGAAGAAATCGGAATTGACTTTCTCGAAACTGGCGATACAGTTCGTGTGCTCTCCGGCATGTCACCGCCAGCCGACGGTGTTGTTATCTCTGGCATAGCAGAATTTAACGAGGCAGCACTGACTGGAGAGTCCCTTCCTGTGGACAAGCACCCGGGCGACAAATTATTTGCTGGCACGTCCCACTCTGGTGGGGGCGCAATCTCAATGAGGGTGGAATCTCAAGAAGGCGACTCGATGCTTGATCAAATCACCAACATTGTGCGGCAAGGACAGATGAAGCGAGCCCCGATTGAGCGTATTGCGGACGTGTTGACCGGATACTTCGTTCCTGCGGTCACGCTCATTGCGATCACCACCTTTGTGCTCTGGCTAGGGCTTGGCGAGGGCGGTGCCTTGCCTGAGCATTATCTCGACATTGACATCGGCGGATGGCCAGTTTGGTCGCTTGAGTTTGCTATCTCGGTCTTTGTTGTCGCGTGTCCTTGCGGAATTGGACTTGCTGCACCTACAGCAATGTTTGTTGGTACCGGCATCGCAGCAAAATACGGTATTCTTCCCCGTGGTGGTGGCGAGGCGTTTCAAGAAGGCGCGCAGGTGGATGTGGTAGTGTTTGATAAAACTGGCACGTTAACTGAAGGTGGTGCACCAAAGATCACTGACACGATGTATTTGTTGGACGAGTGCAAGCCCGTTGCGATTCAGATCGCGCGTGATTTGGAACTGAACTCGACGCATCCTCTTGCCAAAGCCATTCTCGACTACGCAGAACAGGAGAACGACGTGAATGATTCTAGCGAGCCGGGTTCTGATAACACGTCCGAGTCGGAAACGGAGATAGTCGAGCTGGATGAGAAGATGGTTGAAGCCAATATCAATTTGCGACGGCAGAGCTCTTTGGCGGGCGGCAAGTTTGAAAGGAAGGGCAACTATCGGGTGCGTCTTGGTCCCGTCAATGTTTGTGATATCACGGAAATTGCAGGACGAGGATTGAAAGGTTGCGTCGTTCATTCGTCAGCTATGACGGTGACTGAGACACGCGACGATGACATTTTGGAGGCGATTATTGGAAACGAAAAGTGGATGGCCGAGAATGGCGCTCTTCTGACGGAAGATGAATCGGAAGCGATGAGGTCGTGGAAGGAACAGGGCAAGTCTGTTATCCTGCTTGCGGTCCGTCGATCCACAGATGCAGAGAAGTTCACCGTTCTGGCTCTATTTGCCGCTGCGGATCCACTGCGTCCTGAGGCTAAGTACGTCATAGAGCAACTCCACAAGCGAAATATTCAGACGTGGATGATCTCCGGCGACAACGAAATCACGGCTAAAGCTGTGGCGCGTCAAGTCGGAATCGATGCCGGGCATGTTATCGCTGGTGTGCTCCCGCAGGAGAAGGCAGATAAAATTAGCTGGCTCCAGAAGACAGCATCAGTGGGATCGCACAGCAGCGGATTGCTATCGGGCCGATACAAGAAGGAACGCTCGATAGTGGCAATGGTCGGCGATGGCATCAACGACGCTCCGCCTCTTTCAGCGGCGGACGTTGGCATTGCAATCGGATCCGGCTCCGAGATCGCGCTTTCGTCTGCAAAGTTTGTGCTGATGTCGTCGCAGCTAACGCAGATCCTCACTTTACTCGACATCTCCAGTCTCGTTTTCCGACGTGTTAAGTTCAACTTTTTGTGGGCTGGAATTTACAACATAATCGGAGTCCCGATCGCGGCGGGTGTCATATATCCCGCCAACCATGCGCGGCTGGCGCCAGCATGGGCAAGTTTGGCGATGGCGTTAAGTTCGGTGTCGGTTGTGTGTTCCTCGTTAGCGCTGAAATTGTACAGACCGAAGAAATATAAACTTTAAATTGTATGAGTAGTTATGTGATTGTATGTCTCGGCTTGTTTGTTTATTCAGGTCCATTGTCAAAGGTTGCAAATTGTACGATTTCATCAAGGAGATAATATGCGGCGGTAATAGAAATTGTGACTGGTAGACATAAAAAATACGACAACACTAAGTATCGCAAACACAATTCACAAATACAAATGCATGTCACAATTAAGCAGCGGCGATCGGCCGTCATCATTAAAGCTGCATTCCAGAGGCCAGGAACAAGGTTGGGGGGTCAGCATCTGCCTTCCCGTCTCAGGTACCAAGAACCTACAAATGGGGGGGATACCTTCTTGAGCCGCTCTTAGCCCCGAAGACAAATGCTATGCTATATCTCCGGTGTAATATGCATATAATAAGATATTCACGCTGTTGCCTTCATCATATGTCCGACGAAGTATGTATTTACAATTGCAAACGAATAGTTCGGAGTCTCCCGATGATGGGTCCAATCGTACGCTGAAATAAACAAATTGCCGTGATCTAGGTGTACGACTCTGGAGGTTTCCAGATTATAATTAGAGAGTCCCTGACATCTCTGGCATAAAAGATCGGCTTACCCATCTTCCGAACCGGAGACTCTCCGAGACGAGCAAGACAGAGTTTTGATCGGCAACCCCTTGTGGCTGCTTTGCGTCGCACTAAGCTTAGTCTAGCATAGCGCATTGACGGCAGATCGAATCTTACCTGCGGTTGCCGTGCCAACGGGTTCAGCAGTTCAACAACGCGCGGTCTGATGAAGTCATCACATTTGATTAGCATGCAGGAGGCCGGCCGCCCCGCGAAGTGTGTGTCTATTTCTAACCTCCCAACGGGCCGCCTATCACGACCACCAGTCCTCCAGTAGGAAATCCTGATGTTCTGTCGTTGTCTCTCTCTGCATAATCTCTGATCCTTCGCAAAAGTTCTAGCAAGACTGTTCAAACTTTATAATACTTCGCAAAGCGAACGGCCGCTATAATCTCACATATATTCTATTAATCACTTCCGTAGTGCGCTCCTCAATCTCGAACCTTCGCTTTGCCGCGTTTCCGCAATCGACTGCGCAAGGACGCGCCGCCGCTTATTAGAAGGTATAATCATCTCCGTTTCATTCTCACCGGCAGCTACTGTCGTTCCTTAAAGCTGCTTGCAAACAAACTTCTAATGCTGTTGGGGATCAGTGGACAGCTTTCTAGAAGTTGATGGAATTCCTGCTCTCCTCTGCATTCGACCAGATTTCCTCCTACGACCCTGCCTCAGTCCGAAGGGGCCTCCGACATATAGAAGGTCTGCTAGCTCATCTGTGTCGCCCGTATACGTCCGCGTCTACCTCGCCGTTACCGAGCAAAAGCGATAGGCCGTCGCCAGGAGGGATCGACACTCGCGTCACCGATGATCCAGCCTACCGAGAGTTTTTGAGGTTGCAGGAAGGATTCGAATGGAATCGTAAGTCTTTCGGAGCGTTTGTTAATGCGACATTGGTAGCTTATTAGGTGCAGTTGCACTTCGCCTGGTTGCTTGTCTGGAGCGGTTACTAGGACAGGAATCTAGTGAGTCATTCCACATATAGGTAATCCTGCATGATTGCTAATCCAAGTAGACGATCTGACGACGTTGTTAATACTATCGACTCTTGATCTGCTACAAGGCGTGCTTCTCGTTCATCCGCCCAGTCGCCGCGTGTTTGCTCGCGAGGTCAATATGACGATCTTGCTGGATCTGCTTGAGCCTCAGTCCTCTCCGGCTGCTATCCAGGGTGCTACAGTGAACACCCTTGTGTGCGCTCTGGTTGAGGAGTGGCCGAATGTTCGGGTATGTTCATTCCGATGCATTGTAGAAGAAATATACTAACTCTTTCAAGACCTTCGAGGCCCTCGACGGCTTAGAGAGTATATGTGCGCTTTTCAAGCGTAAAGACACAGACAAAGAGGTCAAGCTTAGAATTCTCGAATTCCTGTTCTTCTACCTGATCCCCGAGCCGCAAGCTACACAATCCTCATCATCCTCGATGTCACATCATCACCCTAACACCAAACACGCGTCCCCAGGTGATGGCGGCTGGTCCCGTAGCTCAAATATCTCTGGCGACGGGTATGGAGTCAGAACGACTCAAGAAAAGCAGCGCATGCTAGGGAAATACCTCAGTAACGTCGAGAGTCTTGTGAACGAACTACGGCAGAGTCAGCCATTTGGCAACTTGATGATATAATGATGACAATATTGTTCCGCAGAAATACTTTTTGGGTTTGTTTTGAATTCGGTCTCAGTGTACATCTTAGTACTTCTCGGGATTTTTATTGGCGTTTTGATGGTGATACGCTTTGAATAATATTCTCTGCTGTATTGCAATGGTAATGAAGCAAGTATAGTTTGCACGATTATAGCGTTTGGACATACTCAATGACTTTTTAAGGAGTTGCATACTAGGAGAGATAATGATTTCTAATACGATCTTTTGATGAATGGCAATAAAAAATAAATTATCAAATGCCAATGCAGAAGTGAATGCTCGCGATGAGACAGGCGGAAAGTGCTTTGAGCGTTTGAAGTTTTTGTGGTAAATGGTAATATAGTATTTTAAAATAGTCCTAGCGTTATCAGCCTCTTGCATTGTTAGACTGCACATCAGCCGCCCACCTCGGGTATTTTGCACTTACGTACAAAATGCCGAGTCCCGATGGCGTCTTGCATCGCACTTTTCTGGCCGGACCATAAGGCGAGGAGGCAAGCCTCAGCGGGCAGTTACAAGTAACCACTGCGAAACATCAATTAATTAATTAATTAAATAATTAATTGCATGAAATACCGAAAGCGTGTTAGATTTGTTTTATGTGGATTTGTGTGTCATTATGGCAGAACGGGACGCTGACAAGAACCGCGAGGTCACAGAGACGCGCGCTCACAGAAAGTTTCTTACAAACAAATCACTATCCCGGATATTGCACGTGAAAGTATCTTTCTGTGATTCTGTCAAGCTCGGTCTGACACTGCCAAATTCCGCCCATTGCCGGTTCTCAGCTGAGACGAACTAAAGCAATCAACTCACTAAAACGCTCAACAATTTTTGTATGTCTTTGCCTCTTCCCCCATCATAAAATATATCCCCTCCGCTGCTGCTCTTATCTATATATCGTCTCGAATATCGATGACTCTTACTGCCGTCGCCCAGTTCCAGAAGCAAGAATCTTAGCAATGCTAGAATATCTGCGTACTATTAGGAATCCGCTCTGATTCGTCAAAAATAAGAACTCACTCTTCCATAGTAGTCACAATACCTTTTCGGTCCATCGCTTCCTTCACTGTGGTCATTTAGTTCCAGTCCTGCGGGTAAGTCCGTGTTCAAAAACTTACACGCAACCATTGCCTCCTGGATTTCCTTGTCCCTGAACATTTTCAAAATGCTCCACGTAGTTGGCTGTCAACGCTTTCGTCACATTTTCTGGCCACCTTGCAACTCTACAATGGGCGGCTTCTTAATAAACCCGAAGTGGGCTCGAAATCGCCCTTCCTAGGAATGAAGACGAAAGGGCGACTGTATAGTAGGTTTAGGTTAAGTGTCTAGATCCATATATATTATAGAGCTATTTTGCCTCGAGGAACTCAACTTGTTGAGTTTCGAGAGGTTTTTTTAGCTAATGTAAATCATTCCGTTCTGCTAGCATTAATAGTAAGCGGACGGACTTATGGATCACATCATGAACGCGACGAGGCTTTTAACAAAGCCCGGGAGCCTTAAACCCGGCGCTGCGGGGTGTTTTTTAGTGCTGTATTCTTGTGTAATTATAAACGAAAAATATTCTTAGCTCTCATGGGATAGACTCGTTCTTTTACCTATCGCATTCCTAGAATCCTTTCCAAGCCAGAGATCTTTAAAAAAATCTATCGGCTGATATCTTTCACCGCCTACAATGGTTTCTTACAAAGAAATACAAGCCTCCAACGCGCTCATCAACGATGCAACGGCTCCACGCGTCGCCGTCTTCGTCGGCGGTACATCAGGCATCGGAAAGTTCACGGTTAGGGCCTTAGTCGCTACGGGTGCGAGCGTGAGAATCTACCTAGTCGGGCGCAAGAGTTCTGAAGAGCGCATGCATGCTTTCATCCTGGAGTTGCACGCCATCAACCCCAAGGCGGAAGTCATTTGGACCGAAGGCGAGATCGCGCTCCTCGCGGAAACAAAGAGAGTATGCGAGGCCATCAAAAGTAAGGAGTCACGCGTCGACTTACTGTTCCTTACCACGGGCTACGCACCATTCGGCACACGCAGGGAGACTGCCGAGGGCTTAGAAATCGCTCAGAGCCTCGAGTACTACTCGCGAATGCTGTTCGTTCTACATCTTCTCCCCCTCCTAGGCGAAGCGGAAGCCCCCAAGGTCGTCAGTGTTTTGGCCGGTGGGCTGGAGCGGGCGACTATCGACTTGGACGACTTGGACCTGAAGAGGCCTGGGAATTTTGGCGGCATGAAGGCTCAGACGCAATACGCAGCTATGAACACGACGACTTTGGAGAAGCTGGCCAACGACAATCCCAATGTGACGTTCATCCACTCCTGGCCCGGGTGGGTCAACACAGGAAATGCAAGAAGGGGTTCGGATCCGAATTCGATAATGGCCTGGTTCGTCTGGCTTATCCTTGAGCCCCTTCTTGGCCGATTTGGGATTAGCGACGAGGAGTCTGGACAGAGGCATTTGTTCCAAAGTACCAGCGCTGCTTTTGGCGGTCGTGGCGTACTATGGAAGGGCCAGCCAGGTATAAATTCGCTGGGGAATCCGGCGGAGGGACTATTTCTCGTCAATTATAAGTGCGACTGTACTCCGAATGCGAAGGTCATGCCTTTGCTTCGAGAGAAGGCGCTGGGAAAGATTTGGGACCATACACAGGAAGTTCTTCGACCATATTTGTAGACTGGGGACTCTCCTTCGTTATCCTACAATGTCAGCGAGCTCTGTTTAGTAGATGGATTCATCATATATTGATGGATAGGGAACCTGGTTTAGTTTACAGCGGGCAGATCGATTCAGCTGACAACGTTGGCCAGCCATCTAAGTAACTTATTTCTCCATTCAGATAATTTTATCAAGTTATAGAAGTTACTAAATTCAATTTTGCTCCAAGATTCACTCCGCTTGCCACGTTTATTACAGAGATATACTACCACTGTCAGAATGCCCTCTCCGGGCGGCCGCGTCAGCGACTGCCTCCTAGGCGTTAATATGCCAAGACCTGATCGCGGCCGAGGAAAGTCACGCCTTGGTGGCCTTCAAGTCGGTCTTACGGTTTCTCGAACTGGCTAGACGTCGGTTTCGAGCGGTGGTGAAGCGTACGCAAAATTACCCTAGTAGCCAGGATAGGTGGCCAACCCAGAATCATAAATAAAAAGTATATATGAACTTTCCTTTTGAGTAAAAGGCGATAAACTGCATACTGTATAACTAGCAATCAACGACCAAGCAAAATCCACAGGTCTTTGAACCCCGATCTAAGTTATGCTTCACATAGCTTTCAAAACCTGCATTTATTGACGGATTGCAAATTTGGCCTAATAATATTACCTTTTCCATCCTTTAGTTAAATGGGTCTAATTCATGTGGTGCAATTCACAGACTGGGATGGAAGTACATTTGGAACCGGAATCGCGTATTCCCGCGGCTGATAACCATCCCAGGCAAGGAAAATAAGACCCGACTAAGACTTTACACCGTGAGGGCAATATCAACGTGGGAGCAAATTGCAGAACTCATCGGATCAGCAATTGCACCGTGATCTGGTGACCGTAGCATAAACACATGTGATATCCACGTGTGCTCAAACATGTGCAGTCATTGGAAAAGGAAGCGGCGGTTGAATGCACAGTTTTATTAGCATCTGGACGAGGTGTAGCAACCAAGACGCGATCACATGTCGGATCGGGCAGGAAGTGGGACAGTGTAGCAGAGACGCAGACCGCAGGTTGCCAAGTGGATAGAGCTGGAAACAGAGATGGCTCTGGGCAGCAGGAACCGTTGAGACCAGGTTGACACAATTATACCGCGATTAGCGTCTAATAAACGTAGTTAGCTCGGATCGGTATGTGAGACTTGACGAACGCATTGGCGGATGGAACTGCTGTGTAGATGGATAAGACAGCCCACACAATTCTATGTGTACAAGGCAACTTAGAAGGAAGTTAAACTGCTAGCGAAGTAGAATTAACGAGCCGCACGGCTGAAGATATATTATTCAAGTCCGCCAGTAAACGACCGCACGTGCTTTCGTGCCATCTAACCGCCATCACGAATCAAAACTTCGCGTCTCGTTCCCGTGGCTACCATAGATGGCTTGCCTAGTCCAATCACGCGACTGGCGGCCCCGTCCGGGTCAGGCACAGCTCGCCGAGGCCATCTATATAGTCTGCTTGCTTGGCAGACTTGTCCTGCCTTGATTTTGTCGCTGGCTGCTTCACACCTTTCTGCGCCAGCCTCAATATGCCCAGCTCCGGAAATGTTTAGAAGGTCGCCGGTCTTGTGTTGGTATGACAACGTCGGCACATACCTGCTTCTTGGATCTCGGTCTAGTCGCTCCATTTACGCGTCCGGGCACTTCTCAGCAAGAGTGTGTCTTGTCCGCTTTTCAGATTGGTTCAGAACTGCGTGCGCCAATTGCAATCGCCTGATCCTGTTCCATCCTCTTCTGTCGGGTAGCCTGGCAAACACCTGTTCTAGTGATACTCTTGTACTCTAGCCTGACAACTCCCAGTCTGACATCCTCGGTAGCCCTCCGCCAAATTGAGTCTGTTGCGCATGTACTTGGGGGCTTATATTATGGAACTGAAATTAACGTTCGAATATTTATTCGACCAGTTTCGCCAAATGATTGAAAAGAATGATCCAAATTAGTTGCGAGTCTTCAATCAGAAGATGTGCGTTGTTGAAGTTTAAGTTCGGCCTGGAGGGTACACTTCTAATGGTGCGACCCGGGATTATGATTCCGCCTAAACTTTTATCCACAGTTATTGCGACAGTCACTTTCCGTTTTAGCTTTGATACTGCCATCACGAGGCCTCGACTTGACAAATGCCTTACTTCACTCCCTCAATTGGACCGTAGGCTGTAAGGACTGTGCTCAGGATCGCTTTTGTTGTCTGTCGTCTCTGTCACAATCGGTCAACGGCCACTCTGTACATATTTTATAAATACCCCTCGCTGAGCTCCCGTGCATTATCTTTTTATTCCAATCACAACGACAAGCACCGGATATCAAGCAAGGCCCCTCTCCGTCGGCAATGAAGGTCTCCACCACTAGTATCTTCGTAGCCGCCATGGCCTTGCCCATGATCCATGCGGCTAAACCAAAGAACTACGTGTTTTTCCTTCCCGATGGGTACGGTCCTGCTTCCGAGACCTTGGCTCGTGACTATGCCAACTACGTCGACGACGCAATCGTCAAGCTTGCCGTTGACGATCTCGCCATTGGCCTCGTCCGAACCAAGGCCTCGAACACACTTGTCACCGACTCCGCGGCTGCTGCCACTGCCTACGCCTGCGGTATCAAGACCTACAATGGAGCCATTGGTGTCGATGACGACTATCTTCCATGCGGTACTGTTCTTGAGGCGGCTAAGGTCCGTTGCTTGGTTTGAGGAGCGTGCGCATCTTGTGTTCTGACTCGGTCTTCAGCTCAATGGCTACCTTACGGGTCTGGTCGTGACCTCGCGTATCACACACGCATCGCCTGCCGGTTTCGCTACTCACGTCTACGATCGCGACATGGAGACTGAGATTGCTGACCAGCTCGTCGGCTATTCCCACCCTCTTGGCCGTGTTGTGGACATCATGATGGGTGGAGGCAAGTGTTTCTTCCTTCCCCAGTCCGATGAGGACTCCTGCCGTGGAGACGACGTTGACCTGTGGTCTATTGCGGAGAAGACGTACGACTGGACCATGACATCGTCGCGTGAGGCTTTTGACAGCCTTCGCAACGGCGAGAGCGGTGATCTCCCCTTCGCTTTCATCCCCACCAGCAGTAGGTAGCCTGAGCATTCATAATATAATTTTGCTGACAGAGAATTAGGCCATATGGCTTATGAGGCAGACCGTGATCCTCAGAGAGAGCCTTCTCTCACTGAAATGGCTATCACCGCCCTTAATCTCCTCGATCGCAAGGCCAAGGAGCAGGAGACTGGCTTTTTCCTCTTCCTTGAGGCATCTCGTATTGACCATGCCGGTCACGGCCACGACCCTGTACGATATCCACAGTACCGTGTAGATATTGACTAACGTTTACAGATTGCTCACTTGTTCGATATTCTCGAGTACAACCGTGCTATGCTTGCCGTCAAACAGTGGATTGATGACCACGACGACACTGCCCTTCTCTCTGCCGCTGACCACGAGTGCGGTGGCCTTACCTTGGGTGTTCCTGACTACGCATGGTATCCATCCGTGCTTACGCATGCTGAGCACACTTCTGAGCACTATGCTGCCATTTACAAAGATATCGTTCATTTCAACTCTACTGAGGCTCAAAGGGAATCGTATGTATTGTCTCAACCCGAGGAGAAAGGTCGCGTGCTAATATCAGCACAGTTTGATTGTCGACAGGGTTTTTGGCGACTATGGAATCTACAATGTCACGCCCAAGGAAATAGCTGGCCTTGTCACTACTAACGCTGCAGCTATCTTTCTCGGTGAACTCCTCTCTGCTCGGGCAGGAATTAATTGGTCTACTCTCGGCCACACCGCCGTCGACATCACCTTGTTCGGCTACGGTCTTAACACCAAGAAGATGGTTGGCAACTACGAAAACATCGAGGTCGGCCACTTCATGGCCGCCGAGCTCGGGCTCAAGCTCAAGGACGTGACCGGACAGCTGCAGTCCAACGAGTCTTTTGTGACGTCGATCAAGCCTAACGTAAAGGCCAAGAAATTCCTGAAGCGATTCCAGCTCGAGCACGAGCACGACGTAATGCATGCTCACACCCGCAAGCACTGAGAGTTGTAGCCGAGCGGATAAAACTATGATGATAAAACAGAAAAGTTTTACTTATTCTGGATTATAATTTTATAGAATGATTTATGCCCTACTCAGCAACAAAAAGTTTGGCTTGTTGAGAAGAGTTCGTGCCTTAAGATTCGCTGGTTGGGTTAGACTTTTTTGTATTCATTCGACTTTGTGACAATTTACATGTAGCAGACTAATTTTAATGCTGGTATCATCATTCTGACTTCTTATTACGAAATATCATTGGGTATGAAGGCCTGAGTATATATATACCTCTATAATGCTCTAGCTGTTCAGTACGCAGTTTTGCCAAAATCTGCCAGCCATAAGCATGAACCCTCGGGTGGTGGACCGTGCCTCCCATACCCCCACTGAACGAGTTTTGTTTGAACTCTCACAGTTTCTCGACTAACTACGAGTCCGATAGCCCATTCAATCGACATTTCAAGAAAAGGTCACAAATGGCAAGTTCACTGAAGTGCAAAAATTTACTTCCGGCTAGTGGGGAATGGAAGAACGATATTCGGCGATATCTATCCGAGGACGTTCCCGCGTTCGACGTTGGCGGTTTCGTGGTCGGCGACGAGGTCAAGAGTGCGACTGTGAATGCAAAGCAATCGGTATGATTCAATTGTTATGACGTTGTCGGATATGCATGCAGAATTTTAATGCAGAATTTAGGGTGTATTGGCTGGTGTCCCCTTTGCGCAGGAATTAGCTGACCAGACAGGTCTGGCGATCGAATGGTTAATCGAAGAAGGCGCATTTGTCGATGTTCCGAGCGGAAGTAAAGTTCCTGTCGCGCATGTGTCTGGACCTGCGAATAACTTACTACTCGTGGAGCGTACATTACTCAACATTCTTGCCCGCTCGTCCGGAATTGCTACGAAGTACGCCAATTATTTTAAATGCTTGTCAACGGTTGGAAGATGGCTGAATGGGCGTATGCTAACGGCAGTAGGTCACGTCGGATGATCAGTCTTGCGCGCGAAGCAGGGTTTACCGGAATTATTGCCGGTACCCGCAAAACCACGCCCGGCTTCCGGCGGATCGAGAAGTACGCGATGCTCGTCGGCGGCGTGGACACGCACCGGTACGATCTCTCGTCGATGGTCATGCTCAAGGACAACCACGTCTGGGCGACGGGTTCGATTACGAGAGCCGTGCACGCTGCCCGTTCGGCTTGCGGGTTCTCGACAAAGATCGAGGTCGAGTGCCAGTCTGAGGCAGAAGCGGACGAGGCGATCGAGGCGGGCGCGGACGTTATTATGCTGGACAACTTCACAAATGATGGGTTAGTTGCTGCTGCGAAGAGTGTAAAGTCGAAGTGGTTGGGAAAGAAGCATTTCTTGTTGGAGTGCTCCGGTGGGCTGCGCGAGGAGAATATCCGGTCCTATTTGACGAATGAAATTGATATTTATAGCACGAGTAGCGTGCATCAGGGAACGGGCGTTGTTGATTTCAATATGAAGATAGACCACTAGAGTTGTAATATTGCAAAATTAAGAGCTAAATTTTCTGTGTTATGTTTTGCATTTCTCATTCCCAAGAAACATCCTGATCCCGATCCTATAATGTGCAATCTCGGTAACAACAAGCCCTGTGAACAAACTCCGAAATCTTGTACATAGGAAACCAACAAAGTCTATATCCAACCACAAATAACAATCCAAAGTCCACGTGTACGCCAAATCGACTCGTATCAACTCAAATCGAAGAAATATTCAAAGTTCCCATATCCCTCGCAGCTAATGCTATCGGAGTATTGCTACCATTGGCGTTAGTACTTGTTATCTATATAGATTTGGCATCAACCGTACCTGCGCATAAGTCTAATGGTTTTACTCCCGTATTTACTGATAATCGGCCCTCCTGCATTATCATACGACGTAACAAGGTGCGGATTATCGAAGAAATTCTTGGACGCGAAATATAGCTCGACCAACATCAAGCTGTCCGGCAGCGCCTCAAAAAACTCGATCGGGGGACGGCGGAATCCTTTGAGACTGACAAACTCCAGATCAGTACATTCTCTCAGACTAGGGTACCATGATTTCTGCCGAACGGGGGAAAATAGATCGAGGTGTAGTATCAGCCGCTTTACTGTCGTTGGAGGATGCGAAGCTAGATTTTTTAGACGCTCGGAAACTGTACATGTTAGCTTGCCGCCGATTGAAGGTAACAGGTTTGTGACTGACACGTAAATGCTTCGCTCTTTATGGTATAATAAACATTCAACACCTTCAAGTTCCTAAACAGCGACATACTGAATGGATAATCCCACTCGCAATTCAATATCTCCAAAACGTTGGCCGTATTAAGCAACGGCACCGCACGTTCCTCGATCGGATACTCGCACTGCAACCGGAAATAATCCAGCTGCAACTCTTCGACGGCCTTGAACGCATGCAAGTCCGCCACATCAAATAGCGCAATCCTGCTACTAGCCTGGCTCGATATCAATTTCAGTTTCCGAATATTCGTGTTGGGCGACAGATATTGCAGCCATTTGGACGAGCCCGACAGAGTTAGTTGGAGGAAACATATGTTGAAGCATTTCTCAAGCACGTCTTGGAGAACTTCTGATCTGTGCCATTCACCCCAGCTAGATGGAATTGTAATGCTGAATGATGTAATGTATGGTATTAATGGACATAGACTCGTCTGGACCTTCGCGTAGAATATGTCGAGCAGGTGCCAGCTTACAATCACCTCTGAAATCATGAATTGTTGGCCCTGCACGCCGTGATTGTCAGTACCCAATGACCGCCAAATTGCAATCCGGTTATAGATGACGGAAACTCACTATTGCATGCAAACGCTTGCAGGTAAACGCCAGCGATTGCAGATCTTTTTTGGAAGACTGGTCCAGCTCGCTGGAGATCTGGATCAGGATCTCCTGCGGCAACGCAGTGAACACGCAACTCGGAACCATATTCCGGACTGCTTGTCCGCCTGTGTTTTGGGAAGCGCAGAAAGCTCGGTTGCCCTTCAGTGCGAAAATTCAATCGTTGCGACGCCCGACGATAGTTGCCGTTGGGACTTGAAGTAGCGCCGTTCCTTTCCGTCCTCGAAATCCCAGTTTCCCTATGTTCAATTTTCCCTTTTTCAGTACAACTCTCGGACAATCCATAGTAGAACATGCATAGCAATAGTTCACCACTTGATCTGCATACTAATAGTAGGAGACACGCAGATGTATTACCTTAAGCACTGTACTGTATCCAGTCGTTAAAAAACATTCCGTCTAAATTTCATATGACGTCCAGCCAAAAGAGTCGTGGAAGCTAAAAGTGTACTTTATTACTTCAAGAGTTGTAGATAATAAAACAAGTAGAGTTGTGCTACGAAGCCAATTCTATAGAATGATCTGGCGTTAAATTATCAGTAGTATTTGATTCGGTGATTGGCTGGACAATTGGCAGTGTGAGGAGTCCGCTTTGAATCACCATGGAGGCCAATCAATGCAAGAAAGCGCAGCAACTTAATTAGAAAACAAGTCTATTATTCCATTCTAATCCACTTTATAACCGGTCATATTTATATAACTCACAGCGCTCTATTTTGTGTAACCTCTCGGAAAAACAATGTTAAGAAATTGACACCAATAAAAACTTTAATAAATTTAAAAGAAATGAAACCCGACACATGAACAAAAAAATATGGAAACAAAAACCCATGTCTAAAACTCATCGTCCGACGACACATACGCATCACCCATTTTCTTCTTCTTAATCATGCGCTCTTTCTTCTTCTTTCTTAGCTCAGCAGCACTAAGCTTCTTGGCCTTCTTGGTGGTCTCGATCTTGTTACCCATAGCGTCGAACTTGTCCTCCTCGTCGCCATCCTTGGAGTCGAGACGAGGACCAGAGCCCTGGCCCTGAACCCAGTTGTGACCGGAAGGTGTCATCTTACCGTCTAGGACAGCCCAGACTTCCTCAGTCAAGTCCTTAGTGAACTCGGCGGAGTGAGTGATGATAACGATACCACCCTCGAAAGCTTTGAGAGCCTTGGAAAGAGCACCGAGAGAATCTCTGTCGAGGTAGTTGGTCGGTTCGTCGAGGACGATCAAGTGAGGTCGCTGCCATGTGCAAGCGGCAAGGACAAGCTTGACCTTCTGACCACCAGAGAGACCACGGATGCGAGAATGCGAGACAAGCTCCGCTTCAAGACCCAGCATAGCACAGTGAGCCTCGATCTCCTTTCGGGTAAGAGGTCGGAATTGACCGGAAGCAAGGGCCTCCTTCATATCAACTTCGGCAACCATCTTGGCGTGGGTTTGGATAAGCTCATTACGTGGAATCCAGGAGTTGTCGGCACTCAACATTGGAATCCATCGCTCGTTCTTCTGACCAACGTTCTCACCAAGGACGAACGTGCATTCGTACTCGTAAGTGTTCTTGAATTTCCTTCGGGCTTGGACACTAACAACTCGTCTTGGGGTACCATCGATCTTGTAGATGTGGTTCATCGCCTCCTCATCCGATTCGTTGATAATTCTGTTGGCACGGTCCATGGTCTCACGGTCCTCACCAGTCTGGAAACGCCACTGGATGTACTCGGAGGGAGTCTTATCGAGGTGCTGATCGATGTGAGCGAAAGCATGCTGCTTGATGTAGGCGATACGACAGTTCTCATGAACGTAGACCTCACCAGCGGTAGGCAGAAGCTCACCAGTAAGAACATTGATCAAGGTAGATTTTCCGGCACCGTTGGGGCCAATGACGGCAATACGAGAAGAGAGAGAGCACTGGAAGGTAATGTCCCGAATCTGGGGCCTGGAAGTGCCAGGGTACTGGAATGTCATGTTGCTGACCTTGACGATAGCCTTCTGCTTAGTCTTGACACCCTCCAAGAAACCGGGCTCAGGGAACTTAAACTCCATCTCGGAGGCACCGAGCTCGTAGTAGGACTTGGCAGAAGGAACCTTCTTGACGAATTCAGAAAGGTTGCCCTTGTACTTCTTCAGCTTGAATCGCTCTGAATATTAATTAGCAACTGTCGTGTAATGAATACAGACAATCCAAAATACATACCGTAGTGGATAATGAACTCGACGACGTGGTCCAAGAAACCAGAATCGTGAGAGACAATGATAGAAGTGATGCCACAGGTCATGAGGTAGTTCTCCAACCAGGCGACGTTAACGGTATCCAGATGGTTCGTGGGCTCATCGAGCAAGAGAATATCAGCCTTCTTCAAGACAGCACGCGCCAAGGCGAGCTTCATCTTCCAACCACCAGAGAGCGAAGCAATAGGCATCTTGCTCATCTCCTCGGAGAAGCCGACATCTTTAAGAGCCTTGACAGCCTCCTCGATACTGCTCAGAGCGACCTCGGGATCACTAGCGACGAAATCAACGACAGAAGTGTCGGCGTGGGTACCATCGATATCGTGCTCAACATAGACGGTCTTGCACTCCTCCTGGGTAGGGAAACCTTCGACCTGGCCATTGGCAATGGCCCGCATGAGGGTAGACTTGCCGGATCCGTTAGGACCGCAGAGACCATAACGACGACCTCTTTTCAAACGAAGTGCAGTACGGTTAAGCAAGATCTTGGCACCATAAGCAAGAGAAAACTCGCAGTTGCACAAATCCTCTCCCTCCTCCTCTTCCTCCTCCTCGACAGCCTGGCCAGGAATGTTGGCAATTGACTTCTTGCGGTAACTGTCGACAATAGTTTTAGCCTCGTCCTCATGAAGGAAGGCGGTGAGGTAAGGAGTGAGACCTTCAGTCCATGTGATGGACTCATTGTTCCTTTCGTCAACGAGGGTACCAGCGATGGCAGCAACGTACTCCAAGACTGGCGCGAACTTCTTGTCGACCTTGACGTCCTTGAGGAGAGTTTTGAGAGTCTCCAAGCAAACCTTGACATCACCCGCCGTAGAAAGCTCAGGGATCTTGCCGTCCTTAACATCACCGACACGGGTAAGAGTGTTTAGACCACGGAGAGTAACTTCACGGGCCTCGGGATCGGCAATGTTGTCGTAGTTGGTCTTCAGGCCAGGCATAAGCTTGGGCAAGAAAGGACCGACGATCTGGGGGTCCTCGACGAGCTTGCACATGTTGTCGATAATGACGGCGGCCTTTCGCTTGATGGTAGTGTCACGCTCAGCGAGACCACGGGAGAGAAGGGGGACCATGATGGAGAGGGTACCAGAGGTGACTTCCTGGACGAACGTGGTAGCGCCGAGCAAGTGAACAGTCTCGGGAACCTCGGTAGGCTTGGCAATACACTCGATCAAAGAAGGAATGAACTTCTCGATATCTTTGTTCTGAATAGTCTCGGTAGCCTTCTCCATCGCAAACCGGGCGGCCTTCTTGACATCGGCCTTAGTATCCCACATAGCCTCGGACAACAGGGGGATGAGCTCAGGCATTCTCAAGGCAACCTGTCCCGGAGCAGTTTCAACCACGGCAACAATAGCAGCGAGGGCAGCAACCTTCTCTTGCCATTTAGTGGTAGTCGCAATGACCTTGGCTAGGATAGGAAGGATGAACTTGACGGAGTTGGGATTGATGGCCTTAGAAACAGCAACAGCGGTGGGTTCGGCGAGCTGCTTGACGGGGACGATCTTGTCAGACGACTTCTCGAGGATGGAGGGAATGAGAGCGATGATGTAAGGCTCGAGCGATGGCGTGAACTGCTTAATTGCGATTGCCTTGATGCCCTCCAGGGCGTTCTGTCGGGCGACGGCGTCCTTCTTGTTGTTGAGAGCAGCCTTGAGCGAGTCAATCACGCTGGTTGGAACATCATGATCCTCGAGGGGAGCGCTGATGAGAGTAGCGAAGTTGGTGGCAGCGGCGGCACGATCGTCGGAGGTGGTGGCGACGGTGAGTTTAGACAAGAGCTCAGTGAGAGCCTTGACGGAAGACTTGGCCTCGGCAGCAGACATGTTTGTTCCGCGAACGGTATCTCTTCTGTTGCGTGGGTGTTAGTAGGCGAATTGGAGTAGGAAAAGGAGTGATAGAGCAGAAAAGAGATCGATCAGGAGAATAAGGAACAAAAGAAGAATGAAATCACTTACACAAACGGCAAAAAGCCGGACTCAAAATATAAAAATTAACCAAGAAAAACTGCGCCTCTATTCGACAAGGAGTAGAGACACGGTAATAATAATAAAGAAAAGAAATAAAGGTTTAGTAGTGGAGAGGCTAAGAGTGGTAGAGAGAAAGGAGGGAAAAGAAAAAATTTTGTCCCAAGGTTTTAAAGGGCATTCGATGTATGGAATTGAACACTTTTTCCTCGTGGGAGTTCCTACAGAGAGGGTGCCGACGAAGGTTAGGGTCAGATAACACACGCGGCGCTCGCCACTCGCCTCATCCGTTGCGGCTGCGGTGTGTATGTGGCGCAGCTGTCCAAATGCATGCACATTTGCGCGCGTAAATGGGCGAAAGTCGGGTTTGCCACGAGGGGGGAGAGACTGGTGCGTGCCGCCGCCGCCACCAAGTTCGCTATTTTGTCTTGCAGTTTGTTCAGTGTTAATTTTGTCTTCGCCACGCACGCCGCCTGCCCCACAAAACGAGCCTCACGTTCTCCAACAGATCCTTGTTGGTCGGTCGTCTTATGTCAAACCGTGCATCTGTAGTAGAAGACCGACGGCTACGTTTTTAACTGCGGCTGATATTAACCACGTGGCAAAAAATGGCATATATATAGCACGCGTCTAGGTGATAAATACATCTCCTTATCAAATTGATTACACGTTAAATTTGCTGCACGCGGAACGTCACTCTAAAATCTTGATCACCGTCTTACCTGTCAGCCCCTTGGCTTCGAATATCTCGGTAAATGCCTTCTTTACTCCTTCAAAGTCCGACAATGGCACGACTTTTCCGACGACAGCCTTAAGCTTGCCTTCTTCCGCCCACTTTTTAAGATCCAGCAATTGCTCCTTGGTAGGTACCAACACAATAGAGTCGTAGTTCACTCTGTATCGACTGGCCCTATACTGGCTGATCTTGAAAGCCATGTCGAGCATTGAGCAAAACCAGCTTGGAATGGATGGGAAGAGGCCTTTAAGCTTCTGGCCAGATGGGAGGGTTATGATTGAGATAATCCATCCGCCAGGCTTCATAAGGTGCAACTGCCAATTGTTAGAGGACGCGCTAAAAAATTAGACCAGCAATGCACATACATAGGACAAGGCTTCCCCGACTGTGTCATAAACAACGTCTAGAGAGCCTTTGGGAATAACCTTTCCTGCAGCTGTGGTCTTGTAATCGATTACTATCTATCCGTTAGCTCCATAGGATAATAGTCCATCAGGACTCATGCAACTCACCCTCGTCGACAACACCCTCTCCCAACAGCTCAGAAACTCGCGCAACCTTGGACGTAGAAACCGTGGTAATCACCTTCGCCGCGCCGAAGACATTCTTCGCCAGCTGGCATGCCGCGGATCCAGTCCCACTGACTACATCACCTATCAGCACACATCAATTCGACACTATCATCGACAAATACTCACGTCCACCAGTCACGAAAACCGTCTTGTCCTGAAGGCCTCCCTTGACAGCCAGCAAACCTTGCAAAGACGTGAGAGTTGCCAACGGCAACGAGGCGGCTTCTTCGAACGTCAGATTCTTTGGCTTCAACGCGACCGTCTTTGAACTGGCGACAACGTACTCCTGGAACGCGCCTTACTCCAACAGATCAGCTCGTCTGCCACTATAGAATTTCATGAATCGATCACATACCTCTCTCAACCTCAGCAAGTCTGACAAAAATCTCATCGCCAATTTTGAATTCCCCGACGTCGTCCCCGACCGATTCAATCACACCAGCGAGATCATATCCAATCCTCGCAGGAAACCTATCAATTATCGTATGTCAGCGCATGGTCGTATTATCAAGACCGGTAAATCCCCAACCTACTTCTCTGGATCGAAAATTCTAAGCGTTCCGGTGGCTCTCTTGACATCAACTGGGTTGATACTCGCTGCGTAAACCTTAATCAGCACATCCCCTGGGCGCTCGATCGTCGGCTTCGGAAGGTCTGCAAGGACGAATCCATCTGGCTTTGTGTATTTGTTGAATGTAACAGCTTTAATCGTAGACATTGCAGTTCATAGTCTATTCCAACGTCTATCCCACTATTTGTAAAGTCTGAATTCGAGACCTATAAGCTGCCAAAAAGAAAATAACTCAGAAACCCTTAATTTGTGGCTTATCAAAACGTCGAGTGAATGCAAACAAATCGAATCTGGAGGCTGGCGTTTTTCACGCACTCCGGAATTCGGCGAAGACGCCTGACGTCCAACAAATGTCATCCTCGGCCGGACCAAGTGCGTGAACAGTGGATGGTGTCCTTTAAACCTTGATGGCGCATGGGTCTCTGCAGCCTTCGAGAGGCTCAGAAGTCAGAATACACAACCATCCACCAACCATGGCCGCAGTTCGTTACTACCATTGCATTTGTTGGACGCGATCGCCAGTAATCAGTTTCATGTCCACGCCGAGGCCCGGTGGATATAATAGCAATCGGACAACATATTTGATCGACAGATACATTTGTAACGACAAGTCTATAGCAATACTAATACACTGTACACGAACAAAATTCACAATCTCTTTTCTTCAACCATTCCTAAATCCAATCCAACCGCTGCAAATGACATAAAATTTGATTAGTAAGATATGTCCCTCAGCAACTGCGCCCCATATAAAGACTAGATAATACCGTCGAAACAAAGGACGAAACGAAAGTAAATTCGAAAAATATAAATTCCGGCACATAATATGGTGCATTCAGAATGCGCTAACTGACTTCGAGAGAGACCGCGCTCACTCGTCCTCCAAAGCCGCACTGAATACTTCAAGCCCACCTGCCAATGCCCATGGCCGACCTCTGCTCATTCCGCTCTCCCGAAGATCAACATACGTCAATGTCTGCTTAAATCTTTCGTGCTCTACAATTCTCGAGATAATATCTTTCGTAATCCACACCAGATTGCGCAGCTCCAATGTCTGCAACTCGCGAAGCTCCATGATTGCACTGACGAGCTCCCTCCCGGCCAGAACTTGCACTGTCTCATGTTCGCGCCAAGTATATGACTTGGGCACGTCCGACACAAATAATAAGTTTGTGAACGCCGTTGGTTTGTGCTTTCTTGAAGTCACAAAGTAGTCCGCAGCAAGTGGCAGATAGGAGAGATTGATATGCTGCAAGTGTGGACACGCACGAATGACGTGAATGATGGCACCGATAGGGACGTCACGCGAGAGAGAATACTGCTTTAGTAGAGGCGACTGAAGAGGATGTCTGCTCGTTACAGAAAGTGCAGTTGATCTGAGCGGTGACTGCATTGGCCGCTGCTGTGCCTTTGACTTAGACGTCGTCTGGAAAGACGCAAGAGATGACGAAGACGAGGCTGCCGACGAAGAGGACGATAATGGCCCAGTTGTGATCGCGACGCGCCGATCTGGCCGACGAGGCTTCGCCGGGGCCTGCGGAGCGGGTTTCGACGATGGCACAGTGTTCGCTCTGTGACGATACTGATGATGATAGTGATGCCCAGAGTACTTGCGAGTCCAGTACAACGGCTCTGACCTATATTTCCAGTCTCTCCAGCCGGCTAGAACAACGCTGCCCTTCAATCCGTTCTCAATAGTGGACAAGTCAAGGCAACGAACATATGATGCTAGTGTACGATCATGCGCGATGACTGACACAAACTGCGCGAACCTGTAAGTTGATGTGAAACGTGGCTCCTGATACAAATAAACGTATGCCGAACACGCGAGCGACTTGCAGGTGCTGACCGTCGATAGTAGAGCTTGCTGGGGGAGGGAAGAGCAGATCTCGTCGAGAACTTCAAGTGGTAGAGTATCAAGCGTGGGACGATACTGCTTTCTCTTTCGATTCCACGATAAAGCAGATGTCCGCGAGCGAAATGAGCGAATAGAGGCTCCGGACGAGACCAACTTGGTTTCAGTCAGGATTGGCAGTGACAGAGGTGGGGGCAGTACTGATTCGGACGTTCCTGCAAGGCGGGAGTGCGAGTGGGGGAGTGCTCTTCTGCCTAACCGAGGACTATAGTCGGACTCGGAGTCTGATTCCGCTGAGGAGGACGAGTCTGAGCTGGCACCGAACCTGGAGGGATCCTCTTCGTGTTCGACTAGTTGGAGGAGAGTAGCAGCTGAGTCATTGGACAAAGTATTTGATCGTGGAATCTGGCTCTCGTCAGGGTCTAGTAGTGAGCGGTATGACATCGCGGACGGCAGCTCACGCGGGGTCGCAGTGAGGTCCAGGCCTTTGTTGGAAGGGCTGGAGGACGACGATTCTGTGCTGGGCAGCTCCGCCTCTACTGATAATTCAGGGGCAAACAGCTCATAGAAGGACGCTCTTTGCTGGCGGAGCTGCTGAGTCGGGTGCGGGTAGTGGGATGCCAGGTGCAGGTGCCGTCGCTGGGGCGACGGGTCGTAGAAGTGGAGAGCATTGGAGCGCGCCGAGAGGTAGAGCGGCGACGCACGACGGTCGGATCGCATGCTGGAGACGGCGGGATGAGAGATAAGGAGAAGCAAGATGCGATGAGAGAGTTGAGTCGTAGTCGATAGAAGTGAAGTGAGGCCGTCGCGAGCGAGATGAGCTGGCGAGAGGTGTCAGCCAGAGCCGGCGGTGCTGGCTCGGCAGCCAGAGTTAGCCTTTCGATATGCCCCGCGTGCGCCTCGCCTATGCCCATTTGTTTTTGTTTGGCCTCCACGCTCCGGCTAATTTATTCCGATATTTTTGTTTTCTTCAAAATGCCGTACCAGACAGTCAATAATGTAATATTCTATCAGTCAGGCGTTATCAAGAGCCGGAGACTACATTGGCAATATATCTACGTCCGAAGAGTTACACATTAAAGTAGCCGCGTACATGACGCCTAGCGCCGCATCAGCTACGAGGCTTGTGAATTGAGTTTGCGATATGGCAAAAACAGAAAATGTCATCAACAAATTATGCGGCAGAGCTAAGGATGAGATCTATTTGGGCAACGACAGCTATAGAATTACGCATCACGAAATTAGGTCGCTAATTCTGAGTTGGCTGTTGATAGGGACTGGTCGTGCCCAAAACAGATTGGCTTCGTTAGTTCGAGACCGCGTAGCACACGATCCCTGCCAGTTACGGAACCTCTGCCCTATTGGCACGTGGGTATTCTCCTCACAAGATCGTCAACGCAGACATTTTGATCGTACATATTAAGATTCCGAGCTGGCAGGCAGTCTTATGTAATATATTTATAGAACAGCGACATTATTTATTACTTGCAGTGACCGGATCCTGCGGGAACGGACAGGACCCCTGTACTGGCAATCGAAACAGACAGCGAACACAGCCTCAACCTTATCTTCCGACAAGACAACCGATGCGCTTGCATGCGTGACGATTGGACACCTGTCTGTCACTAAAGCCTTGCAGCTTGAGGAGCATACTTCCAACTATTTTATTACGTCACAGGCGGCATTGCGGAACGAACGTAGACAGTGTGCTTGTGGCTTCTGCCGATGTGACTACAAATGTCTGGGTCTTGTACCGAGCGTCTTCGCGCAGCAAGCAGGTATCAATTGATTGCTGTGGCCAAGTCACTGTTCCGCACGCGCACTTTTGAGCAGACTTGCCGTAATTGATAATGCCTCGCGTACTCTAGTTATAGATTGACAGAAAGATGAGTCTGCACACAGGACTTGAACTTGCCCGCAAAATATTTAGACTCCGCACATATATTCCAAAGCCTTAGCGTATTTTTATGTAGACTCGATAAGGGGCACAGTTGTCGCTCCCGACATCTAGGAATAGGATCGAACAGTGCAAGGGGCGGTGGCGTACTTGCATGATGCCCCCGACTGCACACGATGAGTTATGGAAACTGGGGCGCCATTGTCAAGTTCTTCTTCTTACTGATCAAACTACGGGATGCCACGTCCCAGAAATATGCATCTGTGAACTCAAGCTTATCGTTACGAACATTTTAATGCCTGCAGGGTCACGAAGACAAACTGACCACAAGGCGCATCGCCATACTTCCAATTTGTACTATATTTCCTATAAATATATAGCACTATATATTATATTCTTCTGCGCATTAAGATCATAGCAAAGTAGTGAAAGCAGCGCCATATTTGTCCAATGCGACGGCCAGAGCAATGTTAGCAAGGACGATACCCAATTACTTTGGAAAGACAATATTGGGATCAATATTTAAAACCCCCAGCATCATTTCCATAGTGAATTCCTCGTCTCCATCAGCATTCATCGACGCGACATTAGTCCTCTTCCCGTCGGCCACGACATCGTAATCGTACTCGTCACGCATCCGCTCCAGCTCCTCTTCACCGACTTCTTGGCGTCGCTTCTTCTCCTCTTCCTCGTCACTATCGTCATCAAATCCGCGTCTCTTGGTCCGTCGCTTGAACTCGGCTACACCACCCATCTTCGAAACCCGAACCTGTGCAAGGTCGAATAAATACTTAGCTGTATCCTGGGCAGCCGTGCGCCATTTGTCTATCAATACCACTAGACTTTCATCTTCAGGCACGACAATCCCGTCTGCCAATTTGGCGGTCGCTGACTCGTATTTATGAGCCTGCTGGCACTGGGAAAGTTTTTGGCGCATCTGCCGCAGAGAAATATCTAATGCTGACTCTTGCTTCACTAAGACTGGATCTATCGTCACGCGTTCTATCAATAAAATTAGTTACTTTCGTGTAATTACCATTCGTATGTTGGATAAACCGTTTTTCACTCCTGCAAGAAACTTTTCTCGAAACTGGCCGTTTTTGTGTAGCGGCGAAGTGTTCGGCGATCCGTTCACTGACGACGAAAACAGGTCGGCGCGTTTCAGCGGGCTACTTGACAGATTACTTGTCGCAGAGTTTGGTCGCAAGTCAAAAACATCCAGCGGCGCTCTAGCGTCTTGTTCTGTCTTGCTCGATTTTGCTGTGCTTGTGATGGAATCATCACCGCCATGATGTCGCTTCAGAGGTGATTTGAATGGCTTCGCAAGAAGCATCGTGCCTTTTGTTGCCTTATATTTTGTAGGTGTTGTTGGAGCGATGTAGCTGTCCATTATACGTCGCGGCGAAAATACACTAAGAAAAGGCGGGTTTAGCAGTGGAGAAGTCGCCTCATCGCGTTCAACAACATGGAGCGCGCTGCGTGTTTGGATTTGTTCTTGTGGCTTCGACCCCTTCGACCCCTGATATTCAGCCACGATGCGGCTGTGCCCGTCATCGAACCTTTTTCGTCCCGCTTCGCGATCACGATGGATTTAACGTCCCCAGAAAAATGCTAAGGCAAACTGTATGACCTACTTGCTATATGGCTTAGGCGTCGAACTCGAAAACAATGTTCAGTAATAAATCGCCAAAA
Organism: Lipomyces mesembrius; assembly: GCA_038497805.1. Lineage (NCBI taxonomy): Eukaryota > Fungi > Ascomycota > Lipomycetes > Lipomycetales > Lipomycetaceae > Lipomyces > Lipomyces mesembrius. The sequence goes on along the minus strand of MU972896.1, from coordinate 1,019,371 downwards.
TTTACAAGAGGCAAATCGGTGGGGTGTTCTCCTGAGTACGTCTACACTCTCGATGCATTGACGCCTTCCCGAGTCGTCTCGTCACTCTCGGACAGGTCCTTACGGGTTTTTGATACTGGATCAGGCGCAAATATTACTGAAATAGCAAAATTGTCGAATGCACACAAGTCGAATATTACAGGTGTCAGCGTTGTCGATAATAGCACGGCCGTAACCGCTGGCGAGGATGGTGTTGCAAAAGTGTGGGATTTCCGACAGAACAAAGCTACGAGAGAATTAAGCCAATGTGTGTCAAAATAACTGAATATATACTGAACACGTGCTGATATAGAATAGCCGCAAATTTGCCTTTGCTGTCGATTGCTTATTCAAAGTTAACGAATACGGTCGCTTCTGGCACCGAACTAGTCGGACAAGATGCTGGCGTCGTGTTATGGTATGCTGCTGTGCAATTTATTAGATCTGCACACCACTTATACGCCTTAGGGACTTGAGAAATGCACGGAAACCAGTCAGGGAATACATTGACTCTCACAACGATGACGTCACCTGTGTCGCCTTCCACCCAACCAATGCCCACTCACTGCTGTCAGGCGCAACCGACGGTCTAGTCACTCGGTACAACACCACGATTTCCGGCGAAGACGACGCAGTCGTGCAGGTCGTGAACCACGGCGCTTCAATCCACTGCACGGGCTTCTTTGGCAATGATATCTACGCTCTCTCGCACATGGAGACATTCAGCATATACCGGCCCACAGATAAAGATGACGAAGCAGAAGAAGATAAACCGGAAAACCAAGCTACTGTTTTCGGCGATGTACGCGAAGCATGGGGCTGTGAATACGTCGTTGATATCGGCAAAGGTTACGTCGCCGTAGGCAGTAATTCTGATGCCAAACTGTCCCTGATCCCCATGAAAGGAGAAAAAGTATTCTTGCAACACCGGATTGAGCTACCCGGTGCACACGGCGAGGAAGTTGTTAGATGCGTGCTGGTGGACGAGAGGAATTCAAGGATATTTACTGGAGGCGAGGACGGTAACGTCTCCGTTTGGCAGATGGAAGGACATCTTGGTGAAGCTGATAGCGAATGGTCTGAAATCGGTAATGACCGCCAGAAGCGTAAGAAGCAGAGGGAGAAGCGGTTCAAGCCGTATTAGTGCTGTATGTACTAGAATTGATAAAAATACAATGCAAAATTAACTTCGAATACTTTTCTAATGTACATAAAACGCAACGAATACCCAAATGACTCAAGTCGCGAGAAAATGAATACAAGAGTGATGCAATTTACTCCTCTTTTTGGCCAATCACACCCAGCAACTTATCAAACACACCATCTAAATCGCCAAGTGCATACTCGGGACCAGCAAACACGGTGTCGATAACAGACGTGTTGAGCACAATGTTCGCTCGCGCTGAATCTTCAGGGACTGCAGTTGTCTCCGTGGTCTTCTTAGCCGGCAATGTGAACTTCCCGGACTTCGGATGCAAGATCGCCGTGACACCTGCGGCAGGCTCTTCATCGATGGCCATCTCTTGTTCAACAACAGGTTCTGCGTTGTCAACAGTGACATCCTTCAATTGTTCGGTGCTAATCGTCGCATCTGGTCCTGACAGTGTGTATATCATCTTATCTGTATCAATAAACGTAAATTGTTGCTCGGATCGTGAAGGTAAATGGTGGACTGCTGCAATCGGTCGAGAATGCTGGACGACGTGAATCGGTATTGGTGACTTGTGCGAAAATACATATACGTTCGACACCAACATCAGATTGGAGCTGGTCTTTGACGCGTAGTTTACTGCAACCGCGAATGATGAGTCACCATACGCAATCAGCGCTTTGGAACCCTTTGGAGTGTAGCCGATGTTGGCGCTCCATGCGACGTCATCGTGTAAAAGATCATAGACTGTCAATCGGCATTCAGATAACACGATGATAGAAGTGTCGATAAGACCAAGACCACGAATCGGTGACCCGACGACACCTGACAAGCATCGAACGACTTCGAACGATCCTGAGCGTTGCGTCGGAACTGCGATCATGTAAATATCAGACCCAGTTCCCAACAGTAATATGCTGGCGTCAGAAGCCCATGCTAGAGACACATCAGGCTGTTCCTGTCGCGCATCTGCAGAGAAGGCGAGGGACTGTCCAGTAATCGAAGATCCGTATGATGGATCCATAGCATATCTAGCAGACCATTCGACTTGTCTCGACTGCACTCGTGGAAATCGGGGTCTCCAAAGCAGTAAACCACCGCCATGACAGGCGGTGATAAACGCTTGACCATGATGATACGTCTGGGGTGCCGCAACGACAGCTGCAACAGGCACATTTGGACCATGCGGACTGGTGATTTGACTAACCAGCTTCCATCCCACAGCGCCCTCGTTACTGCCACTGTCGTCACTCCAAAACTTCAGATTGATCTGGACATCGGCTTTGGAGAGCAAATCGTCAATTGGCTGCGTGGTTGTCTCATCCACCGTTACCATCCACTGACTATCGGCTGACAGAGATAGTTGAGTGATAATCGGATCCGGAATAGCCTCTTCGAACAAAACTTTACCTAACTGTAATGTTCGCACGACTGACTGCACGGCAACCTGCTCACTTCGCAGTGGATCATAAATTTGGATCTGCGCATCCGTTCGAGTGGGGAAGTACCAATACAGGCATTGCTTGGACGCTTGTTGCGGCGTATGCGAAGCAAACGAATGAATCGCCGAAGGGAATATAGTGAAATTGGGTAATGAAATCTCGGCGCCGTCTAATATCTTTGAAATTATTCCTCTAGAGCGCTTTGCTTCTTTATTTAAATTCAGCAGCTTGAGCGATGCCGAGGTTAGCTGTTCCTTGCCGGACATGTTAGCTCTGGCTAGCGAGAGCGGCGGTAAGTCATTGTAAGAGGCATTAACGCTCGACACACGTAACCGGGCATCCAAATCTGTAGCTGCCAGAAGGATCATATCTTCATTGTTATTACCAAGAGAAAACGCATATGTAGTGGATGTATTATCGACGACGATGTTGGTGATAGGGCCCGGCAGCCGTGGCAAAAAGTGGACGTTGCCTGTATCAAGCTGCCAAAATAGGAGAACTTTCTCATTACCACCAGAGAGCAAGTAGTTTCCATCGAGTGAGAAAGCCAGCGCACGCACTGGATCCAAGTGCCATTTTAATGTTCGGATAGCATATCCCTTGGAACTCTGTCGGTATTCTAATTGGCTCGCATTTGAGGATTCAGCGCCGGTGACCGGATAATACAAATCTATAACGCCTGTCACAGACCCAACAGCCACGATACCTCTATCCGAAATCGCAACTGTCGATGAGCTCCGGCCACGTTCGATAGTCGTACTGACAGTGGCCTGAAAACTTGCCGAGTCCACGAACTTCCCCACCGTTAAGACTTCAATTGCGCCAGATCCCGTTTTTTTAGAGTGTTTGGATGATTGCAAGCTTCGGCAAATAAAATGGCTCTTCGAGTGTGAGAGTGAGAAAAGGTTTGCTTTGTTGACCTGGAGCAGGGTAGAAAGAGGACTCGATCCATCGACCGAAACTCGAACAATTGAGATATCTGAATAATGCAACATGTCAGCATAATGAGTGTGACCAGCTATTATTTGGGCCATCATACCTGAATCGTGAACGCCATCTGACACTGCGAGAACAAAAGTCCGAGACTCGTCGGCAAGTCCAATGATCTTGTGTATTCGTTGCACGCCCTGACCATTCAAGTTTATACTCTTCGAGCTTTCCGACTTCCAGTCCACAGATATGCAGATACCGTTTCTCGTAGCTATCCACACTTTGGGAAATCCTTCACTTGTCAATTCCGCAAATGCGTCAACGCAGAGATCAACCGCAAAGTATGCCTCGTCAATAGGCACGCGAGCTACACATTGCCGAGCATGAACTGCGTAAAGACGAAGCTCAAGCGCACTCAGCACGGCAAGATATCTGTACATGCATTTGTTAATAAAATTAGTCACATCTAAACATATAACACTCTCTAACCTATGATCATCTGAAAAAACCGGCGCCACATTCACTAAAGCACCACCTTGAGGGGCTGATAATTTCCAGCTCGCTTTCTTGTGAGTATGCTTCCTCCGTCTTCTATTCGTCAAATCTTTACTTTCGGTCATGTTGCAGTACTAACGAATGTAAGCCGAAGAATGTAGAATCAATGCAGACTGAATTCAGCCTGTCGAATCGCAAAAATTTTTGGAACTCCCAAATTCAAGACCTAACCCCCCACTTCCACGGCGCGATGCGGCTCATTTTTGCTGCGCGAGAACATCACCGGAAACACGTTTTCATCATCACTTCTATCACAGATCGGAGCAAATGTAACGTGGCATATTTATAGGACTTAGTCAGGTGCGACATTAATGAGATCTATGAGGCCGTGAATCATTTCAGTTCACGAAAATTGTCATGGTAGTTGAGATACTGACTGATAGTGGTGGGATATTAGAGTGGATCAACGCACCTTGAGTTATCTAGTGAGGTGGAGCTAAATGATGATATATATTAATGCATTACGTCCGGCGGTGTGGAATGTATCATCATTAAAGAATAATGGGTCAAGCGGAATGAGGATTGGTCTGCGTGTGAAGAACGCCCATTATTTACCATGACCTGTCCAATATACAAATTAAAAGCATCGTGTTTGGTGCATCTTCAGCCAATAATATTAATCCGCGTATACCGACTGTGTTAGCACCTATCTTATATGTCGCAACACAACATTTTCCTATTATATGATACTTATTTGACAAAAGCTTGAAAGTACAGAAAGTCAATCCAAATATCCCGAACGTGAACGATCAACTGGCAGAAATAGTTATTTAGTGTAATTTAAAATAAACCATAAAAGTTACTGTGACAAACTGGGCCATGAAACAAAGACAAAAATAGTGTCCTATCACTACAACAAGCATGAGACAACGGAAAAACCACGTTAATTCATTCATATATATAAGAATCATAAGTAAGACACGCAAACCCAATCTAAACGCACAATCGAAACGGCGACTCAATTTACGTGGAAGCCTCGCGATACTTTGCCTCCTGTTCGACCTGCAACTGATCAATCTCGGGCGCGAGCTCCGACAACATTTCAAAGGCAGCCTTGTGAAATGCGAGCTGAGCAGCAATCAAGTCAGCAAGGTTACGCAACGGCTCAGGGGTGTCGAGCACGTTCTTCATGACGGAGACGGCCTCCTCGGTCGCGGCAACGAATTCATCCTCAGCCTGCTCGACTTCAACGCGTGCGGCATCCTGCTTCTCTGGCCTCGCGCTCCGGGCCGCTGTCTTAGCGGCATCAAGGTTCAAGCGCGCGTTGGTGACTTTGCGGCGGGCGCGATCAGCAAATTTAATTGATGTACCGAGGGTGTTCTGGAAAGCAGAGTTGAAGCGCGAGTTGATGAGCGAATCCTGCGCGAGCTGAGCCTCGCCGACACGCTCTTCGGCAACTGCGTACTTCTCAAGCGCGACACCGAGCGGGTCGGTGATGGGAAGTTGGTGGGCGGATGAAAGCGAGGCGCGGGAGATCGCGTGAGCAAAAGTCTTTGGTGCATGCTTGGTGGTAGAACGGGTCAATGCTGCTTGAGCTTCAGCTGCGGATTGGGCCTGGGCAAGAGTCTGGACCCTCTCGCTCACTGTTCGGGAGAGATCCACGAATGATTCACGCTATATATGACATTAGCAAATACGCCTCCTCCATGCGATCTGCTCACTCAGTACAGAACACCGAGCAGTCGATCAAACGCCAACTGGCGCTAGTTCCAAAGAGTATAGATGACAAACAATTGATACTAACCAAGTTTGGAGGATAATCATACCCTTCGTGAGAGTATTGAGACCTGAAAATAAAACGCGTCAGCATCAGGTGGGCATAAATTAGAATCTTCACCTCAATAACCCCTGAGACCCACCAAGCGCCGCACCCTCATATGATACGAACAGCGTGATGTCATTATATAGTAGAAAATGTACGTACGTGACGGCGAGTAATTTGACGTGAACAGCCTTGAGCGCATCGACGCGCTTCTCGAGCTCGAGGTACTCCTGGGGTAGTTCGGTCTACAACTATGTCAGAACAGACGATCAAACATCTAGCCGCAGTCATTGTAGATGCGAGCTCTATATACTTATTTCATATTGAGAATGCGAAGCAAGAGTGTACGTACGATCTCATCAGCGTTACCGAGCCGTTCTTGGATGAGACGGCCGGTACGACGAGCAAAAGGTTGGAAAGACGACGTCAGGCCACGGAAAGATTGGTTGACCGAGTCCATATTGATGCTCGCAGGAATCTGCTGGAAGGGGTTCATTGAGGATGCGGGCGATGGAGGAGGAATGGAAGTAGCAGTGAGGAAATGCAGACGTAGCTGTAATGCTGGGTTGCGCGATAGAGAGCTATTTCGCGGACGCAACCAAGCCTGGCCGCCTGCTTCTGACGCGCGTTAAGGTTCATCAGAAGCCCGCTTAACCCTAACCCAGATTCCGTCATTCATCAAAAGGCTTGTCGCTTTATCTGTCACTTTGTGGAGCGCTTACGCGACTAGAAGGCGGATTCGCCATAATTGCGCTTCAGGACAGTATTGACTTATGGATAGATGAGATGAAATCAATGAAGTGAGCAAACAATCTGGCAATGATGTGCCACTGCATCCATAATAAGATGTCCACACTGGTTAACATGGAGAACGTATGCTGCGGGGGCGGAGTTTAACACCGCCGCCGCCTTCCCAATTTATGCTGTATACGCTGCCGAAATTCATAACAAACCGCTAGGTTTAGTTAAAGCTAGGATTACACTTCAAGGAATTAAAGAAATTAAAGATATCCTACGAATTCACCAGGGTCGGATGCGTCCAGCTACCGCCGAAACTACACCCAAACGGTCTTAGCGATGGGGTACTTCGGCCATTACGATTCCTCGATCAAATTCCGATAATGCTCAGCTCAAATGCCATAAAAAACTATGGATGTTTTGCTATTTAGTGATCCTTGGTGTCTTATAAAATTACGATTGTGGGCGCGTACGATCAGACCGTAGAAAGGTCATCTTGCAAGATTGAGGGGAATTCTAAGCATCGTTTCTTGGCATTAACAGGGCGTATTATGAGAGACCATACGACTGGTCCAGGTGTAGACGGGGCTATGAGAAATATTGGATGGATGAACTGCCACTTCCTTGGACAATAACTCCTCAATGGGATAAGATTCGCGTGACAAAGCCGACAAGGAAACGGTACTTCAGACCGAGTAAAAGAGTGCTAAAAACATTTGTTTGGTCGATGGCACCAAGCATAAGTGAAGAAAATTTGTCGACTAGGTCAGCAGCACAAATTTGGACTGTAATTCAAGACAGTCTGTCACATCGCACTTAACAAGAATGGTGTCTGAATGCCACCTCTCGTAATGAGAGCATTAAATGACGAAGCGATGACATGGCCATTGAGACTAGCAACACGAGGTGGAAGTGTTGGAATATGCGGCGAACTCGAAATCGGAAACAAACATATGACCAAGCCGTGAATACTGCAGTCCCTTCCCAGGTTCGATGTTGAGAATTGTCTGGAGTTACATCGATTCAGCAGCTGTCTTACCCTGGCCAGAAAACTCTCTTGTCAAATAAACGCTGTTGGCAGAACCTATATCGGGCGCACCCACATGATATTTGCCGCGAGATGGCACAGATTGATATGTGTGCCAGGATTATGAAGTGCTCAGGACATCTGAGCCCCGCTTTATCGAAATCTTTGAAAACTAGGAGTAATCACGTGACATCTATAAACCTTATTTTCAGATTGTGAGGACCAAAAAAAAATTAAATGACCTAGTTTTTAACGACGCCATTCTTTTTCAACTCGACACTTACCGTTTTAATTATCTTTCTTCAATATATTATCCAGTAACAATGGCTACAGGGGCAAACCCGCGTAAGCGTCTGCGTTCTGTTTCGCCAGCGTCCTCGGTTGCCTCTGGTGCGACCTCCATTCGAGGGTCAACGCCTCTGACGGTCGCATCGTCTGCCATCTTCGCGCCGGGACTTTTCGATAAGGCGGCGCAATACCATGCACAACATGCTAACTCGAGACCATACAAGCACTGTATTATTGATGAACTGGTATCTGATACATTACTACGCCGTGTTCGTCGCGAGATCACTACTCAATTACATTTCACTCCCAAGGAAACCGACATCTACAAACTACACCAGACGGGTGATCTCCTCAACATATCGGGTTTATCATTCAGAGACAGAGAAAAGCTCTCCGCCCTCCAATCCCTTCGCGATTCGATGTATTCGTCAGAATTCCGCGAGTTCATTACAGAGATCTGTGACTGTGGACCGTTATCTGGGCTTAAGCAGGATATGAGCATAAATTGCTACGTCAAGGGTTCGCATTTGCTCACACACGATGACGTTATCGGATCAAGGCGAGTGTCATATATCCTCTATTTACCGGATCCGGAGGATAAAGAATGCGACATTGAGGATGTGCATGGCCGAAATTTAGGGTGGGATCCAGCATGGGGTGGTGCCCTGCGGCTTTATGAGATTGATGCGAAGGGTGCTCCAAAGGCTGAATGGGACAAGGTGGTCCCGCCCGCCTGGAATCAGTTAACTTTCTTTGTGGTGCAGCCTGGGGTCTCGTTTCATGTAAGTGCGTATTCATCAATCCGCTTGACGGCGACTGACAGTCAGTAGGATGTCGAGGAAGTTGTCTTTGACAAACCACGGCTCGCGATTTCAGGCTGGTTCCATCTCCCACAGAAGGGTGAAGATGGATATATCGAGGGCCTGCAAGAATCTCTAAATCTGGAGAGTTCGCGTGCGGCATTGGCAGACGCAGCGGCCGCTGCTGCTGCGGGATTAGGAGAATTACCGCCTCCGGCATTGAAAGGCTTTTCTAATTTCGCCCAAATCACTGATCGCACATATACGGCGCTTAGTCAACAGGATATTGAGTACCTTGCTGCCACTATAAACCCAAAATATCTTGACGTTAACACCATCCTCAAGTCTCGTGATGAGTTCGTGAACCTGTCGCTTCTGGAGCTCGACGGAGTATTGAACGACAAGTTCGCTGCCAAATTAAGAGAGTATATTGAAGAGCTGGAGAAGTCACCCGTTCCAGTACGCGTTTCGGATGCTGCGAAATTGAAATCAGAATGGAGAGTATCTAGACCTCCTCATAAACATCGATATCTCTACATTGAGCCATCGCGAGAAGCCGAACCAAGTACCCCAATTCAGCAACTAGCAGCCGTTGTCGCGTCGCAACAGTTTAGCAAATGGCTGATGTCAATAACAGGAGTTGCGGAACTAACCCATTCAAGGGTACTGGCCAGAAGGTTTAGACGGGGATTAGATTACACTCTCGCGACTACAAGTTTGAACCCTGTGAACGAGAATGGAACAGCTTCGACTGATAATGATGGTGACGCCTCTGGAGGTTTACTGGAAGGTACTTTATGCATTACTCCGACGATTGGCTGGGACGAGGGTGAGTTTGGTGGCTACGAACTGTATATGGACGACGGAACAGCCAAAGACGAGCAGCCTGAGCAGAAGAGCGGCGACCAGGAGAACTGCGATTCCGATGACGACGAGAACGATCCTGCAGTTTATCTCAGTGGCTCTCGCCCGAAAAGACGGAAAGAATTGGAGCAGCTTCGCGCTGAAGCCAAACTTTCTGTAGGTGACGACGGAGGTGCTGCAACTTGTGAAGGCCAAGCCATCGTGGACGAATTATTTGACGACAGCGACGATGACGAGGAAGCGGAGGAGTCAGCCGGAGATTCAGTTCTTCTTACCAGTCAGGCGCAATGGAATGTCCTAACCATTGTGTACCGTGATCCAGGTGTTCTCAAGTTTGTTAAGTATGTCAGCCAGAATGCACCGGGAAGTCGGTGGGATGTTACTGGTGAATGGAAGCCTACGTACAATAGTCGAGAGGAAACCGCAGTGTCGGACAGCGATTAGATTATTTTGAGTTTGGATTCTGGTCTTTCTACGGTTGGAGTTAGTGTTTGCATTGGCGTGTAAAATATGGAATAATTTTGTTTATACTTGTGAGAAAAGTTCTGTTGATTTTAAATCAGAAGACGCGAACTAACGTTACTCTCTGCATATATGCATGCCGTATTCATTTCTCCAATAGGCGCAGATGGAGAAAGTGAGAATTGTAGTATGGCGCAAAAAATAACCTTACGCGAATTGTGGAATGTTGCTCTCGTAATGTATAATATTTTGACCTGCAGCGGCAGATTCCTTTCTAGCAAGACTAGGGATGTTGATGATCAACGTTCATAATGGCTTGTTTGAAGTGCCCATACCTCATCGCGGTGATCATGAATTAATTGAGGCATGTTTCGCATATAATTTGCAGCCTTGTCGTTGAGATCATCTGTTTACATGGTGTAAAATATGTTTCTAGAGACTTATACATAGTGTACAACACGGAATTAACTCCTTACAGAACTACAGTACTACACGAGATGACGGCAGCCATCACACACCAGTGGACAGATCTATCGGCCGAATGAGAATGGTTGTCTGCAGAGCGGGCAAGAACTGGAATTTGCGCTTTGGAACCACTAAAACTCTGTTAATTATCTCGGCAATATCTCACAAGATAAGACTGCATACCTTGTACAAACATCCAGCATGAAATTTGTTCTTGCAGGTCTGGCAGCGCTTGTTGGGCAACGATCTGTCCTGATGCAAAATTGAGTCTAACCATCCGTTAGTAAACGCTCCATGGTAATAAATGGTCCGCAGAAGTAAAACTTACAGCAGATTGCGCACTCAGTGACTCCATCAAAATGCAGATTTACATTGCGCCTAAACAGCACTAGAGCGTCCACGATATTGCCATTTTGAGACGTAATAACGGCCTGAGACGCCAGCAACCACGCACGCCATTGATTTTCCTTCACACCTACTCTCTTGACACCATCCACGTGTACACCATGCAGCGGAAAATTGGTCGGGACATGGATAATCATCTCCATGGTTTGTTCATCGATGGAATACACCGCAGCGACCTCGTGTGTGACACGAGAAACTTTGACTTGCATATTTTCGTCTTCCGCCTCAATTTCGGCCTCTGCCAATTTGGCCTGTACAGATTGTAGTTCTGCGTCGATTAAAACCGGTGAGAAATACTTCTGGGTGAAAGACTCCACCGCCAGGCTAAGCTGTCGATTCCGAATTTCAGCCCACCATTTCCGAACGATAGAAGGAACATGACGAAGTAGCTGGTAGTAAATATGAAGCAGCAACCACTGAAGGTCCTGCGCAGGAGTGTCAAGTACTTCATCCGGATCATATCGCGTGAAAGGTAATTTCGAAGCATCTGGAGGTTTACCGGATGTCAGATATAAAATGGACGCCAGAACGTTAAGGATAGTGTCAACATAGTCTCCTTCCTTCAAACTCTCAGCATACTTCGTCTTCAATGCAAAAGGCTGACTTGATTAGAGATGTATTCTTTAGTTGTATTGACTATGTAAACTTACCGCGTTCTCGAAATACTCAAAAATCAACTTCCACGAATAAAGATATGCTCGCGTCTCAGCATCCATGCCGCCAGCTCGGATCTCTTCAATGTCAAAGTCACCGTTTACGGCTTCAGGAATACTCATAACCAGTGACAAAAGCTCCACGGGTAGCTCTATATTTAATACGCCATGAGTATCAAGGGCAGCTTCCATGGCCAATGATTCCTGAGCCACTGGAATAACTCTCTTCTCTAGCTTGAGAATTGTCTTCTGCAAGGGCTCTGACTCAACCGAGAGTATAGGCAAAAGCTGGGTGGGGTCAGATATCTGATCAACAGGAACGTCAAGAATCTGTCTCGAAAGTGCAGTGTCGCATAACAGTCGCGCCTGTGAGCGTCGTTTAACGTCCACAGAAGCAATGAGAATACGAATAAGAGCGCCCGTAATGTCTGAATCTTCGGCTAGCAAATCAGCGATGTCGTCATTCTCGTCCTGGAATGACTTGACAAGTACCAGAACTTTGAGCGTATAAAAGAGCAGCGGTGTCACATTGTCCCTCGTGATAAGAACTTCACAGATTGCCAATGACTCAGAAGCAAAATTGAAAACACGATTCCAGTGCTCTCCATAAAGGCCCTTCACAACAGGAAGTACTGCAAGCAATAGCTTTGCGGTTTCGGAGCGTAGTGCTAAGTTCTCGGTAGTGCGTTCAGGAAAAAAATCCAGAAGACGCTTCAAAAGCATTATAGCTCTCTGCGGCGGGAAAGGCGCAAAATCCGGATCGTCAATATTGTACACAAGACTATTGAGAAGAATAATCTTATTTAGCGCTTCAGACGATACCAAGGCAGGCCTGATACCAAGCATGTCGCTCGCGATCTCATTTCTCAGACGATCCGTAGAAGGCATAGAACCAACGTATTTTGACATCCCCTGAAAAATGGCGACACTAGCCAGTACGTCCTTGGATCTCCGCAATTTATGCTTCTCGAAGAACTGCTCGGCATCTTTCACCTGAAAATCAGCATCCTCTGCCAGATAGGAGACGATGGTTTCAAGAACACGCGCAGCATAGAATCCAAAAACAGTTTTGTCCCTCGTGTGCTGTCCGATTAATGTAACGACATCTTGCATGAAACCCAGGTCATCTTTGGAGGAAGTGGAGAGCTCCGTGTGAACGTCAGGATTGAACGTGTCTGCGCCAATAAATGGCAAAGCAAATGATCCCAGTTTACTTTCCAGTCGTTCGTTCGATCTTTCAGTAAGCAACAATAAATCATCCATCCCTGAATAAGAAAGATCTTCGTTACCGAAGATCGGAGGCATTTTTCCAGCCCCATATTCATTGATTTCATCCTTAGCAAGCTCTGATATTACTTGGAAAGAAAGAAATCTATGAAGTTTGTCGAAGTAAGGCAGATACTCAAACGCATCGGTCTTTCGAATTAATTCAAGAGCATAGGACGCCATCCGGAAAAGTTTGACCTTGTCCTCTACGCTTTTTTCTCCGAATGCCCCAACCCCGTCATTGTTGGATATAGAGGCGAGAGACTCATCATTGGCCAAGTAAAGACCGCCTGCAATATTGTTGACTACTGAAACAGAAGGAGCAATTGGCCTAGAAAGAGCAACTTCCAGCCTATATCGCCACCGACTGCTTCCAAAAAGTAGCTTCGGTGCGATAACAGACTTGGTATCAGCATTAGCAGTCTCCCAAAGAGAGATGCTTCGGGTCACAAGAGATGCACAGCTAATGTCATATCAGATTCAAGCGCTTTCCCAATAAATAATTTGACTTCATACCTGGTCTCCGGATCATTCTCAACATCAGTTAAGATAGCACTGGCAAGAGACTCGAATAGCGAACTATCGGAGCTGTCGTTACTCTGTGAAATGTTAAGCTGGCCCTCAAGACGCTGCCGGATAACATTGACAGGATCGCTGACATCTTCGATAGATTCTGTGAGCTGCCACAGCCGAGAAGCTAGTCTACGCCCTTCTTCAGTCTTGATGAATGCAGAAAGGACCGTAAAGTTTTTTTGCGAGACCGTCATGAGATGTTTGAAGAAAAGCTCCTCGCGGTACGAGTCGAATGAAGAGGCCCTAGAGAGTCTATTGAGTATCTCAACAGCCACTTGCTCAGAAATTGCGTATCCTAAATATCAGCCAGATTCAACACCGTCAATCCTCATTTAGATAGCGCATACCTTCGCTTAATAAGCTAGCAACAATGACGTCCCAATCTTTATTATCCGATTTATTGAAGATAGCGTCGGCTTTTTGTAGTGCGTAATCCTCCAAAGGTTCATAAGGCGTGACCTTGCCCGTCAAAGGCTTCAAAGACTCTAATATATAGACTAAGATTGCATCTTTTGTCTCTACCAATGACGACGCAAGAAGAGTTTTGATAATGGACTCCCATAGCTTCCTTGCATGTCCAATGTCAGCTATGTGATGTTCGTAATTTACCCATATGTTGATTAAGTGCGTCGACGAAGGGCTAGATATTAAAGCTGGAATTGTATGGCTAACGAAATCGTCCACAGAGTGAATTAAAATTTCATCGGACTTGACGTAGGAGTAGAACTCGTTTAGAAGGCTTTCGAGAATATAGGCTCGAATAGGTAGCGAACCTAATATTTATTAGAAATAGACTCAAGTGGTTTGGTACGGCAACTTACCACCACAGCTCTTGACTGAGCTCAAACAAGCATCCACTAATTGGCCAATTTGTGAACTGATGCCAATGCGTTCCATGAGGTCTTCTGGAACAGCAGTAATACGTTTTGTAAGATTGATCCATCGGGTCACCGTTTCCTTAACATCAACATCACTACCTTCTGCTGTGTTCTCAACAGCCTTCTTCAGTATATCAACCATTCTTTGCCAGAACTGTATGGCAAATTGATCGTGTTCTGGAATGATCTTCCGCATATAAGCTGTGAGTGACCTCGCTACACTGTCTGTACCGATTTTCTTCCCTAGTGCACCACACCTCAAGGCATATCGATCACCGACTTCCATTGCCTTGCTCAGCGATGCCTGTTGAATCTGGGTAACTTGAGACACAGTAGTAAAAAACGCCAAGAGGGACAGATAGGCATCGACTGCTGAATCACAAGTCATCCGATTTTCTGTGAGAATTCCAGTGTTAAACGCATTTGCTATTTCATTCACCGGAAAGCCAGAGATGTCGTTGATATCTAGGATAAAATCAGGCAGATTCTCGATCAGAACTTCGACGTAATGCCAATATCGAGGGCCGGCATACCGACTTCCTTGAGATACAAATGACAAGAGAAGTGAGAAAGAGGGCTCGTTAGTCTCGCCGGAAGGAGTCCAAGCGGTGGGATATACTGCTCATTGGAGTTGGTGTTTCTGTCACAAATAAAATATATATCGAAATATCACGCACATCTAGTAACCGCCACAAGGCATTCAAGGTAATCAAGTAGGGCGCCGGAAGATATATTCATCAGTCCGTTTGAAATTAGATATCTGCCCAGATATCGGGGCATGGCACCCAGCCATGCTACAAGTAGTGTGAACGACAGTAAACATATTTTGAGATAAAGTATCAGCATACCAGTATAGTCATATACTACTTGGACAATCAGGCCAAGAGCTGCTCTTGAGAGATACGAGTCTGTGCTTGTGAGGGACTTCCATAATGTCTCGGATGTAACAATTTCCGCGTAATCGTATTGCTGTTCCTCGATAGCTTCTGGAGAAATGTGCTCTGGATACTCATATTAGAAAGAGCTCCGCTACGCTTCAAGGTGCTATGCTAACCAAGGAGGTAGGAGAATAAAGAAATCCCACAAGCAATCTCACGATCGACTTTAGATCCAATATCCGTGTGCGTGAAGTATTTCTCATCCGCTACGAGAGAATTAGACGAATCGTCTCAAACTGACATGAATCGACTTACAGGACGTATGATTATCCTTAGTTGATATGGCGTGCTTGACATAGTCCAGCAACTGCACATGGAAGACCTCGAAGACCTGCTTCCGCTTCTTTACACTAGTAAAAACACTCTCGAAAGAAACCGCGGCGGTTCGCGCAACAACTTTATCATTATCATACAAGCCACCAAGCCATGGACCTACACTGTCTTTCATATATTTGGCCGACTGTCGCTGAAATCGCTTAAATAGGTCGCCTTGGAGCTTATGAGCAAGCACCCGAAGTCGCCGAGAGAAATCAGAAGCCAATTGTGGATAAAATTGTATCTGAGCAGTTCTTAGTAGAGCCATTAACTAATGTTGAAGCAAGCATACCCAAACAGCAAGAGTACTCTCTCCGACAACAGACTCGGGGTCTTGTAGGTAAGTAACGAGACTATCCAAAGCTTTCTCTTTCGTCGTTGGATCACGCTTCTGCAAACTTTTAAATGTGACCATTAATTGCGGACTGTCGAGTATTGACAAGTCTATATAGCTATTCCCAAGTTCTTCATAATACTGAGTGCTCGGATCCCATTTGTAGGAAGATTTTGAGTGCTCATTGTGGTGACTACCCATTGTCAACGTCAGAAATGCCAAAATTTCTAGGGTACATACATACCTCTCAGTGCGACGTGGATGATTCTTTACTTTCAATTTTTCGCGCTTGCTCATATTAACAGAAATAATTCCTCGTCGACAAGGCCTGTTTGCGATCAGAAGTATTGGTTCCTTGCTTCAAAGTAACAAGTGATTGATCAAAGTGAGCTTTTTCCCAACCTTTTGGTACCCTTGACCAACACAACCGCTCGGGGACCGCTTGGCTCGACTCATTGTGAAGGATCAACGAATAGACAAGAGTACCGCTAGCTGTGGACAGAATGAAGTATATCCTATACCATAATTGAGCCAAAGGGTAGTTTTCTAACGACCTTCCAGGTTCTTTATCGATGATCTCCCTGTACTGTTTCCATATCCGCGCATCTATCCAGGTCTGACCTGATCTAACATCTGATTGTCCTGCTCAACGATCTAACAGACACTATAGAACAATATGCATATATGAGTGATTTGAAGCGAACTCTGGATGCTGGCGGTAACTGCATATTGGAGATGCCTTCAGGCACGGGCAAAACAGTCTCGCTGTTATCTCTTACCATTGCCTACCAAATGGTTAGTTAAAGCCCAATCCAGGCATGCAGGCATGCATACACGGGATACTAACTGACGCGGCATAACAGCACTATGCTGAGCACAGGAAGATTGTT
Organism: Lipomyces mesembrius; assembly: GCA_038497805.1. NCBI lineage: Eukaryota > Fungi > Ascomycota > Lipomycetes > Lipomycetales > Lipomycetaceae > Lipomyces > Lipomyces mesembrius. The sequence continues at coordinate 1,002,618 of MU972896.1, read as the reverse complement.
TACTGCTCGCGTACTATGTCAGAGATCGAAAAAGCCTTAACAGAACTGCGGAGCTTGATGGCCTATCGCGAAAGGGAATTGGGCATAAAGGAGAGTTTCAGAGGATTGGGTCTCACAAGTCGGAAGAATTTATGCTTGCATCCAAGCGTGAAACGGGAGAAGAAGGGGACTGTTGTTGATGAGCGATGTAGGAGTCTCACGTCTTCCTTTGTCATGGAAAAGAAAAGAGCCGGTGAACCTGTAGAATTGTGCAGCTATCATGAAAATCTATACGAACTAGAACCGCATAATTTAATACCGGAAGGTGTGTGGACATTTGACGAACTTCTCAAATACTGCGAGAAAAACAAGCAATGTCCTTACTTTACTGTCCGAAGAATGGTAAGTAGCTATAAAGTTCTCGATATTGAGAATTCATTTCTTAAACAAATTTAGATGCCATTCGTCAATGTTATTATTTATTCTTTTCATTATCTTTTGGATCCGAAGATTGCGGAGCGTGTTTCTAAGGAGCTCTCGAAGGATAGTATTATTATTTTCGACGAAGCGCATAATATTGGTAAGACAAAAAGACGTAGTCATTCGGAGTGTTGTGACACTAACGACTGCCAGATAACGTTTGTATTGAATCCCTTAGCATAGACCTCACCGAGGGGTCGCTTCAAAGAGCTAGTCGAGGTGTCAATAACCTTGCACAACAGATCGATGAGTATGTTGTTATTGAATCTAGTGTTGGGTTCTGTTATAATTCCAGTTAGAATGAAAGCTACCGACTCGGCGAAATTACAGGAAGAGTACCAAAGACTCGTGGAGGGTCTACGCGAAGCCGACCAAGCTCGTGAAGAAGACATTTTCATGGCCAATCCGGTCCTTCCAGATGACCTTCTGAAAGAAGCCGTCCCAGGGAACATCCGGCGTGCCGAGCACTTCGTGGCATTCCTCAAGCGATTCGTTGAGTATCTGAAAACCCGTATGCAAATACGTCACGTTATTTCGGAGACCCCGACTTCGTTTCTTCAACATTTGAAGGACTTGACATTTATTGAGAGAAAACCGCTAAGGTATAATGCTTTAAGGAGTTAGCAGTTACAGGCTGTCGCTGATCTGTGTAACAGATTTTGTTCAGAGCGTCTCACATCGCTGGTACGAACACTTGAACTTTCACATGTCGATGATTTCCTAGCTCTGAAGGAAATCGCTACATTTGCAACTCTGATATCGACATACGAGCAAGGCTTTATGCTGATCCTTGAACCTTTCGAATCTGATACGGCAACAGTTCCCAATCCTATGCTCCACTTCACATGTCTCGATGCGTCGATCGCAATTAAGCCTGTATTTGACAGATTTAGCTCGGTTATTATAACTAGTGGCACGATCTCCCCTCTTGACATGTATCCAAAGATGCTCAATTTTGAGACAGTACTACAAGAGTCATACACTATGACGCTGACTCGCCGATCGTTCTTGCCACTCATTGTAACGCGAGGATCTGATCAAGTTGCTATCAGCTCGCGCTTTGAAATTAGAAACGATCCAAGTGTTGTACGCAATTACGGAAATTTATTCATCGAGTTTGCCAAGCTGACTCCGGACGGTCTCGTTATATTCTTTCCTAGTTATCTTTACATGGAGAGTATTATCAGCATGTGGCAGACCATGGGAATCCTAGATGAGGTTTGGAAATATAAATTGATCCTTGTCGAAACACCTGATAGTCAAGAAACCAGTTTAGCTCTCGAAGCTTTCCGCACTGCATGCTGTAACGGACGTGGGGCAGCACTTCTTTGTGTCGCTCGTGGCAAAGTTTCTGAAGGCATTGATTTTGATCACCATTACGGCCGGACAGTACTTATGATTGGTGTCCCTTTCCAATACACAGAGTCACGTATACTTAAGGCTAGATTGGAGTTTTTACGAGAAAATTACCATATTCGAGAGAATGATTTCTTATCATTTGACGCCATGCGTCACGCAGCTCAGTGTCTGGGACGTGTCCTTCGAGGTAAAAGTGACTACGGAATCATGGTGCTGGCTGACAAGCGATTTGCGCGGAAGAGGAATCAGTTACCGAAGTGGATTAATCAGGCTGTTCTTGATTCAGATGTCAACCTGTCGACAGATATGGCTGTTGCAGCAGCGAAAAAGTTTTTGAGAACTATGGCACAGCCAACCAATCCGAAGGATCAAGAGGGAGTGAGCGTCTGGAGTTTGGGCGACTTGTTGAAAGTGCAGGAGGAACAGCGTGCTGAAGCGGCGCTGCAACCTCCCAAGGAAGCGACTGTTGGTGACAACACCGTGGACAGGTTTGCATTAATGGACGACGACAGCGATTATGGTTACAACGAGGAGGATGAATACGCAATGATGGAGATTGATGCGTCATAATGTATCTAATTCGGCGTTTACTGTATACTGATGGACTTAATATTATGCGGCTCTCACAAAGCTAAACAGTTAATTATATAGTTCCAGAACCGTGCAGATTTTCCTTATTTTAATTGTAGACCTGAATCAATATAAAAACGAAGCCTGTCAGGCAAGTCTAAAATAATTCGGTGCAAACCTATCTCTGAAACACAATTCTCGCTAGACGTTTGGAGCGTGGGTAAGGGGGGATATTTCTTCAGCAGCTGCATTTGTGCCATACTATGATTCCGACGACTAAATATAGACCGGACTCAAGGGGAGATATAGGACATGGAAAAGTATGGACTCGTTGCACAATTATACCGACATCGATTTCCATGCTGAGGGTGCGTTCTCAACCATCTATCGTGGTCGACCGACACCACCATCCCCGCTCTCTGCTCAGTATAGTGAAGTTGCACTGAAAGTCTCCAACCCTTCTACTCAGCGCGCACCACATTCCCCAATACTGGAGAGTCAAATACTGCGGACGCTGCGGCACAAGCATGTGATACCACTTCTCTCAGCATTCTACGACGATTCCGATTTGGTTGCAGTGATGCCATATTTGCCTCTACATTTCACTGGAGATGTCGTGACTGATCCAGCTACAAGAGCCACAATTGTGAGAGATATAACGTCTGCAATTGCCTTTTTACATAATCAAGGTTTAATACATCGGGATATCAAACCGCAAAATATACTGCTTGCGTCGAAATCTGGTCCAGCATTTCTTTCAGATTTTGGAACTGCCTGGGTTCCAGCTACTATTAGTCTGTCGCATGTGTCCCAGGATAGTCAGTATGGCGAGCCTTATCTGAAGCGCATACAAACTGACATTGAGCCTGTGAATGCGAAAGTGACAGAAGTCGGGACTGGGCCGTATCGAGCACCCGAGCTACTATTTGGGTACCCTGCATATACCGAAAGCATCGACTTATGGAGTTGGGGATGTGTCATCGCAGAGCTTTGGCATGGAAAGCCCATCTTTGACGATGAGAACCGTGAAAGCAGCGAGATTTCGTTGGTCAATACCATTTTCCGGACACTGGGGACACCTGATCTACAAAAGTGGCCGGTAAGTTCAGTTAAAAATTCATTGTCTGATCTTGTACTGTAATTGGGTTGCTTAACAGCCTTCTTAGGAGGCAAGTCAATTTTCAGCATTTGTTCATATTCGATTTACTCAATACCCTCCGCAGCCATTTGACCATATGCTGCCGAATGCGCCACAGGAGGCAATCGAAGTTATTGCGGGTCTGTTACGCTACGAAAGTAGGCAACGAATTGCTGCGGAGAAACTTTTACAGATGAAGTACTTATTTAGCCGGCGATGATATAGAATAGTGAATTTTAAGATAATGATAAACATGGCGGTCCTGGTAATTTTTGGCATGAATTTCACTTAATATGCCTACACGGTCACATATTTATTGTCGCTCAAGTAATAAAGTGACACGAAATTATCGAGAACGTTTTATACTCTGAAAATCGTATACCTAAATATCACTGTCCTTCGATGGGTGGGTCCACGAGTTTATTTTGTCGCATTCCATATCGCGGTCGTGATTTTACTAGCGCCACTGCCAATGTACGCTTTGACATTTTCGATTTCATCGTCCGCGTTAGTCGCAAGGCGGAGAGCGATGTCTTTGGCACGCTCTACATAGTCATTACTTTCGTGTGATGTTGGATCTTCCGGTCTTCCAAAATACTCATCCGAAGAGATAGCCGCAGCATTGTCGAAATCGTCTAATCGTCTGACTAATCGACGTTCTTCGTCAGAATCTAACACGTTGCGTCCTAAGTATCCCCTTAGTTTAGTATGATCTATTTGCTCTGAATTGACGAAATGATTTACCAAAATACTCGTCCGACGAGATGCATCTCTGATGCTCGAAGCGCGCACTAGCACTTGAATCTGTGGAGCTTCTACCTGATTCAATAGATAAATGACTCGGTGTGGAGCTTGTCTGGCCAAATCCAAGTCTTGGGGCTGCAGCAGCACCACTAACAACTGTAGAACGACTAGGCCTGTCCGATTCCGTATTCCATGTATAGAAGTTATCTGTCTTGGCAACTCTATTGCCTGTACTAAACGGCAGCCAGTCCGTATCAATAGTATTTCTGCTTTCCAAAGGCTTAGTAGTCTGTTTGGCTTCCTCTATTGCACTCTTCTCGAATTCTTCAAATGACGGCATGTCTGTAGACAACTTTTTGACGCCTAACTTCTTGGCCGGTCGACGACCTCCTTGAGACGTGTGACTCAGGATCTGACTGTCTCTGCCAGTCTGCTTGTTTTGCACTGATGACTGGGCACTTGTTTTTGCTCCTCTATGCGTATCAGGTGATACTGGAGTGACGTGTGAAGCTGGCCCGTCGTCCAAATAGTCGTCCACCGTGGTGTTCTTGTTGATGCGTCTGGTTGCCATGACGATCCCGAATCGTTTTGTGCACGTCGTTTCGCAGTTAGATTTGGTAATATTTAGTATATAGAGATTGTTTCTTTACGGAAATATTAACTGAGTTAGTAACCTTAGAAAGAGTAGGGAAATTTCGAGATCGCTGAAAAGCGCTACCGCCGCACCCCGCAATCCCCTTGGGAGGTACCCCTTGTTTATAGGTGAAACTACGGTACCACTGTCACGATGTCATCGGGACTCAAGAAACCTAATAACGGGCGTTCAAAAAGAGATTCATGAAAGCTTTACCCTAACCCCACAAATGGAATACGCCACACCGGAACCTCGTTTACCCGGTTTTACCTGAATTCGCATCTTGGCACGGGCGTGCCTTAAACTCACGGAAGTGTCAATTTTATATCAAGAGATAGTTGCGCTCCTAACTACTATCTTCAACGAACCATACATTTCTTATGTCATCGCATCTCTAATACAATTATAGCACTAATATATAGCAAAAAACAGTTTTGAGATAAAGCGAACAAGAATAAAGGCATGCAATGTACACTCCTACTGTTCAAAACCTGTGTGTAGCATTACTTCCGACAAAACATTTATATATAAATATAAGACAAGGAACGTATGAACACAATGCCTCTCAATTGCTCCAGCTCTATTGCAAATTCCATAGTTAATTGCCATAACTCATCGAATTAATTTACTAACGCAAGTAGTCCCTCATAATATCCGAGAGCTTACTGGCACCCTGCTCGAGAATGTCCTTAATATTGCCCATCTCCTCACCGTTGGCAATTTTGCTAGCGAAGTCCCGGGCAGCGCGCTCTAGATTACTGAAATCACCATCGGCTTCTTGCTCCTCATCGTCCTCCTCGCGACCGAAATAAGCACTCGATGAAATCGCTGACGCGCCATCGAAAGCTTGAAGTCGTGTCTTAGCTTCAGTCTGCGCGGCTGAATCAAACTGATTGCGACCAAAGTACTCATCAGATGAAATTGCCTTTTGATTACCAAACTTGCTCTGAGCCTCTCCAGCTGGTTCTGGAGCATTCGAAACTCCGAACCCTTGCTTCTTCGGCCCAGATGCCGGAGCAGCTGGCTTCGAAGTCGCAACCGTCTGCCCGAATCCTAGCCGCGCCATACCTGAACCCAACCTCTCGACGGACTCGGTAGACGACGCTGGCGCGTGACCACCAGAAGACTTCGCTGAAGGAGAATCTTCTTTAGTAATGCTCGCCCGCCTTTCCAGCTCTACGTCGTAACCAAGCTGTGAAATTCTTTCCGCCTCCTCCTTTGCTTTCCGTTCAGCCTCCTCAAAATCAATAGCCTCGGCTGTGACTTTCTTAGCAACGATTTTTTGAGGCTTTTTTGAACCCAAGACACCCGTTCCTCTTCGCGCGCTACCAACCGTGCTTGTACTAGTCTTTGATCGCAAAAGGGATGAAGAAGTGATTTTGCGAGCGGGTCCTGCGGCTGCATTTCCGTTCGCGCCGTTACTGCTCAAACTGGTTGTACTACTACTATTTGAGCCACCGTTAGCAGTCAAAGGTGACGGCGTACGGCCAACGATGGGCGGCGTAGATGTACGTGACACAGCAGGCGAAATCGGTTTTTTGACTGCGGGCTGATCCCAGCTTGAGAAGAAATCACTGTCGGTGGCGTTATCCTCCGGTGTGAGAATATCTGACCCTTCATCATCAAGCACAACTTCGTCTGGATGATTCCTCGCGTCTTCAGCAGCGCGTCTCTTCAATTCGTCCTTGTACATCGTAGCGGCTCGGGATGTGTACTTCGTTTTGGCGTCTTTGGAATTCAATGCCGAACTTCCTCCATTCCGCGTAAAATACTCACGCGCCTTCGTATTACCACCGACTTTCATAAGACGGAGCTGGTCCCATGACCATGTATCCAAGTTAGACGATCTCACGAACGAAATGTGGACTCCTAAATTACGGTGCACTGAAGAGCAATCCAAACAGAGATAGATTGCAAATGGAACTGATGTCCAAGTCGGATTCTTTGCGCCGCAATCAAAACACATCTAATATCTTTCAGTATTGCATATAGATTTTTCTTCTAGAACAGCAACATCTGACTATCCCGCAATTGTCGGAAACAACTTATATAATAAGTGCCACCAAATCACTGAAAATTCGTACCTTGTTTCCCCGTTCTGATCGCAATTTATCAAAAATTGCTAATGACTGCTGCTTAGACGCCATTAGCAAAACCTATCCTCTCGGTTGTTCAAACTGGATTATATAGAAGATCAGCTACAAGATGTAATAACCCGAACACGACACTACTTGCGCCGATGATATAGTTAAGAATGCAGCCATGGCTGCAGCAAGGCACGCCAGAAACCCGTCGAGGCGTCGGCGTAAGTCTACATGATCTTGACGAGTTCCGTTGCAAACGGACAAAGACTCGCGCGTATATAGCCCCAAGCCTTCTCCCACTACAACTCCAACGAGGACGAGCGGTTCATCGACAAAGATGCACATAAAGATTATTTATTCTAGCAAGTCACAAGTCACGAATGCAGAACTGATTATTTGTATATTACAACTCTTATATACATTTGACCATTACTCGTTTACAGATGAAACATATGCCACTAAAATCACAGATAACTTTTCTTGTTCCCATATAAATGCAAGACATCATGTTCTAAATTCCGGCTTTATTAAGTTTAGGTAGCAATAGAAAGGATGAGCTTGTCTCCCTCGGCCTTGAGAACTAGCCTGCGCATAAGCTCCGCTTTCGTGATGACATGAGTCTCTTTGCTCCTTCGGAGATGCTTGATTAGGCTCTTAAAACTGACAACACCGCCTCTGGCAACCATGGATTGGATCTGAGACTGGACTACGTCGGAAGGTATTTCAGTTTTCTTCTTACCGTTCGCAACACCATTAGTTTTAGCAGCCTCAGCTGGCTTCTCAACTTTAGTCTTCTTGTCCTTCGGAGGAGTACCGGTCGTCGGGGCGTCGTCATCCGAATCAGGATCAGAATTCGAGTCGGAGGATTCTGCCTTGGCTTCCGTAGTTTCGTGAAGCTTGCGCTTGTTATTCGCCTTCTTGCTCTTCGTATCGGCCTTCATCTCTAGAACTTTGCTCTCACTGGGACTTGCCAATATATTGTCCTCACCGAATGTGGTCTTCATTCTTTTGTCATCTGCCTTGTCGTTGACATCCGGAGATGGATGCGCCTTATCTTCTTTCCTTTCAGTAGTTTTCACATCAGTAGACTCTTTCTTCATAGCCTCTTTCGTCTTAACCTTCTTATCTTTCTTATCCTTTTTGTCCATGTTGTCCTTTGTGGGTAACTTCGTCTCCTTTTTATCCCCATTCTTCGCATTCTCCTTCCTCTCCAACAACTTGATCTCGCTGACCGTAGTCCGCGCGGAGACTTGAATCTCCGTAGTTTCAGGGACCTTCTCTTCCTTCTTCTGTTCCGTCACACTGACGGCGGTCTTCTGCTTTTTTGACGGAGCCTTGTATAAGCCCTTCTGGTATTTTTCAGCCTCCGATATACAGCTCGTGTGCTTCTGGAAATCCAATCCTACATCAATTGGTATACCATAAATATTCATTCACAAATCTAAATAAGTACGCAGACAATGTATATGTGCATACCTTGAAATGTCGTCTGGCAGTCAAGGCAAGTAAAATGGGCGCCAGAACAGGTACTTCTATGCTGCATCAATTTCTTCTTAACGATCGTGTCGTTGCAGACCTGCAAGCATCTATTAGCGCAAAGAAATCTACATAGTGGAATGAAATTCAAAGGTCGTAGTGAGTCGCCATACCTCGCAAGAAAAGCTGACCATAATTGTAGCAGGGGCTCTTCGATATGTTCTTGATCTGATCTCAACAATCTCATTAGAATATTACAAGTCCAGAAATAAAACGTAAAATGTAGGAACGCAAGAAATACGAGCTCACATATAGATTATTAAGTTGCCAGATATTCCCAAAAGTGCGAGCTGGCCTAGTGGACGTCAGAAGTTTTTTATACGTAGACATGGAAATTTTCCAGGTTGCAAAAAGCTTAAACTCCCAACGGCAAAACTGAGTATGCTGTCGCTCCGGTCCCCCCACAGGAACCAAGCTAGTTCTTATATAAAAATATGCGCACTTTTAATTAATTGAGAAGCGTCCCTGCCGCTTTCATATCCTACATATTACACCACGACAAGCAGAATACTATAATACAATATCACCGAAAACTTCATACATTGCCATATGCCTACATTGATCACCCATGCAAAAATATCCATCCCAAGTGCAACTCCAAGTAACAGTCAAAACTAACAATAAGCAAGATAGTCTAACTCAACCATCTCTGATTCTGGAAGAACTCGTAGATTCTAGCTGTCTTATTCACGTCGATCTTGATGAGTTCCCTAGCCGTACGCTTTTTAAGTATACCACCAGTGCGTAATAGCTCTCTGAACAATGTTTCTTTAATAACAAGATATGGCTTTGGAAGAATACGGAGCTGACTACATAGGGCCTGCTCCGCTGGACTCAACAAATCTAGATCAGCAGCATGAGATATATCGAGTGGATTTGCAACAGGTTTTCTAAACGTCTTGTTATTAATATCAGTGGCAGCAGAGACCGACGAATCGCGTTGTCGTCCAGAAGTAGGTGTTGCTGATCCATATCTGCTCCCAGATGTCGGTGCCAAAGACCCAAGTCCAACAGTATTTCTAGCGATTAACGTGCGCTGTGCCTTATCACGCTCATACTTTGCGACCATTTCGAATGTCTGAATGCCATTCTGGCGGAACTCTTGTAGTTCGGCTATCCGTTTACGAATCTGATGTTCTTCTAATAACCCTTCGGAAAAGTCGGCATAATCGTCCTTCACCATCAACCTTGCGAACGGCTTAGTTTTCGTCAACATTTCCCGCTCTTCACGGGTCCGTTTCTTCTCATTGGTGGTATTCTTTCTGTACTCCAACAATCCATGCTCAAGCATAACGCGTTTCCGTTCCGCACGGCCTGTAAGACGCGAGTAATAAATATCCAGTACAGTAAGCTTCAGCTCAACCTCGCCTTCACCGTCATCTGGATCGAAAACCATATCTTTTACTGCAAGCTCCGCCTCGTTCTCATATTCCGTCTCGAACTCGAGGCGGCCAGGCATATAACCTTGGACTTCGTGGCATGACGGCACTGACGCTGTAGGCTTCTGCTTCGGTAATGGCACAATTGTTTGCTGAGCTCGACGGGCGTCCAACCGAGCTTTCTTTCTTGCAGCAAACTCCGCAGGAGTTATATCAAACTTTCGCTTCATATTTGGGATTGGGTATGACTCGGATTTGACGTAGACATCGAGATAGTGCCGATCAACCTCGTCCTTAGTTCTTCCACCGATATGATCGGCGATATCTTGCCAATTTCCAAGACCAAGAGTCTCTGCCCCCTCGATGAGAAGTAATTCCTCATCCGCGCCCCAGTCTGCGACAAATATGGGATACGCATGTTGTTCAATAATCGAGTAGTCGTGGTATGGCTTGTGTGTCCCAGAGCTGGCACCAGACGCGAAACAAGGGACACAGAGATCGTAGTCTTGACAGGTAGCACAACGGATTCGGACAAGATGGGTGCAGTCGCAAGAACAGACGTCGCAGTGAAATCTATTGGTGCCAGAGCGCATGTTAGCAATAGGATATTCTATCCAGTTAGAGACGTTGTAACAGCGAGCATATAGAAAGGCGACCGCCTTTAAGCCGAATCAACCGTACGACGCTACCCACTAAAAGGTGGCGGCGAGCTACCATCGGGCCCCGCTATATACAGCTCCACTGCCAACAGCTCAATTAATACCGGGAAAACGGAATTTACTTACTTCACTCCGGGCTCTGCAGCCTTGACATGATCCGCAGTAGTCAGTTTTCGATGGATAACTGTCATGATGGCCCAAAATGTCGCCTCCAAAGAATCGGATGGGAACGAAGCTTTGTGAAAGTCGAGCTTTGTATGCCCAGAAACCTTACATGCACCACAGACTATGCCGCAGACGTGTTTGGAGGTAGGGTAATTCAGCTCCGCACCGCCACGTCTATATTCCGCCACATTGTAGGGCTTGAAGAGCTGCCGGCGCATTCAAAACTCGAGCAGTCACAAATTAGGGCTTTGAATATCTATGCCTGTCTCTTCAGGCCCAACATGGCGGCCCAGGCCGCCGATGCGACGACTGTAGGCTCAGTCCCTGTATCGTCAACTGGATTCTACACAAGCTGTTCCTTACGTTCGACCGCTAACATATATTTACAATGGTATGCGACTTTGACTATATTGATTCAATTTTAATCCGTTATTTGCTCACCTATTTCAGGGTCGCGTTCGTACGAAAACTGTCAAGAGGGCCTCTAAGGCCATCATTGAGCGTTATTACCCCAAACTCACCACCGATTTCGAGGTCAACAAGCGTCTCACCGACGAGATCGCCATCATTGCTTCTAAGCGATTGCGCAACAAGATCGCCGGCTACACCACCCATCTTATGAAACGAATTCAGAAGGGTCCCGTCCGCGGTATTTCGTTCAAGCTTCAGGAAGAAGAGCGTGAACGAAAGGACCAGTATGTCCCTGAGGTTTCTGCCCTCGATTTGTCTCAGCAGCCTGATGGTCAGCTCGATATTGATTCCGATACTAAGGATTTGTTGAAGTCTCTTGGTGTAAGTACATGATGATATACAAGCGCGACTACAACAAAGCTAACCTATAACAGTTTGAGCGATTAACTAGTCACTAAAAGTTTTGTACATTATAATCAACCAATATATAAATAATGACTATATGAGTATAATCGATACATGGCATTTAAGATGGAATTTGGGCAGTCAAGTTAAGCCTGCGATCGTAAAAGAAGACGGCATGGAAGCTTTCTTAATTGGTTCTCTTGGATCATATAGAGTATCGGTGGATATGAGCGTGTAACTGCGCGTTGTAAATTGACGTCACGTTAATGTCACTTTCGCACACTTTTTCGGCGAGATACCGTTATGAAAATCCGCTCCCAGTATTTTTACAAATGTGCGAGACAATTTGAATGCTGTGCCAGTTAAGACACATGGTGCTTAGGCATTATAGATTGTGGCCGTATGCCTGTTGATTGCCTCACCGTCCTGTTGCCATTAATGCAGTGCATGATATTACAAGCTATTGTAAACAAATACTAGTGGATCTACACAAAGATAAATTGTTCAGTAGAGAAATGAATCTTCGGTTCGGATTTCTGAAAAGTGCAAAGCGAGATATAGCAATTAACACCCGTCCACAGCAAAGCATCCCTAGCATCATAATAAATCTATTATGAACTGCTATATCCACAACCACCAGCCTCATTAACTAGATTAGCAGCTCGAATTCTGATCCTCTCCTTTTCGCTCAGCAGATTCTTGAAACGCCTATCTAGCATTTTAGCATGCGTGTCAATTTTCGCTTCCAGTGCAGCGAGTGTGTCTGCTTTTTGCCTTCGAGCTTCCGCTGCACGTCGGATCAAGTCAGACGCGCGAGAAAGCAAATTGTCCCCGGCTTTTTGCCAGTCCTCCAGCGTCATCTCACCATACGCATGTTCTGTTGGATTGGGGACTTGGTTGGCCCTCTCGAAGTCAGTCGCGATATTATCAGATGGATGAGGGCTTGTTATCGGCATTGAGCGGGGATAAGGATATGGTCCTGGAGAGAGTATCCTACGTGGAGTCGACACTTGTTGAACTCTTTGGATAGATTGGTCGATTGGCTGCTGTAGGCTATGATTTGAAGAAGGCCGGCGAATATCTGAACGCGAGTTATTAAATAACTGGAATTCCAACGCTGGCTTATTAGTGGAGTCGTCTCCGTTTGCATCTTTGGCGGACAGAAGATTTCCGTATTCTTGCTCTTCTTTGGCGAAGTCATTGTAGTCAACTCTGAGCGATGTGTCCGGCATGACGCTCATGCTAGTGCTATCCATGCTAACTGTGATTTCCTCCGTTGAGAAACTTGCATTCGTACTATCGCTCTCACGTTTGCCATTGATAACATCAGACTCTTCAGTGGAGGTGTGCACGGTAACGTCAATGTCATATTGCCTTGCAACAGCGTTCTGCTGGATATATGTGTCGAAGTCAACCCCATCATTGTCGAAGCTCAAATTATCGTCATCAGTTAAGTCAGTCACGTCGGCATTAGGTGCTGCAACTCTTGGGGGTGGGGCCTCCTTCGACTTTTGTTGTGATCGCTTCTTAGCTTGACATTTCCTGTCAGTAGAGTCTTGAAATGACAAATAATGATACGTTAAAAAAGATCAACCCTTCGAATTCCCGGATTTCATTGCATGCGGAGCTGGCTTAAATGAGAAGCCAGTTGGCATCTTCAGACTCTGTATATCTAACTTGGGGGAGGCATCTGTTGAACAATATATGATTAATCGCAATCTTCATAACAACGATAAATCGTGACTACTACTCGTTCCAGCCGAATAATCCTGGCGCATATTTAATGATCCTGGAGGACCCATTGAAGTGGTAGAGGTATTTGTAGGTGACCTGCCTGAGGGCGGTTGCGCGTCAGCCGTGCCCGACTCAGGCGTAGCAACAAACGGTGCCCTATGAGGTGCTGGCATAGAAATACAAATTATCTTCTAGTAATATTATATCCTGAAATTAGCATGGAATCAATTGGCCGCTTGTGATATCCGTTGTAGAAACTGCGGTGCACAGTTTGTTGTTAGGTAGCGCGGCGACACGTTTGTTTACATGAATTAGGACGCGCTTGATTCGACGAATGCGGACAGTTGTCGCACAGTAAATTTGAACCGCAGTAGTACAGATTCGCTTGGTCCTGATAATTTTTGGACACAATAATCTGTCAATGAGGACGTGAATTCCAGAGTACAATTATCTGTATAGAATCGCTTGGATCATTTTAGTGGTTTGGCTGAGTCAGACCGGCTATAGCGCAGCAGGAGATTCGTAGCACATTCGCGACATGTTGTGCACATTAGAACTTACCTCAAGGTCACTTTCCTGCTGTTGGCTAGGAATGCGTACATCACCACTGCCGTCAACGATTGCCTAGGCTACAGATTGATTTACACAATCGACAGTTGTTAACTTGGACCGCCAGGCCAGACTCTTTCCCAGGCTTTCAAAATTCAAGCCTTGAGGTTTCAGAGCTATACATTATGTATAATACTGGTGATAAAGCATACTTATGATTCGTATTCTGACAATTTCTGCACATCTTGTTATGTGGCTATGGTTATAATATTTGAGATAAATGTCAAAATTCCACTGAAAAGTTAGTTTTTGCAGACTGCCAAGTCGCTAGCAACAATCAGGGCGCAGCTTCGACTAGCATGACAGTAGCGACAGACTGGTCCATCGAGCAGGAAGCGTTACAAAGACCATATATGGGGCGATGCTAAGCTAAAATGGCCGTGGCTCAATGAAACAGCATGAACACCGAAATTAATTGACAAACGTTAGTGGGATGATCTGAGAAGAGCCGGCGGGAAGGTAAGCGGTTGGCTGACAGTTGCCTTGGTCGACCCGCACAAATAGAAACAGATTAATAAATTTGAATCCCCAGATTTGAACAGGATTATCTTCCGGATCTTGACTAGTCACTATAAACGCATACATATCACGATCTAGCAAGCGACTGGCCTGAATTCACAAACGGAGCATCAAGTGGATGTCCGGTTTGCCGGTTTACCGGTATCCGAGCTTCCGAGAAAGTTGCCCTAATCCGTGCAGCTTGCTATCTGCACAGTTTGCAATATACCAGTTGTGGCGCTAGCCAAGTGTCAATGCGCTGCAGCTGATATTTACGCCGTCGCCGATATCTCTCTAAACATTTTGACTATGCTCAGCGACTTACACAGAAACCGCAGCACAGCCAAGGGCCCAGGCAATCCGCGCGGGATGACAAATTCGCAAACAAATTCATGTTATGTCCTGACAAGTGAATTCTGGGGGACTGCGCATCGAACGGCCGTTTGCAGGCTGGATCCTCAAGGACTTGCGTTGCTTCTTGTCGGCCGATCCAATTCTCCGACCGGAATCAACCGTGCGTCTAGCACATCATCTTTCATATATATGATAGAGTCTGCTTTGGAATATGCCAATTGTTCGGACGTCGCACGAAACCATCATTGGATTGAGACTATGTGATCGTCGTTTACTATGGTCAACGATATTATTGGCAGCAGCGTCTTGGAGCTCAATAAGACGCTTTCGCAGTCTCAATTGAGGCGGCTTGAGCAGGACGAAGCACAAGCCCGATATCATGCCCAATCGATCAGTGAGGAACGACCGCCAGTATTCAGGTCTTTGTCGCACGAACTCACTGCTGTGATCATGCTCACTTTTGGCGCCTCGCTGGCAACGTCGAACCAGGGCGCCATGCTAATCGCGATGCCGCGCATGGGCGAGTCATTTGGAATTTCGGGCGCAGACTTGTCGTGGACGATATCGGCTTTCTCTCTGTCATCAGGCGCGTTTGTGCTGCTCCTAGCTTCAATCGCTGACCACATTGGCCGAAAGCGGATGGTTCTGGTCGCCTACGTCTGGTATGCTCTTTGGTGTCTCGTGTCGGGCTTTATGAAGGAGGATATCGTATTCGATGTATTTCGCGGATTCCAGGGTTTGTCAGGTGCAGCTGCGACTCCGGCAGCGGTCGGTATCATTGGCGCGACATATGTGCCTGGCCAGCGCAAGAACCGTGCTATGGCCACTTTCTCTGCCGGAGCACCTCTCGGATTTATTGTTGGTATTATATGTGGTGGTATTTGCACGCAATTTATCTCATGGCGTGCCGTACTTTTCTTCTCAACTATTGAATACTCCGTATTTGCGATCTTGGTATGGTTCTCTGTGCCGGATGACCCTCATACAGATTGGACTGCAATGAAGAAGAACCTAGCAAAGCTGGATTATTTTGGAGCTCTACTGGCAACGTCTGGGTTGGTCATGTTTGTTTTTGCAATAACCCAGTCCGGAGCGGCCTCGAAGGGATGGGCTGAACCTTATGTGATTGCGTTGTTGATAGTCGGCATTGTCATGTTTGCAATGTTTATATTCTGGGAGTCGAAGGCTAAGACTCCTTTGATGCCGTTATATGTCTGGCGCTATCCTGGATTTGCTTTAGTAAGTCGTTATTATTAGTTGTTAGAGTAGTTGATGCTAATGTCTCATAGTGTATGCTTGTCACTGCCTGCGGCTTCATGAACTTCCTAGGTGTCCTAAACTACTACATTACCCTTTTTTTCCAAGATATCCGCGGTGCGTCGGCTATTCTTACAACAGCGTATCTCGTTCCACAGGCAATTTCCGGTGTGTTAGTAAATATATTCGCTGCCTTCACGCTGCACGTCATTCCCGGCCGCATTCTCATGACCATTGCTCTGACTGCGTTCACTGCCTCTGCATTACTATGGGCATTACAACCGATAGACTTGATATACTGGGCCATGGCTTTTCCTGCCATTTGCTTGTCAGTGGTTGGCGCCGATTTGGCATATAATGTTGCCAATATGCATACTCTTTCCGCCGTGCCGCCCGAATCGCAGTCGTCAGCGGCTGGAATTTTCAACACGATCATCCAGCTTAGCGCGGCAGTCGGTATCGCCGCGTCGACAACGGTTGTGCAGGCAGCAGCTAAAAGGAGCTCGCATACTGGAGTTCGGCAACTGTATGACTCGTATAAAGCAGCATTTTGGTTCGCTGTCGGAATCTCCGCTGTCGGACTGATCTGCTCAGGATTCTTGAAGGTCGGCAAGCAGGGCCACAAGGCCGCTGATACGGATGAGGAGAAGAACGAAGAGGCAGCTTAGATCACATGATATTTGGTTATAGATGTTGCGTTACGTTGGAGTTGGAGTTGTCGTTTCTTATATTCGTATAATTAATATCACATTGTACTATCTTATGTTAAGATGGACACCAATAAACTGCATATCCTCGCCCCCGCGAAGGATACGACTAGCAACCTTTGATTCAAGTTATGGACTTCAAACGTAGTATATTCGCTAATGCATGCAAATGTTCAACGTCACAATATTTCACTACCATAGTATTGCTCGACAAGCAATGTTGACGAGCCATGCATTGGTTCTTCACAAACTTATTGAATAACATCACACCGTTGTCACTATTCAGGTTGTCTTGGAGTACGTGGTGGGTGCCCATCGGCGTTACTTCCTCCAGCCCTGTAAAACCAGCAGAGATGTGTGTGTTCGACCAGGACAGTCGAGCCGTTGCCTGCCGTTTGATGTATACACGCCGAAGAGAATGTATTTGTAACACAATACATGGGCCTTGCTTTTTGAAACCGCTAATAAAAGTCGTAATATCGCGATTCTCATTATTGCCTTACGACGGCAGCCGCTCTTCCCCCGTCCATCTCTAGACAAGGTGCGTGTTTTAGTGCATTCACTTGTGTCAAGTCGCCAAAATTTCCGGGTATACACTGTCAGTTGCAACAAAAAAATAATTCCTATATATAACTGAAAACAGCATAACGTAAGTAACAACCTCACTTTATAGGGCGCCCAAAAAGCCAAACTGAAATTTACAGTAAAGTATATCAATAACTCTTAAAAACCAATACCGCGATGTGCCCAGATTCATAACATATACGAAATTATCGCTTTATTTAGGTAGCGACATCTTCGAACACAACTAACCGATCACACTGCCAGGTCCAGGTCCTTCTCTTCCGACAGTGCTTCCCAGCCGAGTATCCGAGTACGTCCATCCACCGAATTGACGCTGAACACTTTCAGACAAATAGTCGTCAACAACAGAGTCGGTGGGCACCTCGCTAGTGAACTCCTTGTCGAAATTGGACGTATCCGTAGCGGATGCAACACTAGGCTTGAAAGGTGGTGGGTATTTCTTGCCCAAGAGCTTTTTCCAGTCAATCTCAGCAAAGAACTTGTGGTCCTTAATTTCGGCGGGTCCATTCGCGCCAAGTCTCTGCTTAGGGTCACGGTTGAGAAGACCAGTCAGCAGTGATTTCGCGTCCTTGTCCATATCATCGGGAAATCGCAGTGGATCTTGCAAAATCTTGCGGTACATCTCGTTAGTGTTTTCATCGTAAAATGGAGGCAACCCTGTCAGCATCTCATATAGGAGGACGCCGAGTGTCCACCAATCAACAGTTTTCGTGTATCCCTGACCCAGAAGTAGCTCCGGTGCGAGGTACTCTGGGGTACCGCAGAAGGTGTTCGTCTTGTCATCTTCTGTCATGTTCAGCTTGCAGAGACCGAAATCGCAAAGCGCGATATGGCCAGTGTAGTCCAGAAGGATGTTTTCTGGCTTCAAATCACGGTAGATAACATTGAAACCGTGGAGGCACTCGAGTGCACAGAGAAGCTCTGCTGTATAGAACCGGGATCGATTAAGCTATAAATATGTTAAATTCGCTTCCTAACCCTCAACCTATCACTATACATACATCAAATCGGCCCTCCCGTTGGAGATGGTGAAACAATTCGCCGCCGTTAACGAACGCCAAAACAAGATATAACTTCTCTGGGGACTGGAAGCTGAATTTGAGCGGGACAATAAACGGGTTGTCAATCTGTGCGAGCACTGTTCGCTCCGCCAACGTATGATTGACTTCCGATCGTGAAACAATATGCGCCTTGCGAATCGTCTTCAAAGCATAAATTCGAGATGTGTCCTTCTTTCGCACTTGCATCACCTTACCAAATGAACCCTTTCCTACAACCTTTAACAACTCGAACGAGTCTATCGTCAGCGGCACGTTCTGATTCGATTTAAATGAGACTGAAATGTGAACTTTGCCGCTACCCCAAGACACAGCCAACCACTCATCGAATTTGCCAGCCCGTACATCTAGCTTGGGTACCACTTTGCAGGATCCGAGAAGGATATCCTCATCGGACCGTTTCCGATCCAGACCGCTGCTTCCGCCGGAGACGGCAGTGGAGCTCCCATTTGGGCCAGTCCCAGGAGTACTGCTTGCCGACGATGTGAAGAACGCTCCGGGATTTCGGACATATAGTGACAGCGTCAGAGTCTCGTCTCTACTGACGTCAAAGTTTGCGGTCTGTTCCCACTTAGGAGCCTCGATTGTGCCGGTGTGTGCGTCGATAATAACCTGAGTTTTGTCAAACTCGAGAACGAGGTATGGAAGGTAGCGCCGAGATGTGGAGTTTGTGGTTGAGAACTGCAGCGCATTGCTTTGCCCGTGATGAGCATGTGTATATGACGGTGGCAGAGACAAGCCGCTAGCCTCGTGAACCGTGACGGTCAACAATCCAGGTCTAACTGTTGACGTGATCGAAGGGGTCTGTCTATGGCCAGGCGACAGGGACCTTTTGGATGCGGTCGACGTAGGTTCGGCATGATGATTCGAATCGTCGTGCTTGCTGCTATGATAAAAATGATAATGATGCGATTTGCTCTTCTCAGTCTTTTCCGATTCCCCAGAATATGACTGGGGAGTGATTGTGGACGTCGACGAAGAGCGCGAAGATGACAGGCTGGACGACAAATGCGTCTCCCGTAGTTCTGACGTGCGGAGTCAATATGGTAGTTCAAAATGCCTCGTCGCCAGTAAGATACTTACTCTTTGTTAATTTCCAGGACATGCTTTGTATATATATATGAACGCCTGGTTCTGAGTACAGATTAAATATGCGTCGAAGAGTACTATAAGAATAAGAGTGGCTGAAACTCAAGTAGGTGCTCGCGCCCCGCGAATGTGCTTACGCAATTACTGATGATGCTTGTGGCGTATGTGCAACGGCAACGTGGGCACCAAACTGTCCCTTATTACCAAGCTTCAGAGAGACCGAGCTGCGGGTATAAGGGTGGCAACAAACAATTCGGACTAATCAGTGCAAAAACTAAAAATATCCAGTAATTTTTGTCAATTTTAGATTGGTGGCCTGGCGAGCAGTTAGTTCGCCGAGCGGCAACGAAGGTTGAGACATTTCCGGGTCACGGCTTCGGCATCACGGAACACGAGAAAGCCGAACTCTCCCGGGACGTAATTACTACAATTGGACGGATTATCAGCACAACACAATGAGCAATACCACTCTACATGGGCTGGTTTATGTGCTACTGCATTAGAAGACAAAATCAGCTATGATCTTGAGAATATTCATTTGCTAAAAATTCCCGCGTCCACTCTTACAACGCTGCCTGCCTTCCATGATAAGCGGGATAGGGCCGGCTGGAGTGATTCCAATTCTGGTAGACGCATATCCCTTCTTCAACTGCTCCAAAAATGTAGTTCCTTCGAAAATCTCGGGAAAGTCATAATAGAGATGGAGAAGCCATTTGTGAAGATAGGGATAGCCATATCGGATCATCTTAATATTGCAGCGGAATAGAGTGAAGTAGGCAGCATCAAATCGGACAATGGTGGGATACAAGCGAATATCAACCTCGGTCAATTTGGAACCCATAATAAATTCGCGGCCATCGGACAGGCGCCTGTCAAGGCGCTCGAGAGACTCGAAGAGAGGGTACACGTTCTCATCATCTAAATTTATTAGCGTACAGCATTCCTGACATTCTTAACTCCTCAACGCACAGGCGTCCTGAGTGGCAGCGAAGCCAGTCTTGTAGACACCATTGTTGACCTTGTCATACACCCATTCGTTCACTTCGTCGATCTCAGTGCGTAATTCTTCGGGGTAGACATCAATGCCAGCTTTTTCCGGTGGAAGCTGGTCATTGAAAGCTGTATTAAAGATACGAATGATTTCGCTAGATTCGTTGTTCACGATCCTAATGCGACTGTTAGCGGCCATCAAATCGTTGGGAGCAATCAGGCAGTGGACACACACGTCTCATACTTCCGATCCCACAACATCGGCACAGTGAACCGCTTATCATATCCCGGATCCGCCTTGAAGTAAAACTCACGGAGTAGGGTGTACCCATAGTACGGATCCTTGGCCAACGAATTGTCCTCTTCCTTGAAATACCATCCTTTCTCTCCCAGAGCCCAGTGCAGCCAAACTACGTCGATGAACTCCTCGAGGCCCTTCAATTTTCGCATAAGTAGCGCTCTGTGTGCCCACGGACATGTGGCAACGACATACACGACGTATCTGCCTTTTTCTGGCTTGAACTTGGAATGGTCGGCCGAGATTACGTCGCGAAAAGAAGACGCCTGGCGTCGAAACTTGCCGTCCATGTCGGCTTGTTCTTTACGCTGGTCCGCGTCAACTCCAGGCCCCTTCGCGGTCTTGTCATCTGGAAATGCTGGAGCCATTAATAGATAGAGAAATGGACGAAGTTGTCATGGCACTGATCGGAGGGAAGTTACCTCTTTTGTACTCGGCCTATGACATTAATGACTTCGATGGTCGTGCGCGCCTAGGTTTGCAGTCTGGGCCTAAACGCGAGTGTGCTTTGACGGATTGAGCATCTACGACGAACTGAGGCGTAGGTCCTCAACGCGTCTCCTCGTTTTACCCGGCCATATTGCACGAGCTTTCGCGTCATGGTGATAACCAAACGCGGCAAAGCGTGCAGTTTAGACGACCTGCTTACTGCCGATCAATATAGGAGATCATCGCTACATTGACAACGACGCAATCTCTTGTTAAAAGTAGTTGCAGTAGAAATAGACTATTAGCCAACGGCGCACGATGCTGGTGGCTTTCTACTCTGCCGTGTGGGGCCTGCGGGGCTCTGTTGGCGTATTCACTCCTCTACCGCTCTCGCCGATACTGCTTCCAGGAGAGTATTGTCATCCCCAGGAAGCACTGGCAGCGGGGCAGTGGGAAGTACGCCTTTCTTCGGCAGATGAAGAGTGCCGAAAAACTTCCCAATGAGCTGCCTCATGACAGTAGGCTGGCGAGAGAGAGGCAAACAGGCCACTTCTATCTGTGCGTGCCGGGGTCACTGGAGGTGGTAGACACCGCCGGCGCTGAAGATGCTCCTCAGGTCGCGTCCCTGGCTCCGGGCGTACGGACATTTCTGACGGGGTATACGCCGGATGGTGACATACTCGAACTGGGGAAGGCCGACATTGGCCACAACTACCGGTTGTTCTACCGGTTGGATGGCCTGCAGAGCCGGTGGTCGGAGGGCACAGTGCACAAGAAGAAGCGGCAGATGCAAAGGGCAGCTGCATTGATCCGGCGACGGATTAAGAGCCTGGTGGATGACCTTCATTACAGGACTGCCCATTATTTGTGCAGTTCCTACAATCTGGTCATTTTGCCAAAGTTCCAAAGGGCGTCCCAAGATTCAGTCTAAGACTGCGAGAGCAATGCTGACCTTGCGCCATTTCTGTTTCCAGCAGCGCCTTCTTGACAAGGCAAGGGAGTACCCCCAGTGCCGTATTGTGCTTGTCAGTGAGGCGCACACAAGCAAGACGTGTGGGCGGTGTGGACGTCTGAACGATGTTGGAGGTGACAAAGTCTACAGATGCTCACACTGCGCGTTCGTGTGCGACCGCGATGTCAATGGGGCGAGGAACATCTTGGTGAGGTACTGTACCAAGATTGCAAGAGGGGAGTCTGTCACCGACTGAGATCTTCTTCAAGCACAGGTGCCGAGTTCCATTTGAGCCCAAGCCATCATTCGCCCCTGAGCCTGCGGCTCGCGTCTCTGTCACGCACAAATCCAATCTCTCTAGTGGCCGCTCTCCCCGAGTCGCGCTTTACCACCTCATCAACAAACCCTTTAAGTCGGCACATAGGTAATCAGCAATTTTGTGTAAGCACTTAATTGAGCAGCCAACGCGAAGTAGTGAAAGCTGTGATTGATGCCGAAGGAGAGACATGGGCCAAGCAAGATGCTGAAGCGGCCAAGAAAGTTGTTGAAGGGATCTCTGCGAATCTATGACATCAGTTTAGCCAGACATATCACATCTTTTAAGCAAGTACGACGGAACAGTTATGCTAGAATTAATAGAAGGTAATCCCTTCTGCTGGAGAATCGTGAGTTCGCTCAGCTGGGGTCTGCTAATGCTTTGGCACAGATTTGTATTGGCCGTCCTATGACTATTCAGATGGCGGCTTATACCGAATAAAGCGGATTCTTTCGCAAAGCTTTCCCGAAGAGCAACCACGGCCCTTATTCGAAACCCCAATATGCCATTTTGGCATAACGCGTATGAGAACATTGCATCTTCGTTTGTTGATGTATGTCACAACCAATATAGTACCATATTACAGACCACGGAAAGCAGATCAAGAGCCATAAGCTTTGATTGACGTTCTGGAAAACAGCTTCGACCGGAAAACGAACAGCTGCGGCCAGATCCCCGGACATGGATGAAAATCAATTATATATTTCGAGGATCCGGAAGAGCAAAGGGAATACCATAAACCCTTTAGGAGTTATATGCGTTGTTTTCATGTCCTCGGTTGATTCGTTTACTTAGTTTGTGTCGAGCCGAACAAAATAGAGAGGAGAGGAACGGAAAGGAGTTGTTGATTTTATATTACGGGTTATGGTAGTGAGTTTTAGGGAAAGAAGCAGAAGGATTGAGAACCCTGTGGGTCGTAAAGAAAATGGATTAGAGTATGATGGAAGGTGGATGAATAAGGGAGGGAAGGGAATAGGAAAGGATTGGAGTCTCAGAGAACCGGGGAACCGTGGTTGAACACTTAATTTATATGTATTATTAGATGTTACATGCTATAGGTTTAGGATGCTCGATGCCCTCAACTAGTGCCATCTGTTACACGCCAGACGCGTTTGCTGCGCGTCCGAGCGCGAGTGATTACTTGTTTCGGACTCTGGATCACGGGACTCACCCACACTTGAGCCGCACTCGGCGGTACGAGATGCGCCTTCGCATCAACTGCCGCGATCGCAGAAGCGCGCACGGACAGGTAGCTTCTACTAAACAAATCACTCGAGATTCCCGCGCTGAAGGATCTCCTATCTCGGAAGTCAAATGACTGATACTTTATCAAGCTCTGACGCTACCGATTTCCGCCCATTGCCGCCCGTTTCTACTCTCACTCTTGCGTTTCTCCTTCGTCTCCCTCGTCCTGTCGTCGATCGCCTCTTTGGCCAAAGAAGGGCTAACCCCATACAAAATGCGGCATAAAGTGAAGGGATTCTCATTATCTGGCGCATACAGACACGTACTTGTAATTCCTGGCAACGTCGAATGGTGGTACCGAAGGTATTCTGATCCGCTGCAGCAGATGGTCCGCACGGATCTCGATATTGTGCGGGCTCGGACGGACAAACAAGCGGGATGGGGTGTGGTAGTGCTAATAATTAATTCATGGGTACAGGGAAGTCATGAAAATGGAGACCTCGCACAGAGGCGATACGTTCGACATGAAGTTATGCGGGATGGCCAGCTCGTCGATGGAGCCCTGGCCCTGGCAGGTAAGGGTAGTCCGGAGGGATAGGGATGCGTCATTGCTATAATAATTATAATTATATGCGGCTTACAGATAGGTCATGAAAATTGTGGACGAGTTGCAAACTATAACTGAACTGCTTCAAACTCAGTTAAGGTCTTCTGTTAAACAGTAATTAATTAATTGCAAGCCGAGGTTCTAAGGGCTCCGTCAAAACCTGCGCCACCGTTGTTGACCAAGTCTACTTGGACTACGTTGCAGCCGTCGTCATCGCGCTTAGTCCCCACTTTTGAAGTTTTACGTAGAGAGATACGATCACCTCACAATATACTCAGAGCCAAACTGGTAATCCACCAACTGGATTTCACCGACAATAGAGACGAGAAATTCATAGCTTTGGTAAATGTGGGTGCAGAAAGGCGATGACGGATCTAGTTAATGAAGAGCACCCGCTGTAAAACGAACAAACTACCACATAGACGTAGAATTGTCTTACAGTGGGACCGACAGGAAAATAGAGTGTAGCTTGACAGAGGGGATAGACAGAATAGGACGGTAAGGGGACAATTTGACATGGTACCTCGCACCGCGCTCACGCATGATCACCGTCACCCATCAGTTCACCTGCAGGCAAATCCAGCGGCCCTTATGTCGATCGGCGGCTGACAATCCCGGTTCTTTCTTGCTTTCTTTTCATTTCACTATCACGTGTTTGCAATATTCTAATATTTTGACAATGTCGATCGAGCCGCTCCGTCAATTCTTTTCTGCTCGAGTATACGCGGTTGTCGGTGCATCGCCTGATCCTACCAAATACGGCAACAAGGTTTTGAAGTGGTATATCGATCACAAATTGCCCGCGACCGGTATCAATCCACGCGAAGTGGTCATCTACGGTGTTCAGTCGCTATCGAGCGTGTCCGCCCTTCTGAATCAGTCGGGCGCCGAACACATTTCTGTTAGCGTCATCACTCCACCGCGAGTGAGCGAGGTGTTACTCAACGAGATCAACGAGCTGGGAGATAAAGTCAAGGGCGTTTGGTTTCAGCCTGGAAGTTTTGACGATGCCACTCTAGATGCTGCTAGAGACGGACTGAATATTATCGCCGGTGGACGTTGTGTTCTTGTCGAAGGCGAGAATGGGTTACGCGCCGTTGCAAATTTGTGAACTAATTTCTAGAATTTGTGTACAGTGGTTTCTAGTATGGATATTGGATTATGTACATTTAAAAAATAATGGAACATTTCCTATTTGGCAAATTTGTAGTGAATCAATCCACGTGCCTTTATACCGGTTCTTGCTCAATTGCGTGGGTATTTTAAGCGTGATGAATCTCCGCTGCAGCAATTAAACTACCACTGCACTTGATAAATGTTAACACTCCGACTGCGAAGAAATGATGATATTTTCTTCATTGAACACGCATCTTCCTTAAAGACCGCATAGTCGACTCCATGAACCGTAACTCATCCTATTATCCAACGAGTCGACTATACTACACGACTTATGAAAGTTCGATAGCTGTATATTTGCTTTAAAAAAGCTGCTCTCATAACACAACAGAAAGCAACCGCTCATAATATGTCATAATATACACGGATTCGACCACCCGACAGTACAGCCATCATCTAACAAACACTTGATTTTAATCCATGTGCTCCGCATCTTCATTAAAAATTGAAATCGTATACTCCTCGTCTTCCATCTCTGGTACCAGTGGGTCGTAAAATTCTTGCATAGCCAATGGATATTGGTAATCGAAATATATACACATACCAAGTAAACAGCTCTGCAGCAAGGCAGACATAAAATATGGGAGCCAGGAGCTCCAACTCGTGCCTTCCCGCAAAGCTAAAGAGAGTGCCCACAAGCAACCTCCCGGAGCCTGTATCATCAGCGAATGCTTACTGAGCGATTCTGCATGCCGTAATTTGTACGTCATGTACAACTGTGGAATGTATTGACATGCGGCCAAAACTGTGGCTTGAATGCCGAGGAATGCGGCGTACAAACTGATGTACTTGCCGGTTAGGAAAACTAAGAGAGCGAGAAAGAACGTTATCACGAAATGCGCTAGTGCCATGCGGGCAATGTTTACCGCTAACCGATGTTCTGTAGTAATCTCCCGGGGAAAATATACCAAATACAATATTAGACTATAACGCATTAATGCTACAGATAAACAAAATAAACCACTAGTAGATAATGGGAAGCTCACATTATCGCAAACATAGAAAACTGCAGTGCGATCTGTATTACGCCCAACGTCGCGGCGAAGCATTTTCCTCCAGACTAGAATTATTAGATTCATCCTCTTTGAGTCAATAGATGCAATAGATGCTTCACTTTCGTACCAAAACACTACAGCAGCCCATAACATCTGCCGATAACAACAAGACATTTCCTAGACTACATGTTCCGGATGTAGTCCCCAGCAGCAAATACCATGGCGAAATCCCTCTCGAATTTTTCCGTAATATAATCCTGAGGTGTTGCGGAATATATGAAAACACAATACCAAATGCGAGTGCCAACGAAATAAGAAAATTGAAAATAGACTGGTTATTGAGTGCATTGCAGAGTTGAGAATCAACACCCACCATATTCGCGAGCATCTCAAAGCTGTCGCAATCCTGCCAAGCGGATCCGGATTCAAGACTAATGTATATTGTTTGTTGACTCTTTCTATGGCAATGGTGATCGAATCGTTTATGGTCTGAGCATGGAAGAGATGAAAAATCGCATTTCGAAATCACGGCCGCCACGATCCATCATTACTGACCACGCTCATCGCGCGACTTCGTGCGGCTTGGCATTTCGATATGGATATGTTTCACTCCGCAAAATATATTATGCATATAGGTGTATATTAGTTGGCGAAATTCTTTAGTTAATCTCACTAATCCAAAATTATTAAAATAAGCCAATAAGTCTTTTACCACAGACAATGTGTCTCAACACTGCTCATTAACTGCATTCAGCAATTTGTTAAACTTTTTGACGCTTTTCTCCGAGGTTCAAGACGATGCGATGTAAACTCAGGGGCTCGTACTCTATACAGGGACCAGGGCCTGTCCGGCGTTTCGAGCCTTGGTTGCCAACTGCAATTTTCTCCGTTGCGACCTGTCCTCGCTATATAACTGCTTACGGCCCGCGAGTGCTTAAGAATCTCAAAAGACTCTAGTTACAGCGGTCGTGTGCTTCCGCATTTTATTTATAGAAGACTTTCATTACATTTATCGTTGACATGGCATATACTTCGGCGACTCCCACTTCGGAGCATCAGACGCGGTCCCGGACCAAAGCTGGTTCTCATTCGCAATCGCAATCCCAGTCGCAGCAGAAGGCAGTAAGTAGTTGCACTGCCCGAAAAACCGATGAGTTACCAGTATCTCCGGCGCAGAACGGAGTGAATGGCAAGAAAGCCAAGAAAGCGCACGAGGTGCTGACACCACGGTCACGTTCGCCGTTGGGATTAATACCGTCGCACAAGAGCTATAGATATTTTATTCACAAGTACGAGGTTCCTCGGAAGCTTCTGCATGTCTCTATAGGTTTTCTTACCTTGGACCTGTATTGGAACGGTATCAAGCTGTCAGAGGTCACACCCGTACTGGTTTTCTTACTTTCCGCTATTGTCTTACTGGACATCTTACGGTTCAATTTCCCAAGCTTTAGTACCTATTATATTAAAGCTTTTGGATTTTTGATGAGAGAAAGCGAAGTTAATAAGTGGAATGGGACCGTGTGGTATCTGCTTGGTCTGATTCTGGTGTTCTTGGCTTTCCCGAAGGTAGGGCGTCAGTTTTGTTTTATGAAATCATTGGTTGTCTCACTAAACTCTGTTGCAGGACATCTCTATACTCTCAATCTTGCTATTATCATGGTGTGATACTGCTGCTTCCTCTTTCGGAAGAGCCTATGGTCATCTCACACCAAAATTCTTCCGCAACAAGTCGCTGGCAGGTACAGGTGCTGCCTTCCTCACTGGTGTTTTTGCAGCTTATCTTGAGTATGGCTTCATTTTTCCGGCGACACCAGTAGTCAACATTGGCGAACACCTGGCATGGACGCCGGAGACGAGTAAATTGAGTTTACCTGTTCTGTGCACCTTGTCGGGCTTTGTGGGTGCAGCAGCAGAGGCTGCCGATTTCTGGGGTCTCGATGATAATATAACAATTCCTGTAATTTCAGCTATTGTGATGCAGGTTGTTGTTGTACTATTTGAAAAATAGGCAGCAGCTTCGTCGACAGGATTGGGAAATGCAACCCTGGATTTACTTTGATATGACACGATACGTAAACTAGAGCCGCCGACGTCGCGCCTGCGAAGAATTCCAGAACTTGGGACTGTTAATAGGACATATCAGCGTTTAGTGGTGCATGGATTGTAAAGAGGTATGAGGCGGTGCATGATATTATACGAATGCCTAGGATTAGGGGTTATTGAATGCCCTGCAATCTTTCTTATTATTTATTGAAATGATAATTCTATACATAGTGAGCATAACAGAAAGCATTTTGATGGGTTCTTGGTTTGGTATATTACTGTATATATGGTGATAGTTGGTGCTTGTTTTGAATTGTCACGTGCGATAGTTTCTCAGCAGCTGGTGGGTGGCCTTCCGAATTTTGTTACTTTTGTGATCACAATAATACATTTCTCTTTTTGGAATCTAATCCATTATTGGAATACACTGTATATAGCCAGTAAATGGCTTGCATTTAGTTAATAAGTAGTTATTAAAAGAAATTATCATGGATAACCAGCCATAAAAAAATACTGATCCAACCGCGAATCGAACGCGGAACCTCCTCGGATTTTGTTCACTACTGTGAACGAGACGTGATAAACCGTTACACCACTGGACCAATAGAGCTCGGTACCACAAATATCTTGATTGACTCCTAGTATCTAAATCTAGGGCTAGGGTTGAACGGCCATCCCCGCTTGATGGCATTATTGATATTATCTCAAATATAAACCGATTTGCAGCCTGGCAGTCCATCGGTGTTATCATACATGAAGAGGTTGCGGACTTATTTGAATTGTATTGCGTGGAAACTATGAGTTCGTCATTCCGCTTGTTACAGTCCCTTGCCATGCCAATTTCGCCTAAGTGACTCTTCAGTGACTTGCTTTCTGGCACAACCTTGGTTATTCATAACTATTGAGTTAAATCACTCACGATGGTCGGTCCAAGGTAGCAATTTCTCGCGGACTGACGATACGGTCCGGATTGACTGAGCTATTAGTGCAGCGCATATCGTTTGCACGATCTGAAACAAGAAATTGAGTCAGATAGGGTACTCGGTTTCATTAATGGTTTTCTCATAAATTCTCAGACAGTCTGAAGATCATTGTTACTCGGATGGTAACAAAGGATATACGGTGATTAAGTACTTTACCGAATTTAATAACACTTTCTATCCGCAATCTAACGCTTTATATGTGGCTATCGTCTGACAAAGCATGCTATTCTGACGCACTGTCCTAAGTGATGATAACTTCAGATGTGGAAATTGAAAAATAGTTTAATTTCATGCAGTATCCGATTCAAGCAAAATATACTTTCTAGTTTGCATCCCATCTGACGTATATATCACCGAGTCCCCAGTCTGCAAGTTTATCAGCGGCTGCAATTGCAGGTCCAGGTTTCCGGTCTTCAGGTCTTCATGCTCCGTCTCCGTCCACGCATTTTCAGCCACTTATTGCCGGCCGTCCTCGATTCTAACTTCGTCTAGCTGGGTAGGACTTTCTATCTCTGCAGTCAATGTCTGTTTGTGCTTTGCGAGTGTGTCGGTATCTCCTTGTTGGGTTTGTCGTTGGTTTTCGCTTGCGCTGCTGGTAGTTCAAATTCCTACTTATCCAGTGCTGCACATATTTATCAGAAAATCGGATCTTGCGCTAGTTCAAATATCCCGTTTAGTGTCCTGGATACAGCTCGTCGTAATTTAGCTGCTGGGATGCATTTGGTGTGCGAATAAAATAAAAACCTGCAGCGTTATGTTTTCCCACCTTACTGGGAGATAAATGTTACCATGTAGTATTACTAACCAGCAACAAAAAGCTCGACCTGGCAGAGAGCACGAAAGAATCAGAATTACAAAAACAACAGCAAGATGCAAATTCTCTGCGTTACAACACTATATTACCTATCTAACATTATAAAGAGTCAAACGTACCAAATGTAGCGGCATTGCGATCAGTCTTGCAAGTGCACAGCTTCCGCAATAAGCCGTCGTCGTCACGCAATCGTTTCAATGCGTTCTTAGATGCATCGAACCGTGCATTTTTTATAGTGATACCCTCACCCGACCCAATTATGCGGCCATGAATCTGTACGGCAGATAACACAACTTGCTGACCATTTACCTTGAACTCTCGACAATGGATCTTCCAATCGTTACATGAAACATCAGAACAAAGCTGCGCGAGCAATGTCGTAGGATGATGTGAGACATACGTCTCATAGGGCGTGAAATCCTCAAAGTAAGCTCGAACGAGTCTGTCAAAGAAACTCTGCACTTCCGAGAAGTTGAAGTCAGAGTCAATAAGAACTACCCCAAGAGTGGCCTCCATACAATCTGCAAGTGGCTTAGGAGTCTCCAGATTCATCCACACTTGTCCCTTGTTCTCAGAAGCCGCACTATCTTCCTCAAAATATAGCGCCTCGACGTACTCCTGAATGGCGTATGGTAACTGCGACGAGACGTAATCCAAATATCGATGTAGTCCGAGCTTAACGCTGAGATATCCAAGAAACTTGTTGCTGACCATAGGCATCTTGTGTTCAGTCAAATATTGAGGATCTGCTTCGGGATATTTGTTATACACGAACTGGACACAGAGAAGCTCAAATAAGGCGTGTCCTAAAAATTCAAGTCTCTGATACGACGGAATACCCCGCGAACACGAGGAGTGAGTAAACGCAGACCGAATCAACAGTGGGGATCTAAAACGATACCCGACAATATCCGAAATTTCTCCGCAAATTTCCGATCAGCAGCTGATCCCGGTTCCCTTTGGTAGTCAGGAATAACATATGCTTCAGAATATTCTCGCCATGAGTGGAAACGATGGTCGTCAGACATTACTATTTGAGTAACGGCATGAACTGCTTTATCAAATCCTTCGAGAAGCGAGGCTCCATTATAGCTTCACAGACGTCCGCCAACGCCTTGTCGCCGAGAACATGCTCCTTGGCCCGCTGAATAGATTTTGAATTGTTTAGAGGTGTAAGTTGATCCGGATACCACTGAATGGCGTCGCTCGCATGTACTCGTAAAGCTTAATCTCAAGCGCCGTTTCGTACAAATTTTGATTGCAGATGAGGTTGAGACGCTTGATATGATACGAGTATTCGTCCCCTTGAGGAACCTCGATGAATAAAGCAATGGACGTCGAAGCTTTCAAAAAAGCATCGCCAAGAACTTCAAGTCTAGAGATGTAATTAGTCAAATGCAAAAGAATAGTGTGAAAGAGCTGTTACCTTTCATAATTCAGATCCAAATGCGCAGACTCTACCGTGATGGCCTCAACCATGCTCTTCAGATTAACGTTGGAAATATTCAGTACGGTGCATAATTCCATAGCTTGGACACATGACTCGACATGGAACATGATCTGTTTAATTATCAGCTATTAGTTCCAGACACGGTAGCCATAAGAACCTACAGATGGCAGTAATTTTGTGGTCCACATCGTAGCCGCATCAATTGTGCTAACGTAGAATGGTCCGGGAATCACAGCAGCGTCGGTTGAGCGATCTTGATATTCGTTGGCCATACTCTCCAATTTAACTATGATACCTAGGACGAGGAATACTTACCCCCCTCTTGTTCAGCAGACGCTTTCAGGAAATTCTGACCATGTAAAATACGTTTCGCTGCATACACAGGTTGACTTAGCATCTCACTTTCCTTGCCCTTGGTGCTGTATGTGTAGCATTTAATGGAGGGATATTTCAAGCTAGAAGGATACCAATTCGGAATAGATGAATTCTCGTCCAATTTTGTAAGAATTTCCCGCAATTCAAATCTTCGATTTCGATTGCGCTCGTCAACAATGAACTTTTCAAGCCAAAATTGAGGATCAGGCTTATTGTCCCATTTAATCGGAGGATCACCGAGAGTTTTTGCAATGTCGACTAGATCCCAATCAATTCCACCTGTCGAAGTGCTATATGGAGCTAGATAATATGGAAATTTGCGCATATCTTCGTCGAACAATTTGTTAAAAACGTCATGGAACAAACGTACTGTGTATCTAGCAATATCGCCAATTCTTGAAGTGCTCACTGTAAATGGAGTACCCAATACTTTACATTCCACAGGAATATATTCTCCGTCGACGAACAAGGGGAGAGAATAGTAGTGAGGATGAGGCTTACGGGTAAGAAAGCAAAGTGGCCTGTATTGTCCGACATGCTTGGGCAAGTCAAACACTGTCATGTACAAATTCACTTCCTTGACTGTATGCGTCACATCATCAACTGTAATCTCAAATGGAACCGGCTTCCAGAAGTCGGCCGATCGGATAGGATAGGTGTTCGTCTTGTCAGCAGATATCTCTTTTTCTCAGTTTCCCGTAATCTAATCTTCTTTACACGACGCGGGCAGAAATGTACATCGATGTAGTCATTTTGCCGAATGCACAAGACTAGCCGGAATGCGGCGTCTCGCTTCGCTAACGACTTCGACAACCTTCGCTCGCCTTGCATGCTCAGAGTCCCAGACGTTGCCGGCATAGTAATAGCGCAAATATAAAACTCTTTGTCCTCTTGAAAATGAAAGATTGGCCTTGGAGGCGCATAATCATCACGCGGCAAAGCAGACACGTAATTCGCTAGCACCATAAGCGCTGAATGGCTAGAAATCCGAGCACCGCTTTCTGGCTCAACATATAGTAAACCGTCATCATTCGCATTTGAAATTATTGGCTTGTCATCCATGCCGTCTAGGATTCTATCTTGTGGCAACTGCTCGCAAAAACTGCGCATTTGTTCTTGATTCTCGGATACTCCACTCAACGATTGCAAGCTCCTGAGATTATTGCTTTCAACCATGTGAATATATAGCGACGAGCTTTGTCGAGCTCGACCTCTACTCTGAACATACTCAATCATGGTCCGGCAATTATCGAACCGAATAATCAAATTGCATTCAGGCAAGTCAAGGCCTTCTTCTGCTACGTTAGTGGCCACAAGACAATTGACTTTGCTATTGCGGAAGTTGTAGAGCATAATACTCTGCTCTCGAAATGCCATGCTGAAATCACATTACCTGTCTCTCCGTGCCCAGTTAGGACACCTGGTTTGCATCCAAATGGCGTCAGTTGTCGCAATAGACTATATAGAATCCATGCCGTGTAGCGGCGCTCGACGAATATAATACATTTGATGTTGGCCTTAGCATTCTTATAGCTTCCAGCGACAAATTCCAGTAAGAAGAGTACTTTATCTGACAGATCCGTGAGATCTAGTGAGGGTGGTGAAAACTTGTGAGAAGCCAATATATGTCGAACTTCTCGCAAAACTTCTCGTTCAAGATATTGCTTCTCCTTGTCATCTGCAGACGTAAGTTCAGCTTCTAACTCCTGACTTCGCGCAGAGGCAGATAGAGGTATATCGTATCTCTGATGATTGGTATGGTATCCCTTCAATACGAATAGCCACACCTGGTCGGCGCACCAAGGGCCTAAGGAACTGTCAGCGCTGCAACTATCTAAAGAGAGAGGGATGCAGAGACATAAATACCTAGAGTGACTGCAGCTTCTTCGGCGAACAAGAAAATTTTTTTTAGGGATATATCTAAACTACCAAATTGGCGGTGCAACTTCGAATGCAATTCAGTCACTTCGGTATGAACCGATGGGTTATAGTACATTACACGTTCAACCGGCCTGGCGACACCTGCACGTAGTAAAGACAAGTTCCTTGTTGTTCGAATCTCTCCATCCATTGCAGCCTCTAGTGCTTGTGCGGCATTGCGGACGTCCACTTTAGCATCAACCGGCGACGCCGTCATACCAAAAACTCGGGGTCGATCATCAGGATCCATGTCCCTATAAAACTCTGTCATAATCCTCAGAAATACATGATCTCCTTTGGCATGATGGCATTCGTCAAACACGAGCAAGCAGGCCTTCATCAAGTCGTTAGCGAGTGTATTCCGAAATTTGCGATCGGCTTACTTCATTTAGGGACAGATATCCAAAAGTGAGACAATTATACAAGATATCTGCTGTCATAACAAAGATATCATTCTCTTCATAATACTTGTCCCAGGTACCTTTGTCCCAATAGTCTACGCCCATTTGGCCACAGAACTTTGCGACCTTGAACGGGACATTAACAGATATCACGGACGACTGTTGGAAAACCAAAACCACGGAGTTTACCAAGAAGAGTACAATTCGTTTCTATCGCGTCACGTTAGACAATTTTTGTAATTTGTAGTGTGGGGACTCCCTACTTGTTCGCCCCTCTCGCGACGGCCTTGTTCTCGCTCGAGAACATGCTTCATCAACATGCATGCAATGAGAGTATTACCACTGCCAGTGTCCAACACCGCAATAATATTACGCTCTGTCGCGCATTCATCGAGGCTCCGAAAGTGCAACTTGCTTCACTTCAAATGCATCTCTAGCGGTGATGTACGCATTGCGTTTTGCAATTTTTTGTCTAGTGATTTTGTGACGAACTTCGTCATCATCGTCGTCGTTCCATACTATTTTTTCTCTTATGCCTCTCATCGTCGTCAATTTCGTTATCATGGTCTGAGTCAGACTCTTCGCGCTGTGCTAGTAGGTCCGACTGTCGCTCAAACCATCTGTCAAAGGTCTGATGTTGTCGACGAACGCGAATATACTTCGGTTCCTCCTTCTCAACGATCTCTCCAGTAAGCTCGATTCGATCATTTGGATCCAAAATGTCGCTGTGAGTTGTTGTCATTGCATGTCTGGTTGGGATCGAGAACGTCCAGAATGGCATTCTATCAACTTTAGCTGAGCTGGTGGTAGTGGGGCTTGCACCCCTGAATTGGGACTTTGTTCTGACTATGCTTGGGAATGCAGAATGCAATCCACATAGGTAAAGTACTTGGTCTGTGACTTAAAACCAAAAATTGTAATAATAAATTAATACACTTCATCTTCAATTTATTAAGCTCCACGTTTCTAGAGACTATAAAACAACCGTATAGCCAGTGTCTGTCGTGTACTACTAGTTTAGGGTTTCCATAATAGATATCGAATGACAACAATAGGCGTATGTAAGGTGCAGGAGAATAATAAACATATGACTACCCGAGATACAGTTTTTGGTGAACGATGTTTATTGCTTACTGTAATGACATCATATCCGCCGGGAGTTTGTGCTTGTGTATATTACTTCACATGGTATACCCTTACAACATCGTACGAGATCTCCCGTATCAAATTCGTCCGCCTCGCTTGCAGAAAATCAGTGTGCATAGTCAGAATCAGGCTACGCAGACAATATATTACTAAATCGGAGTATTAACAAAAAAAGGCTTCCATTTCTCTTTCGCTTAGTTCATATGTACAACACTCATAAAACTGTAAACGGACGCAGATTCTACACATACATCCAACAGCAAATTATTATCATGCTCAACCTCTGCTATAACATATTATTTAGTATATGATAAGTAGCTTTATTCAATATTGCACTGCTTAAGCGAGAGCGCTAGCGATGGCAGTTTTAAGGGCTGATGGGTTGGCACCAACAATCTAAAACCATGTCAGTAAGCCACAAAGTATACTAATCGTAACCATAATTGGACTACCAACCTCTTTAATCTTCTGGCCAGCTTTGAAAAGCATAAAGGTGGGCATGGCGCGGATGCCGACCTCGGATGCAACCTCGGATACTTCGTCGACGTCTACTTTGTAGAATTCGGCATTGGTGAATTCTTCGGAAAACGCGTGAACCTTGGGTGCAATGACCTTACATGGACCACACCATGTAGCGTAAAAGTCAATGACAACAATCTTGTCCTCGTTGATAGCGGTGTGGAATTCGTCGATGCTGCAATGCGATTAGAATGAAGATGACAATATATTAGTCAGTGGTTAGGCACATACGTCTTAAGATCCTTAATCATTTTGGATAGAGCAGTTGCGTGAAATTGGCGTGAATAGGAAAGTGGATAGCGGAATACAGACTGAATTCGAGCGGCGCGAGTAGATAAACCTGCAATGGATGGCGAGGAACAAAACAGAAGTGACGGTGATTTATAACGTGTGAGCATGGTCTGACGATTCCGTTCACAAAGCTAGAGGCGAAGTGCCGCCTTTTGTAGTGATAGAAGACTGCAACCCTGCTGTTTATGGACTAACTATCTGTAAACATGGACGAATGCTGCCGTAATCACGCATCAGAACTGCACGCGGTAGAAAGTCGAGACGAGAGCGGCGGGTCGTATTTGTCAGAGACACAGCCACCAGCGCCACCTGCACCGCGGAACCAACTGACGTTTGTGGCTGAGTAATTGAGTGACGACATCCCAAGTTCTTAGTCATCGCCAATGTACGCGTTGTTCAGCTTAAAACAGATAGTATTGGTGGCCATTTACTATACTCGTTGATTACGATACAGCATGAGAAGAACGCAGAACATCACTGGATACTCGGTTTCTTGGACTGCGGAGGGCATCAGTATGTTGTTGCTCGTAGTTTCGAGAAGAATCTACAAAGCCTGAGTACCGGCGACTGAGATGTACTTAATGTACTCAATATTTTAGCTGTCATAATTAATGATTAGAGGTTGTACTGCGAGGTAACGCACTCCATAAATTCTCCAAATCTATACTACAGATAATGTGTATAATTCATACAAGCTCTCCTACTATTGCTTATTCAACAACCCCTTTCTCTCTTTTATCTTGTATGCGACAAATCGTTGTAAATTAACCACAACTTCATCTGCCTTAGTCCGCAACTGTAGATTTTTCCGCCTATCAATCTTCTTAGCCATTTGCTTGACCTGTGGTTGTATTTTCATCAAATGATTCAAGAATTCTCCCTTGACGAAGATTTCATCATCAAAGGGATAAGTCATGTCTGCAAATATATCATAAATCGCATTTAGTGCTTCAATTACAATCTCCGGTGGCTTGTGTTGCGTAGAAAGAACCTGCGTCAGTAGGAATATCGAAATTTCCTTTGTGACATCGATATCCACATGTGGAAGAGCCAACGTGCCCAATAAACCGACAATGCGAACCTTGAATTCCAAGGCTTCTGGTGTTTCTCCGCCTTGTTGGAACTCTCTGATAAGCCGTCGCACATCGTTAACGCTAATTTCAGAGACGAACTTCGGCTTCACCTTGCCACATGCCCATAGAACGCCGGCACTACCAGTGCGTGATTCGAGGTCTAAGTCGTCGGATGAAAGCAAAAGCCTTAAGATGCGACTCCACAGGCTACGCGCTTTCGAATTTCCCCAGTGCGGTACGAAGGAGTTGAAGGTCCAAGTCATGTTGTTGAGTGCTTGAAGGGCGCGCGATCGTAATTCCTTAAACTCAACGAACTCGGTAACTACTGGTAACACGGTCTCAAGGAGCAAGGCAACCATGGGATTATCCACACCATCTACTGTTTCATCTTCAACAACCATCTCATTCTCGTCCTCTAAAATATCCATATCATCTTGGTCATCGTTATCTTCTTCAGGTTCCGTCTGACGGTTTTGCCTTCCATGCTGTGACCTCATTACCAAGTCTTCACTGATTTCAGTAAGCAATTCCAGCCCAACCTGCACCGCAACGAAAGAATTTTGTGCTGAGCGATAGTTGTCGTCATAAATAGTTGGTTGGACAACCCCGTCGATAGTAGTGGGTTGCATAACTTCAATCGCCTTGTTGATATCTATTGCCTGTAAACCTTCATTCACAGAACGAACGACATCCAGTAGATCGATCGAAGCTGTCCGACTCGTCTCAAAAATGTTATATTCGACACCGGACAGATACATCTTGACGGCCACACCAAGCTTACCATCCGAGATAAAACCTGAGCATTGAATTTTATCAATATACGCCGCATTTGCTTCACTCAGTACGTATAGGTTCTCCGCCGCAATGACCTTAACGAAATCGGGGATAGTCGGGTTCACCAGTAGGTCTAACACAAAGATTGGCAGATCCGGCAAACGAGAGACAATGGACTCGCAAATATCATCCGATGATCCGCCAAGAGACGTAAGTAGTGACAATATATTCTCGATTAAGTTGAAAAGGAGTGTCTTTTGTGCAGCGTTTGAATCCTTCAGGTAGGCAACGTTTGTTTGAATCTTTGTCTGTCAGCTTCAAATTTTGAACTCCGGTGATGTAACGCTTACCTTCCCCAAATAACTCAACACAATTGCTAAGATATCCTTCCGCCACAGAAATACACAAACGTCGTATCCCTCTTCGAGAGCTAAGTTTCTGAGAACACCGAATCCTTCGACGATGACTTCCTCGGACGAATCAGTTAAAGACTGTTCAAGGATTGTCTGCACTAGTTTTTCCTTTAACAGCGCACGTCTAATGACTGGATTCTCGATGAGATTCGCAATTGCGGAGGCAGCGAGTACTCGGTCTTTGGGATCGACGGAGGACAGTTTTTTAACAAGCGGGATTGCTTGCTCTTGTGCTGATGGCGGAGTTGATGGACCAGTAACTGCTTGAGCTCGCGAGCCACGAAGGGCTGACACTCGGAGAAGTGAGTTGCGAGACAATTTTTTCGCCTTCCCCATCCTCCAATCGTACTAAACTGTCTTGACAGGCGCAAAAGGGTCAACCCGCACAAATATAATTTAGGACTTAAGAGGAGTTGAATCAATTCTCGAACAAAAAAAATTGGCTTGAAATGGGAATTTTTTGTCCGGGTAAGTTGGGACTTTAAACTCCACACCGTATGTTATGTTTGACGCGTTCTAACTCGCGTCATAATTCAAAATGTGGTAGCTAGGACCTGACTGATACGATCGCATAGTTTTTACACGAGAATTTGGTCTTAGTGTAATTTGATGGATTCAGACACTGATAGTGAGAAATTGAAATTACCACCTAAGATCAAGGTATAATTTGTCTCGTAGCTGGTTTGAGCGCCATGGTAACAACCTATTAGCCACTAGATGTGTCGGTTATCAATAGGATTGCAGCCGGTGAGATTATTGTCGCACCGGCAAACGCGTTAAAAGAAATGCTTGAAAACTCAATTGATGCGGGAAGCACTTCGATTGATATAGTGGTGAAAGATGGTGGTTTGAAGTTGCTTCAAATCTCAGACAATGGTCATGGAATAAATGTAAGATTAACAGGGTGTGACTGAAGGGTTAAGTTTGTGTCTAACTACATGAAATTAGAGAGATGATTTAGGAATACTATGCGAGCGATTTACTACGTCCAAAATATCCTCATTCGAGGATCTGAATGCAATCGCGACATATGGATTCCGCGGTGAGGCATTGGCTAGTATCTCACATATCGCTCATTTGACCGTGACTACGCGCTCTGAAGATTCTGACTGCGCATGGAGGTTGGTCGGACATGTACTCTGATATATTCGATCTGGTTAATTGATGAACTCCTCAGGGCGACGTATTTGGATAGCAAACTGGTACCCGCAAAAGGCGGCGCTAGCGCGGACCCGAGACCGGTAGCAGGCCGCAAAGGAACTCAAATACTCGTAGGATATTCAATTTGCTATTGGATGTATGCAGTTGCTGATGGGATATGCAGGTCGAAGATCTCTTTTTTAACGTTCCATCGCGACTGCGAGCGTTTCGATCACCGGCGGACGAGTACAACCGAATCGCAGATGTTGTTGGCCGCTATGCTATCCACTGTGAAGGGATAGCTTTCACCTGCAAGAAAGTCTGTCTTTCCGCTATTTCTGTCAAGCGATCGCTAACGTGAAATCAGCATGGTGAACCACATCATTCGCTAATAACGACCGCACAAGCATCGACCATCGACCGCATTCGCACAGTTTACGGTGTTGCTATTGCAAACGAGCTCATCAAGGTCAGCGTTGCAGAAGATAAGCGACTAGGTCTTGTTGGTGCGAGCGGGTATATAACCAATGCGAATTTTAATGCTAAGAAAAATTATCAGCCTGTACTCTTCATTAATCGTACGTACTTCAACCATGTTTATGAGAAATTAAGAAGCTAACAGGCCGAAAGATCGAGCGGTTACATGTGATCCATTGAAACGCGCCCTTGCGCAGTTGTACTCTGCTTTTTTGCCCAAAGGAAGTCATTCGTTTACATACCTTTCGCTACGTATTGCGCCAGATAAACTTGATGTTAATGTTCATCCGACGAAACGCGAAGTTCGATTTTTGAACGAAGATGAGATTATTCAAAGAATTTGTGATAATGTTCAACACGTACTAGGAGAGGTTGATACCAGCCGAGCATTTAAGACGCAAAGTGTATTAATGGCCAAGTCCGTAGACTCGCCAAGTCCTTTGAATAGTAGGTCTGGATTGATCTTTTTTGAAACAATGAGTATGCTAATAATTCAGATGCGCAAAAGCGAACATATGAATACAACATGGTGCGGACAGATGCCAAGGAACGAAAAATTACTACCATGTTCAAGCAACCCCCTTCTAAATCATTATCCGGATCTGCTACAGTTCTGCACAGCTTGCCACATTCACCATCCGATAGTCCTGGCCGCGATGCTGATGTAGTACCCATCAGTACCGATATAGAAACGACAGCGGAGGATCCGTATGAGACGGTAGAACGAGCGAGGGTACATATTCGACTTCATTCTGTGAAACAGCTCCGTGAGGATGTCAGAAACGATCTACATAAAGGTCTGACAGATATATTTGCGAATCACACGTTCGTTGGCATTGTTGATGAGAATAAGCGTCTCGCAGCTATCCAATGCGATGTCAAATTATACCTTGTGGACTACGCCGCTGTCAGGTACGCGCAATGCATGAAAGTTGTCTCATAAATTACTGACGGGTCAGCTATGAAATATTTTACCAGATTGGCCTATCCGACTTCGGCAACTTTGGTGTAATACAGCTAGCCCCGGCTCTGTCGCTTCGCAGTCTTTTGAAACTTGCCGTGGCAGATTGTGAACAGATATCTGCAGAGCAAGAATCCGAAATCTGCAGAATCACAGATCAACTGATGACCATGCGCATGATGTTACTGGAATATTTCTCTTTGGATATTACAGCTGACGGCGATATCAAGAGTATTCCACTGTTACTAAAGGGGTATACGCCATCAGTTGTAAAATTGCCAATGTTTTTGTATCGGCTCGGCCATAATGTATGACCTCATCCTATTACTTGACTGCTTTTGAGAACTGACACTATGATACAGGTTGATTGGGCACATGAAAAGGAATGTTTTGAAACTATCTTGCGGGAGATAGCAATCTTTTATGTCCCAGAATCGCTTCCCATTCTTCCTCCTGCCCCTC
The DNA here is from genome assembly GCA_038497805.1 of Lipomyces mesembrius. NCBI lineage: Eukaryota > Fungi > Ascomycota > Lipomycetes > Lipomycetales > Lipomycetaceae > Lipomyces > Lipomyces mesembrius. The sequence continues at coordinate 960,994 of MU972896.1, read as the reverse complement.
TCGGTGATGGAGCCTCCTCACAACGTGCCTCCAACGATTCCGAGAACATCCAGCCCCTGGAAAAGAGAAGAAGTGAGTTAATGGACAGAATCGACAAATGTATATTTCCCACTATACGTCGGAGATTGCTCGCGACTAAGAAGCTACTGGGGAGCGTAATAGAGGTTGCCGACCTACCTGGTCTGTACAAGATCTTTGAGCGGTGCTAATCTGGCCGTTACTATGACAATTATATGCAGGATAGTTATAGTATTTTAGATTGAGGAACGCAGAGTACTTCATGCATGCATTTTAATTCTGTTCTATCATTTATATAGGTAGCAATGTATTTGAGAATGCAGATTTTCCGATCAACCTGCTAAGCCATCACTGTGCTCAGATAATAGTACATCCCTGATCTTGTGGAAATCGTTAGTTGGACTTGTTACCTAGCTAGTAGACCGCACACGACTGCAATCATCAGTCTTCACGGAACAAACGATATACGGCCCCAGACGTATGTCACACATATCTCATAGACTCCTAAGAAACTGTATATGCTTATAATCATATGAGAGCTGTATGAATTGTCGGCGACGATAGTACTCTGCTCACTCACTGCCATAGCCGCGGGTGAAGAGTCAAGTGTAGACTCCGACGACGCTGTGGATTGAATCTTCCACGTCTGCATTATAAATGGCAGACATGGAAACCGATCTTGGCTGCAAGCCAAGTTAACGTCTGGCCTACACGTTAGACAAAAGTACATGTGAGAAATGCACACCAACCATGTTACAGTACAATGAGAGTAGAGGTATGCAGGTTCAAGGGATGAAATAGACGGGAAAATGATGTCAGCAATTGGATCGGGGTTACCTGTTAGACTGTCAATTCATAGGCAAGTTACTTCCTATAGATCTACTCAATATATTCTAAAGCCTTGCTGTTTCTGTCCGGACTAATCTTAAATTTGCTTTTACCCGTAAGCGCAAGATGGAATCAATTACAAATAATATACAAGGATCTATGAGGATCCAAACCTCAATATTAAGCTAGACCATATAAAAAATAACAGGGCTTAGACTAGAACAGATCTAGATTCCATGCACAAAGACATAACAGATTATGAGTAGTCTACATTAACAACGCAAACAATCATGACCATCTTCATTTAGCTTAAAATTTCGGCTTAATATCCCTCGTCCAGGCCCTCCTGTCGCACAAGGCGGGCTCGTCGCGAAGTGACAGCGCTGTCATAAATGTAATGTTCACCTACTGGGGAATCCTGGTACTGCTCCTTTGAGATGTAATGAGGTTCTATATCATTCTCGTATTGATGCCGCCTTCGTGTCGGAGATTTGAGACCAGATCCAGCACCGGACCTCGAATCCAAGGCGTTCGCAGCAGGAACTTCAGAAACATATTGGATATCATCGTTCAACTCTTGGCTGTCTCCGCTGTAACAACTATCGCCTGACAGGGACCCACGTGGGCTAAACTCGTTGCCATCTCTCCAAATCTGGTTCTGACTGCGTTGTTCTGCCGGTTCCCTGACTTCAATTTCCCGCCGTATTCGCTCAGCAGTTGCGCGCTTGAGAAACGACGTCCACGCTGCTGTGAGAACATATCCACTACCAGGTTTGTCTTTGCCTTTTTGCCCAACCCTGGGATAATCAAATTCCGATTGTCCGCGCAGCTCATAGTCAGTCGTAGTCCGCATATCGTTCTCTTGATGTCGTAGTTCCTGTGGCGATATAAGTGTAGGCTCGTCAGGGAGGTAATCTCCTTCTAACTGTGGATCTGCTGTCATACTATTTCCGAAAGAGCATGCTTCCAGAGGGCCAATATCCTCCGCATTCTCCGACATCAGCAATTCAGGGTCCTGCAGCATCTCATCATATCGTTGAGAGATTTGGCTCTGTCGTCTCGAATCTCGCTGAATAATTCGCTCCCGATCTCTGTCCATGAGCTCGCGGCTATCACGCCAAGGCCACGGCTTTCGTGCACCACCACTTCCAGACTCTGCTCGCTCATCTAACGGCGTACTGCTTTCATGTGTATGATTCTTTGAATTAGAAACACTCCGTTTTGTATCCAAGCTTCTTCGAGCATCGCGTTCCAGCGCAACTCGGATTGCGTGTGAATCCATATCATCTACCATATCGTCCACGTGCAGCGACCTTATTTGAGACCGTCTTAAACCTAGCACGTCACCGGAAGTAAAAGGATCAATTGGAACCACTGTATTGTCTACCGGCTCATATTCAAATCGCAGTGTTGGTTTAGGATGCAACATGTCAACGCTTCGTACCTTGAGAGCGCGCAAGGCATGAGTGACGGCATTGACACTACGATTCACCCCCTCAGTGCCACTCGTATTATGACGTATAGAGCCATAGCCTGATAATCGACTGCCATCGGAGACACTTCGTCGCTGATACTCGGAGCGACGAGTACTTCCGGATACCCGCCGAGACACCAGTCGATGAGACCGACCGATATCGTAGTACGAAACTGGCCGTTGCCCTTTCACATCTCTAGTTGCGGATGACTCCGCTTTCGGCATTAAACCATCGCGCGTTAGTATAGATATGCCTGTTTCTGCTGAAGTCTCCACAATCCTGTGCTGATTGTCACCATTAGATAGGCTGCGTCTTCCTAAGGCAAGAAACCGGCGCGATAACTGCGCCCGAGACGCAGGACTATTCTCCTTGTCGGCAGTTCCTTCTTCATTGAAAACATATTCTTGGTCAGTATCTGAAGTGCGGTAATATGGTGGACGTTGATTTGTAATTGTTGTTAGAGGCCCTGTTGGAAGTTCAAGAGACGAGGCGTTATCCTCTTTTGCTTTGCCACGCTTGAAGCGGCGGAAAATCCCCAACGGCATCGTAGTTGTCGGCGAAGATAATGAGACCAACAGAGAAAATTGTTTGACGTAATCTGATGCTACCTATCACACATAGTTCACATAGATATAGTAGACTATAGTCGGAATAGCATATGTAGTCTGAAGGGATGTTAGCTGTACATTATCTACACAACATTTAGTTTCGAACATACCTTCCTGGTATTATTTTACAACGAATTGTCGACCACTTAATGTCATGAAATGATAATTCCAGGCAGAATATACGTGTAGAACCGTGGACCATAATCGACAACGCATTAGCGCAGAAACCGCAGATCGAGTTTGTGAGTACGAGCCGTGCGTGGAAATAAACAAAGGTCGAAAATTAATTTGGGGCTTCGTGGTCGACAGAGCTAAAGCTCCGAGCCAAACTTTATGCAGCAGCATTCTGGTCGAGGCGTAGATTGATCACCAAAACAGACTTTTAGGCGTTCTGGACGCGACTCGGCGCGGGAAGTCTCATCAGTTTCATGGCATGTTAACAGCAACGTTGCTCGTGTAAACGGCAATACACACCCTGTTACGTAACAGGTCGTGTTTTATTGCTTTTCTATTTTTAGTTACAGTAGCAAGACAAGTAAGCGCACTATAGCTATACCCAAGTCAAACAAGCAAATTCCCTCCACTAGAGTCATTCGCTGTTCCAGCTAAGGATTGAAATACTCCTACAGTTTGCGTCCGAGAAACACAAAACGCTTTATAATCCCTTCAGCTAGCAAGATTGTAGTCCAAGCATTCCATATCTGACGGGCACCACGTGAATTCTCGGAAGTTGCCTTGCAAATTTTGGCCTCCTCGAAACTGACATCAACGACCGACTCAACGACGACACCTCGACGGCAGAGAAACCTCTGAACTGACTGACACGAATTTACGAGCATTGAGATCGCCTTCTGGTCATTCAGTTGACGTGAAAAAAGTGCATACCATGCGGCTACCGGACAACGCTTTTGAACGATCGTGAGTTCGAACATAATGTAGCCTCCGGGTGTTAGGGCGTCGAGAGCAGACGTAATGTAATAAGTAGCAAACGAGTAAGATGTGACCAATACAATTTTACTATATCTCGCTGTAGCAATCTCGTCATAGGAGTTCTGAATATCGTAGTATTTAAATAGAAATTGAGCAAATGACGATGATCCCAATATCGCAACGCCTGGTTCGCCGTCCTTTAAGAAGAGGTACTGGGCGAGAAGCGAGTGTTTCAAGAGATATGCTTGCCGCAATTCCCGACTTAGCCTGCTCGCTTGCTTGTTAATACCAATATGTGCAGATTTACGAGAGTAACTACCTAACGCGATTCTGGAGTCGCGGTCTATCTGATGCTGGACGCATCCATGCAGCGAGTAAGGCAATCGACCACGTACATTCCGAACCGCGTAGTATTTGCCATAACGATTCACTTGGTGATCCGCGTAGTACAATGTTTCCAAGGAATAAATCAGTTAAAAGAATATGCAACGGAATTGGTCTCCCACGCACAAGAAAATTGGAATAGGACGATGAGGGCCAGATTGACTTATTTGGTGTGACCAAATTGAGCAGTGTTGAATCCAGTGGATGTATTGGTGTAATCCTTTTATAAAACAAATAATAGCAAAGCTCGTAAGCATAATGAAAAAGTAAAATAGGAAGCACTATTCCCGCTGTGACACATAGAAGGTGGAGGTAGTGATTGTCTCGCTTCAATATCCTAGCGACAGTTGCGGAATCATCTAAATCGAGCCCATCTGTTAGAAAAAGCCCAATGTTAACCGCTTTAATCATAGCCCTCAAATAAATTGAACTTGTCTACTATTGCCGTGACTAAACTCTGGAACGCTGACTAGGAATGCTATATATTATTGCTTTACCTTCATGAACGCGTCGCGTTTGTTGTCATTACCCGGCCGTAACCAACCGTTTTGACATAGGCGAGGCACTTCGCATCGTTCAATTCCAGAATTCATATGATTCTTGATATCGCGAATTGAATGGATTTTGTTCTACGTTGCAACAATCAGCATTGCAGGTGCCTGCTGACCCAGCAAGGTGTTGTGACCACTTGCTGGTTGGTTCCCGCTAGAGTTCCTGATAGTACTTAAGCAAATTCCATTAAGATATTTACTAATTCCACGATCCAGTCATATATTTTGCATTAAGTGCTCTAATAAAGTATTCGGAGTCAGTAAAATTTGCCCGGCCTGTGATACTCCGTTGGATAATCCTGATGTACTGAAATTTAAGTCATGATATGTCGAACTATTTCTTCTACAAAGCTTTTACTGACAATGTAACGTAGGATATATCACTTACGCTACTGAATCCTACTGAGTAAGCACCAGATGGAGCTGTTAGATGGGCTCATTAACGATATCGATTGTCATTTGTAGGGAGTATAAGTCGGTAAGCACGTTTTCCTACAGCGACGAATTCTACATCTTATTCTTTGTTACTTGTTTTTGCTAACAGTCGATCGAGAGTGTACTGGCAGGTCTTAGTCCTGCAATTATTAGCGAAATTAGTAGCCGCGCACTATCATTCTGGTCGTATCAGTACTCCCAGGAGTTGTATGAGAATGAGATTTCCTGGACTTTATGGGGTACTAATCTGCTGATTTAGACTCTATCAAGAATTCATTGTGAAATCTCTAAGTGAAAAGATCGACCAGTACGGGCAAATACTCAGTTGGCAGAAGTGAACTGACACGATACAGGGTGGTCCAAGACAGGGATCGAATTGCCCGGGCGGCAGATGCGGATATTGATTGTATGTCGGTGGCTAGTGATTCATTGTGAATATTTTTACTTATCTTATTAGCTCTCAAGCGTCACATGAATGGTATCAGTATCTTTGTCAGTTTCGTGAAATATACTGACGCAGATTCAAGCTCTCAAAAATGAGCGCGAGACACTTTCCAAGAAGAATTCTGAGCTAGTAGATAGCCTACATGACAAGTCTAGGCAATTTGCTAAACTCCAAGCGCTATATGACAAACTTAAACGCAAAATGCTTCTAGGTTCAATGCAGAATGCGGCTGACGAGATTGTGAATAATCCGAACTCGGCAGCTGTAGGTGGTTTTGAAGTCCTGAATACTTCGCTAGCTTCGGATAGGGCAGTGAATGGCGGCAATAACTTATATCGTGAGCACTTTTACTTCGATTGCAATTAATGCGGGATTCTGTGGATGACGTTAACCTGTAATATTTTATGGACAGAGTCTGCGACACATAGACAGCGGATTGCCTCCAATGGAATTTTTTTGCAGACACCGTCGCGCGAAAATCGCGTGCCATTGATGCATACTGACTTGAACCGCACTCCTGGAGCTCGAAGTGGAAGCGTCGGTGGTGTTGCTTGCCCGCCTAGTACTAATCACCGGCAGCGGTTTCGCCCTTCGCGATGAGGCGATAATCGACTTGTATCTAGTTGGCTACGATCTAGTTTAGTTGAAGGTCTTTGCGATGTGTATTTTAATTTTACGACCTGGAGTCAATGATCTCGTTTAAAATACCAGTTGACGGCTGGTGTGCAATTGCTATGTTGGTGTAGGGTAATTGAAAAAATCTTAGAATTCGCTTGTATATTATTAGAGAACTTTCGGGTATCTCTTTGCAGGCAGCATATATGGTGGCTATATTATATTGTGATCTGGTTGCTAAAAGCTATAACTTTCGAAATTTGCGTGCTACGAAAATATATATCTTCGTAATAGTTCATTAGTATAACAGAATGGATGAGGTCGGATATCGAACGCCCTTCGCCGGCTGGCTCTTTTGCTGAGAGGTCACAGACTGTGTTTCACCAACGATCACGCGAAGTTATACATACACGCATGAGGCACTTTCCGAAACTGCATGCAAATACAGGATTACGATTCCTTCGGACACCCAAATACGTGAACGTCTGTAATTTTTTGATCGTATATCTCGATCAGTTGTCAGACTGTCAGGAATAGCCAAGATGGCATCAGCGCCCAGTTGGCTCGTAATGTTTGGTATGAAGATAACGCGCGCAATTTCGGCATTATCTTCAACAGCGCGCCCATTTAATATTGTGTCAGAGACGAAGTCATCATCTGGATCACCAGTCCGCGACTTAGATATAGAGGTGAAAGTACAAGAATACCGCGCTCTTACAGTTACCGATAAAAGGCCACCAGTGTTTGGCTCAGTCTGGCAGGAAATTGTGGTGATTATCATACTTACGCTTGGGATGGCCTTGCCTCCAGCCAATCAAGGCTCCATGCAAATTGCAGTTCCTCAAATTGGTGAATCATTCGGGATTTCGGGAGGAAATTTGTCGTGGACAATATCGGCGTTTACGCTAACATCTGGTGCTTTTGTGCTACTGATGGCTGCATTGGCGGATAACATAGGCCGGAAGCGAATGCTTCTTATTTCTTATATATGGTTTTCTGTGTGGTGCTTGGTCTCTGCGTTTGTAAAGAATCACATAGTATTTGACATTATGAGAGGTCTTCAAGGTCTGTCTGGTGCGGTATCGCCGCCGGCAGCGGTCGGAATCATTGGTGCCACGTACATCCCTGGCAAACGAAAAAACAAAGCTATGGCGGCTATAGCTGCCGGGGCGCCATTGGGATTTATCGTTGGGATAACTTGTGGGGGAATATGTACGGAGTTTTTATCATGGAGGTCGATTCTGTTTTTCTCTGCTATAGAGTACACATTCCTTGCAGGATTGGGCTGGTTTTTGGTCCCGAATGACCCAGCAATGAATTGGATAGCGGTGAGGGAGAAACTGACAGCCATAGACTATTTTGGAGCTCTACTAGCTACTTCTGGATTAGTTTTACTAGTGTTCGCTCTGACAGAGTCAAGTGTAGCGAAAGAAGGATGGCGGTCACCGTACGTGATTGTCCTATTTGTCGTTGGAATAATAGTCATAGGTCTTTTCGTTTTCTGGGAGTCAAAAGCGAAATATCCTTTAATGCCGCTCTATATATGGAGATATCCAGGGGTGGCGTTGGTATGTTTTTGCTTATGTCTACCGCTGTTAAATGTCTAATTTTTTTTTTTGGTGCAGTGCATGATTATCATCGCGTGTGGCTTTATGAATTTCCTGGGCGTCGTCAGCTACTACATGGTGCTCTTCTTCCAACGCGTTCGTGGGGCATCGGCCATTCTGACAACCGCATATCTTATCCCGCAGGCAGTAAGCGGCATTCTCGTGAATGTTTTGGTTGCCTATACATTGCATATCATCCCGGGTCGCATTTTCATGGTTATAGCAATGGCAGCCTTCGTAATCTCTGCACTTTTGTGGGCTCTCCAGCCTATATCTCTGACGTATTGGGCGATGGCATTTCCGGCAATTTGCCTTTCAGTTATTGGAGCTGATATATCTTTTAATGTTGCAAATATGCATATATTGTCTGCCGTGCCGGCAGAATTGCAATCCTCGGCATCTGGGATCCTGAATACAGTCAAACAAATAGCTGTTTCTATAGGTCTAGCCGCGTCGTCGACAATAGTCAAGACTGCTGCAGACAAGAGCCCAAACGAGGGTGCTAGAAGACTTTATGATTCGTACAGAGCGGCGTTCTGGTTTGCCGTTGGAGTTAGTGGAATTGGACTCCTGGGGTCCTTATTCCTGAAAGTGGGAACGCAAGGTTCGAAACGCACAGATAATTCAAATGATACCCCTCAGGACACTGAGAATACTGAGAATGCTGAGAATGCTGAGAAAAATGCCGGCGCTCGATAAAGGATATATGATTGGTCTATTCATAAAACTACATTATGTGTCCGCCACTGCAGAAGTACTCTCTTACTTGTATGGAATCGATTTTGCTCGTTAATTACCAGAAGTACGTTCACAATCAGCGTCATGTTAATAGAATTCATATATTTGGCAAATACACATATTCAAAAAAATTATGCGACGTTGGTCGGATCCCAGTCAACGATATAATATTCGTTCGTCATCAAGATATCCATGTCCTTGGGTTCGATTTCAAAGTCAAACACTTTTGAGTTTTCCTCAATTCGTTTCGGGCTTGAGCTCTTGGGTAATGGAACTAGACCCTATGTCAGGTTAGCAATTGTTTTTGTCTTGCGATACCATTTAGAGTTGAAGACATACACGTTGGAGGGACCACCGCAACAGAATTTGAGCAGGCGTTCGATTGTATTTTTTGACCAAGGCCTGTACGCGTTGGTCCTTGAACTTTTGTCCTCTGGTAATGGGACAGAAAGCTTCGACGACGATGTCGTGCGCCTGGCAGTAGTCGACAAGTTCCTTACGGGTCAGGAAAGGGTGAACTTCAAGCTGATTAACAGCAGGCTTCACGGTCGCGTATGAGTCCATCTCGTTCAGGTGTTTGACGCCGTAATTGGAGACGCCAATCGAGCGGACCTTGCCTTCCTGAACTGCCTCCTCCATCGCCTTCCACGTTTCCTTTCGCAGTTGTCTGCCGGGATACGGCGAGTGAACAAGGTAGAGGTCGATATAGCCTAGATCACATTGGCGCAATGACCAATTGATGGCCTTCTTAGTGTTATTGTATCCGTGGTCGGTATCCCACACTTTCGTAGTAAAGAACACGTCTTCTCGCTTGCTGCCTGTGTCGTGGATCCATTTCTTAATAGCGACGCCTACTTCGCGCTCGTTTTCATACAGGGTAGCGGAATCTATGTGACGATAGCCGACCTTCAGAGCGTGGTAGACCGAGTTGATGACCTCCTCGCCATATGACATGTACACGCCGAAACCGAGAACGGGCATGTCGTATCCGGATGACAAGCGAACGCGTGACGTCAGCGATAGTTGAGTCATTGCGCCGCTGGCTAAACCTTTGGTGGTTGTACTTTTGCTTGCGCTAACTTTGGTGTCGGCTCTATGCGGGTGGAGTGCGTCGTAAGTCTCTTTAAACTGCTGCACCTCGCGCTGGATAGTCGGGTGTGTTTCCGGATCGAAGCCTGCGGGCAGAGAGTCCTTGACAGACGGCAGACGCAGCTGAGGGGGCGGGAGGCGTCCCTGGAGAGAGTCGTTGAAGACAGGAGGGCGGCGAAGACGACGGGGTTTGAACGCGCGGGAGTCGACGGTACGGTCGATCAGGACGTAGATGTGGTAGAGTACGAAACAGAGACCGGCGACAAGGAGCACTATCGTCAGCAGACGACGCCGGCGGGGGAGCTGGATTATTCGAGGCAGGTTGGGCGAAGCCGCCAGAACAGGGTAGGCAATGCGTGCGTATGTGGTTAAGAGAGGGGAATAGTTAAGCTAGTTAAGGGCCCTCTATGCCGTTAGGAGGCGGCGGTCTCTCTCTTGGGCAGCGTTGGGTTTACCTTACCTAAGGACTGAAGTGTAGTGTACAACGTCATACTTTATGCGGCCCCGCCTTTAGTCTCCGATCGTCTACGCACCTACCATGAGTATCGCTGACCTATCGCCTGATTCGTATATGTTATAATACATAAATAAATATGTTCATATTTGGTAATCATCTATTTACAAACTACGGACAGTTAACGCGACAATAACGCCAGATCCAGAACCAGCAAATATTCCAATCTCCCCAATCAAAAATTACCTTGTGCATAGTCATGAACAGTATCCGCATCCTCTATATATACACAACTCGCGCGGCAGAAGCTGGCGCGACAGCCAAACTATCCTTCGGAACATCGTCCATCCCAGCACGCTGATGTTCCTGCTTCCTTCGTTCTTTTGACTCCCGCTTCTGTCGTTCCTTGCGTTCTCGCGCGGTTTCTTTCCGATGTTTCGATTTCGGCTTCGTCGACGCTTGTTGAGGTATTCCGTCGTCCGTATTTGAGAGCGTGGAAGCGGCGGCAGCCGCAGCCGCCGCCTTTTTTCGGGTTTGGTACCGCGACGTGCGCGGATTGGCAGTGGTGCTAGAATGTAGGGTGGTAGCTGATGACAACTCACTCGGCAGGCATTCGGAAGTATTGTCAGGGGGTGAAGCTTGCGAATCTGCCGGAGTAGCCAGTCGAGCATCGAATGTGCCGCCCGGTATCTCTGACGGCTCTGCTGTCATCGTGCTATCATATTCACGTTTGTTCTCATCTGCCGTCTCGCCGTCGTCCTCATTCTGCTGTTCAAACAAGTATTCGACGGCTTGATTCACGTCGCCTTTAAACCGTTCAATTATCTCCCGTACAAGTCTCAGACCTTCGGGCTTGTCAAGTACTAGGTCAGGTAGGGACGACAGCACTACTTTCTCCATCCACGGCTGACAGTACTGGTGGGTCTCGAGCAACTTGGATGATGTCTCTGGTGTAATAGCCTATTCTATTAGCACGTCCGTCGGCAGACCTACTAAGGCAAACACTTACCATCTCCCGCACTTCCGGCAAACCGAAATTCGGACCGTCGACGTTGCGAATCGACGAATAATGCTCCCACTGGTGATACGCTATATGTAAAACTTTTCGTACGATGCCATTATCCTCATTGCTGGTGTCGCCAGAAACTACGTATGCAAAATCTGCAAGATGAATTTTAACATCGACGTTGAACCGCTTTGCAAATGCCACGATCTCGAGATTGTCGCCGTACACTCCATCTTTACTCATCGTCTCCAGGTAGCTCTCCCACTTTTTCTCGGTAGGTTGTCCGTCGGAACTGGGGCCGTTAACTGCCCTCCGAGCACTTTTGCGTGACGCGCCGGAGGAGCCATGGTATGCACCCGCAGCCGGCAGAAAGCTGATAAACTGTGCCTTGTTGTCGCGCAAAAACTGAACGACCTCAGTGCGTAAGTGGGTATGGCTTTCGGGCGACCCGTAGAGTTGGTCTGACAGCGCACGGAAGAGGCAGTTGCCGTCGCCAGTGATCGCAGAAGCGTAGAGGCCCTGCGACGAGAGCAGAGGAAATTCGTCCGTCTCGTGCATGCAGTGGTAAGCGCAGATTGCTGAGCTGGGCTGGAATGGACTTGTGCGGCGAGACGCCTGGGGATTCAGTCGGGATTCGTGGTTTTGTGGTCCGCAGTGATCGCGCGACAACGACGCTGCGTGGCGATGGCGGCGGTGCATGCGGGTGACAACGCCTCTGATACCCCCCCCCCCCCCAGCTAATAGTGGCATTCGATTACGGATTATTTCTTCGTTCGACTACTATTGTGGCAATCGGCTAGTACTGGCTTGGGATCATATGAAATGGTGTAGAGGGCATGCCAACGACTTTTTATTGATATGTTTATCTTATTTAATAGTACCTAGTCTCGACATACTAGGCTTTAGAGGAAGCACTGTGGCCCCAAGAATATTATACAACTCTTGGCTATTATTAGGTCGATTCTGAATATAAAATCATATTAGAACATTGTCATAACGCTCGCAGACAGGCACCAGTATAAACGGCCTCCTCCATTTGCATCAACTGTGTGGCCAAGTCGACCATACAGGTCTTCAAGGACGTGTACTTACACACCCAGCTCGCGCATGCTTAAGTCCACTTTCGCGCTGCCCGCAGCGACATCTTTCAGAATATCATCAGAATCATCCTTGCCGTCGACCTACGCTGCACCTTCTTTCGCGAACCGTCCTAGAACGTTTGCTGCATACTTATAACCCCGAAGCGGCAATGCAACACTGGCCAGGCATGTCCGTTCGTGATGCATAAACGCGACATCGCGTACATCGACGAACGCACCCATATCGTTTGGCATCGGGCTTCTTGTGTGTTTGAGCGTTGACAGGGCCACACCATGGAGCTTTTGCCCCAGACATACGAAGGATGGATGGATGGTGGTAATCGAGAACTTCGATTTTTCTTCATCGACGACAGACCACGCCGCCTGTTACATCTTTAGTTACAATTGTCACATCTCCAGAGACTATCTATTCTAGCTTTCTCAGCAAATGTCTTGCTGACTAGATATCCGATAAATCCATTCTTGAAGCCTCATCCCAATTAGTGACCTTACTCCAGTCCTTTTCTCTGTATGTGGCGTCGACACGCCCTTGAAGATTCCCGGCCGTGCTGAATACAAGATGATGTGATGACAACGCGCTTCATCCCCGGCGCATTCTTCTTTCAGGATGCCATTAGTAAACGCTCGTAAGTAAGTAAAAGTCGTTTAGAAAGGCTGGAAAACAAGCCCTCAACGCTCGTAGGATGTTCTGTCATTCTCTATAGTCGATGCATGATTTCACGCGCTAACTCAAATGTGCCGCAACGGCTGCGGCTCCACTCGAACAAACACGCATCTCAAAATATTATAAAAGTATGCCATTCATTGTTCCCATGCACCGTGACTCGTCCGGTCAACTCTCAACGAGAAATACCTATATAACAATGGCTATTGTGAAAGTTGCACTGGCTATTCTCTTGTGAGCATGACAAAAACATATATGAGGAAAGCAAGAAACACTAAGAGCCAATTAGGGAGCGAGTAACATCGAAGTGAGGTTGGAACGAGCATTTTACAAGGCCGAGGTAGTATGTACAAGCAAAGACTGGAACTGGTAATACGGCTGGACTTTATCGACATTTGCGTTCCAGTCCTACCAAGGATACCAGACTACGTACCTGTCATCGACATTGCTCCTAGGCTTCATGGCTGTTGACAACCGCGCCTGTCGCTCGACCAGGTGCACGAACAGTGACAAAGACAGCTAAGAAAACATCAGGATACATCATGTAATTCAATTGACATGACTCGTCTGATGTTTTTCTGTCAGGAAACTGTCTGTTAGCAGCGCTAACAAGAACCCTTGCCAGTGATGGTGATAGCAGGAGTGACGATAATTTAGTATTGGTAACGACAAAATCATAATGCATTCAATCACCATAACTCTGGCGGTCATAGTGATGGCAGCCTTCGTGATAATAAACTGGCAATTATGCATTTGCAAGCGTGTGTGTAGCTGTTTGGTCCTACAAGATTGCTAAAGAATCAAATTGTCACCTATTCATTGAACTCTAGAACCATATATGTCCTGAAAATGAAGCCATGCTAAAACGTGACACATATCTAACCTACAAGCACAAGACTCCCATAATGCCCTAACATTGACGTCTATATTTCACAAAGCAACCAGCAACGCATTCATGATAACTGAATATAATCATGTCTAAGAAATATTTCTCATCCGTCTGTCTCAGCAAGCCAGAAGCAGATAAGCAACACATATATCTCATTTTGCAATCCCCTCATATCACAAGTCAATATAAATATAGCGTCATACGCCATTAAGGAAAACAGCATCATAAACAACATGACAAACAACAGGGTAATAATAATATACTAGTAGCTAACAGAACTTAGTAGCAATTACAAACGCTCCCACGCAACTACTGAACAAGCCCCGGATCGTGGCTACTAAGCGTCATGGTCCTCACTTGAACCAACCGAAGAAGTGTCCGAGCTAGACCTATATTAATAATCACACGTTAGTCTTAATCCTGTCTGTCATGGTCCTCGACTCATAGCATACTCGTGGTTGCTGCGTAATTGAGGATCTGGAGACCAATGCACAATTTTCTGTTCTGCACCAGAAAGAGGCACAGGGCCGGACATGGCTTGGGGCACTGGATATGGTATAGCTTCTGGAGATAACACAAAGGGCTTGTACATTAAAGGTTTTGGCATAGAGTAATCTTCAAGTGCACGTTGCGCAGCTAACAAGTGATACTCGTGAGCTCTCCAGCTACGCTTCTTTAGCGTAACCTGCTTTAATCGTTTCTGAGCTTCGGTATCACTGAATCGAACCTGAATGGGCATCCCTCCTTCGCCGATAGGCTGGCCATTGAACTTGGCAATTATGTCTTCCGCAACACTCCTTTCAATAAACCTATAATACATGACAAGTTAGATGATTCACAAATGCTAAGTTTCGTGGTACCTAGCAAATCCTACGCCTCTGTTATTGCCATGCCCGTCTCTCAGGACCTTAATTGAGACAACAGGGAATCCTTCCAGTAGCTGTTTGAATTCCTACGCAATAGTTACGATTAGAATTAGAAATACGTATTAAAGTGACCAATAGCTGTTAATTAACCAACCGCTTTGTCCCAGAATCTAGGAATGTTGGAAAAATAGACATTGGTGGACTGCGCATCTTGCAGTTCTTTCAATCTCAAAGCGAACGACTGCTTTGCAAATGAGGTTTGATATCCATACTGAGCGAGACCACATATGCATTGGATCGCCTCTCGCTCAGTCTCGAACTGTGCAAAGCCAAACCTAATGCAGTTAGTGACACAAAAATATCCAGAAATGTTCACGCAGGCACAGATAGCGTACCCTTTGCACATTACTGTGGAACTATCCATCATCGCTTTTGCGGTTGTCAAGTTTCCAAATCTGCTGGCAACCTTCACAAGAATATCATCGGTTATATCGGGTGCCAGTCCCCTAATATAGACATTGGTAGTCTTCCGTGGGTTTTTCAAGGATTCCTCCAACGAGAAGGCGGTGATGCCGCTGGGAGGAGCGATTGCCATTGGAATGGGGAAGTCTACCACGGTAGAGTGAACAATTGATTCCATCACGTTGGTTGTCGGCGAGCACTGTGGCAAGGACGATTTTGCCGGGACATCGACTGGGATTTGGGCTTTGTTTGGATTTACTGGTTGCAGCACTTGCGCACTGGATCTTCCGGTGTTTGCCTCAACGACCTTTTCATTCGCCCTACTGTTTCGGCCAGAAGAGTTTCCATATCGGTTGCTTGAATTTGCTCCAGCCTAAAATTGAGTTTAGTAGGTAACGTTATACACCATGAATTACACCGCGAACACTTGCCTTCTCGTTACTTGTGCTGCGCCGATCATATCGCCCTACCTTTGGAATACCTCCAAATGACCGGTACAGAGGACCAAGGCTCTGCTGGGAGGATGATGAATAAGCAACAGGTGAGTGAGCAGATCCCGTAAGAGATCCTTGCGGTTGTCTAGTAGTGAAGAGATCCATTGCCTGAATATGCGGAGAAGAATAACCGGGATACATTGAGTACATAGGCATATGAAGTCCAGTAGGGTAGATTGGCGCAGACATAGGCGTCTGGGAGATAGCATAAGCTGTCTGTGCATTGTAGGCATTATGTTTGTCGCCAGGAGTAATCGATGCTGCATAGGAAGTAGCCGTATGAATGCTTTGCTGCACAGTTGGATAATAAGAGGCAGGAGGCGCATAGAATTGAGGCGGTGATGTGATATCTGGCATTGTAGAGATATCCATCTTCAAGCCGATCCTTAGTTATATTTCGCGATCAACGACAATACTCAGCTCTTAGACGATAAAGCTAACGCGTCAGTTGAATTGCACGTGAAAATTTCGTACATTTCCGCTCTCAGTCTCATTCACATCCCCAGTAACTAGATGAATTTATACATACCTTACTACAATAAATATAACCAGTCAAGAAGTGGTGGAACTGTTGAAGGAGAGCGCCTGAAGGAAGAATGATCGCTATAGAGATGAATACTGGACAAATTATCTGCCCAGAGAGGCGTGCGTCAATCTATATATAACGTAATTGCAACAATAAACTAAATAAAAATGTAAAACGCGCCAAGATAGAAAATAGAAATATCAGCCGTTCTTAAAACGGGTTGCAACGCATGGTTGTTCTGGTATATGCAAGTGTGTAGAACGCGCGCAGGAAAGGCAATGTAAACAATTTCCGACTGACACGCTGCTACTCGTGGAAATTTCGTGATGATATTACTGCGGTGCATGAGCGCAACGCCTGTCATAAGGGCAGAAACTCACACCACCGAAAACTCTCAGGCGGCATCCCGTTTAAATTATTAGCTTCTGCCGCGCGATTAATATTTAAATTTTAATCGGTCGCTGTCGTTGTTCTTTAAAAAATGCTAGATTTATAGAAGCTCCCCATAACGTTAATTGATAGGATAGTGCCGCAGATAGATTATAAGTCTACAGCACGTAATAGTAACTAGGACTACTCTATTAGAGTCACTACAATGATATTTTCCTTAAATATTTTCG
Source organism: Lipomyces mesembrius (assembly GCA_038497805.1). Taxonomy (NCBI): domain Eukaryota; kingdom Fungi; phylum Ascomycota; class Lipomycetes; order Lipomycetales; family Lipomycetaceae; genus Lipomyces; species Lipomyces mesembrius. The sequence continues at coordinate 944,190 of MU972896.1, read as the reverse complement.
TCAACCAATATTGCCATCAATCTAGACACGACTGTAGCATTACGGCCTTCATTGAACCGCAGTCGTCACAGGAGGTTCTTCGTAGTCTCGAGTCCCCAGTCTCCGATCGTCGTCTCGGTCTATTATTCCCTCTTCGTTTTCGCCCTTGTAATCCTCTTCGTCGCCTTCTTCGCCGCCCTCTTCTTCGTCCTCTTCATCGCAGTTGTGTTCTTCTCCGATTTCTTCATGGTCAGTTGCATCTTCTCCCTTCTCACGTGACTCCGAAATCGCTTTCTCAAACTCTTTAACCATCTTCTTACTAAACCCACTTGCCTGTACATCAATATCCAGACTTGCAACTCTCTTTGCATCGCGCTGAAATATAGGATAGTCTTCGCTAACATATCCAAGCTTCTTCTCAAAAAATCGCCTGATACAATCCACGTCGCGCTTGAAGTACCGTTCAGCATCAACGTGGTCAAGACTCACACATTGTGGGAAATCGATAACCACGAACTGTTCGTCTTCTGATTTCGGTTCGTCAAGAATCATAACATTAAACTCGTTGAAATCGCAATGAATTAACCCGTGGTTTGCTAGACGCACTATGAACGACATCAAAGAAGAATAAAGCGCAGATGGGTCCTCATGAGATGATAATTGACGCCTAAATGAGTTAGCTTAAGCTCCTCAAATAAATCAAATAAATATATACATCGGAAAGCCCGGAATTAATGACATAATAATACAGTGTCGTGAATAGTCAATCGGCTCGGGTACAGGGAATCCATTCTCATACAACGCTTTCATGAATGCAAACTCCTTCTGCGCTGCGAGACGCGAAAGATACATCCAACTTGCCGACTGTCGATTCCTTAAATAGTCTCTATTATTCTTTACACTCCGAAAACTGATACGGCCTAGCCGATGAATCTTGAGAACACACTTTCTACCTTTCTCGTTGGCCACCACAACTATATCGGATTCCTTTCCCACGCCGATCTGGTTTCCAACCGAATACACTGTTCGCCTGTTGGAGAATGCTTTGATTGCAAGATAGTCATAGCCGCCGTACGTCAGTCTATATCCGTCATCTGCTCACGGATTAGTTTAAAATACATCACAGACAAAAACATCCGAGTAAACTCACACTTCGCATTTTTAACCCGTGCTATCAGATTCGCCTTTGCCAGTTCAGATATACAGTTACCAACGCCTGCACCACCTCTTAGACCTGCAATCTGAACAATAAGAGTAGTCGGCACAATCTCATGGTTTTTGGATCCCATCTCCGTCTTTTCGCACGATATGTCTCATTAGAAATTTCTTCGATAATAAAATCTGTGAATCTTGCTTTCACTTACCGCAGTGAGAACTCGAAAATCGTCATTAGACAAATATCTCATAGCAGCCGTATTGAGCTTCATTTTCGCAGACCTCTCAGAGTAACTATATAATAATATAGGTGAATGATAAATGACAGAAGGAAGTAGATAAACTATTGATATAATTTCAGCAAACAATAAATTTTGAATTCGTGGGAGTTTACATCCTTAAAGTTTAAATTTTAGTCGATGTGATTATGGGGACAATTCAGAATACAGAGCGTCCGATACGGCATAAAGCTAAAGCACATTTGGCACGATTGTCTCGCAGAAGCCGCAGCTGATCTGATCATGCATGACTTGGCCGGCTACTCGGCGATCTATGGGACAGCATATTGCTCATGGTTTGACGGTGCACAAGTTGGCGGTATATTGCGATTATGGATGCCATAACGAAGGAATTTAATCGGTTGGAAAAGAATGGCAGCTTTGATAAATATATTGACGATGTGGACGAACTGATCGACCTGCTTCAGAAGACGAGGAAGACGATCGATGCCGGTGAGTGGATCTCTGCAGATTTCTAGATGATGTTGAACATCACTAGAACGAATGAGGCGCTGATTGGAAATATTGATTAGCTCCACAATCCCGCAGAGAGCAGTTGGCTATTTTGAAGAGCGGATGCACATCGTGGACCAACAAAATGGCCGAGTCACAGAAAGATATTTATGGAGCGTTGAGCAAGTACGCGAAGGCGCTGGAAAAGGTGATTACTAATGTACTCGTTTTTGGATGATATGGACTAAGACGGTGATTAGAAATTCAAGGTTGATATTGAAGCGGCGTACAATCCCAATTCCTTTCCGCAGTCGGGAGACAAACTACTGGACAGAGCGGTCGCAATGCACCTGATCAGAGATGGGCAGTTTCAAGTAGCAGATAAGCTCATCCAAGAAGCGGATCTTGATATCCCCGAGGCTTTAGAACAGGAATTTATGGATATGTATCGCATACTAGAATCCTTGAAACAAAAAGATTTAGGGCCCGCCATCGAATGGGCTGCATCCAAACGGGATAGACTGGCACAATCCGGAAGTAATCTCGAGTTTAACTTACATAGTCTGCAATTTGTTCACCTATTTACGTATCCGAACGGCACTGGAACCAGGCTGGCGTTAGAGTATGCGCGCGAGAATTTTGCCGTGTTTGGGGATAGGTACTTGGCTGACATATCGAAGCTGATGTGCGCGTTCCTATTCCAGTCGAATTTGCAAGCGTCTCCATATGCTTCAACCTTCTTGTCACCTTCGGCGTGGGATGACGTGGCACATACATTTACAAAAGAATTTTGTTCATTGTTAGGACTCAGCCCTGATTCACCGCTGTATCTGGCTGCCCTTGCCGGTGCCATCGCTTTACCAACGTTACTGAAGGTGGGTAGCATCATGCGCGAGAAACAGACAGAGTGGAGTAGTGAAAATGAGCTACCAGTCGAGATTCCGTTGCCCCCATCTTTCCAATTCCACGCCATATTCGTCTGTCCAGTCTCCAAAGAACAGACGACCGACGAGAATCCGCCAATGATGATGCCATGTGGCCACATTGTTGCAAAAGACAGCTTGGCAAGAATGAGCAAGGGCAATCCAAACCAGCGCTTTAAGTGCCCATACTGTCCCAATGAAAGTATACCGAATCAGGCGATCAGAGTCTATTTTTAACTAAATGGTTATTTCAGATATATCTAATTTTAATTAATGGAGCTATAGGTGTCTTAGGTTACATTTGTGTCGGCATTCTCTATGTATGAAAAGTTTTTTAACGTTCATCACTCACATTCCACGTAGAGTCTATCTATCTTTTCCTTTGAGGCTTCCATCTCCAAGCCACTGATCCATCACTTTTTACAATTTTTTTTTTGGGACCGTTCGACATCAATTGCCGTTGCAACTGGACCTCATGCAAAACATTTTCAAGTTGTTGTATCCGTTCCTTCCGATCTGACAATTCCATGATTAACAATCCATGCGTCTTGCTGGGCTCAGAATTTAGCTCAGTTGCCGGTCTCGGTAAAGACTCGTCATGCGACAGAGCCTGATCTATCCTATCCGCGAAAACCAAATGCTTGCCATTACCATTCGACTTTTTTTTACCCCTTTCCAATCTCTTCTTCACTTTGTTCTTCCCACTTCCGTCCTCATCACTCTCGAAGTCACTATAATCAAAGTCGGTAAGGTCATCGGAAGGTTTGTTTGGCTCGGATGTCACGAACTCGTTCTTTATGAAGGCCAGCCTATCTTGCAATCGCGAGACCTTTGCCTTTTCTTGAGTAATCATGGTAACCAAATATCCTTCATCCTGAGTTTTAAGCAATTTCACCTCTTCATGTGACAACACGACAGATGTCTCCCGATCTTGCTGTTTAATGCCTCGTGCATTGGTTTTACTTGAAACCATGCCATGGTAAAATTCATCCGGATTTCGGCTCTGCGCCTTTTCGCGCAGAGCTTTGATTCGAGCTTCTTTTGTGTGATAGTCGCGCGCTCTGAGAACGTAATCCTAATGCCACAGTGTAAGTACACATTGAGACTAGGAATAAATTCTAAACTTCACTCACCTTGTGCTTTTCAAGCAGACCCCATTTCCGGCGGGCGTGAGGTTGTGCACGCTCACGATGCTGCTTTTTCTGAACTGAAAATTTTAATGACGACATTGTTATGACTATGTTGTATCTACAAATAAGATACAATGAAGTGAACGCGAAATCAGGATAGAATATGATACTCGACAAATGCTCCTTGTGCGGAACAATTTTTGTTTGAAGTAAGCTAAAAGTTGGGAGTTTTGGCAAAATTTAAAGTTCAGCCCTTTTGTTTGTCCTAGTCGGGATCAGGGTAAGTTCCACCGACATGACGGCACTGCATCCGATTCAGAAGCTAGAAGACCAGGAACATATCAGTCCTGTCACGCATTAGAAACATTTGTTCTGTCATATGCGGGTGCTTAATTATGAGCGAGGCTGATCGAAAACGGGTGCCATTGTGGATGCTCTCGCCGAAGGACGAAGGCGAGATAAATGAGCGACAAGGCAAGTTCGCGCGTTCCAAGTGCAAGGACGTACTGATGGGTAGGAATTCATGACGCTTTGATATAAATGACTTCTTATTAAATTATATGCAGCCTTTACCGAATGTAACCGCGGGCGATTAATATCTACGAGCTGGGCGTGTCGGAAAGAAACAGACGACATGATGGAGTGCATGCTACACTACATGCAGCCAGATTTTCGCGAACAGATTGCAAATGAGTTTATCAAGGAGAAGAAACAATTGACTTTGAAGGCGCGACAAGAGAACACTGAATTGCAGAAGGGGGCGCAGCGCATATAGTCATTCCAAACCCATGTGTATTCTGGAAGAATGCGGGATTATAAATGGATAGTGGAATAAATATCATTGCGGAGTTTGGTTATGTATTTTGTATATTAATACCGTACGCCGAACATATTATAGTGATTATATAGTATACATATAACTTCAGTTATCACTTTTTTCCTTCAATTTGCTCCGGTAGGATTAGCCGGATCGTTGCCGTTTTGGTTCAGGTAGAACCTCATCAACGTCATCCTGTGAAGCACATTACTATGGCACAGCACAGCAATGCACAACGAAATTACAACTTACCGGTAGCTCTTTGGCTTCTTCATCTATATCCAAGTCCTTGGCAGTCAGACAATACTGGCGAAAGTCAGTATACCGTAGTTAAACTGGATAGCATCAAACAAACCTTCTCTGGTGGCAATCTGACTCCATAAGTCTGCGCAACCGGCGGTAGGGGCCGCCGATTTCTTTCCTGCGCCATCTCAAGCATCAATTCTTTTGGGGATACAGGCTTAAACTGATAATTCACACGCGCGGCAACACTAAGTCTGACGTCGTCCACAGTAATCTGTGTATTGGCTGCTGTGCCCGTACTAGGATTTGAGGAGCGAGAGTGATCCGCATAGAGTAATGAATCTTCTAAAATCGCATTCGTGTATCCTATACGAAAGGTTAGTATATAGTGGAGATACTTAGCGTTAGGCGAACACTGGAGATGTACTGTAAGCAAAGTCCATTATTTGAAGCGGCACTCGATCTTGATAACTTGTAATCCCCATAGATGCCATTATCAAATGTAGTAGCCTTGCATCTCTTGGAGTTGCCGATGGCAGATCCTCTCTAGTTTGCATCTGTATGTCTGCCTGTGGCTGTTGCCCTATCGCCTGCGACGATGAAACTGCAGAAGATTGCACATCCGACATGGTTAATACTGTGTGTAAACTGACACCAGATGCACGCCGTGGTTGAGGTAGGTAGTATAATACTTTGCCCCTGACTCGCCGCCGTGAAACAACTTAGCAGTCGTGAATGCCGGAACTTATGCGGCTTATTCCCAGTAAGTTTGGACAGTTCATCCGCAACCACGGCACATATGTTGGACTTAGAAGCGCAAATGTAGTGAAACGACTGGGTTCTGAGGGAACTCCCAACCTTCAATGCTGAGGCCAAGCTCGTTGGAGCACAATTCAATATTGGAGGCAAGAGTCAACAAACCGGGAAAACAGGTTGTTGGGCTTCGGTCTTCCGATTTGTGTATTCTAGTTTGCTACTTATAATTATTCATCATGGCGGAACCGATTTCGCCGGTTTTCCAGTTCTCGACTCTGCCGGCGGCGACAAATGTCCAGCAAATGCAGCCGCCTAATACTCCACCGCAGGGCCCACTTACACCGGGGTCCATGCAACAAAGTGCAGGCACAGTATTCGGAACGCCTCCGACAGCTCCTAATTCGTCGTTTACACTCTCACCATCCGCGAGCTTTGTGGACGGTGCGGCCGGTGTTGCTGGCCCACCGAAATCTTTGTCCGTCGTGCGTACGTTCCCCAAACGCCGCTAAGTATGATCGAATCTAACATGTGTGTTATCAGCCGACCCAACATATCCACCATGTGCGGCAAATGCGTCAGTAACGATGTGTCCGGAAGATCGCAAGATTTTTATCTTTGGCGGATTTGATTTCACAATGAGTACCGATGAATGTATGATGACGAATATCTGAAATAGACACTCGAGGCTAACGGCAATAGTATTCAATTCGGTGATGCTCATTGACACGAAGACTTATAAAGCGACACTAATTAAAGAACCTGCGGGCACTGTTCCGAGTGGCCGCCATGGTGAGTTAGACATATAAAAGAAGAAGTCTGGTGTACTGACGTAGAGAAGGACACACGGCGACATATTGGAAAGAAGGCAAGCTTATCATATTTGGTGGCGAAAATGAACGCGGTGTATTTCTGAATGAGTTATATGTTTTTGATATACGGACACAAACATGGTCATCGCCAACCACATACGGCCGGAAACCGGTAGGCCGGAGCCGTCACGCAGCTTGTCTCTCGGAATGCCGTAAACGGCTATATTTTTGTGGTGGATTTCGCCAGCACACTGTAATGTCAGACATTTTCTGCCTGGATCTTGAGACCATGACTTGGTCGGACTCGCGGCAGTTTGTCGCACGTTATGATCACGTTGCGACTGTGCATAACGAGAAAGTTTGGATTTTCGGTGGGTTGACGCAGGAAATGGACCGTCCGTCTGAAGTAATTTGGTTCGATTTACGTACATCTGCGGTTGCCAGTCTACGGTTTGATGACGGGCTAAATAACGGCGACGATGAAGACGGCTTAAGGATAGGAAATGGAAGGAGTCGTCGGGGCACCCCGAATCAGGACAAGCGTGCAGGAACGCATTTCTACGCTTTCTGCGGCTCGACCGTTATCGACTTCATGACGCACGGACCAGCGATCCACAATACGGAGACATCGATCACCAGTTTTGATCTTACTGAGTTACGCTGGCGGACGCTTGCTGATTCTTCTTGCGACATATTCTCGGGTAACTCATGGGCGTACGTTGCACTGTCTGGTGCTACGGCCTTCCTACTTGGGTCAGCCCTATATCCAGAGTATGGGATTGAGAATGAGGTTATCTGCCGGATCCTACCAATTGATCTCAAATACTACGGTGCGGCACCGAAACCAAGCCTGCAGTCGCCGACCGTTCCACCGGCCGAATCTCTCAACGCAGACATATCGACTCTATTTGATGACCGCGAAACATCTGACTTTGTTATCACTGCTATCCCTGATGACTACGACAATCCAGGATCAATGAGTGTGCCAGGACCCGATACCGCGGTGGACACAACTCAGCAGATTCCGGTGTCGGACCCGATATATGTGCACGCACTGATACTACAGACGCGGTGGCCGCATTTCAAGCGGTTATCAAACTCGCGGATGCGAGAGTATCACCGGAAGCGAATGCACATTCCCGAAAAGTACTCGACTGTGCGCGCTCTGTTGTACTATCTTTACAGTGACACGATCGCAACTACCGTGAGCGTCGTTACTGTGGCGAAGCTGCTTGTGTTGAGCAACATGTATGCCCTGCCACGTCTGCGAGATCTGTGCATCTCTCGAATTCAGGATGGATTTGACGTTGCTAACGCGCCGACGATATGGGAGTGCGCCAAGGTCGCGCAAGAGGACGTTCTGCGTACTTCTGCGGCGCGATTCTGCTTAAGGCACTGGGGACGCGTCGTGCGGACTAAGGCGTTCAGAGCACTATCCAAAGGTTCGATGTTGGAAATATGCGAGGAAGTCGACTTGGAGGGACAAGTCGTGATGGGGTGGGACAGCCACGGCCGTCGGCGCACAGATAGTTCGACCAACGGTGGGAACGATGGCGAGAGTTCCGGCGCGATGTTAGATGACGCGGCAAGTGAGGCTGATATGGCAATGGTGGAGGACATTGATAGCGACGTCGAGGGTGACATTGACGGAGAGTCAGGGGCGTGAGTAGCATCGCGTATTTGTATATATTAGGTCTGGGACCAGTTTATATTATGATTTCTGGGACCTGGACTTCACGGATTCAATCATTTCTAAGGTGATTTGTATAAATCAAGTACATCAATACAATTGCTAGCTTTCTATCCAACAGCAACCTAGAATACACTAACCGACAATACAACAATGGAATGCGAACACTGGAAACAAATGTAATACTGTACAAAATAAAACTAACAAACTAAGCAGTCCAAACTCCTAAGCAATATCCCAACAATTATCATATATAACTGGATCGCAAGACAGCATTCCTTCTGGCGTCTTGCTTACAGAAAATAATCGGCGACCGGTTTTTTGGCTGGCATACCCTTTGCATCCTGCGGTGCGGCCTCGAAAATACGGTACTTTCTCTCCAGGTCCTCGCCGACCGTCAAGATCGCGGCGACGTTACCGCACCGGTAGCAGTAATTCGGTGCCGACCAGACGGTGACGATCGCGCCTTCGAACATCTCTTTGTAGCCCTCCATGACCAGTTGATGGGCGCGTGCAATCAGGCTGATGTCGTTCGTGTGGTTGAACTCATGCACTTTATCCCCGCCAAAGAGATATCCCGCACCTCGCGGCGATATGCCCCACCCGTCGATATCGTCTGGGTCAGACCACAGTAGATCGCACATCGCGCCTTCATGTGGGACTTCTTGTTTGCGGTCGATCAGTCTGATTTGGTCGAGATGCTTGACACTGGGGGACAATCCACCGTGGACACAAAACACGCCGCCCGGACCACCGACTAAGGCGCCTAGTGCGAGGTAGTCGAACACGTCGCAGCAGTACCGCCACACGTTGGCTGATCCATACTTGCGGATGCATTCGTCGTAGAAACCGTAAACGGTCGTGATTTGCCGGGACTCGTGGTTACCTCGGATGAGCGTTATCCGGTCTGGATAGCGTACTTTTAAACACAGTAGGAGCAGAAATGATTCGAGCGAGTAGAATCCGCGGTCGACAAAGTCGCCTGTGCCAGTTAGTCGCGCTCGGTTACGGAAGGGTGAAGAACACACCAAGGAAGAGGTAGTTTGTATCTGGGCATTCGCCGCCCTGCTCAAACAACGTAATCAAATCATGGAACTGGCCGTGAATATCGCCGCATATCTGTCTGGTCAGCACCGCAAGTTATCAATATTGCCGGAAACGACATACCGTCACTGGTGTATCCACAATCTGCACATTTCGCTCCTCAACGAGCAATTCCTGTGCGCGATAGCATAATTCGCGTACTTCCTGTTCCGGTAGCGTCTGGCAATCACGCAGTTTCTCGATCGCACTGCGTCAGCATTAGCCGCCAATCCAGTACAGTGTAGTCACAAACTAACCTGTCCAAATTGCTCATACTGCCGTCCTGGCGGCTTCGCGATACCTACGCCTAGGGTCCACCAGCTCTTCGATAGTCTCCGATAGTAACTTGACGGCTTCGCGATACCTACGTCTGGGCTCGACCAGCACACAGATCCTCTGCGATCTCTTAACTAGTAACCTATAACTAGGTTGTTGGGCGAACCTTTCTATTCGTCGACTACCAGATTCGATGGTCGATTAGGTTCTCGAACCAACAACATGAGCACGCGCCATTGCGGCGGCATATCATTTAATTTTTGCGATCCAATCTGGTTTAGGGTATGGCAAGGACCAACCGGCCTAGTTTGTGTGAGCACTTCCTAACATTACTTTGTGACAACTGTATTAGGTGACGATCCCAATGCTTCTAAGATGACAAACAACATAACCGTGGCATGAACGAAAATGAATGACCGTATAATACACTACCATGTTCGTAATCCAATGATATCAAAAGAACGAACAAATGCAGAGAACCAACAAAACAAAGCAATGCAAACCTCAACACTGATTCCTGTCTATTTATCCATTTCAATCCCAACCCAACGAACTGTAATCCACACTGTAATCAAAGTCAAACGGACGGGAGACGTCCCGCCCATTCGAGCACCTCGAGACTCATGACGACCATGACCATGGTCACCGGTAGCGTCAAGACAACATATCCCCAAAACAGAACGGCCGCCATCTCGCGCTCGAAAACCTCGTTGAGCTGGCAGATCTGGCTCAGCTGGATGGCGGGCGGAGCAGTTGCAAGCAAGAAGAGGACGACCAAGAATATTGGGTCGTCGACAATCGAGACGTGCACGAATTTTGCAAAAGCTGCAAGGATAGGGATCAGGACCGCGCCAGATATGAGCATGCGTGCCACGAGAGACGAAGCGACGATTCTCTTGAAATTCGGCGACGGTGGAGCGGCCACCTCGTCCGGATACAGGTTAGCGCCGAGAACGACGAGGATGAGAGGGACGGAAACCTGGGATGTCTGAGTCACGGCCGAAGTGAAGGTACGGTAGATAAAAGTGTCCTTTTCTTCGAAGACCAGACGCTGGAGCGGGGGAATTAATGCCACGATAAGCGCGGAGAACATGGCCCAGAGAGGCGGATTCATATATCCCATTGCCTTGACCAGAAAGAGTTTGATATTTCGAACTGTAGTATTGTCGACAATGCGGCCGAGTGCGGAACGATTAAAGTCCTTCCGAAACGACCGATTGAAGGACGGCAGCAGGGCCTGATCGGGACGATAGTACAATGAGCCAGTGGGAGAGTCAGATATGTCCGAAGAGCCGCTGGTGTCGGTCGAGCTGTCCTCTGCAAGGAGCGGTTTCGCGCTCATGGCAATCGTCTCGAGGACCAACTCGGGATTTGCGTTATGGGATATATAGTGCGCAACCTCCTCAGCTTCGTCGGAATCTGAGTCAGTCGAGACCGAAAACTGGGAAGAGCGCATCGAGATCTCGTCGCCACTGTAGTCTTTTGAGAGCAAGGTGTTGTAGCCCCACGACCAACGCAACATCTGGCCAAGTTGCTGGAAGATGAGCAGGTAAAGAATACCTCTGGACGCAATCATTTCGGCGGTGTCGTCGGGAAGCCACTTGAGGGTCGGCAGAGTCTGGGCGAGGGCGATTGTGAGCGACACGGGCAGACTGTTGGAATTGGCGAAAACGGCCATCGCGATAACAAAGTTTGACTCGCGCCGATTGAAACCCTGGAAGCGGTTGATAGCCAGGGCAGCAAGGTATGACACACCGGCCGTGACCACAAACAGAACAGGCACTATGGCGAGGTCGACCAGCTTGTCGGCTGTTATTGCGGAAGCGAGCTTGACGAAGATCAGACAGGGTGTGAAGACCATCACGTTGAGCTGCGATATGTGTTTCTGTAGTGCGGGATTCAGCAGGCGGGCGTGTGCTGCCCAGAAACCGAGCACACACACAAGCACGACCTGCACGACCGCCTGGAAAACGAGGAACGCAAGGAGAGCATAGGATGGGTGCGAGTGCCTATCGGCGCTGGCGACAAATTCCGGAGACGACGGCAATGGCAATGCCATCGAACCGAGTGGGAAACTGCTTGAGTAGTGAGCAGTAATGGTGAAAACGAGCAGTACTCGCAGCACTCGCCAGTGACAGTGTCTTTGAGCAATCGCAGCGAGCAGAGCACACGACACCTAGGAACTGGAGAGGTCGTTCACTCTTTCAAATATCATCGACACAATTCGAATCGGCGCCGCGAAATTGAGGCGCATAAATCGACCCGCTGAAAACTCTACCGGGTCAGCAACCCGGTTGACACGTGCACGGTCCACGCCTCGCTGTGGGATGGACGAGTCTTAACGAGACATTGGGTCAGACTGCCCGATAAGGTGAATGTCGTGAATTTACTACCGCCTACTGATCCTTGAGCCCCGCAATATCATGCATGGAGATACAATAACTTATACTTCATCTTTCAAACCAGGGGACTGATTCTTGCAAGCTTATGTCCATCATATTGGTCAACAAATTACGTGCAAATTCTCGAACTGTTGAGCTCTGTCTTGTAAGTGGAGCTTCCTTATAGGCAGTCACGGTACGTTGGACGGATTTAAATCACTGGAGTTCCCTTCGCAATTGGGAGGTTTTGGTGTCGGTTAAATTTACTCGCATGGTATAATGTTTGAGTGAACCGGGATTATGTAGATCGTATAAAGCATTCACGACAGCTCTAATCTTATTTCTCAGTCGCAAACATCTTGCTGACTTATAAACCATGTGGTCGCACCAGCAAGCCATTGCAGCTAAGCTACCTTTGGCGAGCGGAGTATGATCCAAACTGCACGGGATGAACCGCGAGAAACGTCAGGTCTTTACTGTTCTGCTCATCGGCACTACGGGGACACATAACCAAGTTTACCGATAAAAACTTGGGTACGTTAGTGGCCTTCAGGAGATAGTGGAGATAGCTCGGATTTACGACGGCTATATCGGAAAGTTTCAGGAACCCGGGGTCATCGGAAAATGATACCTATCAATCAATCATCTTGGTATGAGGTACAAAAGTTGTACGGAGATGTTCTTACGCTGGTCCAGTAGGAAGGAATAGACTGTTTTACCCTGTATCTTTAAGATAGTAACTGCCAATCACGTGGACCAGCAACTCAATTACAGTACACATATAAATACATAAAATGGTGACAACATCTACTTACTCTCGTCATCTTTCTTTTCGTCGTTTCCAACCTTGTCTTCCATTGGAGCCACCGGCTTTTTCTCCTCGCTTTCTTCTTCTTCGTCGTCGTAGTTCTCGTCCTCCTCAACCTTCCGCTGAGGCCCCTCCTCAGCAACTGGCTTTGGCGTCTCAACCGGTCCTGGTGCTGGTGTCGTAGCCGGAACTGGCGCGGACACGGCTGGCGCTGCCTGCGCAGGCGAAGGCGCAACCGCGGTCGCACGAGCTGGTGGTGTTGACGTCGCAGCCGTAGATACTGCTGGAACAGGCGACTCTTTCTTCTCCTCAGTCGATACGCCCGTTGGCGGTGCGGGCGATGCCGCTGCTGGTACCGCTGATGCGGGTGACGGCTTGCTCTCTGGCACATCCGACGGTCCGGTCACGCTCGACAACCAGCTCGACTTGACCGGCGCAGGAGTGTCCGACGGTGTTGCGGCCGATGGAGCTGTAGAAGTGAGCGGTGGCACACTTGTGGAAATTGACGGCAATGGCGCCGGCGCCGGCGCGTTGGATACGGGCTGTGGAGTGCTCGACTTGGACAACTCTGTCTTCGGTCCGTCTCCGTAGCCCTCCATCGTGGTTCCTTCAGGCCCTGACACTGCGCCTTCCCTCGGTGCGTTTTCGTAAATTGAGGAAACACCCGGTATCTTCTGCTCCTGCTGTGCCTGTTGGATGGCCGCCGAGACTGGAGGGACCGACTCTGAACGCTTGTCCTCCAACGCCTGCTTCTTGTTCTCGCCACTGTGCTCATCTTCCCATTCTCTATGACGCTTGGTCGACGAGCCCTGTTGAATCGACGGGGGCGACGGCTGCCGTTGGATCTGTGGAAGCTGGTCATGCTGATGTGCATGCTGAGGCTGTTGCACGTCCATGGATCTGTACGTCGAATGTAGCGGAGGAGGCTGGTATTGCGGCATCGGCTGCTGAGCTTGCGAAGGTGGAGGTGGAAGTTGCTGCAGCGCAGACTGCGATGGGTGCTGATACTGTGGCATCAACGGGAGCTGATGTGGCTGTCCCATCGGAGGCGGCGCTTGCTGTTGCTGCTGCTGGAGCTGTGGCGGAGGCGCCTGCTGTCCCAACGGACCTTGATGGGCAAGCGGATTCGGCGGCGCGATTGATGGTCGAGCCGGGCCCGATGGTGCGGGAGGTCCCTGCTGAGCAGGCGCGGCCTGACCGTTCATCGGACCATTCCACCGAGGCGTTGGCGGGCCGGACGGTGCTGTCTGATATACCTGGGGATCATGAGGGCGCGGAGCCGGCGGTTGTGCAGGCTGCTGCGCCCCGTTGGCTTGTTGAGCCTGAGGGTTCCGGAGCTGTTCAAGACGCGCCTGGATATGCGTGTTGGTCGGATCGAGTTCCGCAGCTCTCTGGTACGCATCGAGCGCATCCGACAGCTGGTTGTTGCACGATTCGTACAGCGTACCTAGGTCGTACCACACCTCCGAGATATACGGATTGAGACGAATCGCACGCGAGTACGCATCCAGCGCGTCTCGATATTGATTGATCTGGTAGTAAAGCACTCCAATAGAACACCAGAACGTCGGGTTGCGGCCCTCGCGGTAAACGGCCTGCTGGTACGCCTCATAGGCCTTGTTGTACTTTTGCTGCGCCATGTAACAGCGTCCAAGCAAGTACCAGCTTTGCGCATCCTGACCATCAGCCTCCAATGACTTGGTGAGGTACGTGATGGCAAGATCCTGGTTCGCAAACGACGAGTTCTGCTGGTGATATAGCCATCCAAGCTGTTGCAAAACTTTGGCGTGGTTCGGATCATCCAACAGCACGCGCTCATAAGCCTCCTTTGCGGATTTATACTAATTGTGTCAGTATCACCTTTGTTCTATATGCACCAACCCAGATATCTTACATCCTTGCGCTGTTCGTAGACGTGACCGATCTGGAACCAGATGTCGATTTCGGTGAGCGGACGGGGCGGATTGTGCAAGATGTACTTAAAGCACTGCAAGCTGAGGTCGTGCTTCATCTGCTGCTTGTATATGATGCCCAAACGGAAATAAATTTCGTTTGCCTTTTCGAACTTGGGATCCATTTCCATGACCTGTGTGAAGGCCTCTTCAGCGTACTCGAGCGAACCGTAGCGGTCGTAGAGAATGCCGATACCGTACCAGAGCTTGGGCTCCTTCGGGTCCCGCAAGTGGTAGAGCGCCTGCTGGTAGGCCGAGTACGCTTTCTGAAGATCGTCCATCATGAGGTAGCAGTGGCCAAGCGCACCCCAGGTCTCGCCAGATTCCTGGGAGAACGTGAGGATGGACTGGTAGTACTCGACGGCACGCGCAAACTGCTCCTTCTGGCGGAGTATGTTTGCTATCGCACTCATTGCCGTGATGGAGTACGGGTTGTGGCGCAGGACTGCCTCGTAGGCATGCATCGCGCGGTCGTGGTCTCCCATCATATCCGCGATGTTGCCTGTTCCAGTTAGCATTTCAAACCTCAGTTCGTGTAATCGATTCGGAAGATCGCACCAATGGACATCCACGCCTGCTCGTTGACGGCCTGGAGCTTCTGATAGGCGGACACGGGGCCAGCCTGCTGCTGACCATTCTGCTGGTTGGGCGGCGGAACAGGCACGGGCACAGGCACGCCGCCAACCCCCCCGAGTGCCTGGCCCGGGACTTGCTGCGGCTGGGGCGCGGGCTGACCGACTTGCGGAGGCGGCTGCTGGAGTTGGATTGGAGGCATTCAATATTGTGCGTGTTCGAAATAGGTGCTGGTGATGGTGTGGTCTGTGTAGGCGGAGTGGAGGCGGAGTGGGTCGGAGAGGAGGAGGAGGGGAAGACTTGGAATTTTGGCGTTAGCAAGGTGCAGCGGGATGGCCCGTGCGCGCTTCGTGTCACCCGCTTCTAATACATTTTCGCCAATCTACGTAAGTAACGCGGGGCTCGTACTGCACATCAGGTCAGGGTTACGTGCGGCGCCCGCCTCTTTAAAAATTACCCTAAACCGTATTTTATGCAGGGACACTCGTACCTTGCCTTTGCACATCTTCGGGTATTTCATGAAGAATTTCTACAAACGCAAATACTCCTTTTTTGAAGGTAGAGTCCAAGAAGCCAGAACACTCAGCTCAGGCTGGCACGGTCAGGTGGGGGCAACTTTTGAATAATCTGCGGTGTTGTTACATTGTCATGTCCTAGTTCTGGTTCTCGTACGTGGAACTGAATATGGCAATAATCCACGCACCGAGTGCAGACCACCCTTAGTAGTAAACAATCAGCTACCACACTCACATGTCAGCAAGTCCACCGGTCCCGCGCACACTCTGCCAAGGTTCTCTGCTGTCAGCTCGAAAGTCCTGCTGCGCCCACTCTCCTGTCTGTGATGCAAACGGAAGCCCATATAGCGCCAGCTGGACAGCAAACGAATCCGCTCAGTGTCTATCAGCTAGCATAATCGACCCTGCGAGATTTAACATAAAGTAAGCTGTGTTAGCTCAAATTCTGTTCGTCCAACGAAAGGAGCTAGGTCTTTCTCTAAGCGAATATGCCGAGATCAATCCCATACGCCTGCATGAAGACTTGGGCTCTTACTTCTGCGCTTCGAGAGCAAGTCATGAGATTGCGAATGTTCACGTCGGCTACATGTTGTCCTGCTCGGGAATAACACCGTCGACACCAGATTTGACCCACGATCCTTGTGAATATGCTGCAGATGCTTCCTGAGCACCAACGGGCAGAACTGGTTTCCAGAGATTCCTTCAATGTGCATTCACATTGACATGTCTCGCAACGACAATTCGGGACGCCTTTATCAAATTCCACCACCTTTCGTTAAAACTATGCCTGAAATAAGGACAATTTAACAAGTAACTCATTGCTTCTCTCCTTGACGGCTTCTTAACGACTACTATCATCAATATATCGAACTACGCAAAGTCCAAAGCCTGCACTTTCAGCGGGTGCACTCTCACCACTATTGGCATAGCTGACATTCTAGAGACAGTTCGCTGGGCTTTGTCTCATCGAGATAGGTCTCAGCACCTCCAAGAATCTGCTGGACGGCACCTCTCGTGATCAGTCACGTCCAGCGAACGGACTGGGAGATGACGTATTGAAGGTGGCTTACGCTCCGACGGTTTCTAGCGGGAACGCCGACTTGCTGGATGTTATTGTCGATTTCTTTCCAAACCTAAAAGATATTGAAGATATCCGAGATCAGTAAACGATAAACAGCAAGACCGAATGATCGTTTCATCAAGCCAAGAATCTGGAGCTTCTAGATTTAGATATTTCCGAGACCCTATTCACAGAAGGAAAAGACGTCTTATTCCAGACCAGTTCTACACCGTCGGGCCCAATCCCGACAACCCCTCCTCTTCCTGATCCACCCTTCAAGAAACTCACTAACTACGGATACCCTTACTCAGGAATGCTATCTGCACATCGAACTAGACGATATTCAAGTCATACCATTCATTTATTACCCCAGTAACTTATTTGCAAATAGTGTCTACGATTCAATCAGTCTCCGGCGAATCTGGAATTTAAATCCGAACTGGTATATCTCATGAATCTTGATTATCAGGCCCACAATTTTGTCTTATTGGTAGAGATGAGATATGCTGTTCTAATACACTAAACATAGAAGTATGTACAAAAGTTAAGACGCCGCAATAAACACAATTCCGAAAATATAAAATACGTTATATACACATATATTATATAACTGCTGAGTATGTATATCTACCAACATGAACGTAATTTAACTGCAAGATCTCTCTATACTGGCTCGAAGTGACGGGCACCTGAAGCATGGTGTGTGTGCGACGCTATTTAGTTGCTGAATAATTTATCGAAAGCAGGGATCAAACTATCTATCATTAGCACCGTACATATTTGGAAAGTATAGAATACATACGTTTGAGCCAGCGCAAAACTGAACACGAGCTTCGGTCCTGTTGTCAGCAGCTTGGGCACGAGACCCTTGAAAAAGCTAGAGACGCCTGCATCATTGTCAATGACAGTTCTCTTGGTCTGATGGAACCCGTAATGTAAACGCACCCTCATTTTTGGCCATGTTCTTCAAGATCGTGAAGCCCGACTCTGGATTGTCGAAATTTCGGTTCTGGATACGGGTCTTGATAACGTCAAGAGGAGCAGAGACGATAAGCGAGGCCGACGCACCGCAGATTGAGGCAACGAAATTCTGGGTCCAGGTCGCAGTACCATAATCCTTCAACCCAAAAATGTACTCCTTCGCGAAAGCATTACCGCCGAAAAGCTGTTTGTTAAAACATTAGCATCGCGTGATCAACCGTTGAACCAAAGTTATCCATACCGCGAACGAGCCAGGGGCATTTCGAGCAGCAGTCCAACCCCAGCCTCTGTACAATCCCATGCCCTCATCGAGAAGAATTCTACGAAACCCACGGCCTTTAAAAGACTCGGGGTTGGTTTGCCGCTTGATCTTGAGGACGTCGAGTGGAAGGAGAATGATCTCACCAATACCGATAAGACTAAAATCTCAGCACAAACAAAAAAGAAGCCCAATAGCAACAGCATACCTGCCGGAAGTTGCAGACATCACAGCCTTGCCAGTCTTCTTGCCAAAGGCGTTCTCAAAGTCAGCCCCAAAGCGAATGGCCACAAGATCGTTCACGTATGGCTGCCCACCGTACTTGTACACACGTTGCAAGACCTAGTGAAAATTAGCTACAATTCTTCATTATCATTCTAAATGTTCGCAACCGACCTTGTATCCGGCGGCATATCCAAGACCTGGGAACAGGGAGAAAACTTTCCGGAAAGTAGATTCGTTCGCGTAGTTTCGGAACACGACTTGATTCAGCTGTGACAAGCTAGCGACCTAACATTTCGCTTTCATTAATCACCTCCTTCCCCACCCCACCCCACCCCACCTTCTGCAGATTAAATAACATACTCGTGTGTGGTTGCTCATCAACCGCTTAGCCGTAGTGTCGACCTATCACACATGAGTAAACAGAAGCAAGTTTTCTCGTATCAATTGTCCCCCATTCAGATCCAAAACTTACTGGGTGAAAAATAGCTAGCTCTGAAATACCCGCAGTAGCTATAAACAATGTTAATTGAGCCGGCCATACTCGGCGAGATTATTATCTCGACGAAGTTAATTTGAACTCAACAAACCCGATCCCAACACGCGAGCGGCGGCAGAGTTAGACTTATCCTTTGCTCCAGTATGTGGTGACATTTTCAGTAGCGCAAATTATTTAGTATAAAATATAGAAATTTATCCGTCTATGAATATTTCTAGACCAATGAATGTTGCCTGAAATCGTGGCTGATTGGGGAAGTCACAAATTTTTCGCGCGGCTCATTCATATTCGTGTGGGATACGCGATTACATCTCAGCTACAACTCAACATCGCGCTACATATCAATAATAAGATATACATGTACGATAATTGGAATAATTGGATCACTATATCTACCATCATTTTGATTGATCATGGGTAAAATATAAATGGTCATTTTGGCGCGACTTCGCCTATCATCGGCAATAATACAACTTTGCTAACTTATAACGAGAGGATCAAGTACTTAGTTAAAACGTCCGTTTATTAACGACAATTAATGGACAACTAGAAATATGGAAGCTGCATGTCGCAAGTTTAGCAGTTAGCAATTTCGGAGACATGTGGATGCTAGGCAAAAGACATTAGACAATGGACGTGGACAGCAGATATCCAGCATCATTCGCCAATTGGGCCAGTCGCACAACATCCAGAATAAGCCAAAATAATGCTAATACCTGCTTTCAGGACATAGCCGTTATCATAGGATCGACCGCCGCGGAGCAATTCTCCGGAGATCGGAGATAATTGCACAACCGAGTCTCCCTCCCGTACGCGAGCGAAAAATTTCCTTCGTATTCTCACATGCGCGAACAAAACCGTCGGAAAAACACGCCAGATTTGACAGGCTGAGAACTTATTTTAAGATTCTTATTTTGGCTCCTTGCAATAATAATACCCTAACCATTGACCGCAACGGTTCGCTCTACATACCCGGCCCCTGGGACAGGGCTAGGGAAGAACATGGACTGGCAACCTCTAAAAGATTCCGTACGGAACGGGCCAAGCACTCCTCTAATAAGCAATTCTCAGTTGTCCCTCGTTATTCCAATAACGTCTGTTACTGGGGCAGCAGGCGATTGGTGAAGTGACTTCGCGGCTTTGAATTCTCGAGAGCAGTTTGACTAAAGCAATTGGCGCGGGAGAGAGAGACTTGTTGAGACTTCCGTTTGCTCAGGTGAGTTGTCCCGACCTGCACAGGACCGTGTGGTTGTTATGACTGTATATTGCCTCTTATACTCACATTCTTGCCAGAATAATAATCTGCAATGGCTCAGATAGATGCGTTTGATATTTTCATTTTAAGTGCTGTGTTGGTCGGTACGGTCGCGTACTTCACGAAGGGCACTTTATGGGGAAAGGGGCGAACTGCGTTCACCCTCGTTGGCAAGTCTAACGGCGCCGCTGTCGCGTCAACAGCTACACGCAGCATTATCACGAAGCTGCAAGACAGCGACCGCGATGTTGTCGTGTTTTACGGATCTCAGACTGGCACGGCGGAGGACTATGCCTCTCGTCTTGCCAAGGAGGGACACTCAAGGTTTGGCTTGAAGACCATGGTCGCCGACATCGAGGAGTATGATCTCGAGGACCTGGACACCTTCCCAGAAGACAAGGTCGCGATTTTCGTTATGGCGACCTACGGTGAGGGTGAGCCCACAGACAACGCGGTTGCGTTCTACGAGTTCATCACTGGCGAAGACCCGACGTTCTCCGAGATGGAAGATCCCGAACAGCCTTTGAAAAATCTTAAATACGTCGTTTTCGGTCTAGGAAATAATACATATGAGTACTACAATGCTGTCATCACGCGCCTGAAT
The DNA here is from genome assembly GCA_038497805.1 of Lipomyces mesembrius. Lineage (NCBI taxonomy): Eukaryota > Fungi > Ascomycota > Lipomycetes > Lipomycetales > Lipomycetaceae > Lipomyces > Lipomyces mesembrius. Next base: position 923,489 of record MU972896.1, on the reverse strand, counting down.
GAGGCTCTCCTGAAGTTGGGTGCAAGACGTATCGGCGAAGTCGGAATGGGTGACGACGGTGCCGGAACGATGGAGGAGGACTTTTTGTCATGGAAGGAGGAAATGTGGAGCGAGTTCGCTAACTACGTCGGTGTTCAGGAGCGCGAAGCCGTTTATGAGCCGGCTTTGAAGGTCGAGGAGAGCGAGCTCACGATCGAGGACGCCAATGTCTACCTTGGTGAGTTCAATAAAGGTCACCTTGAAGGCACTGAATCTTCACCGTTCTTGCCCCACAATCCATATATTGCTCCTATTACTTTGTGTAGGGAACTGTTCAAGTCAGACAGCAGAAATTGCTTGCATGTTGAGATTGATCTCCAGGACAGTAACCTCAAGTTCACGACAGGTGACCACATCGCGGTCTGGCCGCAGAACTCAGACAAGGAAGTCGACCGATTCTTATCTGTCCTTGGTTTGACCGCGATAAGGGATGATGTGATAAACGTCACACCTATTGATCCGACGACGAAAGTTCCTTTCCCGAACCCGACGACTTACGATACTGTGATTCGCTACCACCTCGAGATCTGCGGTGTCGTTTCCCGTCAGTTTCTCGCTAGCTTGGCCCCGTTCGCGCCCAGTGACGAAGCCAAGACGGAAATCACTAAGTTAGGTAATCTAAAAGATTACTTTTCCGAGGTTGTTTCATCACGATACCTCAACATCGCTCAAGTCCTGGAACGCATCTCTTGTGGCGTGACTTGGTCGTCTGTTCCATTCTCGTTGATTCTCGAGTCTATCAACCATATTCAGCCGCGATACTACTCGATATCGTCGTCTTCTTACGTCGACAAAACCAAGCCGCATATCACCGTCGTCGTCGAGTCTATTCCGACGACAGTGGACGCCGATCCGTTGAAAGGTGTTGCATCTAATTATCTTCTCGATCTGAAATATAAGCGGGAGGGTATCAAGAATCCGAGTCCTTCTGCCGTCAGTTACGCCACCGATGGTCCACGAGGCAAGTACAAGGGTAACAAGGTCCCGGTACATATCCGACATTCAAATTTCAAACTCCCAAGTAACCCGGCAACACCAATCATTATGGTGGGTCCCGGAACCGGTGTCGCGCCATTTCGTGGCTTCGTACACGAGCGGGCCGCACAAGCGGAGGCTGGTGTCCCCGTTGGCACATCGCTATTGTTTTTTGGAAGCAGAAATCGGACTGAGGATTTCCTATACTCTGAAGAATGGGAAGCGTTAGGAGAGAAGCTCGGTGAAAGATTCAAACTTGTCACAGCATTTAGTAGGCAAGGCCCGGAGAAAGTGTACGTGCAGCATCGACTAGTCGAGAACGCGGAGCTGGTCAACAAATTGTTGCAAGACGGCGCATATTTTTACGTCTGTGGTGATGCGTCACGGATGGCGAAGGACGTCAGCGCCTCTCTCGCCAAGATTATTGCCGAACAACGAGGCATTGCTGAAGAGCAGGGCGAGGAAATTGTGAAGAGTATGAGGGCGCAGAACTTATACCAGGAGGACGTGTGGTCGTGAAGCATTAATTGAAAGAGTCAGACGGATATTATGAGGCATTGCTGAGGGCTGCGTCGGTAGTGTACTTGTATGTGTATATGTGTATATGTGTTATTTCTATTTCATTGGATTCTTTTTGTTACGAGTCTTGTGACTTCTTAGTCGTTCATGATTTTGTGTGTGCATTATTATCTACTGAGTAGTCATAGACATAATTAATAACTAGAACACTTATGTTGTTACTGTATCTCATTTGTCTAAAGAAAAGGAAATATTATTCAGCAGTTAGAAATTCAACTGTAAATTCCGCCACCATCTCGGCTCAAAATTCTAAGGTATCATCTAGGCAATTCTTTAGCGTCAACCATCAACAAAAGGTGCATAAAGCAGTTCTCGTTTTGGCAACACCAGCCGATAATTCCCATTCCCAAACCATCTTCAGAAAAAAACCGAATTTTTGTGCGGCTCATCATTGCATCCGACCTGGCCCGGTTTCCCCATCATTTTCCGTACCAATTAGGATCCCGACCAGAATCCCGGCCGAATCCCCGACACGATTCTCGGGCCCGAGCCGCAGCCACTGCTGAGTTTGGGGCATGGGTTTTGTTGGGCCTCGTATTCCACAGGCTTGGTCCGCTCCTTCTTTGTTTATGTACAGTATCATCGTATATTACCTGGCGGTTTTCCATTCCCTATAAAACAATTTCTGACCATGAAGCAGTTGGTCTTGCTAGGCTTGTCAGGAGAGGAGGATTGGATAGACGTACGACCAGCCGGCCTCATGCGGCCGGCTCAAAACGTCGAGATACGTGCAACCACCTAGCAAAACTTTACTAGCAACCTATACAATCTGATGCAAAAGACATTAAAAATATGCCCCTAACAAAGACAGCTACAACTATGGTATCAATTATCCAGCATTCTATTACCATTGATATGCACCATAGGTACACTATTCCGGAGCATCGATCACGGTTTCTCGACTTCAAACTCCTCCTCTTTCTCCGATCTTACTGGACCTTGGTCTGGTAGGATTTGGGACTGTGTACGTACGAGTCGATCCAGAAACCGATGAACAGGTACGTCAACGGCGCCAGGTAAAGCACGTTAAACCAGAGCGCGAACGTCTGTCCCGGGTTCACTAGGCAGCTTGTGTACTGTCCTAGACTGGGATCAAAGTAGTAGATAAAGAAATGCACAATGGCGAGACTGCCACCAAATACAAACTGGCAGATCTGAGTGGTAGTGAGCGCGCGTTTGACAGCTTTCGGGACCTTAATACTTAGACCGGAGAGCGTGTAGTAGAAGTACATGAGCGTGTGGATCAGCGAATTGAACACGACAAAGATCCAGATTGGCGGCGAGGCAAAGCGGATGCCGGCCCACATTGAGAGCATAGCACCTGCATGGTGGTAGGTCTGCAAAAGTGACGAGCGCTTGCCCTTGGCGAGGATGATGACTGTGTCGAGGATCTCGTAAAACTTGGACAAGTAAAATAAGAAACCATAGTAATTGAGCCCGTGGCCCCAGATGCCTTCGTTCAGCGAGCAAAGGCCGCGCCAGAAGTTCGAGCTGCCGTGAGAGTGACTGCGCGATGTTTCGGCCACGGTTCCTACAAGTGAGGAGATCATGGCAAGACACGTCCAGGCAGAGTAGATGCAGAGGAACAGGTTATGAGCAATGACGAGCCATTTGAAGAGAGTTGTGCGTGCAAATCGAACAGGATCAGCGCCCTGGCCGCGGGATCGATTCAGGATGTGCACGCACGTGGCGTATATGGTCGCGATGGTAACAGGTACACGGATATCCATTAGCCTGTCGAACGAGCTGGAGAACAGCGAGCCCTCTGGGTTGTTTGTTAGCGATATAAAGAGATCAAGAGTGAACGCGTGCTCACCTGGGGGGCCCTGCGGGAACGCAATTCCAATCGGAAGCTTGAAGATGATGCCGGTCGGAGGTGGGGACAAAAGAGCCGACGAGTTGTCAAACATCGTGCGGGTAGACGCCATTCCCCATGTATCTTATCGAAGTAAGCAAACACTATTAAAATGCCGGAGTGGAGAGGAAGGCCATAACGACGAATGAAATCGGACGACGACCAGGCTATTTCAACAGGCTCCAATAGAGTCCCCGGCAAACCCCAGACGAGAAAATGCGTTTTTTGTTGTGGGATCTTGCGCGCGCTCCAACCCCGAGCAGACTGAGCCGCTAACCCAATTTCAAAACTCGAAACCTAAAACCTTGAAGATGCGATTTTCCCTGGTCCACATTTTTGTGCTGGTCCTCCCTTCAAGGTCGTTGCCAGCAATCACTCAATAGCGACCATCTGCACTTCAGGTCAGTGTCCAGCAATTCGCAGAAAAGCCTTTACATAGCAGCAGTTAAGGAAATGGAGGTTGTCGGAATATTATTTTACTGCAGATTTTGGATACTTTGATGTATATATTGTGTATACATGCACGTAATTTCTGTGTACATAATTCCTACCTACATGAAATCGTATTCTGACTACTCGTACATCGCAAATGATATCACTAGATAGCTATTTTGTATTGCCTGCTAGGTACCCCTAAGATACGATCATGTTTCACCGCAGTACTTCAATAAAAGCACTGTCCCGCGAACGCACAATTGGCTCTGGACACGACATTCCCGCATAAATTCGAATGCTACAAGATACACCACTTCCATGTCGTGCAGTTAGTTACACATATAACTTTGCTTTTGCCGATGCCCATTAGCAGAGAGGCGACCACCGTGTCGCACGAGAACGCAAATTGCCATTTCGACAATTGCTGGCCTTGACTCGCGTTATCGCACGTCTACAGCAGTTGCATAGTTGACATTCTCGGCTACCGATTCCACTTATTTCTGCGTTTTTGTACGCGGTAGCAAGCAAGAACGTAAAATTATACTCAGAAACGTGGGCAATCGTCCTCGGTAAGCGATCAACCGCGTAAAGTAAAATAACGTTCGCAATCTTCGTAAATTGCTGGCGTATTAAGGTTTAATAATACTTCCAGACTTGTGCGGCTGGGCCATCATCAAATGCTGTCCTGTTGCTTGCGCAAAAGCCCGAAGTATGAACCTTATTTAGTCCTGGTTGTTAAAGTTCTTCAAGCCAAGGTCTGGGTGGGGCATTGATGTTCTCTCAAAGGTCTTGGGCAGTACACAACCGCTTATTATGGACTGAGGTCTACAGGAATTGTGAGCGCAAATTGTCGTGCTATTTACTCCAAATTAGTAAAATTGCGGTATCTGCTGCACTTTATGCGACAAGTGCCTTCGAAGGAACTACAATTCACTAAAGGATATCGCGACTCTCATGCCTCTTCATCTGCAGCTTCTGCTACGTGACTAAAATCGTTCAGATTATCAACAGATTCTGCGAACGAAATTCGCGCGACAAAAGCTTGTTCATCGATGCTGCAGACCGCAACACTCTCACAACATCAATCCACCTTGGGGCAGCAGCCACTGTCGTCGATTACTGGTCCGTCTTTGACCCAGCAAGGGCAAGCTCCCTACGTCTGTCCGTCGTGTTCCCGCGTGTTCTCGCGATCCGAGCATCTTGATAGGCATAGTAGGTCGCACGACCAGTATGTTCTGTGTTTGTGTTATTCGTAGTGCTGCAATTAACAATCTGCTGCAGGGGGCATTCCAAATGCTTCGTGTGCAACGTCTGCGCCAAAGGGTTCACTCGAAAGTACGATTACAGCTTTCACAGACATTGATAGAGCTATGCCACTGATTCTGTTCGCTTTAGGGATGTACTTACTCGTCATGTGAGAGCTGTTCATGAAACACCCTTTGCACCTCGTCGATCACGAAAGAAATCATGTGTGCGCTGCGCAAGGTAACCTAATCAACATCTTGTTCCGTGTATCATGTTAACGTTTTACATAGTTTCAAAATTCGATGCTCAGGAGGGGACATCTGCGATGCCTGCGCGAAGAGATCGTTGCAATGTGTTTACGAGTTTAGACGTGTAGCTGGTATTACTGGGACTCCCAGCGCCGACCATGCAGAGGAAGATGACATGGAGTGTATCCCTATTGTCGAAGACAAGAAGGCTACGGCTGGGGCTTCTTCGGCAGAGTGTCCGAGGAAGAAGTTCAAGCAAGAGGAGTTCACCGCACAATCGTCAGTCCAAATACCTTCGTTGGACTTCAATAACGTTCCAGTTGTGTCAGAGGACTATTCTTCAACGATACCTTATATAGATGCTAAGCTACCTGACCAACCGCCAATGTATGGCCCGTCTAATACTAACGCAACCTCGAAATCGAGGCAATCATATCCACCAGCAAATCCAAGCAATCCAATAAGGACCAATGATGTTTTTCCCCTGCCACCGCTACCTGCACCGGAGACCGAGGCGGTGCCAACATCAATTCCGTCGCCACTGGGAAACGTCACGTCGAACGATAATCTAGAAAACTGGCTTTTTGATCCAGGTGCTTTTGAACTCGACTGGCTACGCGCTGAACTTGGTGTCACGGATTTGTTTGGCGGTAGATTAGCAGCATCAGCGAGTATTAATTCGAATGTCGCTCCATCGCTATCCATGCAAGCACCATATGCACCTTCCTCCGGTACTACAATGTCAGATAAGTCCCTCAACGATGCATCAACTGTTTCTTCTCTCCCGACACCGCCCATGTCTACACCGTCTCAGGCGTATACGCCTCCTTATGCCAAGACGTTTTATTATGAAAAGTTTCGTCAGCCATCGCAAACGGTTGTCCAACAGCAGCCGACTAGTGCATTTCAGCAGACTCTACCGCCTCTGTTGGAGTCTCAATACGCGTCCTCATCTGCACAGTCTCCGATTTCTCCCCAGCCGTGCATTCCGACCACGGCACCAACGTCTCCGGCGACCTTATCTACCAGCTCTGCTCTGCCTACTCAGCAATCACAGTCATCTACCGGAAAGGGTCGTGTTTCGTTAGCACCGTTATCATGGCTCGGCGACAGTCAGCCTGCCCTAGCGCCTCCCGCGGCAAGATTACCGTCTTCGTCAAATTTTGTTGCCTCGTCAATGTCGCTATCTCTACCACCGCCTGTCCCGTTTAGCTCGCTTGTCACTAGGCGCCAGCAAGAGCAAGATCCCGAGCGGCAACAATGTGATATATGGCCGTGGGCGCCCCGTAGTCTGACTTCACGGGAAGAGAATTCAGTCAAATTGCCGCCGCTTCGCAAGTTCCTAGAACAGACTGCGACGACGGTTAATGTCCTGTCAGGATCGCAGCCGCGGCTCGGCTACGAAGGCATCGACGAGCAGTGTCGGAGTGAAATAGTCTCATTACTCGAGGTTCCTTATGAGCGCCATCCGTACGCCGAAGTTGATATCAGTAAATTCCCTGATCGGCGGACACTTGACACATTTTTACACCTGTACTTTGAGCACTTCCACCCGATTTTACCGATGATTCATCGCCCGACATTCCGGACTCCTACTTGTCCTTCGATTTTGTTAGCTACGATGATGAGCGTTGGGGCGAGTTACGCCGATATGGAGGGATCGCATCAATTTGCAGATACGTTGAGCGAACTGTGCAAGCGAACATTACTGTGGCTGGGAACTTATGACAGCACGTATACGCGGTCGGGATATTTCGTCATGGCGTTCCTCCTGCAGAACATTCATGCTCTAGGGTCCGGTGATAAGCGGTTATATGAAGAGGCAGATGCGTCGCGAAGCTATCTTGTGTCTAATGCGCGGTCCATGGGACTTTTTTCGCCACCGCCCAAAGAAACTGTGTTCTCGGTTAGGGGAGACGAGAGTGATGAGGACCTGGAACGATTGTGGCACGCATGGAGGGATGAAGAGATGGGTAAGCGGCTTGCATGGTCGGTGTTTGAGTACGACAGCTCGATTTCGACGTTATCGTCTCGCCGCGGTTGCATGGCTCTTAATGATCTATGCAATGATATGCCGTGCGATGAGCGTCTTTGGGAAGCGCCGACAGCAAGGGAATGGGCAGCGTATGCGTTTCTGCCTGCACAGAACACTCTTGCGCGTGGATTACCATTTTATCCTACTTTGCGGGATTTGATTGCCGGTGCCATATCACCTGATGTTGTGCCGAACTGGGGCAAACGACTTTGCGCGCAAGCAATCGGCCGGATTTTGTGGGATTTCAGAGAACTGGAGGATTCCGCGCTTTCACGAATTTTGCCGGTCCCGCCGACGGATTACAGTCAGTCGAAGGAAACGCTGTTGCGTGCACTGATATACTTGCGCGATTCGATGACGGATCCGTACAATATTCTCGACATGGTGCACATGAACATGACGTGTCTGATCGCGCATTATTCGCATTTGTACACAGCTCGTGAAATCATGGACCTTGTGATCGCGCTTGCTAGACACAGGAAAGCCGACCGGCTGGATGCTATGCATCGGATCCAGGTCATTTTCACGCTGGACCCAGTGCATTCGCGGAAACTCGCGTGGCACGCAGCGCAGATTATTGGTATTGCAAGACGGTATCCTATCCGGACGCCATGCGAGACCATGCGCGTATTTTTGGCGGGATTATTTTTGTACGCGTTTGCGAAATATTTCCCGCCGCAGAGGATTCAATCGGATGCGACAGCTGTCAAGCTGGACACGCTGTCGTGGCTGAACAAGTACCCACAAACACAACAGACGAAAACCGACGACTTGGAAAAATGGTTTTTGGAGGGCGGCAGGGCGAGTATGGATTATGTGGAGGACCTTTACGGCCGTGTCGGGGACACGGCCGGCGCCCAGGGTGCGGAGAATGTGCTGGCGGTCGTGTTGGCTACCTTGAGGAGTATGAAGAGTTGGGGTGTTGCGGCGAAGTTTTGTAATGTTTTGATATATGTACATAGACGGGATGCTACGGAGTAAATTTAGTGCTGCAGTGATAGGATGTTAATGCTTGTGTTGAAAACTGATCGTTATTGTGTTGGATGGTGTAATATAACTGTCTTGTTTCACGACTTTATGTTTGGTTAATACGTATGATGATATATGAAAAGAAGAGAATGGTCCCTGAGATTGTTAAAAAAATTTCTTTGGGATACAACATGAATAATTATCAGTGTCTGTCATGAGTCTATCCGTGAACTCCTCAATTGCCAGTCTCAGCATGTTCACGTCATCGCGCCGCAAGAGCTCAACGGTGAGTGGAAAATTCTTTTGTGGTGGAGGGTAGTCTGCTAGCCGGGCCGCAACTGCGGTGTCAATCTCATCTATATGCCAAAAGTTCTATTCCTCTATGAAAAATTAAAAATACTTCCAGTAACCCTCATCGTAGGCCTCAGTCAGTCGTTCATCTTTGCCAAACTCGCGTTGCCACTCAGTAAACCCACCTCTGAGGACATACACCGCCTGCTCGGTACGAGTCTTCTGCACAGTATCTTCTGAATCGGGGGTCTTGTATGATCCGATCATATCTCTGTAGCGAGTATACATGTTTGCGGCCGCCGGCCCTCGTTGTTGTGACAACGCGCAGTGGAAGACAAGTACCGGAACTTCTTGCAACTCGGCGTGAAGATATGGAAGGCCGACTGCGAATGATGAAGACGGGTGATGCCGGGATGACTTGATATGTCCCTACAGATTTTCCATCAGAATCTCTACAAGAGCAGATTACACTCGAATCATACGTACACCAATGTAGTCATCGTCCCGGACATCTATTATCGCGAATGAGGACGGCCGGAAGGCATCGGTTGCTGGATCAGCTAATAGCCAGGTTTTGAGAGTATGCTTGTCTATTATTTTTGGCGGCATTGATATGGAAGGTCGTGACGGAAACAAGTAGAGTGGTCTCAGAGAAAATGTCCGCCTGGGTAAGTGCAATGGATGGACCGAGCGGTTTGAACTGAATTTCCTGTTCTGCGGATTTACCTGGACAATTACGGATTAGAGCGTGGTTGCCGACCGCTGGCTATTTTCTCAGGGGTCACTTTGCTGTGTTGTCTACTTTGACTCCGCACGCCTGCTTATCAACGTTGGCACGATCCGACCGCGGATAATTCGAATAGCAGTCATAATTTATTATTAGCATCCTTGTATGGACCATGACTATATCGTAAAAATATAAAGCGGAAGAGTAGCGGAGAGATCCCACCGGCGTATGCCGTCAGGTGCCGACAGATAGTAATTTCTTCCCCGTACGAAGATTTCGAACTGCGGAGAAACCGGCTGACTGTCATCACCGTCATGCCGAGATGACAGCTAGGTGTTTTACTAAATGGTGCCGTCACACATGCTGTGGACGAGACGGAGAGCTAGTGCTAGGGGCGACCGGGGTGGCATGTCGAGCCCAGTCACAGTCGGCTGCACTCTATTCACCGGCGAGTCGCTCGAACACGACATTACTCCGGAATCCTCCGGGGCCCACGAGAGTCGTACGTCTTCTCGATTCTGACAGCCACGAGAACTCGGGAGGTGGGAGGTAGACATTGCGATTCGATATACAGAGGCCGCATCTGAGGCGAGCAAGCATTGAGTTGCGGCTTCTGCGATCGACTGTAAATAGCATAAACTATTGAAATTGTGTAAATTTGTATATTACCAGAATACACTATAATGCGAATCCAGTTTAGTTGGTGTATGGATAGTGAGTAGATAAGTGCTGGGCATAGTGAGGGAGAGGATTTGGTTTATTATTGGTACGGTTGCCAGCAACACCGACCGTTGATTGTGGCTCTCGGTGTAGCACCAGCAAAGCCAAAACACTCATTTATACCTACACTCCGCTCCACCCACTCTTGCCATTCTGTGCTTACTGTTTGTCTCCTGCTCACTCCATCGATTCTGCTCCTGCGAACGTCCACTATCCGGCATAATAATCATAATCATGCTGGAAATGGCAATCAGCGATCACGACGAATCCGAGTCTGATTGCTGCGTCAAGTCGTCCGAGTCTCTGGCATACAACCAGGCGTGCACTGTCTGCACAGAGCTCGCGGCAAATGATCCGGCCTATGCTTCAAATCTGTCGCATTCTGACTTTGCTAGACTGTTTCCTCCGGCACCAAACACGCCGCTGTTCTTGTCCTTCGTCGAAAATGACATGCTTTCAATCGATATTTCCTCTGACCCCGCAGAACGCAACCGTCTTTTTCTCGTATCTTTCCGACCATATTCTTCCTACGGAATGATCTTCAGATTCGGCTTTTCCGACCGTGAGGTGTGTGCTATCGCCAGCAGATCCTTTCGTCGCAAGATCACCAAACGTCCTGGCACAGAACTCTACTTTGCCAACTACTCGCGCGTCGAACTCAAACCTTCTGTCTTTAAGACACGAGTGTCGTCAGTGATCTCGCGGTCATCCTCGACGCTGCCGACCTCGCCCCGCGATAATGGGTCGATTTCATCCAGGTCGTCGGGGAATAGAGAAGACGTGAGTGTTCCCGATAAATATTCGTTTGAATACTGGGGCGTCCAGTATCACTGGCACCGTCGCCGCCTCCGTCGCTCCATGTCCACGTCCTCAGCGCTCACAGACTCGTCGGGAGCTTCAAACGACGAGTTCGCGGAGGAGTTCGATCTCGTCGCCTCGGACCACAACGTCGGTCACCGCAATGTCGCGATCGCGAGTCTCGTCCGCTCGCGTCAGTCGCCATCATGGGAACTCTGCTTCACTCAGGCATCGCTCCCGAACGAAGACCATAACCCTCGCGCTCGCGCAGAAGTCATCCTCGCCACGGCGTCCTGCATCACCCGCCGTGAGCAGCTCACCCTCGCGCGACCTCATCTGCAGGATGACCACATTACCAGCAGGGGTGGCCTCCACCCTGACTCTCATCAGCGCAACCCGCTCGGGATAACGGCGGGCGGCTATCGCATCAGTGTAGAGTTGCTCACTTGGAAGGCGTTAAAACGCGAGATGTCGTGTGTCTGGAACGACGTTTCCGGCGCGTTGAAGACTAGAAAGTAATGGTCATAGTCGCGTGGATTATTACAAATGTGTATATTTTCGTTTGTTGCCGTTACTGGATAGTACATAGTTTTATTGCTCCGTGCTTCTTTGTTATCAAAATCGTGTCGATTTGTGTTCGGGCAGTTTGGGCGCAGTGGATTGGAGTGGACCTTTTGCGGTTTGCTTGTGTAATTTTAGAATACAGCAGTGCAGTAATGAATGGCTTGGGAAATTTCCTCCGCAATTAAAGATTTCAAGCCGTGACTAAGAACTCACCGGATATACGAACATATCCGTACTTGTATGTTCAGCAACAGACTCGTCGCTTGAGTGGTAAAGTATCCAGATCTAGTGCTAGCGATCTTTAGGCACTTTAACACTTACCATGCGGACCGAGGGAGGGGCAATAATGTGAGACTAATCTAAATATATATATATATATTACCGCGCGCTTTTGGACACTCCGTGTAATAGAGTGGTTCGTGGTGAGTCCGACGATGTCACGATCATCTATATGATGACAAATGGCCCATATATAGTACGCGACGTAATCCCGCAACAGTGTGCTAAATTACTCATATTTAGTATAGCCTACTGTGCAAATATTACATCATCTTCTTTTGAACCGTGCTTGCTGCCCCAGCGACAGTGTTAACAGCCAGCCAACTAGTGAAAAGAGCCCGCCTGCGTGTGCTCCTCTCGCGCATGATCCGTCACTTGCTATCATTCATCATTCAACATTCATCATTCCGTTCCCGTTCCCGTTCCACACTTACTCGCTTCCTCAAAAGTGCTGGACTTCACTTCCGGTTTTTACAGCTCATTATTCATACCAAAAATGCACCGCGCTCCATCGAAATTCGTTCGGGTAACAGCTCACATAGTGACCAGTGATCGCAGTGAACAGTAACCCTAATCCACTGAAACCGACCAACCAACGCGAATTGCGTCCCGACGCCGACACCGAACTAGACAATTTCCAAACTTGTAAACTCTGCAAGAGAGACATTGCATCAGCAAATAGGTATGTACGCATTTCATTTATGCTTGTTACATTGTCCGATTGATTCGTGTCGGAGAGTTTACTGGCGAGGTTGTTTGGGTGATGCGTGGATTCGGGATGGGTGAAGCCGATTGCGAGGCCATGATGGATGATGATGATGATGATGATGATGATGATGATGATGATGATGATGATGATGATGATGATGATGATGATGATGGTGATGATGATGATGATGGTGCTCATGAAATAATAGAATATTACACGACAGACATAATGGCCGGTGCAGTGTATCATATTTTGGGACGGACCTTCAAGCCTCATCAGGTATGTCCCCCATTCTTAGGTCGCTCTATCAACTTCCAAGTGAATCTCTCCAACTTCGGAAGAAGCTTTCGTGAATCTGCTGGTGTGTCAATTCCGGCAGTCACACGTCATGGGATACGGATGTTAGCCACAAAATGAGAGGAGATAGACTAATTGGATAACAGCTCGCCATCGCGACTCTCGGAACCACGGCTCTCCTTGTTTACGGCTCCACTGGCGGCAAGAAGTCTGAGAAGGCGGCTTTGCCCCCTATCAACGCTTCCAGCCCTGAGGAGGAGGATTTCGTCAAGTACGTTTGCTTTTCGCTCTCGTCCTGAAATAGAGAGTACATGAAGAGATCTGCTAACGTGTGTAGGACTTTCTTAAAGTCGCTTGAGTCCGAGGAGAAGAAGCCCGCACACTAAATATCCGTCAGCGGTCGATTGTGGAGAGTAGACCTCAGCTCGAGAATTCCAATGGCGTAGGATACGGCGAGTATGAGATTTATAATGTATAAATAAGCATAAAAAACGTTTTATAGAAGATGCAACGTTGCGCATTATGCAAATCTAGCCTTACATCACGTAACGTGGTCATGAACACAATATATATACAAGTTTGTCCCACCAAACATCTACCCATGCATGCCCAAGAAAAAACCAAAATATATAACAAAATATTATAACAACATATACGATATGTAATACACATCACGGAATTTCGTCGGTGGTAGAATTGACGGGTGGTCTGCAATCTACGAGACAATTGACGAGATCCCGCGCAGTGACATGAATAACGGAAGACTCGGTATCTCGTATTCCAAAATTAATCATGACGATATCATTGAGCCAGCCGTGGAAGAAATCAGTCACGATCGAGTTCCGGGGAAATTGCAACGGCATCTCTCCCAGCAGTCCATGTGGCAGATCTTGTATCCGTGCCCACGGTGCTTCCGGCAACGAGAACGCGTCTGACGGATCTATTTTGCCTGCTTTGGAGTCTAGTTCGGGATCTGAAACAGTAGCACCAGCATATGGCACTGGTGGAATCGGCGCGACTGGTGCTACGGCCTCGGCCGCTGATTTGACACTCTCTTCAGGCGTCAATTCCGCACGACGAGTGAGACCACGTATTGATGTATCTGATTCGCTCCTGGACTGTTTTCGTCGCGAAGGCTTATGATAATCATCCCAAGAAAGTCGGGTCCTCACGGAGGTGTCCCAAGCCATGCTTACAGTGTACAGCATTTGCGACTCGTCCATGCCGGCGAATACGAGGTTCCTTGATCGAGCGATGATATTGAACGGCGCGGTCGCGTTCATGACAACAAGGTATCGCTCGTACAAGATGTCCATGCGCCGTATCCGCTTAATGTGCGCGATCGACATTAACACTGTGTTGTCTGCAGTCGGTTGACATGGAAAGTCGCACAGCGTCAGCCGTAATGCGTTCGTAGCTTGATGGAGGTGAATATTGTCCTGCTCTATTGTGGCAATGCAGTCTTGGTCAGCGTTGGCGATGTTCACACTCGGGTCTTCTATCCTCGTCACCAATTGGGGCTTGAGATTGTGGTGAATGAACTCGTTGTTCTGTAGATCCCACACGAAGAACCAATTCTTTGAAATTTCCTCTGGAGTAGGTGAATCTAGCTCATAGTATTTCTTGAATCGGATCGGCACATGTTCAAGCTGCATTTCCTGGCTGAGTTTCGGGATGAGGACCCGCAGATCGATGACGTACATCCCAAGACAGTGCTCGTGCGAGTTCGATCCGACGACCATCAACGGCTCGCCGAATGGCGAGAACAAAACTCTTGGATCAAGAAAGCCCTGGTCGACCTCGAGCCAGTCCCACTTCTTGCATGCGCCGGCCATGGGATGAAAGTTCGGATTGTCGAGCTTGATGGGTGCGGTGGTGCACTCTACGACCTTGCGCTCCGTAATCGGCATTTTCTTCCAGCGCATAAAACACCACTGCACGTCGTGGACAGTATCCTGGCCAGAACGCACTATGCCAAAGTACTGGTGCTTCGACTTAGCGGGGAGGGGCAGCAGATTGGGATTGTATTTGCCCGGTCCTCTGAAGCGCACGCGTGAAGACGTGAGGTCATCGTTGAAGACCGACGCGAGCAGCGTTGCCTTCTCGCTGGTAAACGCATGCAGATTGGAGCATGTTCCGATGCCGGAAAGGACCTGGAGTTGCTTGGACAGCATGGAGTCCTGGATGACAGATTGCGAAGGCGCCGAGCGAAGGACGAGCACACCAACGACGATGACGATGAACAGCAGCACGAGAGACTGGTTCTGCCGCCGCATGATGACGGTCTTGCGGAGATCAAGGACGACAGAGCTGCAAGAGTCACTAGCTATTATATTACTACTACGTTGGAGTAGTAAGATAATAGATTTGACAGTCACCTGTGCCAGAGGAGGGCTCGACAACGTTAAAGCTTGGGTCAGGCCCCAGCGCCAAGTAAAGTTGATCGGGACAGTTTGCGTAATCTAGGACAATGAATTGACGCACAGCCCGTCGTCGCCTAAGAATTAATTCATGTACTTGTCTGCTCGCATGGATTGGTCATTTGTGTATTATAGCTAATTATCAAGACGTGGGCACTAGGATTACAGCCAAAGCGTTAGGCGAGAGAATCATGCCCAACACTTTGCACAGCCTCAGTGATCGCATCACAGCTCAGGTAAATAGTGATTTTGTGCTGCATAGGTGTACAATATAGAGCTACGGCTAAGATATCTCAATCCGAGAAGTAACTAGATGGACGATACCAGCGGATGTAGCCCCCAATAACATGTAAAGATCAAAAAGAAAACTAGTCGTATACGGCAATCGAATGCCGTTGCCCAGAATCGAACTGAGGTCTCTTCGGCCACAACGAAGTGTACTGACCACTATACTACAACGGCCTTAACTCACACTAGGGCGGTCAACAGCATGTAGCATTCTCAAGCGGGAAATTAGTCATTAATTACATAACCATAGGGTTTCGCAGACATAGTAGTCACAAATGGGGAATAAATACAGCGAAGCTGGGTAAGGGTAATGTGTTTGTTTACATTCGTCTGTTCTTAGCGACGCTTGGAGGCGCGGGCAAGGGTTGACTTTCGCCCTCGAACCGCCAGAGGATGCGTGAGGCTGCCATTGCTTTGTTTTGACTGTTTCCAACACATAGTCGCATCGCGTCTGTACTTAATCTGCGCATAAATTGGCCTCGTGAGCTTGGTATGTCGTGGTTTTATCCTTGTCCTGGTCTGAGGACGTGGAGGTAGTTGATCGTGTTTTGATGCAGTTGTGAAACACCGCAACAACAACGAGCATTATTTACTACACGCCTCTTATCGCATGAAATGCTCAGATTGGTTTGGGACTGAAGAGTTGACATATTTATTATAGAACACTATCAATCTTTTGCATCAGCTATAAGTAACAATGTCTTCCAAGTCGGTGAGTTGTGTGTTGGTGATTGGAACTCATCGATGAATGTTCCAAAAATTCTCCATGTCGACGGCTAATATTATATTGTTTATAGGCTACCACCAAGGGTTACCAGAACGCCTTTGCCCTTTTTGATAAGCGTGGGACCGGTAAGGTTTCGCTCCAGGCCCTCGGCGATCTGGTGCGCGCGTGCGGCCAGAACCCCACGCTTGCTGAAATTGAGGAGTTGGAGGAATCCGTGGGCGGTGACTGTATGCTGTTTGCATTATTCAATTGTTTTATGGAACATTTCTGGCGTTGCGACACGGAATTCTGACTGGTTTAGTTGATTTTGAAACGTTTTTGCAGGTCCTTAACCGGCCCGACGGTTTCCGAGCCCCCGGCGAGCCCGAGGACTATGTCCGCGGATTTCAGGTATTCGACAAAGATAAGACAGGATTCATTGGTGTCGGTGAACTTCGATACAGTATGTGTGGGTTATCGGCGAGTTGAACTAGACAAAATGTACTAATGGAGATTTAGTCCTCACTTCTTTGGGGGAGAAATTGTCGAGCGAAGAGGTTGACGAATTACTTAAGAACGTTAATGTCACAAAGGACGGCAATGTCAACTATACTGGTATGCCCTCTCGCTTCTAGCTTTTTCTACAATAGCATTTACAAAGCTAACTTAATTCAGACTTTGTTCGAATGATTCTTGCCAATTAAGGTCTCGCGCTGTTAATGTATTTTAGTTTATACTTTTTTGCCTTTCTGCCTTTTTGCCTTTTCGCATTAGCTTTTTGTTTGTAACTGATGGGTTTTGGCGTGCGACAAGTTGATGTCCTTCTAATGATGTTTGGTTCCGTTATATGTATCAGATTGTTTCCAAGTAATAACAACCAATGTGTAATTTGCGACAAAATATAGCCAAATTCGATTCCATCTGTCCACTAACGCAAATATTGAGCACGTTAGGCAAATCGATGTTGCTGCTGCCACCAGTAGTATGTGCAATCGCAAAAGATTCATTTGATCGTTACGGAATCTCTGTAACGAACTGATTAGATGGATGTAGGAGGAACAGCTCCTTGGAGGATTGACGTGTACTATACGAGGGTCTTGTGGGGCAAGCCGCAGCGGCATGGCCGCTTAGCCTCACATATTCCTATAATCTTAGCGAAACGCAGCAAATCCTCGCCAGTCTCCACACGCCCCCGATAGCTGAGTCTAACTTGTTTAAAAATATTTCCATCTGGTGATCCTTCACGATTTTCTCGGGCTATACATCGCATTGGTTGGTTAAGTTGTGTTTTTCTGTGGTAGCTGTGATATCGTGCATCATTCATCGTGCAGGCAGCCAGCAGACCCACAATGCAGGACGAGTCGACATCGATTGCGGACACGCTGGCAGGCGTGACAATATCTCAGCAACTATCGCCCCATAAATCATCAACTTCGACAACTGCTTCATCGTCGTCGTCCTTGCCACCCTCTGCACCACCGGCACTGAATCCCTTGTCGACGGTACATTCCGCCCGTGGCATACGTCCGACTCCAACGACACAGATCCCGCCGGATGTGCAAGAGCGAATTCGCGCGTTCCAGCTCGCGAGGCAGAGTAAATCATCGCCTGGGCAGTCGCCCGTGTCACCGCCTACGAAGTCGCCCATGACCCCAAGTTCGCCGATCAGCGGGCTTAATCTCAACCTTGGAGGCACACCTGTTAAAGGTGGATCAGTGCCGCCGCATCCGAAGGTTTCACTCTCACAGAGACGTGGAATGACATTGAACGGAGGCGCTGGAAAGCCGTCGTTCTCGTCGACTCCGGGTGGTGTATCGCAAGTATCGGATACCGGGCAAATGCATTTGCATACAAAGCCGACATCGTTATTCTCGTCATACTCACAATACATCGATGTTTCGACTGGTTTACTCAATTTTGCGGGTAAAGCCTCGCTCGATGCACACGGAGTTAACTTTGCATCTGGAACAAGTTTTAAAATATCGCTGGACGAACTCGAACTACTAGAAGAACTCGGGCGAGGGAATTACGGGACGGTTACGAAAGTGCTACATAAGCCTACGAACATCGTGATGGCTATGAAGGAAATTCGATTAGAGCTCGATGATTCAAAATTCCGACAAATCATCATGGAGCTGGACGTATTGCACAAGTGCGTTTCTCCGTACATTGTTGACTTCTACGGTGCGTTCTTTGTCGAAGGTGCGGTTTACATTTGCATGGAGTACATGGACGGCGGAAGCTTGGATAAATTGTACGCAGGCGGCGTGGAAGAACCTATTCTTGCGAAGATCACGGAATCGGTTGTGAGAGGACTGAAAGTGCTGAAGGACGAGCATAATATCATTCATCGTGACGTCAAGCCGACAAATATCCTCGCTTCGACTAAAGGTACAATCAAATTATGCGATTTCGGCGTGAGCGGCAATCTCGTGGCGTCGATTGCGCGCACAAATATTGGATGCCAGTCATACATGGCGCCAGAACGAATCAAGAGTACAAATCCAGAAGACGCGATAACGTATACGGTGCAGTCGGATATATGGAGTTTGGGTCTTACGTTACTCGAGATTGCGAACGGATCATACCCATATCCTCCCGAGACGTATGGTAACGTTTTTAGTCAACTGAGTGCGATTGTGGATGGGGACCCACCTACGTTACCGGAAGAGGGGTTTTCGCACGAGGCTGTGGGCTTCATTAAGCAGTGGTATGTTGTCTATTTTTGTTGAGAGGTGAGGATGAAAAAATTCTGATTTGTGCATAGTCTGAATAAGGACGCTTTGTTGCGGCCAACGTATGCTAAGCTGTTGGCACATCCGTGGTTGGTGAAGAATCGAACGGTTGACGTCGACGTGTCAGGTTGGGTCAAATTCGCGCTAGAAAGGCGCAAACTCGGTATTCATGACGTAAAGAAACCAGCGCTGCATATGGGCGGTGCCATAGGCGGACGATAGACGATTATCGTATGCCCAAGAGTCAGATTAGAGATAGTACGATTCATAGAAGGATGCTCTCAAGGGGATTAAAGAGCAAGATTGGACTTCATTACGACGTTCGGTAAGACGATGGCAACATAAATATGTTGCATTACATTGTTGTTAGTTTTCTTTTGGTATGGGTTGTTTGAATTTTGGGTTGGGATTTTGCTATTTATTGCTTTATCATTTCATCAGCATATTGTTATTCTCATTGTCCCTATTTAAGCCTGTTAACATTTTATTGTACTTGTGTCTTATTATATTTCATTGTTAGAATTCAATTATGATTCTGTCGAGTACAATTAAAAATAAAATTATGACTATCTGTCTATTAATTTGCATGTGGATTGTGAAATATTCTAGACAACTGTCGTGTCGTGCGTATATGGCCGGGCATTGCTTGCGGACACGGACCAACTGTGGTAATGCTTCGCAGTCGCAGTTATCGCAGACGAGTCATGCGCTCACGTCGCTGATCATAACGTGCAAACCTTGCATTATCACGAATTTCACTAATCGCCCAGTCGCTCTACAAAGGCAGTGCAGCACAATCAAGTGCAGCAATTACTGCGATCACTAAATCCAAAGTTCGTCTGTTAATAATCAATAATGTGAAAGTCCTGTGGCGCTCTTAGAATTTCCGCTAGAAAAATTTTGCTGTGAGGCACGGTCTCAAAGTCACGGAGCCACGATAGTAAGATACCCCGGGCGCTTTGGTGCGGCTCGTTTTAGCAGCACGCACCATTGACTCACTAGCACAGGCCGCGCATATATGTGTCAAAGTAATGTAGTTGCGCCGTATCTGCAGCAGCCAACGCCACAGGCTTACATGGCGTTTGTTGGCGCACTTTGGCCAGCGCATCGCGCAAGCATCTTCTGCAAGTCAAAGAAAAAATAGCAAGGGGCATGTCCTAGTTAGCACCGCTCAATACAGCAAATACCCCAAACTCACACCGCTCTTTGCAGCAGTGCGCTGTAATTGATTAATATCTACTGCTGCATACCATGAGGCACTATTGTATGGGCCCTTGTGAGCGAGACTAATTTTCTATGGGCAGAAGGGGATCCCATCTCTAGGGGGTTGATATTTTTGTGAACATCTTGATATTTTCTTGTGAAAACTTCCTTCCTCTGACCATAACCAGTTCTTTGTTGCCAATCGAGAACACCTGCTCCTCCGTTTTGGCTTTTTTCTCCTTCGCTCTCTCTATAGCTCTATCTCTGAATGCAGCCAAACCACACATAATTCCACCATTCCATCGATCACAACTACCAACGATGGCCACATCGGCACCAAACACTGGGGATGTCTTCCCGTCGATGGAGCAACGGATTGACGAAGATATTGAAGCACATAGACCGAACAACCAGGCTTCCTGGCGTCTACCGTCGCACGCGCAAACGCACATCCGGTTAGCACCGTTTGCGAGCACATCACCCGCTCTCGCAATGGCTATTCCTACCTTTTCTCCCGCGTCGAGTGTAGGTGCTGGATCTGGGAGCTTTAAGAACCCTGCTCGTTCTTTTTTGCATGGCTCTTATTATGATGGTATAGATTTGGAGAGAAACTAATATCCTAGTAAACTGTGCTGATCAAAGTAGAAACACAAGCTCCGCCTGCTCATCCCTCGTCCGACGTTCGCGATTATACGGCTGAGATTGCATCAATGGCGCTCGATGATGTCGGATCTGCTGATCCGAACATACTGATACCATTACCGCCGCCGATAGAGGTGCCCCCGTTATCATCGAAAGCTTCGTCATCCACATTGACTGCGTTACTGCGATCAGCATCTGCGACCTCAGAGACAGACAGTCCACTCCACGAAGCCCGGCATCATGACGATCAGACGTCGATTGTTATCGGAGGGGGTTCAAGCAGCGAGTCGAGTGACACATCCACGCCTGTGTCCGATAGCCAGAGGCCCAGCGCATTGTACGAATCGTCGACTCAGAACGGTGGGTATGATATAGACAATGACGACGTTGGCGTTACCCAACCATTGCTGCGTACTTATGGCGACGACGAGTCGCGAACGCAGTATGGTAGTGAATTCGCATTCGAAGATAACGAGCAGTCACGGCACTCGCCGCATTCGGGATTAAAGGCAACTTCGCTGTTCGGACCGAACTTTATGAAGCGTTACAATACCGGCAGCACACGGTCCGGCATTGCAGCTGCCCTTGATGATGACTTGGAGTATGATTCGTCGTCATCGCGAATTATTCACCGTGCCAAGCCATTCTTCTCGTCAGCGGTCAAGTACATTCGTGATTGTCGAGGCGATATTCTCTACCAGGCAAAATACATTCCATCTGTCATCCTTGGTGTGTTGTTGAACGTACTTGACGGACTTTCGTACGGTATGATCTTGTTCCCGCTTGGAGAACCGATATTCTCTGCACTCGGACCGGAGGGACTGTCTATGTTTTACGTGTCTTGCATCGTTTCGCAACTCGTGTACTCGTTTGGTGGCTCGGCTTTCAAAGGTGGAGTTGGGTCTGAGATGATTGAAGTAGTACCGTTCTTTCATTCCATGGCGTATACCCTACTGGCCAAGATCGGCGAAGACAATCCAGATTCGGTGCGGGCGACTACTATTCTTGCATACGCCATCTCGTCGATAGTCACCGGTGCTGTATTCTTCGGTCTCGGTTTTGCACGGATCGGCTCCTTGATTGGATTCTTCCCACGTCATATTCTCGTCGGATGTATTGGCGGAGTTGGATGGTTCCTTATCGCAACCGGCCTCGAGGTGTCGTCGAGATTAGAAGGCAACTTCGCGTATAATCTCGAGACAGCAAAGTATCTGTTTCAGCCGATTGCGTTTCTGCAATGGATTATACCGCTTTTGCTGGCGGTCGTTTTGATTGGACTAGAACATTTCATTAAACATCCGCTCCTAGTACCGGCCTACTTTATTCTCGTCTTGGTCATGTTCCATCTACTTGTTAGTTTCATTCCCGACCTCTCGCTACAGATGCTACGGGATTTGGGCTGGGTGTTTGCCGCTCCCGATGCAACAGCGCCGTGGTATAGTTTCTATCGGCTCTACAAGTTCTCGGCCGTTGACTGGTCCGCGCTGGCGTCTACGATTCCGGCGATGTTTGCGCTTACATTTTTTGGCATTTTGCACGTTCCAATCAATGTTCCTGCACTCTCGGTCTCGCTTGGTAAGGACAATATCGATGTTGATCGTGAGTTGATCGCGCATGGCATATCGAACGCATTGTCGGGATGCTGCGGCAGTATTCAAAATTATTTGGTGTACACGAACAGCCTTTTATTCATCCGCAGCGGCGCAGACAGTCGTGTGGCGGGGTTTATGCTCGCAGCGGCAACGACAGGCGTCATGGTCGCGGGTCCAGTCGTGATTGGGTTCATCCCCGTGATGGTTGTCGGTGCACTTATCTTCCTCCTTGGAATTGAACTCATGCGGGAGGCTGTATATGACACTTGGGGCCGTGTCAGTCGATTCGAGTATTACGTCATTGTCGTGATTATCGTGGCAATGGCGTTGTGGGATTTCGTGTATGGTATCGTGGTGGGGATTATCCTTGCGTGCGTGTCATATGTCATTTCTTCTTCTCGACGATCTGCCATCAAGGCAACGTATTCCGGTATCATTGCGCGGTCGACGGTCCGTCGACATCCGTTTCAGCAGCGATTTTTGAAGGAGGTTGGCGAGGAGATATTTGTCGTCAAACTTTCGGGATTTTTGTTTTTCGGCACAATCGTAAGCGTTGAGAGTCGTGTTCGGGAATTGCTGTTATCGTCACATGACGATCAGAGTAAAAAGATAAAGTATCTCGTGATTGACTTTCAAGGTGTCGGTGGCATTGATTTCTCGGCCGCCGAGGCGTTTACGCGGATGCAGCGGTTATTGCGGTTGAAGCAGATCGAGCTGGTATTGTCGTCCTTAGTTGACGATGCGGCTACAGGGTTAAAAGCCGTCGGACTCTGGGAGGAGCCCAATAATGGTATCCATGTATATGAGGATCTCAATTCTGCGCTCGAGTGGTGCGAAAACCAGTTGCTTGCGGTCTACTATCATGTCCGTGACCGACAAAAGCAGAAACTGCTGCAAACCAGGCCGATCATCCACACGGTCCCGCACACGCAGCATGCGCAAGTGAACGGCGTTGTGAGCACGAAATTGATAGATATGTCGTCCCCGCGGCAGGACTTCATCCAAAAGGCGACCTCGACAGTGATGTTGACGGATCCGACGTTCCCAAAGTTGCCCGTTATTGCTGAAGACGAAGGGCAGACGACGGGGCCAGAACCTGCGCAGCTGGTCGTGCCGCCGCAGCCGCTGACGCTGTTACTCCAGATTATCCACGATTTGTCGCCGAAGCCGGCCTCGTTCTGGGATAGCTTATGCGAGGCGTTCGTGAGAGAGGAGCATAAGGCCGGCGAGTATTTGTACTACCGCGCTGAGGACCCGCATGGGTTTTATATCGTTGAGTCCGGTATTTTGAAGGCCGAGTATGATCTCGATCAGGGACGATTTTCGGAGGCAATAGTTGCCGGCACGACAGCGGGTGAATTGCCGTTCTTTTCCGACACGAGACGAACGGCGAGCATGTATGTTGAACGTGATGCCGTGTTGTGGAAACTGAGTAAAACTGCGTGGAGCAAGTTCGTGCAAGGCGGCGACACGGAAGAAGAGCAAGCTCGCCGGGGCGAAGTCGCGATGGAGTTGTATAGAGTCGTATTAAAGCTTACGGCGGAGAGGTTTGGCGCTATTACAGCCTATGTGTTAACGTCGGCAGGATAAATCGGGGAGACATGATAAAACTTGTAATTTAGCATAAAAGTTTGAGCGTTAGTTTTGGCATATTTGGCGGACGGCTTTTTGGCATTGAGATATATCATATGTATACTCATATATTCATAATTTGATTTAACAATTGATATAATAATACAAAGAGGAATAGCGGGAATATTCCGAATGTTCCAATTGATAAATGACAAATTAACGGATTTATGGGACAACGTTAAAACTTCGATGCTCAAAGTCCGACGCAGGGGCCGAGCAATCGAGTTTGACCATTGCCAAACCCAGCTAGTTCCTGGGCGGGAGCGACGCCGAGGCTCCTTCTAATGCAAGTGAGGCTCGGCGAAGGATCACGGCATATCCTGCGATACGGCCGATAGGCCACCGCATAGTTCAGCGGATATTTTCTTATATATCAATTGGTCGATATATCGACATAATGGTAATATTACTTTAATTTATATCGTGGTATAGCAATAGTTGCTCATTGCTCTTATGTGGGTTTGTGAGGGCACGGTCGCAGGAACGTCCAGCAGAAAATGCCCAGCTTCCAAGACGGCGTCGGCGACAGCACAAGTTATTAGTTGACTGTCGCTGCGTCCATGTACTCTGTCCCCTTCAGCTCCTATCTCTTCTTATTCCTTGGACTCTCCTATTCGACTTTCTTTGGCTTTCACTTAACACTCGTTCTCCATGGCTATATAATCGATCCCCTCGTCAGTCGTGTCGCCTCAATCCAGCCTGGCAGACGACAGCAATGCCGCACATCCGCAGGCACACCGTGTCCTACTCGTTCGCGGCGGAGCCGGCAAGGCACAGTGTCGCCGCCTACTCACGACCGTTCTCAACATGGAATATATTTGTATGTCCTTCTGTGTTCGTTCGTATTGCATCTTCTTGTGTAGACGCCTTGTACTGACGTCGACAGCTGTATATATGCCTGCTCAATCCGCTGATATGTCTCTACAACGTGTACCTAATACTCAAATATGTCGTGCTCTACGTTTTCTCGCAGTCTGCTCTCCGCTCGATCCATCAGCGGGTTACCGTCGACCTCGAGCGTCAGACGGAGAAGCCCACTGCCGCCGTCGACAGCAAGAAGACAGTGCTGACTGGTCTCCTTCGCCGCCTCGCTGTGCACCATCTCCAGAACATCCGTGTCCAGATAGTGACAGACGACGACGACGACGACGAGGTCGACAGAGACCGCGAGTCCGACTCTGACCGCGACCGCCCACTGTCGCTCTCACGTCTAAGCCAGAGCACTTTCGCCGCCTTATCCGGCGCGACAGACGACGACCAGGTCTGTCTTCGGCCACCAGAACCAGCTTACCACGGTCCTTCGATCGCGCCGCTCCGCACAATTCCTCTCCTCACAATCCCACAGTGCCAACACCAGCAGCGCGCACCCTTCGAGTTCTCGCTCTCGCGCCTGCTTATCATCCACATCTTGGCACCGCTGGTCAGCATCGGGCTCGTGTTCGCTGGGTGCGCGGCCGCACTGGCGTGCTTCTATTCCGTCTGTCTTGGCGAACCGATCAACGAGGACGACACCGCGTATCTATGGCGTACTTGGGCACGATGGGTCTTCTGGCCCGTCAAGCGGGCTCACATCAAAGTCGTGCCTGTGAAGGAATGATGTTCATGACATTAAATTTAATTATGTTTGGTTGCTTGGGTATCATTCGCAACACGGTGTTCCGGTGTATGCTATATTTTTATATTAATATTAATCAAAAGTTATTCCAACATTTATTTGTAAGATGGACATATGATATCCATGTAAGGAAAATAAGTCAGGCGCGACAAGACTTACCCGGCCGTCGTACTGTTCGTATAAACTCTGGGCATGAGTATCGACGAGTCTTGGCAGTGCCGTGCCAATTGCCGCGCCAACAGTCACCCGGAGTTACGATACAGATGCAGATATATCTCCGGTGCTCTCTCTGTGAGAATGTACGAGAGATAATGTCTGTGCTTGCATGCAATTATGCAGTTCGTCTTTTAGTAATATCCATGACTTACGATCTAAACTTCACCATTTAACGTTCGTCCCTCGATGAGTGTTGCATTACTACTGTTTTCTGAAGTGGTAGCAATGCCGTGATATTCGTGTTGCAGTTGGTATAATTAGTGCCTGGTAGTCTCTTCGGATCATCTGTCACCTAACCCACAGATTTCGCTCCGGACCGTGACACGATCAATCTCCAAAATCACTTTGCTCTTTCTTCAATGCTGGAGATCAACTATACAAGTTGTGAACAGTAATGGCGCGTCTATTCAAAATCATTTGCGCACTCGGTCTCGCCAGCCGCACGCTTGCGTTAGCAATAGTCCTACCAGAGAACTTCAATACCTCAGTCTTCGATTTGAACAAGGCAATTCGTCTCCCCTACTCTGCAAACATGCACGACGACATGATCGAGGGTCCCTTCACTACTCAATACGAGACCTTTCCCAAGGTCACCATCACGCCGAATTCCCTGCTCGACAGGTACATCGTCGTCTTTGAAGACATCAGCTCGGACCAAGTATACGCGCACTTCCTCTGGCTCCGAGACCAAATTGCCAATAGAATCGGGCTAAAGGACGAGTTTTCAGAAAGTGGCATTCTCCAACGTATTGTGCGTCGCTTTGAAATCGGAGGAATGAGAGCGTATTCGGGCAGGTTTACCCGGGCCCTGATTTTACTGATTGCTGACAGGCCTGATGTCGCGTACGTCGAGTCTGATTCGATTGTGACTCCCTACGGCACTATGCACCAGTCTCGTGCACCATATAACCTTGCGCGCCTGTCGTCAAGAGAGAAACTAGGCCCCACGGATAATTACACCTACTCCTATGATCCTAACCCGGGTCTCGGCGTGACGGTCTATGTGCTCGACAGCGGCATCAAAGCTACGCACAAGGACTTCACCGGTCGCGCGGAAATGGTTAACGTCACACCCGGGTCGTCTGATATCGATCGACTTGGCCACGGAACGCACGTAGCTGCTACAATCGCGGGTAACCGCTTTGGTGTTGCGAAGAACGCGACGGTCGTGGGCGTGAAAGTGTTGAATGACATTGGTATGGGCAGTGCATCCGTTATTTTGCGCGGATTGGAGTGGACCGTTACCAGGCATCTTGCTACTGGTGGGCCGTCGGTTATTAATATGAGTCTGGTATACTTGTTCCAACCGTTTTTGTATTTGCGACGCTCACTAAGTTCGCGATCTAGGGCTCCGGTAGATCCAATATCTTCAACGATGCCGTGGCCGAGGCCACTAAGCAGGGCATCACCGTCGTCGTGGCCGCCGGCAATCACCGGCTTGACGCATGCTGGTTTTCGCCAGCTAGCGAGCCGTCCGTTATTACTGTCGGCGCGTCTACGGTCGACGACTCGATCGCCGAGTTCTCAAATAGTGGTCCTTGCATAGATATTTTTGCGTGAGTAAATACTCCGGATAACCCGTACGTTGTCACAACAATACTGACTGACGGGGTAAGTCCGGGAAAGGGAATCAAATCGGCCGGTGTCGCAAGTAATTCCGCATCGGCGGTGTTTTCAGGCACGTCCATGGCATCACCTCTAGTCGCGGGCTTATCTGCCTACCTCCTCGCGAAAACGCCAGAAGCGAGTCCAGCGGAAATAAAAGCAGAAGTACCTCCTTGTTCCCGCTACTAATTACTTCATTCATTTGCCCGACCAAGCTAATCTGATATAGATCCTGGAATTGGCGACCACGGGTGCTTTGCACAATATCCCGATGTCGTTCCCACACACGCCGAACTTAGTTGCGTTTAATGGCTTCGAATGACGGGTGGTCTCACTGCACACTTTGTGACTGTTCCTGTCTATATTTTACTGACATGCTGAACTGCGGCTGCATATACCTTTTGAAAGTAGATTACATTCTCTATAACTAATTACAATGAATATATACAACTCAATCCCATCCATCGTAACTATACATTTTATAACAGATCATCCATCCCGAATCCATACATACACCAACATTCTAAACAAGTACAGCCAACTCTATTCGTATAGATTTGCAACGACGGTCAGTTGACAATAGACGACAACGCGTCCGCGAGGACGTCGAGGCCTGTTTGATTATCTTCAGCCTGCTGTTGGTGATTTTGTGGTTGCTCCTGCTGTTGCTGTGACGAAGGTGAAGCAGTTGGAGATAGCCGCGGCCGTGGTTTGGCAGGTGATGGCAGGTGAATTGGATTCAATTGCTGCGGAATTGGTCGACTCGGATGATATTGTGCCGGTGGGATTAAAATCTCGTTGACATGCGGTGCTACGAATCGCTCTTGCGGTGACGTTATGGGAGGGATTCCTTGTGTGTGTATGGTTGGTAGAATTGTCGACATTATTGTTGGCTGCGAGGCCGGTGCTAGTTGTGTGAACGGGAGAACGCGAGACGATGCAAATTCCGGGCTATGGATCGGTGGGAGCACAACAGGTGGAAGCGGGCTTTGTAGATACGCCGTCTGTGAATGCGATTCGGCAGGCGCAGGCGGAAGAGTGAGCGTAATCTTTGGCGACTTTGCTCCATTCGCCATCCCATTCGCCTTCGGTGGCTTCGCAGTAACCTTAACAGTCCCATTCGCTTTTTCAGCAAGCCGTTGCTCCGCAAGTTCCCTAATTTTAGCTTCCTGCTTCAGTCGACGTTTTTCTGCTTCCCGCTTGCGTTCGCGCTCGCGACGTCGGGCACGATCAGCCTCGCGTTTACGCTCCAATTCGCGCTCCCGCTCGCGCTCCCTCTCTATGCGAACACACCGGTTGCAGACAAATTCTGCTTCCTCGATCGGCTCTTCCGCGTCCACTGTGTCCTCGCGCTTGACGTCGAGGTTTGCAGCTTCCGCCTCCTTCACCCGCCGACGTTCCTCTGATTCTTCTTTTAGCTGCTGCGATCGGGTGCTTTCTTCAAACCGTCCGACTTCGTCCCCAACAAGGTGGTCCACGTGCATCCAGATATCGCACTTTCCACAACACACAGACAGCTCCCCATCGTCATAATTATCCCCAAACGCACCACACACGCAGTCGAAATACCAAGTGGACGGATTGAGCCGCGGATCATACGAGGTAACCGACGACGGCGTCACGGTTCCCTGCAAGTGCATCCGTTCTGACTGCCTTGTCGACCGCCGCACAACGTCACTCTCCTGTGACTCTTGCCGCTCACTTCTAGCCGGGGAGGATGACTTAGCTTTAACAGGCATACCACCAGCCGCCAACTTGGTAGCCTGCTGGGTCGCCTTCTTCAAAAGCGCAGCTTCCTTCTTCTTCGCAGCCTCGACAAGTTTATGGTCCCGCGTCTCTAATCTCGCCTCGCGCTCTTTCTCCAGCATCGCCCGGCGCCTGTTTTCCGCTTTCTTCCGCTCGCGCTCATGCTCCGCTTCTTCTCGCGCCTCACGCAGTTCTTCTTCCTCCTTCCGTCGTTGTGCAAGCGCATCCACACGACTCGATCGTTTCCGATTCTCGTAAACCCGTAGTCTCTCAATTTCTTTTAATTTCGTTTCTTCATCCTTGATTCGATCTTGTTCGAGAGACTCAATGACCGGCATGATCTCGGCCTTTAAAAATGCGTAGAATTCGCGCTCTGGTGTCTTGGATTTCTCACGCGCAGTCTTGCCTAGTGATGTAAAGAATGATTGCCACTGTTGGTACGTAGCACACACGCATTTCCATGTTGATTCTGCGTCGCGGGACAATTCCAATAGCTCGCTGTAGTCAATGTCGCCGTTTTCGGGCATGCCGTCGACCTCTGGCGCCGGCGTATTCTCGTCGTCGACAATGCGACAATCGTCTCCTGTGCCGTCTTCATCATCCTCGTCCGCTGTGTCGACTTCGTTGGTGCGCCGCCGTTTGGATCTCCGAGGCGCCGAATACGACGCGAACTGACGTTTCTTCCGACGCACTTTTGCGGCGGCTTTCTTTGGCTGTGGAGCAGGTTCGGGAGGAAGGTCGTGCCGGCTGTAAAGTCTGTTGTCGTCTAGGAGGTAGTACGTGTTGTCCTGTGAGTCCCATCCGACCGGATCAACTCGCCACGGGATTTCATCTGATTCCTTAGTCGTGCCCATGCGTTCGCGGAAGCGTTCGGGATTGTACATTTGCCATTCGCATAGTTGATGAAGGATTTTGATCTGACGGCATTAGTACAGGTCTGTTAAAACAAAGCAAGTATGCATACTTTATCAAACACGTCCATCTTGTCGAACGCGAGAGGATCCTCGTCGTCGCCGAATGGACAGGCCAGTGTTGGCGCTTTTTGTCGGTATTGTCTCCGCGCGTACTCGTCAAATTGCTCAAGTCTGCAAACATTCCAACGTGTCAATAAAAACAATCACGTAATTAGCAAATAAAACGTACGTCAGGTTGCGTTGGCTCGATAAATTCTGTAAGAGACGTAGTCGGATTTTGGGGATTAGGCTCAGTGGCGTCAAGCCGAGGAATTCTTTTTCGAGGGCCTATATCAATGCTGTCAGCACACGTTCAATACGATTCCCAGAGCACGAAAACACAAAACACAAGTCCGACGAACCTCGATAGTGACATCTTCGTCCTCCATCTTGATGGATGGCTTGAACATAAACAGCCACTGGAACACCGCGCTGAACTGCCACATGTTCCGAATTTGCTTCAATTGGGTTTGGACTTCTGGATCTGTGACCGTGTCGGCCGAGTTCATCGCCGCAAGTGCGGCGTCGACCGGTCCCAAATGTTGGCCCGTCGCGGTAGCGGAGACAGGTGAACTGGTGTTTGTGCTTGCCATCGCACCTGAAGTAGGCACGCGTCCAGACAAGGGGAGTGCCGAGGGCCCGAGTTCGCCGGGCGAGATCTGCGTATAGAATTCGAGAGCGCTTGTGATGCGATATCCAGCTTTGAAACGCGTTAGTACTGGTGCACTTGGATGTGAGTTGTAGTGCTTTGAAAGCGGCAAGGTGCTGAATGCTGCGCGGTGATGTCCAAAGATGCCTTCGGGAGTTTCGAGATGGCGCTTAACCCTAATCCTAAAATAGCTACGCCACAGTGACTTGCACTCACTGCCTGTGGAGCGGCGGTGCAGCTCGGCGATTTTCCGACAGTGCGCGAAGGATCACTCCGTTTAATGCCCACCTCCAGTTAATATCATCAATCAATTTCTGTTCAACAGCATAGCTATTGCTTAGGTTTGATGTCTCAAGTAACTGCTTCTCAGTTGCAGTCGCAGCTGCAGTCACAGCAGCAGCACCAGGCCCAAGTCCAGGCTCAGCTCCAGGCCCAGCAGCAACAGCTCCATCTACAAGCGCAACTGCAAGCCCAGCAACAATCCCGCGCCAGTTCAACGACCGGATCAACGACTAACGACGATGAAGCGAAGATATATACTTGGATCCTCGAACTGATGCAGGGACCGTCGCGTGAGCAGGCTTTGCTCGAGCTCTCCAAGAAGCGTGAACAATTCGACGATCTGGCCCTGATTTTGTGGCATTCGTACGGTGTGATGGCGACATTATTGCAGGAGATTGTCGGTGTATATCCTGCGCTCTCTCCACCTACTTTGACATCTACAGCATCGAATCGTGTATGCAACGCGCTTGCGCTCCTGCAATGCGTAGCGTCGCACAATGAGACGAGAAACCTGTTTTTGAACGCTCATATCCCGCTCTTCTTATATCCGTTCCTCAATACGACATCGAAGACCCGACCGTTTGAATACCTCCGACTGACGTCGCTTGGTGTCATCGGGGCGTTGGTCAAAAACGATTCGTCAGAAGTCATCAACTTCCTCCTTTCGACCGAGATCATCCCTCTTTGTCTTCGCATCATGGAATCTGGCTCGGAGCTATCCAAGACGGTCGCTATTTTCATTGTTCAGAAGATTCTGCTAGACGACACTGGCCTCGCGTATATCTGCCAAACCTACGAACGATTCTATGCTGTGGGCACCGTGCTGGGCAACATGGTCGCGCAACTGGTGGAGCAGCAGACTCTCCGCCTGCTAAAACACGTCGTCAGATGCTATCTCCGCCTGAGCGATAATCGCCGCGCGCGCGAGGCGCTCCGGCAGTGCTTGCCCGAGCCGTTACGTGATGCCACGTTCAGTCTTGCGTTGCGTGATGACGCGACAACTAAACGGTGCTTGACGCAATTGCTTGTCAATCTCGCGGACAATTACGACTAAACGACATTAAGCGTTGTGAGGCCGAAAAGTGTGAATTTCGTATGGAGCTTGGGATTGGATTCTTAAGACTATAGGACTAGAATGTGTCATGGATTGCATGCATTTGTTATACTTGTTTAGTTTCAGTTATGAGTTTGTAACTATATTTATTGTGTACGGGACGTTTGTATATATGGTGTGATGCGGCGGGTCGCAATGTAATTGTATGTATTTCTAAGTATTGTACGATGTTGTGTGTTTAAGCTGCGCTTTTGGCATCAATCCATATGATAGATTATTCAGTGATAATCAGGTGCGTTTCGCGTAATAGAAGATGACCAAAATTGTAAATACACGCCACGACTCGAATTGCGTCTATTTTGTGCGGGCTACAAGTCGGCAATAAGGTACGGACACTTCTAATTGCCGTATAAATGATTGACAGTACAATAATGAACGTTCTAGTTCGATTGATTTCTGCACTCTGCACCTCCCATCAGAGTCCGAAGCCACACTGAATATACATCGGTTTCAACTACATGATCGAAGAGCATTGACGCCGTTGAAATGCGAGGCTTTGTTGGCGATATCAGAATTAGTGAAATCATATATTTCTAGAACCTGAAATGATGAACTTGGATCGGTTGATTGTCATAAAGCGTCATATGACAGTAGAATATTGCGTGAATGATATGCAATCCCAAAAAGATCAGTGATAAGTGACATCGTAATAATGCGAAAAGTTCTAGGCTATTTTGCCAAAGGTTTGGTGTCGGCGAGAGGTTAAAGTTGTCGACGTGAGGTCTGTCAATTCCGTCCAGCAGGAGCGACAGCCTGTTTTTGCAATCTCGTACTTATCCCTGAACGGACAGGCCAGGCACGCCGACCAATCCCACGATTAGATGACGACAACGGATTCCTCTGACAACAAGAGACGTATTCACAAAAATTGAAACTAAACTTAGACGTCGCGCTGGAGCCACGGAGCCACAACTTGGCCAAGCGGTATGATATAAGCAAATAATCCACTTTGCCGCCATTGCGCGTGAAGATAATCATTAACTGTGACCATCAATGCTCTAAATTAGTAATTCTTGTCAGTTGCTGTAAATCTTCTCAGTTGGAAGATGTACAATCTGGCGGACAATGCAGTCCTCGAGATTGCTTCGGTAGTTCCGAGATCCCGCCTTGAAAGTTTCCCAAAAACGCCTCTGGCCTCAAAAAGACAAACACCGCGGGGTTTTGCCGCGCCCACAACGGCCGAAGTCTTATTAGTTGGCTATCTGTGCGCAACTCAATTCTCGAATGTATGGACTCTCCGTTGGAAGAAGCAATCCGAACGGTATGAGAAGATCGGGGACCACTACTGCGGAACAAATTGTGATCTCTTTGATCGACGCGTCTTGCTAAGATACGGGGAGAAGCGCGTAATCACGCGGACGGGCTGGGCTGGACGCGTTCGAGACGCGCCAAAGGAAATGCGGCCGCGGTGGGTTAGAGTTCAGCTATGCGTCGGACGCGCATTGGCCGTGCAGCAGACTTTGATAAGCTGCATCGTGTGCGACGCTGATTGGCTGTCGAGTGCCGCGTCCCTTTGCCCGGCTAAAAGTGTTAGTCATATTCGCAACTCTCAATGTTCACTCGTCCGCGTGCTCCCTGTGGCCTCAATTGCACAAACATTGTGTGCATACCCTTACAACGCTCACAACTGCTTTGACTCATAAGAACAGCACGCGCGCACTGGGTCAAATTTTTTCTTTTGCTCTTCTGTTGTAACTTTCCTGCGTCCAGTTTGTCCCCATTGAGAATATTTAGAAACATTGTCGATATGGCTACTTTCTAAGTTATTCTCTAGTCCACGTTATTTTACTCTCGGTCAATCGTCTCCAGTACCAGAGTATCAATAGTCTAGACCTTCCGTCCGGTCTCTTCCCTCTCCACCACCGTTTCCAACCCCAGCTCTCTTTAGCTCAAGCCTCAGGCTTCGGCATCTGCAACAAACCTCCGCGTTTACGCATTGTCTCTTCAGAACCCTCAACTTCTCCCTATTCAATTTGGCCAGACATGGCGTCCCCCTCAAGAGCCCCGCGACTTACAAAGTCAGCACGAACAAATATACTACAATTACCTTCTTCAGCAGCAGTGTCTACTGAATCTCCAATCGTCAGCGACTTCCGGTGTAGCGTCTTCGAATAATTTACTTCATATTCCTGTGCAGCAGCACTATTACCAGCAGCTTAGTTCAGCTAGCTTTGGCAACCACCCATATCAGCAGAGTGTCAGTTCTAGTTCGTTATTGTCTTCTACAGCTCCCGCCGCATCAGCAACCTCGTTGAGTGGTAATTTAAATCCTACTTCCACCGTCGTTTATCATCCTCCACCCACTATCGACCTTAATCGCATAGCCTATCTTCAGCACTTATATAAGTTAAACAACAAAAATATGGTTTTTTCGTTAAAACAGGAGAACGAGTCCGGTGAGCTTCTCTTCCTTGCTGGTCTCGAGGGTGCTAAGGACTCCGTCCAAGCGCTCTTCGGTGATGATGACATGTTCCCGGATATTGTTTCCATCCCTGTCGAGGATTTGAGTGGCGCCTCCTCTGACGATTCTTCTCGTCGATCAAGTGTTCTCTCTACCCCTCAGTTTGTGACCATTTCTCCGGAAGAGATGTTCGCGAATCCACCATCGTCTATTGATCCGGCCTCGAGCTTGCTTACCTCTCCTTTTGATTCACCGAATGATTTATACGAAGCGTCGCCTATGTTCGATCCTCGTGACGTTGGCAATCCTGATCAGTGGTCATCACTCTTTGGCGATGTTTCCCAACCGATTCCACCACCTCCTGCACCTCCGCCTCTTTCTGATTCTACGGTACCAGTACGTGCTGGCGGTGGTAGAATGGGTCGTCGATCAATTTCGGTATCGGTATCGCCAAGCGAGTCGCCCTTGCCGAAGGAGCGATCAGAGTCTCCAGAAGGTGTTATTGTCGCAGCCGACGGTTCAGTTGTTGGTATTTCTGAGCGTAAGCGAAAGCGAGTCACCTCTCAGTCATATTCTCGACGCCCTCGTGTCGAGCCTCTTCCGCCAATTGTTGTCGATGATGCCGAGGATTCTGTCGCTGTCAAGCGTGCCAGGTATGCTAATAGCGTTCAATTATCAATAAATTTCGTCGCCCTAACGTTTGATATAGAAATACTCTTGCTGCACGACGATCCCGCGAGCGGAAGACGCTTCGATTGACTGATCTTGAGAAGCAAGTCGATGAGTTGGTTCGTGAACGAGAATCAGCGCTGGCGCGTATCAAGGAGTTGGAGAGTGAGGTTGCTCGGCTAAGTGGTCTGTGATCGGTTGGTACTTCAGGTTGGGTTGAATTGGGGTTTTATACAAAAGTTTTGTGCTATGATTTTGTTCTGTTTTGCAACTGGTATAAGTGTAATGTGCTTCGCGATTTTTGTACGACAGCGTCTGATGATGTTCTAAAAAAATGAGTTCTAGAGGTCAGTTTATGTTGAAAATACCGCACAACGATGAGATTGTTGGGCCTTTCTGTTTGTTGTTTTTGTGCAAAAGTACTCCCGTTTAATTGGGTGATTGGTATTAAAAGTGTCATTGGCTTATGGATGGTATACGATTTTTGACTTATATAATTAGTTCTATAATGATGTCGTATTATTAGAATAATAATTTATGACTAGATTGAATGCATATTCACATTGTACTCAGAGTCCATGGCAGCATACTAGTAATGTTTACAGAAGGAGAGCTTACGGAATCTCGAAAGATAAGATTACTCCCGGAATTACTCTCTGGAATATCTAAGAGAAGGGTACTGATTCTCTTTTGCGTCCTGGCACTAACCTATAAGATCAAAACCCTACAACAATTGTAGTAGCTTAAGGCAGTTGCGTGTAGTATCTAGCCTCTTGCTCTTTGTCTTGGTGATGTCACCTGTATTTAGAATCGGCTCTAGCCACGATATACAAGTCTTAAACGGGCGTCAAAATTTCGGCGTACAGAGAATAAATTTTGTCGCCATTTAGAGCGGGCATTTCGGTCTTGAGTTTTCTGTTGGGCATCCTCCGAAATATACTATGATACCAATATATTTCGCTCTCTCCGCTACCAAAATATGGCTTACTCTGTAAGTACCACACATCTCGACACCGTAACTTAAGCAGATTAGACAACCTGCTCGTACACTTTAGCCTTCTTCACTGCCCGTCCCTCTCTCGCCGGAATTGATTATACGTTCTAAGTTATCGTCACTTGGGCGAAGACACCTGGTCCCCGCTGTCCCTACCCACCCCCTTATGGACCTCGCGAACCGTGATAGTCCTGCAATTAGCTGGGCCTGTGATCACGTACGCCAGTGGCTCACGCTGGCAAAAGTACACGAGCATGCACTTCTACAAGAACACAGCACGCCACAAGTCCATGATGCGCTCATACGCTGGATCAACCATTCGGTTTCGCCTTGTAGTAACTAAAGTAGGCTGAGCGATGACCACCACAACCGTTCTGCAACTGTTCAGTGGGTGTGCGATGGATGGATTAGGATTTCGCGGCAGAGTCAGGGTACGGGTTCAAAGATGAGCCCATTGCCTTTTGTGTCATCAAACCACCGTAGGGGCGAGGAACATTCAAATCTACGCTATATCCATTGGGTAGATTTCGATCCCAATAATATTGCGCTATTCTCCTGAGTCCGCGTTAGGGAGTTTCACTTACTTGTCGCTCGAGTGCAGCGCGTCCCTAATTCTTTCGTTTGACTGTCGGTTGTGAAACGGAGTGCAGTGACCGACCAGGATCGTTGTCCCATTGTTGTTGCTGTTGTCGGCAACACAATATTGTCACCACCACGTTCGAGGTGGTGTTCCGCATAGACAATAAATTTGAGTATATATCGGATAGAATAAGGTATACAAAAGAATGATGCCGCCAGCAATTTCGCTGCAACCCGTTGGCGTGCCACCGTCTGCTTTCGGCTCGCAAATGCAACAGCAGCAACTGTCACCGATCCCTGCTCCTACTCATACGCAGGTCCCGCCGCAACTGCATCGCGCTCATACGTCGTCGTCGTCGTCGTCGAAACGGAGAACCCTTGGAGATTGGGATTTGTTGAAGACTATTGGTGCGGGTTCTATGGGCAAGGTCAAGTTGGCTCGGCATCGGATGACGGGCGAAGTGGCCGCCGTCAAGATCGTACCTCGATATGTGCCAGAAGGTCACCTTCATTCGCATAATCCTAAATATCTGCCTATATCTCGAGCATCGGATAATGAACGACACCCTGTGCGCCGTGATGAGGCTACAAACAAGTCGAGCTCAGATGAGTCCAAGGAAATCCGCACCATCCGGGAGGCTGCCATTGCGTCGTTACTTGACCATCGATATATTTGTGGAGTACGTGAGGCCATGGTTATGACACACCATTATTATATGATCTTTGAATACGTTAATGGTGGTCAAATGCTAGACTATATTATCTCGCATGGAAGGTTAAAGGAAAAACAGGCACGCAAGTTCGCAAGACAGATCGTGTCCGCGTTGGATTATTGCCATCATAATTCTGTCGTGCACCGTGATTTGAAGATTGAAAATATTTTAATATCGAAAAGTGGGGATATTAAAATAATCGACTTTGGACTGAGCAATCTCTATTCTCCGCTGTCTCTCCTGAAGACGTTTTGCGGGTCCTTGTATTTTGCTGCCCCAGAGCTATTAAACGCGAAGCAGTATGTTGGCCCGGAAGTCGATATATGGAGTTTTGGTATCGTGCTGTATGTTCTTGCTTGTGGAAAGGTCCCATTTGACGATCAGAGTATGCCAGCTTTGCATGCCAAGATCAAGCGGGGGCATGTGGAGTACCCAAACTGGTTGTCAGCAGGTACGGAATTCGGGTTTTTTAATGAAACTTTGGTCATGGTACTAAACAGAATTAGAATGCAAGAATTTATTGTCACGAATGCTGGTTGTTGATCCTAAGGCCCGAGCGACGTTACCGGAGATCATAAATCATCCGTGGATGCTGAAAGGATATGACGGACCACAAGATTCATACATTCCGAGTAGACGTCCTCTTACGCTGCCATTAGATAAAGAAGTTATTAAGGGCATGCACGGCTTTGAGTTTGGTTCCGATGAGCGAATAGAGGCGGATCTGACGGCGGTTATCGAGTCACCAGAGTATCAAGCCGCATGCCAGGCATGGTACAAGAACGAAGCCAATACCACTTCGAGTGGGCATTTTAATGGATTTTTGTCGGCCGGATCGCAGTTGTCGCCGTCGTTTCCTTTTTTCGACAGCAACAGTAATAACAGCAGCCATTCACCGTCCAAGAAGAAGTCAGCATTTACATTTGATTTTTATAAGCGCAGACAGTCCAATGCCTCGTCTTCGTCCTCACAGGAGACACTTAGTGATGGAAAATTACCTGATCCAACGAATGCATATCACCCGTTTATTTCGATATATTATTTAGTCCGCGAGAAGCAAGAGCGATCGAAACGACGTCCGACGCTCGACTCTACTGGTCCAGCATTGTCACTTCCGAATGCTGGATTTTCTAGTACGTTTAGTTCAACGCTCACACCCACCACTTCGTTAACATCTCAAGCGATGTCCAAACGCGCAGCAAGACTGGAAATTCCTGTTATTCCTGTTCCAGAGACTGCACATACGCACAATCAGCCGTCTCGTACTATGTTTCCGGGTCGGTCACGCAGTGTTAATCACGGTCATAGTGGGTACCGAGGGCACTCCG
This sequence comes from Lipomyces mesembrius, assembly GCA_038497805.1. Taxonomy (NCBI): domain Eukaryota; kingdom Fungi; phylum Ascomycota; class Lipomycetes; order Lipomycetales; family Lipomycetaceae; genus Lipomyces; species Lipomyces mesembrius. Next base: position 884,642 of record MU972896.1, on the reverse strand, counting down.
ACTCCAATCTCTCGACGTCGCCTACTAGCGGGTCTGAAGGCCCGCGACAGAGTGGCACAAGGCAGCATATGATCGATTTGCCTCCTATTCCATCTGAGGGTACTAGCCCGGACGAAAAGCCTGGATCAAGACGAATCACGATTAACACTTCTGCGCCACCTGTTGAGTCCGATACACAGTATACCGACGCTACTCCCACTAGTCCCAGCTCTCGTCGTGATGGTATATCGCTGGGTGGGATTTTCAGGCGCTTGTCCACAAGACGGAGTCATAGATCAAGCAACGCCAATGCCGCCGGCAGTGGATTACAACCGCCCTTGAGTCCATCAGCTGGTTCCGGCTCGTCAGATGATGAGCGACCGCCTCCGACTGTCAATTCCTTCTCGGCACAAGCATATGAGGATCTTCCAGCGCCACCACCGCATCCTTCGCATCCTAATAACCCAGGTGTGACCTTCAATCCGCCTACTGAGACGCGAACCGGCGCTAGTAAGCAGACATCGTCTGGAGCACCTCAAACTTTCATTCGGTTTGAACGCCTGTTTTCACGGGCGTCGAATCTTGGACGGTCCACTTCGATTTCAGAGGGCACGTACAATCGACGGATGAGTCGCGGAGGTTGAAGATCAATAACCTGGGGCTGCAAATTAGTCAGACAGAGATATAAAAATGGTTTGGGATTATTTTCAAGGTTTTTTTTTGATCGAATCCGGCGCGACGGTGTTGCTTTGGCTTTTTAATGCTCATTTTAGCTCATTTTATTCTTTCTGTGGCTATAATTGGTATATGTATTTTGCATTGGCTGTTGTCCTTATTCATCATTACATTTTAATATTTACTTGGATCGTTATGATGTCGGGATATTTTGTATTAGCTGTATTGTGACATCCTGCATATAATAGTGTGTTGTCTACTTGTCTTTCATGAATGTCGCAAATATACTGTCACTTAAGTAGCAAGAGAATACTCTTTGATTAGTTTGGCAGAGTTACCCGTAGTACTCCGTTTATGGGTTAGGGGCCATCACCTCAAAATTTGTGGTGGTGTCTACCGGATGATTATTGCCTTATATTCGGGAATGCCTCATGAACTGAGCTCGTCCGGACCTGCACTCCGGCACACTGGAATGGATCGATAAAAGAAACGGTTAACCGTGGCATATGTTTGCAGATTCAATTAAGATGTCAAGAAAACGCCCTTTATCAACCGCACGACCTGCATCGACGAACGACGCGGATTCAATATTTCTTGGTACGCCGATCGCGGAAGCGGACCAGAACACGTTCGCCCCGGTCTGGAAACAGGAAGCCAAGGATGAGCGTGGTCGCAAGAGATTCCATGGCGCGTTTACAGGAGGCTTCAGTGCTGGTTATTTTAATACGGTTGGATCTAAAGACGGTGAGTTCCGGTAATTCGAAAGTTGTGCATTTGGCGCTGAGGCTAAGAGGAGGCAGGATGGGCGCCGTCGACGTTTAAATCGTCACGGACGGAAAGAGCTGAGAAGAAAGCTCTTCGACCGGAAGATTTCATGGATGAAGAGGATTTCGCTGACCAGCGCGCGGACGAGAGACTTGTTGCCGCAGCACCATTTTCAGCTGCTACTTCTTCGAAAGTTGTAGAGGCCGGTGTGCAGGACATTGTACGGGGCGCACCAGGTGTTGAGTCTGTGGGTTATGAGCTACTGAAAAAAATGGGATGGAAACCCGGATTTAGTATCGGCGCGCTGAGAAGTCAGGTGGTTGCCGGACGGAAAGTCATGATGCCGCCTCGGGCTGATGAGACTGCAATGTCTGGGGTGAGGTTGACGCGGAAAAATAATACGCATGGATTGGGTTATGATAGCAGCGTGCCTTCGATGCGACCGAGTGACGAGACGGGAGGTGCGAGAGGAGCATGGCCGGCACCAGGATCGATTAGTACAAAGAAGAATAGTGGTATTGGTGTTGGCGTCGTTAATGAATACGACGATGGCGAAGAAGAGGATCCTTACGAAGTCAAGCCGATAGCATATGACCGCGTCCTAGGGTCAAAAAAGCAGAAAGCACTTGGTGGTGCCTCGAAGCATACATTCGTGTCAAAGAATAAGGCAAAATTGTTTTCAGCGTCGTCAAATTCGGCAAGTACGACAACGTCCAAGCTGAAAAGATGCCATGATGGGCGGCTTCCACTTTCGGGCTTTGTATTAGTTATCAGTGGCTCGTTAACCAGTTCGAGCATGTTGACAAATGAGAAGGAATATGCTCCGCCTTCTATTCCAGAGACGCATATTCCGGGAATTTTGATAATGCACGATCCGAAGACGCTTATCACACCTGAATTCATTGCGGATTTTGAAAAGTTAAAAAAGCCATCATCGTCACTACAATCATCCTCGGCACCCCATCAGGAGCGCCTATCCGCATCGGAACGATCTCGCATTCTTGGATCCGCGCAGGACCATCTCCAAGGGAAGTCAGTCTTTGACTACATGACACCTGCACAGCGTGAAAGACTGGCGAAAGTCACAGGAAATCAGCAATTACCACCCGCTAAGTCTGAAGTTGGCACATCTTCAACACAGTCAGGGCGCAACTCTGGTGAAAGAAACGAGGCGGCATTAATGGAGTTGGTTCCGACGCTCGACAAGCATCAAGCTAGTACAGCATTGTCGGCTGGGTTTATGCCGTATGCAGATGATGCTGAGAAGCGGACACGGTATATCATATATCTAGAATCGCAATCAGGCACACGTCCTGTTTCCGACTTGTTGGCATTCTCGAAATCCGGCGATTCCGACACCGCTCCTGGAAAATTAAAAGTGGAGGATTGGATGCACGAATTGAAGGAGTTCAACAAAGCTGCAGGATTGTTCCGACCCCTTAAAGGAATGCTGGCAAACCGATTCATCTCCAGCGCAAACGCGTCTACCACCAAGACGTCCGTTGTCGAGGATGATAACACAGTTCTCTTTCACGGAGCTGATCTAAAGAAAGGATTTCCAGATCGAGAAGACGTAAGCGCTGCGAAAATGGGGATGTATGGGCCTCTGACGAGACGCGTGAGTACTTGGGCGCCGAGCAGCTTACTGTGCAAACGATTTGGCGTGCGGGTCCCTAATATGTCAGCGGTCGATGTGTCAATCGCGTCTGCAGAACTCAAGCCCTCGGCACGCGAGAGACTGGAGTTACTTTCTCATAATAAGCTGCTGGATATCGCAAAAGCCGCGGATGTAAATGAAGAAGTCACGAAACGACTCGAAGTCCAGAACGTGAATGCAGGGGGAGGGTCGAAGATCAATGCCGAGGTCAACGAGGCGTTGGAACAGACGAAGGCTCCGCGCGATTTGTTTTTAGCTGTGTTTGGGGATAGTGATGGTGAAGACGAAACGTGTGATCTCTTAAATTTGTAATATAAGGCGTTGAATGGTTGTATACAAGTCTGTTAAGGTGTTTTTGGGTTTTCAATATGTATTGCGTATATGATTCATAGCAAATATTCTCCTTTTGCATGGCCGTTGCCAGCTAAGAGACCGTAGTGATCTGTAAGTCTTTTCTAATCGCATAAGAAGAATCGAGAGAACAATTGCGGAACCGCCCGTCAAACAATCGCATAAAAGGAAGGACGCGTTCTTCCAAAGTTGAGACGCGTAAGAACGCGACAAATGTGGCTTGAAAATGCTTCAAGCCACTCAAGGAACGCGAGACAACCGCGTTTTGGTGAGATGAAACGCCACAGAAGCGGTGGCGCAGCAAGCCTGAGGCAAACCAGCTGGCCGACAGCCCATCTCAGCACACAACAAAACCCAATCACGTCGCCAAAGTTGACGCCCATCTCCGCGAGATTTCTTCGATATCTCGTATAGTAATTGTTGCTCACTTAACTCACCAATATCTTGATTTGCCCGACCTCTCACTGTGGCAATATAGATCGTACGCGACTGCTGATAGGATGGCAACGCAGGCACCTACGGCTCTACATGCGAAGCCGAAGAATCGATCAAAGCGGATTTTAATAACAACGCACTCATTCCCCCGACACCATGCGCCGTTGTCTAGACGATACTCAGTTCTTTCTAACTCGTCGAACTCGTTGGGCTCCTTCAACAGTGGTATAACAAATCCGTATCCGAATACAGAGTCTTTCGAGTATTACAGCAATGCCACCAGAAGTGAATGCCGCCATGATTTGCTGCCGCACGAGATCCAGTCTTCGTTGGTCCAAGTCGGAATGAAGGTCAGGAAGAGTGTGAATGAAGGTTACAAGCTGCCGTCTGTGAATAGCAAGGAATGCGGTGCGACACAACTTGCTGAACGGGCCTGGAGTGATTCGACATTAGTGAACCCGTATGTGAACAGTCCTCATTTCCAGTCAGTGGAATATGCACGGGAGCGACAGTTTGGAGCGTCGAAGAAAAGAGGAAGGTCTATGGATGAGGATGAATTTGATGGGGAACTCGACGATGGCGTGTTGTCGGATTCTGACACAGTCGTTGATTATGATATGGTCCGGGCTGAGTCTAGCGACAGCGATTTTGTGGATGCACCATTTCTATTGCCAAAGGATGTTGTTATGTCTATGTAGATTGCGTCGACGTGCGGAACGAAGCTTGAATTGCCGATATTCGGCAGAAAAATAGGTTACTGCCTGTATGATATTGAAGAAACGGGAAACTATGCGTGATGAGGAATTATGGGAATTTTTTTGTACTATAACTCTGGTGTTTATGGTATTGCCGTCCTTTCCTTGCTTATTGTCATGGGTTCAAACTACCTATCTATTTATATCTATGTCTATATATGTCTTCTATTTCTCTTAATGATAATATTCAGTCATAGTTGGCTTTGGTTTGTTTCCATGTGCTTAACAGTCGTTTCTATTGAGAATGGAATATTTCTATGCCAATTACGTTGAATATAAGGTTTTCACATTTCTATCGTTCAGTCATTAAGATAACTTATTAGAGATTTGGGATTTCAATTACCAAAGTTGCTCTCGAACTTTGCATATAAACACTCCCCTAACCCAGTTCCCACGTCCCAAGAAAAATTTAGGAAATTGAAACTCTAGTGCTACCGAACATAAACAGGCCGACACATCTTTGGAGAGATTTATACTAGAATTCTTCTATTAATATTGCTAGATGCGACTGAGACACATTATAGGTGATTACTGTGAAATATCCAGCATTGATCTCTAAGTGTTGCTTTCGTCAGAAGCCCGAACCTGAATTGTACCAGGCTCTAGCAATAGCGACTCCAAGGGACCTACACTGCGGACGAAAAGTTCCGTATTTCGGCAAGAAGAAGCACTGATCTACTTTGAAACGGATTCAAGCGCATATCAGCACAATTGCTACAGCTACATCCAGAGTACTCCGTTGCGGCAACTGTGACGTTCCGCCTTGAAGGAGCAACCAGGAGGATTTGGAACTGTGCACACAGCTAATAGAAAATTTGACCACCAAGTTGAATGATCCTAAAAAAGTAAATTGGTTGCATAGCATACGCTCAGCATGTCCTGGTCACCAGAAGTTCAGTACCTCCAGGAGCTGCGGCGAGTCTTCGCCGAGTCATTGTCCAAGGACAACTACGCTCGCGGCCAAGCGACTGGCGTATGTGCTATCCCGCAATTGCACGAGTTCGCAATAGTTACTGAATTTGGAGTTTGCTGACAACGGCGCAGATACTCGAGGAAGCGCGGCGATATAGACCTGATTTGAATAATTACCTAGTTCAAATATTTGTGAGTCCAACCACGGACGAGGAAATCAACTTACGCGCGTCAGCCGGCCTTATGCTGAAGAACAATATCCTTACTCAGTACGATCGTATCGAAGGCTCGGCAGAGATGCTTGCATACATTAAGGAGAATATTATCGTTGGTTTGACACAGCCGGTTACGATTATCAGGAATATCGCAGGTTCAGCAATCAGCGCACTTGTTGCCCGAGGTGGATTTAAAAAGTGGCCGGATGTGCTACCAAAATTGCTAGCTATTGCTGAGTACGATAATGCTATGGTCCAAGAGGGTGCTTTGAGTGCTTTGTCGAAATTGTTTGAGGATTCCGGGTACGAATTAGACAAAGATCATGAGGGACAACAGATATTGGAGTTCATGATGCCACGGTTGCTTGAACTCGCGATGTCGCCATCGGCAAAAGTGCGGGCACAGAGTATCATGTGTTTGAATCAGTTCATTTTGCGGAAGACGCCGGCTTTGTTTGTCCATATTGACGTGTTCTTGGCCACGCTGTTCAGATTAGCAGTTGATCCGGATCCGAATGTGAGGAGAAATATTTGCACGGCGTTTGTCATGCTGTTAGATGCTCGCGCGGATAAACTCGTACCGCATTTGAATGGTATCGTGGATTACACGTTGCACTGCATGGGCGATGACGACGAGCAAGTCGCGTTAGAGGCCGGTGAATTCTTCTTCAGCTTGGCAGAGAAGCAAGAATTAAAGGACCAGACTTTGACTTTTCTGCCCAAGATAATACCAGTTTTGCTTAGATATATGGTATATTCTGAGGGTGATATAGAGAGATTCGAGAGCATGAATGAAGATGACGCCGATATGGAGGATAGAGCCGAGGATATCAAGCCTGCATATGCTAAGACGCGTGACGCTCACCACGCCGGTGATCAAATTGAGAAGAGAGATCTCAATGGTATTCAAGTTGATGACGACGATGATTTCGACGACGATGGCTTTGACGATGAGGACGACGACGACGACTTTATGATGGACATGTCGCCAGATTGGAATCTTCGGAAATGTTCTGCCGCTGCTTTGGACATATTCGCATCGAGTTACCATGAGAACATTTTGCAGTACAGTATACCAACTTTGCAGCAAAACATTGCATCGCCTGAATGGCCAGTCAGAGAATCTGCTATCTTGGCATTTGGTGCTGTTGCCGAAGGTACTACATCTTTTTAATCCATTTACAATCTGCAAAGACTCACTATAGTAGGATGTGTGGATGGACTCTCGTCTTTCTTGCCCGAAGTCATTCCGTCTTTCGTTCAAGCGCTTAGTGATCCAATGGCGCCTGTGCGACAAATAGCGTGCTGGTCTTTGGGTCGGTACAGTACCTGGATATGCTTCCGATCAGCAGATGTCGGCTACGAAAAGGAATTTATTCCGGTTCTTCAAGGGGTAGGAAAATATGCATTCGGTCATGAACTTTTAGCTAACTATTATTTAGTTTCTAAAATGCTGCCTTGATAATAATAAAAAGGTCCAAGAAGCCGGCTGCAGTGGATTTGCGAACTTCACGGAACAAGCCGGAGGTCTTCTCATTCCTTACCTTGCATATATTCTCCGCAACCTCACGCTATGCTTTCAAAAGTACCAAAGCAAGAATTTCACAATCTTATACGACGCTCTCCAGACATTAGTCGATAAAGTCGGATACGCAATGAAGAGCAATGAGTACATCGATCTTCTTCTTCCGCCGCTAATCGAACGATGGCAAAAGTTGAGTGACGATGACACGAATTTGTTTCCATTATTGGAATGCCTGTCTTCCGTGACTGCCGCCCTGGGAGAACAATTTGCACCTTTTGCTCCTCCTGTGTTCCATCGGGCTATGACCATTTTGCAGAAGAACTTGATCTCCTTACAGGAATCTATGAATGATCCTACGATTGAAATTCCTGACAAGGACTTCATTGTGACGACACTTGATCTTCTGGATGGATTAGTACAAGGTCTTGGCTCTTTGGCGGCGCAATTGATAAACCAGACGGAATATCCGTTGATGCAGATGCTAATTATGTGTATGCGCGATCCAGTGAACGAAGTTCGACAGAGTGCTTTTGCGTTGGTTGGAGATATGGCGATCGGTGCGTTCGATGTTGTGAAGCCGTACATTGCACCAATTATGACGGAGTTGATTCCTCAGATTGACTCTAGCGATCCAAGTTGTTCCGCTGTGTGCAACAACGCGACTTGGGCAGCTGGAGAAATTGCGCTGAAGCTTGGCGAGGAGATTCGGCCCTTCGTCGGTCCACTTATGGAAAAGCTCGTTGTTGTGGTTGCGGTGCACGGATATGTCGAGCAAACAATTGTCGAAAATGCTGCTATCACCATCGGTCGGTTAGGTATTTCATGCCCAGATATGATTGCACCGCGATTAGAAGCGTTTGCAGGATACTGGTGTAAAGCTCTGCGCATGATCCGGGACACTGACGAGAAAGAAACTGCTTTCAAGGGAATGTGCAAGATAGTTGCGGCAAATCCTACAGGCTTAAAAGATTGCTTAGTGGAGTTTGTCGAGGCTATCGGTCTATATACGGAGCCAACTCAGGAGTTAGCTCAAATGTTTGCGACCATTCTTGCCGGTTACAAGAATCTGGTGTCTGATTGGCAGGCTGTGATTATGAACAGGTTACCGCCGGAGGTTAGAGGGAGTATTAGTGAGAGGTATCATGTATGACGCGATTCTTTTAAGCGTTGTCATGATAGCAAGTAAACGATGGATGTAATGAACTGATCAGAGGGGTAGTTTGATGACTGGGTTGTAAGCTAGCAAGTGTACTTAGTAGAGTCTTATTTATGACGTCTTTTTGTACGAACGTAGATGTATCTGCGCATGTGGATATGCTTACTTTATTTAAAATGGGGACTGTTATGGCCTATAAATGGCAGCCGGCGTTATGAAGGAATTTTGTATGAAGGAGAACTGACACATGTATAACGACGTAGTTGCACACCGCATCGTTCGAATGTTTTTCCCATAAACACTAATATATAATATATAGTACCAAACACTTAATGCTCTACTGTATGTTGTAACTAAGTATAATATACAATAAAGCCCGTGGGTAGTCGTCTCGGCGAAATAACTGACAAATTACGGGCGTCTCCCCGGAACTGTTAACGTTAAGCGCACTCTGTATGCAACAACCTTGCTGCACCGGTTGTGATATTCTCTGCAGTGCGATCGCAGCCAACGTTTTAGCGCAAAGACAGTTTTACACAAATTGTACTTATATCGCGCTTCATGTGACTTAATTAGGCAATATTTATAGCAAATACGTTTCGACGCAACCAGAGGTTGGTGAACTTTATCTGATCAGCAGAAGGCCCCCGATTACTCGGAGTGAGTGAGACCTACGCCAACTCTGCGAACCTTACCTTCTCACGTCTTCGCAATTGAGTCGGTTTTTTATTAGTTGACAGTAATGGATGACGAGGAACTGCAGCAGTCGGCAGATCCTGTTGTGGAAATCACGCCAGCATCAGGGCCGCGGTCGATACCGCCCTCACCTGCTCCGTTGCTTTCTTCTCCACCAACTCCGGAGCCATCTACACAGTCTTTAGAACCCTCACGAGCTAATACGCCAACGCCATTAAATAACTTTTCAAATGGGCGTGTAAGTGGCAATGCTGATACTGCGAGCAGTATAAGTAGACCTGTCAGCACATCGCTGCAAGACCGAACCACACCGTTCGAACAGGCCCTGAAGGCGTGGCGTGATATCAATTTCTCAGATCTCCAAAGGCAACTTGACAATCAGGGTCTTGAGATCGTCTATAACCAGAGAGTTTCAGTGTTGGGACGCAAAGAACTCGCGAGCAAGACGAAGGAGTTCCGAAAGCTATCTGACGAGGAGAAGTTAGTAGAGATCAAGACTTTATTAAAGTGTACGTATGAATTTTCTCAGTTGGAAGTGGCACATATCTAACAGATTGAGAACAGCTTATCAGACTGAGATCGATAACCTTACGAAACGTGGGAAAGCCACCGAGAATGCCTTCTTGAACACATACAGAGTGCTTGCAGAGGCGCCCGATCCATACCCACTTCTCTATGCAACGTTGGATTCATTATTAGCCAGTGACGAGGTTGCAACGCTCTCCACAGAAAACGCCAAATTGAAGTCTCAGCTGGCGCGATACTCAGACTACGACGATTTACGCGCTAAATTACAGCAGACAGAACAGAAAGTAATCGATGTTTCCATACAGAAAGTCGCTGCCAAGGAAGCCGAATTACAGGCTTTGCTGGATGAAAAGGAACGCAACTGGAAGTTACGCGAAGAAGATCTTAATAAGCAAGTTCACGATGCTAGAGAACAAGTTCGCGAATTACGAGCTACTCATGCAGTAACGGAAGCTAGACTTGTGCAGCATGAGCAGAAGTTAGATGAGGGCGTCTCCGGACGATTTGCGGAGGCAGAATTGATCGCGGCGGATCTCGAACGTGTCAATCTCCGAGCAATGCAGACCGAGCGACGAAATCTTGAGCTTCGGCAGGAGTTGGAGAAACTCAAAAGCAGCTTGGGTCTGGATGGAGAGACCGGAAAGCATTTACCATTCGAAGACATCAGTGAATGGAAGCAGAGAGTCGACGATCTACGAGGCGAAAATGCTGCTCTTGCCCGCAAGATGGAGACACTGCGGGAGGATGCCAAGGCTGCCTCCAAGAAGGAGGGAAAGGCGTTCCGTGCTCTTGAGCGCGAGAATACTCGGAAGGCAGAGGAAATCGAGTCTCTGAAGAACAAGCTGAAACGCATGGCCGACTATGAGGATATAAAGCGTGAACTCGATATTCTGAAGGTGTGTTGCTTTATATGATCTAGCCTTATAGTTACTGACTGTCAAGTAGTTCGTAGAATTCTCTGCGGAAACAGAAGAGGACGATGAGGCCTGGGAGTCCAACCGTAAACAAGACTCACAGTCCGAATCGCTGGAGCAGCTTCTCTTAGCGCGTAACAAGCGACTCACAACCGAACTCACTACTATTCGCGTCGCTCACGAGACCTTACAACAAGAATTCGCAAACTTGGAAAGCAATCTTAAATCAGCGACCACTGCTCTTGAGCAGAGCCGGGGCCTTAATCGGAAGCTTGAAGACGATCTCACTTCCCTTCATGAAACATCATCCGTCGGAAACCCTGGTGCTATGTCAATTGCGTCATACGCTCCATCACGACGGTCCGGTCGCGGAACTGACACCGCTTCTTTGTTTGGAGGGTCACTTCGGTCTGGATTAACGGCTATGGTGTCACCCACATCTAATGACGAAACAGCCTCACAGCCAGGTAGTGGCTCACTTACTCCTCTCGGAATGAGGAGTCTGGATCAGCACGTAGCCGATCTAACAATATTGCCCATCATCACTCAACAGCGTGACAGATTCCGTGCTAGAAATGCAGAGCTCGAACAAGAACTGCGGAGCGAATATGCCCGTATTACAGAGCTACGCAGTCAAATCGACGCACTACAGAAGGATAACGTGGCTTTGTATGAGAAGACCCGATACCTATCTACCTATAGAGGTGGTACTTCAGCTGTCAACGCTGGTGGAAGTGACGTATCTAGCAGTTATCGTCGAGAATATGAAGAGCAACTATCACCGTTTGCGCAATTTCGAGGTCGTGAGCAGGAACGGGCTTTGTCTCGTATGGGTCCACTAGAGCGCATTATATATGGTTTAACGCGTGTTGTGCTAGCCAACAAGACATCCCGAAATTTGTTCTTTGGATATATAATGGGTTTACATATATTCCTGATGGGCACGATTTGGTATCTAGCATTTCGTGAAGTTGGTAGACACGAGAAGATCGCTACACCGGGTGCTGGGTTAGGTCCAGCTGCTGCCGTTATGGGCCGAGGAGACGCCACATTTGGCGGCGAGACTACTGTCGGTGATGGCTCCGGAAAGGAGGGTTGGGTACTTGCCGCTCCACATGATGCTATGTCCAACGTAGTTGCTACGGCGACCAAGGTTGCCGCCGCTGCTGTCCAGAGTGTGGCAGCGCAAGTGCAACAGGGTTTCCATGCGGCTGCCGGCGCAGCTGCCGAGCCTGCACCTGTTGCGGTGGGAGCTGCGGAAGCTGGAGGTTTCTAATAGACGGTGTCTAATGTTATGTCAGAATATGTTGACGGTTGGTGCGGGAGATCAAAGATAAATCTATTGGTAGATTGAGGAATGAGAAGAGCAAACTATCAGAATTATTCCCTGTGCATAGTAGTTTGTATACACATACACAGTCGATTCAGGCACGATTAATAAATGGCGTGGATATGATGGTCGACAGACCAGATTTTTTTAAGATTCATTTTAGGCAAGTCTATGCTCTCAGCCACATTCACTGCCTCAGCAACTGGAGCAATTGTGGCGCAGTCACAATGACGCTAACTGGAGACCCCACTCCATAGTATTCCCGTCCAACTCACCGCATAGATAACAATATCTCTGATTTGCGACAACAGTCCAGCAGCAGTACGTTTTAGGGTAGCTGAAATGTGGAGTCCACAGCCAGGATATATGACAACAATATTTGTCGCTGGCATGCTCATTACGGGATGCTCCAACTCGCTATTGACCAAGTTTCAAGATAATCAATGCGTGGCAAACTGCAATGGTCCGGCGAGCGACAGGCGATATTTTGAGCAGCCAGTCATCCAGACTTTCCAGATGTTTATTGCAGAAGCGTCCTGTTGGGGAATTGTATTTCTGCGGCAATTATACTTGTCATATAGCAGACCAGCGCGACTTGTTGCTACACCCGACACTTCGCGGGAGAGTGTAGAGCCAGACGCGTCGGCGGAGCCGGAATTGTTGCTTTCCAGTGATCCAAATATCTCGTTGCTGTCCTCAGCTCCAACCGACTCGATGAAACCGATGCAGCCTATGCTTGACGGAAACAAAATCTTTGGCCTGTCGATCCCCGCGTTCTGTGACATATGCGGAACTACCCTGATGAACGTCGGCTTGTTCTTCACGCCCGTCAGTATTTACCAGATGACCCGGGGTGCACTAGTATTATTTGTTGGACTGTTCAGCGTGATCTTTCTGGGACGCCGACTGGAACTTCGACAGTGGACTGCGCTTGGCGTCGTCGTCCTCGGAGTATTCATTGTCGGCCTCAGTGGTGTTATTTATGCACCAGATACAACTCCAGAGGGTGCTATTCCAGACGACACCATGAGAGCGCCCAACTCTTTCTTGCAGGTGGCATTGGGCGTCTTTATCATTGCCGTGGCCCAGATCTTCACGGCTACTCAATTCGTCTACGAGGAGCATATCCTCCAGGATTACCATCTTGATTCTATGCGCGTTGTAGGGTGGGAAGGTATTTTTGGCTTTTTGCTTACCGGATTAATCATGATTGTCGCATACATTTTCGTTGGACATACGGACGCTGGACGTGGAGGATACTTTGATATTCCATCTGGTGCGGCTCAGATAGCTGGTAACCGCGCTGTCTTCCTATCATCGTTGATGATCATGCTCTCGATCGGAGCGTTCAATTTCTTTGGTATTAGTGTTACTCAGAAGATTAGTGCGACAAGCAGGTCTACTATCGACGCATGCCGAACGTTGGGAATATGGCTGATCTCGATCATGTTGGGATGGGAGCAGTTTCGTGCGTTGCAACTGATCGGGTTCGGATTGCTCGTGTACGGTACATTGGTCTTCAATGGTGTGCTTTCACCGTATGTTTTGAAAAGATTTGATTCAGGACGCATTAGACTAGCAGATGAAGAGGAATAGACCTAGACATCTTGAAAGTCTAAATGACTGGGGAGCGGAGTCGGACAGTAGGGAGTTTGTGAGACCGTTTGTGTTGGTAGCTGAATTTTCTGGGTATATTTCTTTGCATTATTGGTATTGGGTTTAGCAGATGTTCTTGTCGCTATGTATTTTTGATTATTTGTTCGTTCATTAATTGCGGGTGGCTTCCGTACTCTATAGTATAACAGAGATAGTTGTAAATAAATCTTGATTACTATACCCTCTCGCCTTGTACCGAGTTCTATCCATATATTGACCTCTGTTAGTCACATGGCGATCGTTACGCATTGGCTTGGAAGTCTGTAATGCGTAGACTACGATGATACTATAGCACGCTCAAAGTTGGAATAGCACAGTATCAAGATTACTAATATCTCGGACTTTCCGGGTTGAAGTTTTAATAGTAGGGCAATTTAGGGCCCAGCACGCAGGTACAGTACTGTGATGCAATATGGGTCTCAGAGCTAGTGATAACAATGGCGGACACAAGTGTTCCCGCACGCCGAGTCAAGATGGGTTCTCGAGTCTTGAGTCTCGACGCCACATACGTCCTTATAACTGAATTGATATAATGTAGGCAAGCCATATGCATATCTTGTACTGGGATACGCCTAATCCCGTAAGATGATGTGTAACTTACGCAACGCCCTACGCGTAGTGTGTGTAATTGGTAACAACTCATGTCTTATTGTCTTTTAACTCTAATAGAGATACTGATGGTTATTTTCCGAGGATTGGGCTCAGTAACGTAAGCATGTCCGTTACTATCTCTTTCAGTCCTGTTCAGCATTTCTCTTAAGCTGCCTTAATCGTGATCAATAGCTTTTAAGTTAGACGTCAGCATTAGACTTCAGCACTGGTACATATATCGGAGCTAGCGCCAACTACTGCAAGCAGTTCATGTCGTAAGTTACTAGCTCGAGCTTGATAAACGGCTACGAATACGAAAAATACGAAGTGACAAGCAAACAACAAGAAAAACCATGTGACCTCGTCAGGGGACCGTGAGCTGGTCTAAGTTCCAGACATAGACCATTGCAGGATCGATAAGAGAATTTCTTGTTGTGTCGGACTTACCGTTATCAATGACCATTTGGCCTCTATTGTATCGGTGGCTATTATGAAGAACATTTGAAGCTAAATTGCAATTAATTGAATACGACTATCCCTCCAATGAACATCATCGTCCCCGTCATGGCATGTTGCACTGGCAAACAATTAACAGTTTTGACAACGACGATCAATTGGTCAAATGGGTGTACCGTGCTTTTAATATAGTTAAGGTTGACGAGTTTATCGATGGCTGGATAGGAAGTTCTCAAGAGGCGTAACACGGCAACGTTCAATGCGGCGTTGTAACTTAAGGTAGGGGAGCGGAGATGGCGCTCGCTAATCTTTTCGTCTAACTTAGTATGAGTCTTACTCGGCCAGTCTTAATTCTACAGGAGTGCTAAAGGAATGAGTCGTCTTATCGTGTTACAGCTGTATGGGCATTTTGACTTGTAGTCTACTCGTGTTATAGGTCGTCATTGATCCCCATCCTATTGTTGGTTGCTTTGGTGGCGCATAGAAAGTGCTGTGGTCGATAACGGGTGGGTAGATCAAAACTTGTGTGGCGTCCAAATACTGGTTGCTTTAACAGCCGCAAAATGTTACTTGCGGGAGGCATCGTATCTTCCTATCATGTGCGTCCGATATGCATGATAAGAACAGACTGACATTGGATGAATGATAGTGGGCATGCCATCAGGACGTGCTGACAGTATATATAATCGGCATTCAGCCACCATGACTCAATCAAAGCCCAGTGGATTCAGAAGCCACAGCTCGGCACTCTATGTATATCACAACTTCCGGCTCCCAAGAGATTTCGAGTGAGAAGGACGTCGCCAAGCGGCACGTCATGACACAGGTGGAGATTCGTGCTCCTGCTGAAGGCAGAGATAAGTTGTGGATCAAGTTCGTTTCGTTTTTCTGGGATACAGCTCGCAAGGGTCCTGAGGAGCAGGCGCTGCTTAACAGATTGGACTTCTTCTTGTTGTCATATATCGTCCTGTCTTTCTTGATTAAGACTCTAGACCAGACCAATATTACCAATGCGTATGTCTCAGGCATGAAGGAAGATGTAAATGCGCTCCGGTCCGGCGAGGTTGATCAAGAAGCTGATATGTGTACAGTTAGGTCTTGATGGCAACCAGTTAAACTACTTCACCACTGCCTACAATATGGGCTACCTTGTGGGATCGATGCCCATTCAACTTCTTATGGGCTATGTGCGGCCTTCTATCGTTCTTCCAGCGTGCGAAGTTGTGTGGGGCGCTTTTGTGATGGCTCTCGCCGGTGCAAAGAGTGCTAGGTACATCTATATCTTCCGTGCGATCATCGGCGTCCTCGAGGCTGCTGCGTACCCTGCTTTTGCACGGTGTATTGGTAGTTGGTACAAGCCAGATGAGCTTGGCAAGCGCATGATACTGTTCGGCATTTCCGGGAGCTTAGCCAGTATGATATCCGGGTACATCCAGGCCGGGGTTTATACTTCTATGAATGGTGCCCACGGTCTTGCCGGATGGAGGTATATTATGTTGCAATGATTGTTGTACTGTAGTAACTAACTAGTAATAGATGGCTTTTTATCATCGACGGAATTATTTCAATCCCGATTGCGTGCCTGGGCTACGTCTTCTTTCCCGACTTCCCAACCACTACCCGCGCCATATGGCTGAACGAGCAGCAGCGTGCTTTAGCCATCAGCCGAATGGACGAAGTTGGGCGTGCTCCTCCACGCCGTATGACCGTCAAGCGATACGTGATGGTCTGGTTCCAGTGGCGGACTCACGCCTATTTGTGGACGAACCTCATGAGCGGTTTGCTGGTGAATCAGTTGACATATATGTCGCTCTGGTTGAAGTCGCTACATTACTCTGTTCAAAATATTAACATCCTTCCGACCATCGGCTACGCGATTGCCATTGTGTGCTCGTACATTTATGCCATTATTTCTGATCACACCGGCTGGCGCTGGCAACTCATGATTGGCGCTTTTTTGTTCAAACTTCTTGGCAACATTCTTCTTGCGGTGTGGAAAATTCCTTTCGGCCTCAAGTTTTTCGCATACCTCTGTCCAAATTTTGGCGAGCAAAATCTCTTCCTGACCTGGGCTGCGGAGAACTTTTAAGACGACTCCGAAATCAGAGGAATTCTCCCTGCTGCGGGCAACATGCTTATG
Source organism: Lipomyces mesembrius (assembly GCA_038497805.1). Lineage (NCBI taxonomy): Eukaryota > Fungi > Ascomycota > Lipomycetes > Lipomycetales > Lipomycetaceae > Lipomyces > Lipomyces mesembrius. Next base: position 867,906 of record MU972896.1, on the reverse strand, counting down.
TTCGGCTTCAACGCGTGGGTCCCCGTGCTTATCTTTCCAACGCAAAAGGCGCCAGTGTTCCTGGTTGGTTACTCGTGCTCGGCCGCGTTCTGCGTTGTTGGTATTCTTGGAATTTTTCTTGTGCGCTTCCTGTTCATTCGTCGCGCGAAGCAACTTGGATATGTCAGGAACGAATATGGACTTCTTATTCCTCCAGAGTTCGCGACGCAGTATGTTCCGCGGGATGAAGAGAGCGCCGGTGATGGGGCATCGATTGAGAAGACGAAGGCAATAGTTTACGGGACTGAGAAGTAGACGTAAATTTGCATTTGTGCTATGGGTATTCGGGTTATCTGTAGACTGGTAACGGCTGCATGTTTTGTTACTAATATTATGTATTCAATACGATCAACCGAAGGACAGAGAGCCATAAACTCAATTGGCTCGGAGTGTGAAGCGCTGGTCAGCTCGGCAGCTCGGCAGCTCAATTGCCAGAGTGAACAGATAACTAGTGAGCGCATATACGGAACGTAATGGCAACTGCCAGTTGAACAGCAATGAGATGGAGAAGCTACAAGTATAAGGTTTGGAACTTAAAATTTATTAAACGTTAACGTGATGCCCAATGTGCAATTTTAGGAGGCAATTCTGTATAGCTTTCTTAATATTAATACTGCACTTCGGGCACATTAAAATACAAATAAACGTTATTATTACAAAAGATTTCTACAATGTCATTAGATTTTTTCAGATGCAGATTTCTGGCTGGATCCATGTGGGATGGAGGGACAGGGAATTCCCAAATGTTAATTGCATACCGTGGAGATATCCGTGAAATTTCCGTTGGGGGATGCACGTTGCGCTGCGTTCATTTCATTTGGAAACCTTACGGGAGCAGATGCCGGAAGCGCTGGGGAGCCGGTGGAAGGGCCAAAGGAAGGACGAGCGCGGGATGATTCGGTCCACCTGCGGGTCGGAACGACGTCGGAGAATCGCTCTTGACGATGAAGAAAGTGTGTATCGTAACTGTGTCGGATGGGGGAAGATCACCAATTTGCGAAGAATATGGCTAGCCTGTCGAGCAAGTATCAAAATAGCCGCAACTGGAGTACAGGGATGCGGGCAGTCATGTGCAGGCGATCTTGGGTCCGGTGGAAGCGTTGGGACCGGGGGGAAACAACAGATCCGGGGGTAGTGCAAAATTGAGCAGGCCCAGAAATATCCGGCCCGACGAGCCAGGGTCAGGGCATGTGCCTTTCGGGCGTCCGGCTATATTTACCCGGCTTTGCCTATGTCTCTTTGCACACCGCGATCACTCCGAGACAGAGACTTTGGCTGTCGTCACCTTCAGTCTTTCACGGCCGCTCAAATATGAGAAAAGAACTTGACGATATTGAGTGCTGGTATTGTAGAGCAGGTTTGTGTGGTCGTGCAATACAATTTACATAATGTGTTCATGCCTACACGGAGAGACCTTCACGGGTCATAAAGCGGGGAAGACCTCTTAGTTCAGGGTATTATTATTCGGCTCGCTACCAGCGGATGCGAGGGACGCGGTGGTCGCTTCGCAAGGTCACGGCCACCGGGCATGTGGGATATCACCAACCAATTACGAAACCCGGGTCGACGTTCATTTGCCGATGGCCATGATATACGATGGCCCCGTCGTATGCTCGTCAATGGTGATTGGACGAGTAAATAGCCTGCGGGGCAAGCCTCAGCGGTGACTTCGAACTGTGTTGGGGGGGGGGGGGGCATCAGTGCGCTCACCGTGTCGTGCCTTGAAAGATGGCATTTTGTAAATCCGAATAGTATACTACTCCACAGTATGTTTTCCGGTGCGGAGTCTGTTGGCTAGTCTCCGCAACTATCAATACATACGACCAGCTCACTTTCGCTATGGGTATTTATCTCAAGAACAGAATAGTTATTAATCGGCGAAACAGGCCGGCAAAGGCTTGGGTCGGTCGAGCGGTCTGGCACATACCGGGTAAGAACGCGCGTGTGCCGTGTGGTGTGGATGGCGGCGCAATCGTCGCAGCATTGAGAGGCGCCGTGTTCTTGTGACAGAACAAGTGAGGGTCGCAACGAAAGCGACGCCGCAGCAGACGAAAACCCGAACCCTGGAAGGCAGGAGCCAACCGCGACGACGGCATTGCATTTATTTATATGCTCTCGTTCCTCGACTCGATTGCTTACCTGTGTGTTTGCCAACACCCTCCTCGCTCCAGCTCCAGTTGTCGTGTGTAGATCGCCGGCTCTCGACCATCATGACAGAATCAAACGGAATCAACGGCACTCACGTCACCGGCAATGGCAATGCTGTCCCCGTCGTCATCGAGGCGCACAATGTCTTGGCCAGTCCCGTCCCCGCAAAATACTTTGAGTAAGTGTGCTTAATACGACTTCTAGTACGCCCAGTGCGAGTCTACGGCGTATGTCAACATCGAGTGCAACGAGTTAAGTGCGTGCCTCTGTGGTTCGCGCAGTATGATATGAATTCATGCCTGGTCCGGTGCGAGCGAAGGATGGTGACCCATGGACACAGTCGGAGCCACTTCTTCTGGTTTCACATCCGCCGGCTTTCGACTTCAACCTCGCGCGCGATGGAGCAAAAATGCTCGGGCACCCGTTGGGTAAAGGAGCCGCTCGTGCTGCAGTTCCTATACCTACACTCCCTCACAGCTGCGGCTCGTGTCCCAACACTAAGATCCGCTATAGCTAGTGCTTCCACTTCCACCGGAAGAGACAAACTCGTGTACGGGCCTAATATATGCACTTTTGTCATCGCTCGTATTCGGACCTAGCTTAATTCCTGGCATTTCCAGTTTCGCTACATGTACTAACACTCGAATTGTGGCACATCTAACTTTCATGTAGGAAGCACCCCACCAAGCCACACATTTCGTCCCTCGCTGAGTACAAGGCCCTGTACAAGGAGTCTCTGGACTCGCCAGACACGTTCTGGAGTCGCATGGCTAACGAGCTCCTCACTTTCTCCCGCCCGTATACAAAGGTCCAACATGGAGGGTTTGAGTACGGCGACTCTGCGTGGTTCCTCGACGGTTTGTTGAACGCGTCCTACAACTGTGTCGACCGGCACGCGTTTGCCGATCCCGATAGAATTGCCATCATCTTCGAGGCTGACGAGGAGAAGGACTCGCGCAAGGTCTCATACGGCGAGCTTCTCCGCGAGGTTTCTAAGGTTGCCGCCACGCTTAAGTCCTTCGGCGTCACGAAGGGCGACACTGTTGCCATCTACCTCCCCATGATTCCTGAGGCCATCATTGCTCTTCTCGCCGTCGTCCGTCTCGGTGCGATTCACTCCGTCGTCTTCGCAGGCTTCTCGTCTGGATCGCTTAGTGACCGAGTGCTTAATGCCAACTCCAAAGTCGTCATTACTACTGACGAAGGTCGACGTGGCGGCAAGGACGTATCCACAAAGCGCATTGTCGATGAAGCCCTGAAGAACTGTCCCGATGTCAAGCACGTTCTTGTGTACCGTCGTACCGGTGCCGTCATCCCATGGACTCCTGGTCGTGACTACTGGTGGCACGAGGAGATTGTCAAGCACCGGCCATATTTCCCACCCGTCGACGTCGCCTCCGAAGATCCCCTCTTCTTGCTTTATACCTCTGGCTCCACTGGCAAGCCCAAGGGTGTCCTTCACACTACCGCTGGATACCTGCTGGGTGCTGCCATGACTGGCAAGTACGTTTTCGATATCCACCCCGGCGACATCTACTTCACTGCCGGTGACGTGGGTTGGATTACCGGTCACACCTACGTCCTCTACGCTCCTCTCCTCCTCGGCGTCACCACGGTTGTGTTTGAAGGTACTCCCGCTTATCCCAGCTTCTCGCGATATTGGGATATTATTGAGAAGTACAAAGCCACCCAGTTCTACGTCGCTCCCACTGCCCTCCGTCTCCTCAAACGAGCCGGCGACGAATTTATCCACCACGACCTTTCCTCCGTGCGCACGCTCGGTTCGGTCGGCGAGCCTATCGCGCCAGAAATCTGGAACTGGTACCACGAGAAGATTGGCAAGGAGGAGGCTCACATTGTCGACACATACTGGCAGACCGAGACCGGGTCAAATATCATCACTCCGCTGTCCGGCGTGACCCCGACCAAACCTGGCTCTGCCTCGCTCCCATTCTTCGGCATTGAGCCCTCCATCATCGATCCTGTTTCCGGCGAGGAGCTCTTTGGCAACGATGTCGAAGGTGTCCTCGCCATTAAGCGTCCGTGGCCCAGCATGGCGCGATCAGTCTGGAACTCGCACGGCCGCTACCTCGAGACCTATCTCCACCCATACCGAGGCTACTACTTCACCGGTGACGGCGCTGGGCGCGACCACGAGGGCTACTACTGGATCCGAGGTCGCGTCGACGACGTCGTCAACGTCTCTGGCCACCGTCTCTCGACTGCTGAAATCGAGTCTGCCCTAATCCAGAACAGCAATGTCGCCGAAGCTGCCGTTGTTGGTACTCACGACGATTTGACCGGCCAAGCTGTCAACGCCTTTGTCGTCCTGAGGGTCGATATCGAAGGGAACATGGTGGACATGAAAAAGGAGCTTATTCTGCAGGTACGCAAGTCCATCGGTCCGTTCGCGGCGCCGAAGAACATCATCATTGTCTGCGACCTGCCTAAAACCCGATCCGGCAAGATCATGCGGCGTATTCTCCGGAAAGTCCTAGCCGGCGAAGAAGATGGTCTGGGCGATCTCTCGACCCTCGCGAACCCGTCCGTTGTCGAGGAAATCATCGCGACCGTTAAGGCATTGAGAAAGTAAACGGTGAGGATATCGCATATATATGTATGAGTGGTAATGGGGTGTGTACTATGAGTAAATAATCTCTGGCTTTTGTTGGTAGTGTCTTAGTTTTTGGTCATGTGTTTTTTTATAGTGAATCATAATATGTTTGGTCATCTCTTTTGCTCGCTTGACTTCAGAGTGCTATGTGCATAATATGGCGTAATTAGAAGATTTAAATTGTGTAACTTATATGCTCTTTACAATTCATAAATAGCTAAAGTGAATTTAAGTTTCACCTGACACACACGCTAATCGAAAACTTGGGCTGAATGGGACTGGGATGTAGCTTAATTTCATGCCTTCCTTGCCAAACTCCTCGGTGGGTGGGCATACCTGAAGGATCGAAAATTCCGTACGTACTGCGGTTTACGGATGCACAGCTGGTCGTCTAATTTAGTCTGGTTTTGCATTTGCACTGCAGCTAGCGAGAGTTCGTCCTGGATTAGAATGCTCATTGTTCCACAGAAAGCGATGAGTAATATGACGGGAAATATAGCACATTCCTCACTATCATGAATTGTGATTATGTCAGATTCCGTGTACAGTGGACAATATCCAGCTGCATCTGTACAGAAAGAAATCAGCTGTTTGATTGGCTATCGGCATATATACCTGTTGGTGCAATAATTAGCGCCTTAGCCGCACTATTGCTCACAGTGGAATCAGCCGTTCACAGATAATTTGTCGTAGTGTCATCTTGCCGTAAGGTAGTCAGTTAGCATTATAACAAATAATTTACTTCAATAATTTGCTCGCTCGACCAAGTGCATCGCCAAAGCAGATAAAGGATCTCATAATTAGAGTTTCGCCATGCGATGACAGGAGTCCAAAAGAAATGAGTACCTTATGTGAACGCTGGCTCGCACTAACATGGGGCAGCTCTATCCAAGCGCGCGGCGCCGCAACACGAGCAGGGCGTGTAGTGTCATGCGTCTAGAGTTTACATTGTGTTTTTTGCAATCTACTTTGTTTGTGGACATATCGCGAGTGCAAAGTTGAAGGACGGTCGAATTGCGAGCTTTGGCAGAGGCTTGGTTATACTTTTCGACTTCTCAAGTCTTACCTGCGGCTTTTCAGTTGGATACAGGAATAGCGGACGGAGCGGACAAGTCCTTGTGTTGGTGTCCGCGTTTTTAAGGGACTTCGCTGCGATCTTTTATATTCCAAAAGTACAAAATACTGCGCGTCGTCCCGCCATTTATTGGAATTATCTGGTTTTGTGATTTCGGCGTGCTTGTTCGCGAGTTCATAACATCCGGCTGCTGACCACGTCGCAATGCATTTCTCAATACCGTCCAGGTCGGCGGACCAAACGACGCTGCCCGGCTCACCATCCTTCAAGGCCAAATCCCGCGCATCGTCACACCGTACAGGCTACGCACCGTCATTATTCGCCCGACTGTGCTCACTAATCCTCCACCCGGCACCCCCACTCCAGAGCTCGACAAAGTCCGAGAAGAAACGACAATCGACCCGACGCACAACCGTGTCGGTGCTAGTGATTGCAGTCTTCGCTGTGGTGGCGGTTCTCCTCACAATAATGTACGTCCTCTTCGCCAACATCGCGACATTGGACCCTACTGGACCTCAAGTCGTACTCGTGCTCGGGCTTGATAATACAAAGTACAAAGATGACTACCTCGCCAAGATCGTCGAGAACAGAAAGGAATACGCCGACGCGCACGGTTACGGGCTCTATGTCCGATATGTTTCCGATTTCAAGAATCTCGTTCACGACGTCACGAAGCAGGGATGGCAAAAACTGCCGCTCATGCGCAGTGCGATGCAGGCACACCCCGGGTCGACGTATTTCTGGTATTTGGACCAGAACGCGATTATCATGAACCCGAACTTGGATATCGAGTCGCATATTACGGACGTCAAGAGATTGAATAGTCTCGTATTACGGGACGTGCCTATTGTGCCGCCGGATTCGACGATACGCACCTATAGGCACGTCCCCGCTGATCGCATGAAGTTCATCATAGCGCAGGATCACGAGGGTTTCCAAACTGGAAGTTTTATCCTTAAGAATGAAGAATATTCGCTGTACGTTCTGGACGCTTGGTTCGACAAGTTATATCAGGAATACAAATTCCAAAAGGACGAAAAAGGTGCACTGGAACACCTCGCACAATGGCACCCGACCGTGCTCAGCAAAATGGCGATTATTCCGCAGCGTATATTTAACGCTTATCCAAACGGAGTTGGCGAGTCGATGTATCAGGATGGCGATTTCGTCGCCAGTCTATCCGGATGCGATACCCCTGAGCGGAGTTGCTTGCGCGAGTTTGAGAGACTGTGGGACAATCGGGGGCGGGTCGTCAACTAAATATCAGTGGGAAAGCTATCCTGTGTGAACCATGCTTGGAGTGGGCAGAGTACAAATATTGAAAGATGTATAGACGGGTGTAGGAATATTCATTGTGCTCGGTGTCGTCGTGTCATCTTGGAGATAATTATATATCTATGCGGTTCATTTTTGTATCATATTTTGCTAATAAATTATTTAATTTCGAAGGACAATGATGGGCATGAATGAGTCGAAACTAAAACACGGAGCGAAATATGGCCAGACTCCAACGTAAAACAGTTTCGCTGCGAAAATATACATATCTTGCTCGAATGATAATGCTTCTTGCTGCTGTCCATGAAGTTGTCGCGCATAAAAAAATCTAGATTGATCTATATAATTTATGCGATAAGCACTGCGTCAAAAAATCTCGTAGGAGCCTGGAAGTTTATCGCCGCACCCTGACCAAGCTCAACCGGACCAGTTTCAGTGCATCTAATTACAAGGCTATCTTCACCACATCGGCCATTTAGCGACAACTGTCCGTCGCTAAAGCGACTTATTCCGCGGCAATTCCAATTATCGCTACTGATTAACGAACTTCTGTCATGCAAGCGGCGCAGCCGTCGAGTTCAGCCGGGCAGCCCTCGGCCACGAGAGGAATCCACAGCCTCCCGGTTGTGAAGGGTGCTGAACGCAATGTCGCTGCTCCTCCGGGAATTGCTGCGTTGTTTTTGACGCGGTTTGATACTAAGCGCGGGTATGCTATTTTCTTTTATTGGAAGTGGCGGGCCAGTGGTGGGTTAATGCGGATTATGTAGATGTGTCTTCGACTGGCAGAAGACGGCGTCGAGCGGTAAGTTCAAATTTCGTCAATATTTAGAATTATGGTATAACATAGACTCCGCTTGCAGCCATCACTCTCGACATGGTGGAGTTTAAGGCTTTCCCATCCGGTCTTCACCATTCGAAGGAAGACGTGATTTACTTCACCCACGGCGAATTTTATTCCGGTGTGAGTGTGTACCGGCAACTCGAGACTGACAACCCAGTTGAGCGATTTTCGAGAATGTACTCTCTTGGAGTGCTAGTTCCTGGCGGGATAATATTGAAAGCGCGAGCTGCATACGGTGCTGCTGGACGGTTGGGGCGTTGCTGGGGACATGTTGAAGGACTGAAGGCGCTGTTGAGGTATATCAAGAAGCAATTCTTAGAATTTGCATAAGTGGCTAATTATTATAGTGAATTTGTGCGGAATCCAAATGATTACGGACCTCTAGAGACATATTACAGCCTGTACGGTATGTCCGCCGCTTCGGCTTCGCCATCAACAACGGCCTCAACATCGTCTATGCCGCTAGAAACAGCGCTCTACCACCCTCCACGTCGTCCATTTGAACTAAGTACGTCAAAACTAAACGGCTATGCCGCAGCTTTAATCTCCGACAACGACGCGGACTCCCTCGCGGGCTCAAACCTTGTCACTTCGCCGCCTATCCTCCCCAAGTCTCATCCAGCACATTCGTTACCCTCATTCCTCGACACATTCGGGCCCCTAGTATTCAAAGTCTGGAAAGCGGCACTTGCTCGAGAACGAATATTGATTGTAGGAGACGTGCCGATTGAGCAAGGCTGTCATTTCGTCTACGATGTCGCCATCCTTGCCAATATTCCGAATTCGATCGCGGAATTACTCCCGATACCAGCTTACCGAATTCGTCCATTATATGCGATCGGCGTGTACGACCTCGAATACGTAAAATCGCTATCATCACTTCCGCCCGCAGAGGAAGCACGGCAGAAGAAGCATAGTCCGTTCTATGGATGGATAGCTTACACAACGGATAAGATCCTGCAGGACAAATCGGATTTATATGACGTCGTCATAAAGTTGCCGCCGTTAACGACATCCATGCACGCCGCTGCATCGGCTCTTGCACAGTCTGGACCTGGATCGCCGCAGTCGTCTGACCATTCTGCTTTATATTTCCCGGTTAACGAATCATCGGGGCGGATATTATATCCCGTGGTGTATTACACTAGCTCACCAAAAACCCACTGGAAAGCGTCAATTCGGGATATGAGACGTTTCCAGTCGTTGGAAGCACAGATCGGATATTCCATTGATCCCCGACATCGATGGTACAGACAATGCTACGATCAAGCAGAAGCAGAAGAACAAGCGACCGCTCTAGAACGCCGGTTGACATCCAGCTCAGGGTCGTCAAGCGGATTTTCGGCTGGTCCAGTCCGACCGTCGAGCGACGTAATGGCGTTGCTCTCATCCCAAGATATGACGGATGCGACTGACGAAGACGAGATTTACAACGACGACCCGGAACTGTTTTTCTCGACCAAGACGGATTTGCAGACTGAACATCCATCTTGGAAACAGCTGACGTGGCTTGGATTTTTATGGTGGGCGTCGGCGGGCGAAGAAGCGCGGATTGACGAGGAAGAGATTGTGGATGCCATGGTCCGGAAAGGCCTAGAAAATAATGACACAACGACGTCGCTCGACCATATTGCTGCTGTCGGACGGGACACGCGCCCGTTGCTCCTTGATGACTCAGTCTCGAGATCGTCGTCAGTTGCAGCCACACCAATGGCAGTGTCAAACGAGGAAGAAAGCTTAATGTACATCGCGCCATTCCAGGATCTGGCTCAGCTTGACGACGTATTGCGGAAACGGGCGACCGTGGCACGAAAGGCAGGTACTTCGGAGGGCGAAGAATCAGAGGATGAAGTCGCGATCCCAGGAACAGCTGTCGCAATCTCTGAGTCTTCGAAACAAGTCGCCATAATTGCCTTCTTCCACCGATTCACGGCCCGAATATTCTCGGAACTGGCAAGGTTGATTCAAGAGCAGAATCTTATCATTCAAAAAGTCGAGCCACGACGGAAAACACGCAACGGTGCCACACGTGATGACGTGCTGCTAGACGCGCGACAAACATTGTGGATTTCGAAAGTGGATATGTTGGCCATGGGTCTAGATCCTTGGAACGAGAGCGATTCGAGATTTGTGAGCACAATTGTCGAGAGGTGGTGGGGTGGGCAGATTGAAACGAGGCGAGATAATGAGTTTTTGAATTCAATTACATTTTGTTGTTGATTTTTTGTTTTCGCATTATTAATGTAGAAGATGAGGGCGTGATAAAAACGTTGGATTTGGTTCTATGTGTATTATATAGACATGGCGAGGTTGTTCTTCGTCGAGATCTCGTCGTCATTCTTTCTGACTATCATTTTCTGGTGTCTTTGGGGGAAATAGTTTTACATTTCATTCCTTTCGCGTTTTATTTCCAGTTGACTTTGATCACGGTGTTAGTATAACTTGCATGGTAATACTTTATTGATCAACAAATCGAACATAAATACTCCTATCGTACGCAGATGATACGTAGAATTTTCTACGTCACGCAACTATCTACAACGTACAGAACCAAGGCGTCTGTCTAGCCTATATAAATCATCTATAACTCATCATGCTGGGGTTCTTCATGTTTTTCCGGCTCCGCTTGTGCTGTCGGACTCTCCTGGAACGACATGGTCTCGGTATTCGACATCATAGTCGATGTCAATATCGTGGCGGTAGCACCAGTAGACGCGCCCGCTTCCTCTGCCCCTTCCTCCGGTCCATCAGCGGGGATTACTAGCTCTTCAGCACTATCTACCTCAGCGGACACTTCTGCAGCAGCAGCCGACGCACTTGCACGCAACTCCGACTCTATACTAGCCAGTTTCTGCTTTTCTCGCTGAAATATTATTTTCTCAAATTCCTTCAACTCTTTCATCTTCTCCTCCAATTTATCCAGAATCATACTCTCACCCTCGTCATACAACCATTCTAGTGCACCCGCGGCCTTTCGCAAAAATGTCTGGCGTTCCTCCTCGCTCAAATGCTCTATGAACCGCTGCTGCTCGTACTCTATCCACTCGCGTATTCTGTACGAATAAGATTCAACATCATTGCGGACTGCGTCTCTAGCGTGTCGGTCGCTGTCAAGTTTGTCGAATGCACGGAGACGGGCTGTCGAAGAAGCTTTAGTAGCGCGACCCATATTGCGGTTGCCACTGTACGAGACCGAGTACTTCACGGGCTGCTTAACAACACGGGGCTTCGGCGGGACCGTCGCCTGTGGCCTCTTGCTGGTCGTCGACGAGGATGCGGTCATTGATTCCGAGTCCGTGGGCGCCTCGGTTGCAGTAGTAGCCTCGCTGGCCGTTGTTGATTCCTCTGGGGAAGATGATTTCTCGCCCCTGAAGAAGTTGAACACTTTTTGCTTGAAATCCTCGGCTTCAGAATCGTCGCTTTCGGCAGGGACAACTGGACGCGTAACATTGCATTGCCACGACACGCCGTGCACCTCAAACACCCTGCTCACCGTCAATTCGGCGTCTAGAACAAGTATCAACTCAGTGCAATTGTTCGATTGAAGAAGTTTCTTCTTAGATTCCTGAATACTATGAAGACCATAAGTAAACAGCGGCCGTCCATCTTCTCGGAACTCCAATGTGGCATCTTCAAGGTTCTCAGGCAGCTGCAGCTCGATGAGTGATCGATTGCCGGTCACCGGGGAACCCTTGGGGAACAAAGTCAGGGTATCAAAAATACCGCCGTCAGAATTCGAAACAACAACATCGTACTCCCAAATCGCAGGATCCAATACATTGATTTCCTTAGTCTTGAACTGTTTCGACACACTCACACCTCTGAATGTCACACCCATAACTGCGGCTTCGTCGGCGTTGACGTTCTTCGACACCTTGGATGCATCCCCTTTCAGAACGTCTTTAATTAGAACTTGCTGGAAAATAGGAACACGAGTAGTACCACCCATCAAAATAATCGACTGAATATCTAAAATATCCAAATTTGCGGCTTGCAACGCGTCGTCGAACGGTTTGCTGATACGCGGCAAGACATCTTGGATCGCGTCCTCGAATTCGGCTCGACTGACCATGGTACGAAAATCGATGTCGTCGTACAAGCTCTCGACTGAAACTTTGACTTCGGTGTTTGCGCTCAAGATAGTCTTGACGCGCTCGGCTTCTTTGTGCAATCTGACTAGTGCGCGTGGGCTGGAAAGAATGCCATCGCCATGGGCCTCAATAAAACGCGCAAGTAGAATTTCGTAGATCCGCTGATCTAGAAGATCGCCTCCAAGGTTCTGATCGAAGCCGACACCTTCAACTGTAATATTGAGAGCTGATTTGCCAAATCGGTGGCTCCCTTCTTGAAATTCCTGAAAGGAGACAAGCGTCGCCGAAGTTGATCCAGCTCCCATGTCCAAAACAAAGTGATATTGTTTTTCGTTGCCGAATGACCTTGCCGACCCGTAATTGATAGCTGTAGCCACTCCGTCGGGAACTAAGGCAGTCACTCGCACACCCGCGATGTCAGCAGCGTCAATAATCGCTTTCCGCTGTACTGAGTCAAAATACGGCGGCACGGTGATGGCGACGTCATATATCCTCGAAGTTGCAGATGACTTCGGCAGCATTTCCTCACCAAGGGTCTTAAGGTGGGATATTGACATTGCGAGTAGCTCCTCGACTGGGAACGACGAGTCAGCCGTTTTAAATGAGACCGTAGATCTGTTGCCCGACGGGATTAGTTCTATTCCCGGATGTTGAGCCAGATACCTTTCTGCCTCCGAAGAGGAGACGGATCGCCCTAGCAGTGGCTTAAAATGTAAAAAGGCGGTGGATGGTGTTCGTGGCGCCTACCATTGTTAGCTTGCCCATCCTCATTGCTTTAAATGGATCTTTTCAAGCATCCAAATAACAATATAGCTCATTACGTACAATTCCAGCCGCGGCGCTACCATATAACCGTTCTTCTCCCTTAAATGCAACTCCAGACACATCTTTTCGCTTGGAATCCCTCGTCAGAACGATCTCGAATGGAACACCGGGAGCAACGAGAGCGGCTTTTGTGGTGGACTGGCCAAAGTCAATGCCTAAGATTGCAGCAAGCGCCGGTGCTGGTATCAATACCAAGGTAATTAAAAATGTGAGAAACAGGAGGGGTCGCAGTCGGATCATAGTTGATGGAGAGTCGAGGGCATGTATGTTGTGTCGCTCTATATAGTATGCTAACCCGAGACTCCGAATAAATTTGAGTAATTGGCAGTTTCAGGTCCTTCCTAATAAATATACCAAGCTGAGCTGAAGGTCGGAGGAAATACGTTTAGGAGATCAAGCGTACGAATCGACGGTGTAATATATTTTGCAAGCGGTTTCGAAGGTTCGTAGATGCTACGTGTGCAGAAGAGCACTCGCCCCTGATTTTGAGGTACTTTTGGATTTATTTCTACCTGCATGTCACTGGGTCCTGTCCCTAAAGAGAGCGAGGACTGACTCGCCCCAATATAAGAAAGAACTTCCAGAGAATAGAGCCGAAACTTCTTATTGAATTCGTTGAACATGTCGAGAATTAAGCTGATAAAAAGATTAAACCAATGCACACAATGTTATTAAGACACACTTAACTGATAGTTTAAAGAAAATGTTAAATAATGAGCATTAGTTGCAAAACGATATCGCAACTACCGAATTTACAACCCTAACCCTAATAATGCCAACATCATGTTGGGGATGCGGTAGTATTGATACAAGGCGTTAGTGGTTTAGCGGTAAAATTCGTCGTTGCCATCGACGAGCCCCCGGTTCGACTCCGGGCTGACGCATTGGTCACAGATCTTTTTTTTTATTTTGACTTGTATATTTCAAATATGTTACCTGTAATTTAGATCCCCATAAGCATGAATTTTCTAACTAATACATAAGTCAGTGGTGACTCTTGAGATTTTGTGGCCAGATCTATTGCAGAAAATCAAAAGCCTATTACTTCTTGCAAGCTCCCCCGTCGAGGTCAGGAATGTACAGTCATGTGTCCCCAAACACCGACTGATACTAGCGATTACAGTTCATATTTCCACTTTTAAAACGCCATGGCTACTGACCGTGACTTCGACGATTGTCCAGATATTGCAAAATCAGCGCCGACACTTCTGCGCGACTTCTCATATCGCCTTAACGAGGCGCTCGAGTTTGGCTGCGACACTTCGTCATCTTCGTCATCAGAACCTGATGTTACATCGATAGTGTCTCAGATTGAACCGTTCCAAGATTCGCCTCAGCTTATCGATCCGATACTTGAAGACACAGTCGTAGCAGTTTGCCGTGCGTTTTTGGCGACCAGAAAGCAGTGGCATTGCCGAGTTTTGTATGTGCTCGTCAAGATTAGGGGCGCCAAAACCGTGAGCCGGTTTTTCCCCAACGATGTCGCATTATTGGAACGTATTTTGTATGAAATGGAGGAGAGCGAGGGTGAGAACAGACAGTGGGAAAGCAGATATGTTCTGTTGACTTGGTTGTCTGTGTTAGTGCTTACGCCGTTCAAGTTGTCGAGTATTGGGAACAATATAGCATTTCGGATATACGCGCTCACTGGCAAATACATGTGTGCACCTGGAAGAGAACGTGAAGCAGCAGCAAGTGCTTTGGCGAGGTTTTTGGTGCGATCCGATACGCAAGCCAAATATCTCCCAAAATATATTGAAGATTCTAAGACTGCATCTACATCAAATATTTTTGCGATACTAGGAACGACAGCCACAATTGCTGCGCTGTTCTCGTTAAGCTCACCCCAGGACATTGAGCCATTTCTTCCCCAGATATCTGTTGTTCTGGCCTCCCTGAAATGTTCTCAGAATGCTAGTACGAATTCTCACATGCGAAAACTGTTATGCAAGGCAACTTACAGAACTGCGTTGTGTTCCCTCGCATTGTGTACTAGTGAAGTACCAGAGTCTGTTGAAAACTGTCTCGGCGAGCTGATAGTGACAGCACTGGCGGACAAAGATACATTAGTGCGTTACAGCGCTTCCAAAGCAATTTCACGTGTCGCTCAAACGCTCACCAAGATTGACCTGGAGCATGTCTTTGTGCCAGAAATTATCGACAATCTTTTCGCATCATGTTTCTCAGACCTAGGCGATGCCGCTGCTGACAGCAGGATTGCGGATAGATGGCATGGTGGCTTACTTGCTCTCGCGGAGCTTCTCCGACGGCATGTATTAGTCCTTTCTGAGTACGCCATGAAGTTGCTTGAGGTGACTCGTGCAGGTCTACGATTTGAAATCTGCATGACCACTCATGCTATCGGTGCCAACGTTCGTGATGCAGCTTGCTATGTTGCGTGGTCGTTGTTTCGACACTATCCGGATCTCTGCCATGGAAATCTTGCAACGGAACTCGTGCAAGAGACACTCTCGGAGCTAACGCTAGTGGCATGTTTTGACAGAGAAGTCAATAATCGCCGAGCGGCCGCAGCAGCAGTACAGGAATGTATTGGTCGTCATTCAGAAGTGGTCGAGAATTTAGAAACAGGCATTGCTCTTGTACAGATTTTAGATTATTTTGCAGTCGGAAGCCGGGCACACGCGTGTCTGGAAATGTCGAGACGGACGTTGAAGTTGGGAGTCGTACGTGGCATGAAAGAATTTTTGGTCGAGAGGGTTATTTGCAGTTGGGACGTCGAAATGCGGAGGCTGGCTGGCAAAGCACTGGCACTAATAGTGTCTGATGAAGAGATAGTTGGAGAATACGCGTTGAAGCTGCTGGATATGGCGAAGGAGTTACCAGATGGAAAGTCTTTCGATGAGAGGCATGGATATCTATACGCCTTAGGAGAAATTCTTGATATTTTGCCAAGTAATGATCCGACGATTCCGACCATCATTCAACGATTGAAAAATATTTTTGACAGCATGCAATTTCCGGATCACCAAGCGTTCATACTATATGACGCTGCTCTACACGTTATTGGCCCTGCAGCATCACTACTTGGCAGCAACGGTCACGGTATTCCCCATACATATATGACAATTATGGAGGAATCACTGTCACGTACAGGTGAAGACTCATCCACATCGACCGTACACGCCTCAGCTTGTTCGGCCGTATCGCGATTACCGACCGGAATTGTCGATGCTCAGAGATGGATTGAGTACGCCAAGACTGGTAGACCAGGTTTTGTTCTCGCTCTTGGAAGCCTTCGACCGCAGGTGGATGAATCAGCGATCATATCTATCTGCGACCTCGCGTCCGCATCCCAGAAAGAATGCGATATCTCAATTCGTGTTGCTAGCGTCCGCGCGTTTGATGCGCTACTATCATCGGATGGAGACTGGATCTCAGATAGTCCCCTTTACAAATCAAAGATCATGGTAGCTCTTGCGTGTGGTCTCCAAGACTACACCACACTTCCGTCACGCGGTGACATTGGCTCTCACCTCCGCCGAGCATCGATTAAGACAGTAACAGCTCACGCGTCGAAGCTCTTTACATCTTCTGAATCCTCAGACGAAACCATCATCCTAACGAATCTGGTCCGCATATCGTTGGAAAAGATGGATAAATTACGTCTCGACTCACTAAGGGCGTTACGCGTCATCATCCCATTACTTTCCTTCGGTGCAACCGAAATCCAACAAATTATCGCGGAGCCGGAATATAAGAATGACGACATACTTACAAACGCCCACGGAAAGTACTTCAACCATATGATCCGCCTGTGTGGTAGTACTGAGTCTTCCCATTCTCGCTCAGCGACTTTAGGACTGGCTGCTTGCGTCGGTGGCGGAACAGGTGAAAGTGTTGTACGTGCTGCTCGCGATGCGGTTATGAATTTCTTGGCAGCTACCGAGATGGCCGAGAAGAGTCGCCGATTCGTGCGCTCGGCGGTCGAATTATTTATCGAGAAGACGGAACCTGCACCAAGCACCGCACGTCGCACACCGCCGAAACGGGATTTCGAGATTGCAGAATTAATTAGTTTATTTTTTGACACGAATGTACTTGCGGAGGAACAGTCGTCCATCTATATCCAGATATATAATAAGGCTACCAGGTTATACACTCTTGCGACGAAGACAAATAACCCGCAAAGAGTTGGTGTTACTATTGGATTGTTTAGTGGGCTATTTGCGGCCGCTAATGCTAGTGGCAAAGTCAAAGAAGCTGCCGCTAGAAAATTGGTTGGCGTGCTCGTTGGTGATGTGAAGCAGGTATGTTGCTTACATCTCAAGAGGCAGTAAGTACTAACGCGAAATAATAGGCCCGGCAAGCAGCTTCAGATGCGCTGTTCCTTCTAGCAAGCGAGAATGGAGCTGAACAAGTTGAAGAGATATTAAGTGAAATAGACTGGGGTACCTGTGATGACAAGGAGGCTTTAAAGAATGCTGAAAAGCGAATTTGCGAATCACTACTGAGGGCTGAATAAATTAAGGGCTGAATAAATTACACAGAATCTTTGTAATATATTGACATATGCTACGGCGATTTATAAGACATAAAGATAGAGTAATGCTTTTGCGGTTGTTGATTAATTTTCCAGTGCTTCTAGCTGTTAAGAGAGAGCAGTTGAGCTAATTTTTCGCAATAAGGTTTATTCGCTCTATAGTACAACCGGGACTTTTTATTCTTCATATACAAATGCGTCAAATGTTTATCGGACTTCAGCATTTACCAACGATGGAGCAAGGACAACCTTACCATCATTATTAATCAGCGGTCTCTCGCCATTGTTAGTCTTAAACACAACCTCCAACTTCTCATTCGTCGTGAAATTAGGCTGCAAGGTTTCGAAGATCTTCTTCTTCGGGTTCAGCTGCTGCTGTGGAGTTCCGTCGAATCCCTCAAAGAAGACTTTGTCACCGGCCTTTGAGCCTGAAGGTGGGATTGTAAGCTCAACCTTCTCCTCATTCGCCGCGCAGAGAACCATGGCCTCAGACTTTATTCCTCGCATAGTGACGGGCTTCAAGTTTGCAACGACGATAACGTACCGCTGCTGCATGTCCTCGAGCGGGATATGCTTCACGAGACCGCTGCATACAGTTCGGGGGCCGCTAGGATCGCCCATATCAATCGTCGATACGTACAGCGCGTCCGCATCAGGGTGCTTGACAGCCTTCTGAATGAATCCAACACGCAAGTCAACGAGCGCAGGAGTGATTGGCACAGCCTCCTTCTTCGCAGGCTGCGGCTTAGGGCCCTTCTCTTTCTTGGCCTTGTTGTCGTTGTTGCCTAAAGCAGCGGTGCTGATGAATGTCGATTCATCTGGCTTGTGGGCCTTGACAATCTCAGACTTCTGGACTCTGTCGGCCCAGAGAATGATGTTAGCGTTGGATTTGTATTCGCCAGGAGACCAAATCTCGGCAATTGGCTGCCTCACACGCCCGTAGGTGATTAGATCTGCGAGCGATGGCCTGTCTGTGCCGAGTATGAACTTCTTTCCACCTAGAATGGCATTGAGCTTGGAAGCTGATGAGGGGAAGTTCTCCGACAGAGCGAGAATCTCGGTCTGCTTGGCTTCTTGCTCTGCCGTGAGGATTGGGAGATCCTTCTGAATTGCAGCGACGACTTGCTATGAAATTATTTCTTTAGTAATTCATGACCATATACCAAATTTGACAGTGAAATAGCTTCACTGTGAAACTATATTGAAATCGATCACATACATCTGGGTCGGCATTTAGTAGCATCGCAGACGCGAAGGTCTTAGAAAGCAAATCGAGAGCTGGATCAGACATGGCGTATTTGGTGGAGTATCTAAATCTTTCGGAGGGTAAATTCAAGAATTGCGGCTGTAGACGCTTTAATAAGGAGGGCCGTAGAGATTTTGACCCCAAGAATTTGCGCGTACTCAATTGTCGTGTGATAATGGGGACGTTCATCACCCCTCGAACAAAAATTTGATGATGTGTAAGGCGCGCGCCGGGGACCTTGCGTGATTTGTGTGCTGAATTTACAGCAGTTATCTGCAGATACGCAGCAAGCATGCCCTATGGGCTCATCATTCGTCGAGTACCACATTAACCATGTCTCGTATATCAGAGTAACCAGACATCAAAGAATAGCAGAGCCCATTTGAATTGCGGACGACGGAGCGAGCTTGTTTGTAGCTCCAACGCAGATTCATTATCATTAAACACTCGACTTGTCATCGACAGCTACGAGCGACTGTAGATTTCTGGCTACAAACTAATTCAACGAACAAGTTACTTCATCTTTTTACGGATTAAAGAGTGTGCCGTTGAGTTACCGTCTGTCAATTATGCAGACTTTGGATAGTTGAATTTTCAACTTATCGGCGGAACTCGTGATGAAATTTCCATTTTAATCCTACCATAAGGAGTTCGAAGCTACAAAGAGTAGGGAAGTGTATTAACTAGGTAATAATCTTGCGCAGGTCTTAATCTGACGCTCATTGTCAAAGAGCCAATGCACTCTTACAATATTCCTCGCTTGATATGCCAGGATAAAATGTAGTAGTCATTTAGATAAGTAGAAATTTCACGAAAGAGGACAGATACAACACAACCTGCCAGACACAACGTACCTATAACAACCCATTATCCTGCACGAAATATATCAAGCCAAAAACTAATTTACTCTCCTCCATGAACAACACGTACATAGGCACATCCCATCTCAAATCTTTGTTATCGTTCCGCACAAAAACCAAATTAATATTGCAATAACAACTCGTATTCTTAGCTCTGATTTTCCTCAGGAACAAAGATAGTTTCGCCAAGACCAGTAGATTCCTTCTTGCCCTGAGATAACCGCTGATCAAGGGCTTGCAATGCCAATGCCCGCCTCCGTTCCGCTTCGGCACGCACGCTACCCGGTAATGGTGCGACGGCGCGCTGTCTAAACTGGCCATTACGCAAATTCGACGCCTCAACATCCTCCTGTGAAAATGGAACGCATATATGTAGCTTGACAAGAGCAGCGAATATCCTGTCTGCAAGGTATGACACGGCGGGGGCGACGGCATCGGGGAAAAAGTTCGCCATTGAGAACGTGTCGGATGCATCACCGCGAGTTGTAGCCAGTTGATGTGGAGAATGTGAAGCCCCTGATATTCCGACAGGGGCAGTAGAAGGTGAGGTGAGTCCATTCGCGGTCGCTGGTGGAGGAAGGATGCTCGAAGCCGAGTAGAACTCCACACCTGATAATACATTGCTGACACGATAGAATCGGAGATAGACCCAGGAGGTGAAGAAGCCAGACCACGTTAACAAGGCTGTAACACGTGCACCCAATAATCCAAATATGGTATTGATAAGGAGAAAGAGCGCTGGAAAATGCTTAACTCGGATCTTAATAATTCCTCGGAAGAGTATGACGGTGTGTTCGGGGACCAGTTGCTTAAATGCAACTAGGAAAGCCGACTGCAGAGCTACTCCGCCGCAGATAGTCGTAAACCTAGCCTACGTTAGCAGTTGCTCCACCAAGCGAGCTATTGAAAATGGATTATACTCAACGTCGGTGTTTCCGGTTATGACGAATGCAAGAATATACAGTATAAACACGATAACATTAGGAATAACCGAGACAATTATCAAGAACTTCGCAAGCTCTCTAGTTCCCCACACGCGCTCACAATACCTTGCTCCGTAGTAGAGCGTCGCAATCGCAATTAGTAGTGCGAAGAGGTTCTGTTCGACAAACGTCGCCGTAATGAATGTCCATGGGAACACGATCGAAACCGCGGGCACAATTGTCAAATAAGGCACATAAATCGATGACAGATCTATCCGCTTGTCGGGAGAAGTTGAAGACAGCGCGAAATAAGCTGAATATCGGATAATAGCGACAATTATCGAAACAAATACTGACAGAGCCAGTGTCGCCTTTGTCAGAGGTGGCAGACTGACGCGCAGCATCCCGCTGGCGGAGGGAATCGATGGTCGCGCCAATGCTACTACTATCGCCTTCTAGCGAGTCGTTCAGCAGAGTATAAACTACCGATCGTGCACTCGATCAATCTTTTGCTCGGAGATGTGTATCCTAGTTGGGAGCGCTTGATGTTTGATTATAATGCGCCGCGGGGAGGTTCCAGCCGTTTGTTTTGATGTTTACGCCTAAAGAATTACGGCAACGTGAATGACTTTCCCTAACTGACATCAGCAAAAACATACTCCGGCCGAGATGCCAAATGTTGATGCCTTTTGGCACTTCAAACTAAGCTACATCAAGAACAACCAAGTTGGACTTGAAACCACTGTAACAGCACTTGACGGTAATATATCGGTACGAGGGAGGTCTGCTCTCCAGCAGTCACTCAGCCGCCTCGTTAGTATTAAGAAACAGGGGTGGACTCGTCGGAACATATTATCCGACACAACAAGAATCAACAACATCGCCTAGATCGTTATAAGATCACACAGAATGTCGATATCTTCAAAAGAGCTTAATTACTTAATATGGCGCTATCTACAAGAGTCAGGATTTGCGCATGCAACGTATGCCTTTCAGCATGAAACGGAAGCTGATAGATTGGACGAGAAGTACGGTCCTGTGACCCCTATGGGCCTGCTCGTCAGTGTATTCCAAAAGGGCTTGCATTATATGGAAATCGAATCGCTACTGAATCCGGATGGCACGGAGAGGCAGAATCCAGAGCCGTTCAGTTTATTTTCTGGTGCCATTGCCAACAGCCTGGAAGTCCTTCCGGATGGGACCCATCATGAATCGAGCAATGCGGTCGATGTGCCTATGACCAACGTAAACGACGAAGATATCAACGGGCAACAGGAGAGTACAGAAAGAGGGGAGAATGCGATTGCAGCCACGATGAAGACAACACACACCACAATCGATGCGCCAGCTTTCTCGCCATCAAGGAAGTATAGCATCCAGCAGCCCTTGAGCCAACGATCACCAAGCGCCAGAGGGAGTTTCTCAGAAGCAGAGCCGATGCGGGTGAAAACATTTCACAATCAATCAGCTAGTGTAACGCCCGCGGATATATGTCAGTCACCAGAACCGACAGCACAGTCGACTAGAGTCGAATCCAAGTCAGAAAAGGTAAAATCCAGAAATCAGGTTATATTGCTGCCAGAAGTTAAGTCTGCGACCGATTGTACTTGGAGCGGTGACGGTAACCATCTGGCTATCTCGACTTCTGCGTCGGAGGTGTTCGTTTATACTTTCTCAGGGGCCACACTCTCACCACGATCACCGCGAAAGGTGAAATTGGAGACTTCACAGGAAATATCCTGTATATCAGTTACGTCGTCCTTACTTGCAATTGGGACCTATTCTGGAACAATTCAATTATGGTGCATATCCGAAAAGTTGCCAGCAGTCAAGGCAACACTGTCTGGATTTCATTCGGCGCCAGTTTTATCAGCCGAATTTTCGACGATTGACGGTAAAATGGCGTTGGTCACAATTGACTGTCTTCGAAAAGCTGGAGTTTGGGATATCAGCGCTACAGGATCATTTTGGTTCTCACTTGTTCCCAGCTCAGTGGATCAGTTACAGGACGGAGATGAAAGCATCAAAGATGCTATATCGGATGTGAAGGTCCTATCAGATCGGAAGTCTGTAGCAACAACGACTGGGAAGAATGGAACGCTCGACATATACGATCTCGTTTCTGCTCCTAAGAATGAAAAGTTGCATTGTACGTACACGCTAAATGGGCACACAAAGGTTGTGAATGTGCTATATTATTCCCCAGCTTCCGAGACTTCACCAGAGATATTTATATCCGGCTCAGAGGATAATAGTATCCGAGTATGGAATCTCGCTTCAAGATCGGCGATGTACGTTCTCGAAGGACACCATACTGGCGTCATGGCTCTCAAGGTATGCGGTTTCGATGTGGCCGGCAAACGAAAACGGATACGGCTCTTGGCGTCGGGAGACTTTGCAGGGCGATTAAGACTGTGGGATCTTGACATCGGTGCGATGATTGCCAAAGTCGAGTACACTTATCCGGTCTTCGCGTTTGGTTTTGTCGGAGCTCTTAGTGATAAGGAGGTCAATTCGAATGGTAATGGTAGTAGCTCGAGCCAACAGCAACGGGTAACACTACTGACGGGCTCTAAGGATGGAATTGTAAATATGTGGGATGTGGACGAGGTGGGCGCTGGTCATAGGATATCCTCTCGGTCGATAGAAGAAGGACTTGGTGGGATAACAGGAGTAGCAGTATGCGAATCGAATACATATGGAGATAGTATAGCGATAGTCGCAGGAAGGACTAAGAGTTGTCTTGTACAGTATAGGGGTTAGATGGTTGTACGTCCTTGTATTTTGTAGCTCACAGAATGTACTATTAGTGTTTGTTGTTGTTAGTTTAGGATTTCTGCTAGTCTTCGTTGGAAGCATGTGGAAATATTGTAATAATGTTGCAGCCATGCAATGCATAATGCAATGTACAACGCGTAATCTATTAGCTTTCACAATTTTCTCCTCCCTGATACGCTAAATACATTACAATACGATAGGATGCAGGATGTCGCTTACTTCGTCTCATTGTACAACATCTTGAGCTCCTCGGCCTTGTTCCTGAACATGGCAGAAATAACGGTGTCAGATGGAAGTGACTCCATGATCCTAACGGAGACCTCATCAGGTTTCTTCGCAGCGTCAATGCCTCTCCACTTGTACTGAGACTTATAGAAGGCAGCAATTGGCGCGGTCTGGGTGTGGTATGTGGCTAATGTTCTGTTAAAAATGGTGCAATTTATGATTGATTAAAAAAGCAGCATACCCAATCGCTTAGTGAGAGCCTCAACGTTGTCGTCAGAGCGTCTAACCAATGGCTCGCCGGTGGCATCATCGGTCATGGCGACCTTGGGTGGGTTGAATTCGGTGTGATACGATCTTCCGGACGCAGGGTGAATCAAGCGGCCCGTAATTCGAGAAACGAGAAGAGAATCGTCAATTTCAAGCTCAAGTGCCGTCTCTAGTGGAGTATTGCGGGCAGTAAGCATCTCGTCGAGCTTCTGGGCCTGCGGAACAGTTCGTGGAAAACCATCGAGAATGAAGCCGTTCTTGCAAGTGAGATTGCTCTCGAGCTCGTCTTTGATTATGTTCACCATGATCTCATCCGACACGAGGCCGCCCATGTCCATGATCTCCTTTGCCTGAATGCCGAGGTCGGTACCCTGCTTGACGTGGGCTCGAAGAATATCGCCGGTCGACTGTTAGACATGAGCACATATCATTCAAAAGAAACACGCAATGGCAAATTAGATGTCTACTTACCAAATGGCATGCCTTGAAGTATTCACTGAGTAGAGGTGCTTGAGTACCCTTGCCTGTATTTGAAAGTTAACCATGATTATACAGGTCGACCGGACTCCAACATCAAATGTTACGGTTTGTACTACGATACCACCGTGCTACCCCAACTGCTGCAATATATAGAGAAAAGCAACTTACCAGCACCAGGAGGACCCAAAAAGACTGTTCGCAAACTAACTGGGAAGACCTTATCCAAGTCCGAGTCCAAGAGTGGCTTGACGGCTTTAGTCTGCTTGAAATCATATTTGATGCCCTTGACAAACTCCTCATTCGACTGAAGAGCTGACAGAGTAAAGGCCCTAAGTTCCTTGTCCGAGCTATTCATCGCGACAATTGAGGTGCTAGTGTCAATATGAGTGAAAACAGACGGTATGTTGGCGGAGAACTGCGATTAGTCTGCGAGCAGCTCGCGGGAAATTTCGTGATGCCCTCGCGCGACCACGGAAGCCTACATTTTCGAAAGCGCACTACCGCCTAGCTGCAGGCCTCGGTCAGAAGGAAATAGTACTTTTTTTGCTGTTTCATCACGCAAATTGGCTAGTTAGAATGCAGAAGATTGTCATTAATTTTATTAAAATTACTTATTTCTGTTAAATATGCATTTTGTGGCTTCAATTTTATACTAGGTAATACTTTGCGAGCCCGGCGCTGGGCCAGTCAGAGGAGCCTTTCATTTTGCGAGAAACGACGCTAAAACCTAATTAGCATAGACGCCATAATAGTTAAAGCGTCAGTTCGTGGGTATTGTGTATTATCTCTCACTGGCTATTGGACATTTACGCATAAACTTAGGTACCACAACTGACTTGGTAAGGAAGGAAGTAGATTAAATCAATCAAACAAGGCTATAAATATCAGCCGTATTTATAGAGCATCTTTATTATATTCTTTATCGTTTCGAAGTCGATTGACACATATTTGGGCCATGCCGGCTACAACTACAGAGACTATTGCGCTGGTGAATCAAACCGTGACCGTCGCGCCACTGGTCCTTCTATCAGTCGTTGATCATTACAACCGGACAGTCAAGGGTACCAAGAAACGTGTTGTCGGTGTATTATTAGGGCAGAATACTGGATCAGTTGTGCGAGTGGCGAATAGTTTTGCAGGTATGTTGATAGCTCCGGATTATTGTATGTAAGTCTTGTTAACCGCTCTTCTATGCAGTTCCATTCGAAGAAGACGATAAAGATCCATCTGTTTGGTTCTTAGACCACAACTATGTCGAGATGATGAATGATATGTTTAAAAAGGTTAACGCTCGAGAAAAGCTCATCGGTTGGTATCACACTGGTCCCAAGCGGCAATCAGCCGACCTCGAGATCAATGATCTGTTCAAGCGATACACCCCCAATCCGTTATTAGTAATTGTCGATGTGCATCTCAAGAGCATCAATGTTCCAACTGATGCCTATTTTGCCGTTGAAGAGATCAAAGATGACGGATCAACCACTGCTCGGACATTCGTCCACACGCCATCTATCAGTTATGCTGAGGAGGCCGAGGAAATCGGTGTTGAGCACCTCCTACGCGATATACGTGATGCTGCTACTGGAACCCTGTCAACTAGGTTGACTCAACAGCTCCATTCACTGAAAGGTCTCCACCACAGGCTCTCTGAGGTCAGCGCATATGTGGCGAAGGTTGTCAGTGGGGAGCTCCCAATCAATCATGTCATTCTGAATAAGCTGCAAGATATGTTCAATCTCTTATCAAATCTGTCTACCCCGTCGGCGGAAGCGAAAGAGAGGGCGCTGAATGGCAACGGCGGTCAGGGAACCGAGGCATCAAGCGAATTAGTGCGGTCTTTTACGGTCAAGACGAACGATGAGTTAATGACTATATATCTAAGCTCTCTTATACGAGCAATTATAGCATTCCATGATCTTATCGAGAACAAGATGGAGCAGAGTAATTAGTGATATTGGTGTAAAGGTAGTAAGCATGCACGGTATCTGGGAATTTTGTCAACGTACGTGTAGATACGAGGGACAAAAATAGGTATTCTATAGTGACTATTAAGGATACTCGTAATTCTGTGTATGAACGATGATGGCCATTCTAGTGAGTAGGCGCAAATGAATAAATCACAACCAAATATGATTGCCGAATCTTAGCAATTAAATTTCCATTGAGTTCTTCCGGACCTGCTGCGGTTTGGCCCGCCAGCTTGCTAATTGACTCGGACGGGCTCGGGCTCTAACGTCAGTGTACAACTTTGGAAACTTTACACATTGACATATTCTTAGCATCTCGAGTCTTTCTCCAGGTGCGATTTGATTATGTCACAACAATTGTTCGACGGCATGTCTATAGAAATTTAGCAGCTGGACAGAACCGGCTTTATATTCTGTTTGCATTAAAGTTCGCTATCCCATCTTGAGCCAAGAAACACATAAAGAGTCCACCATTTATCATGCGACTAGATGGCCGGCTACAAAAGTCGGACGACAGACTCTCCATTCGCTCGCCAATTGAGCCACAACGGTATGGAAAGATAGTTATGTTTTATTGAATAATACGCTGACATATATTTAGATACCGTTATTCCAAGTGCGGCAAACTCATATACGTTGGACAAAACAGACGTCCCAAACCAATTATCCTGACTATATTTGCGGGATTATTTTTTTTCACGGCTTTCCATTTCCTCTCGGGTGGGAGACTTTTTTCTGGTCCAAGCAGCTATGACGCGGAGGCCTTGAACTTGCATGTCTACGACCTTGCAAATTCGCACGCAACCAGAGACGGTGCAACCCGTGGTGATCGAGTCCTACTTTGCATTCCCCTTCGTGACGCAGCGAAGCATCTCCCACTTATGTTCTCGCATTTGCGGAACTTGACATATCCACATTCACTGTTGGACTTATCGTTCTTGGTGTCGGACTCTAAAGACCGGACTCGAGAGATGCTTGACGAGCTCTTATTAGAACTTCAGCTAGACGTGGATCCTTATATGCATTACAACGCCGTTGAAATTTTTGAAAAGGACTTTGGTCAGATGGTCGGTCAAGGATTCTCTGATAGACATGGGTTCGCAGCACAAGGTCCTCGGCGGAAATTAATGGGTAAGGCGAGGAATTGGTTGTTGACATCGGCGTTAAAGCCGGAACATAGTTGGGTGTACTGGCGCGACGCCGATATTGAGCGTGCACCCGTTACTATTATCGAAGACTTGATGAAGCATGATAAGGACGTTATCGTGCCCAGTATGGACTATATCTGATGATTGGGAAACGCGTTTAGTACTGACGAGTAAAATAGATGTTTGGCGCCCTCTCCCGGAGTGGCTAGGAGGCGAACAACCGTATGATCTGAATTCTTGGCAGGAAAGTGAAGCCGCGCTACGACTTGCAGAACAGCTCCCAGAGGACGCGGTAATTGTCGAAGGATACGCCGAATACGCTACATGGCGACCGCATCTCGCATACGCACGTGAAGTAAATGGCGACACAGAGCAACTCGTAGATCTCGACGGCGTTGGCGGAGTGTCAATTCTTGCCAAGGCAAAGGTATTCCGGGCTGGCGCACACTTTCCTGGCTTTGCGTTCTTGAATCATGCAGAAACTGAAGGATTTGGAAAGATGAGTCGGTCTTTGAATTTTACAGTTGCTGGGTTGCCGCATTATGTTATTTGGCACATTTTCGAGCCTAGTGAGGATGACAAGAAATTGTTGAAAAAAAAGCAGGAGGAACCTTAGGCCAAACAAAAGGAAAAGGTGGACTCTGGTCAGTAAACCACCGCCAGCACAGCTGCCTGGAGCGAAACCTCCAGAACCATTGCTTACGCCTGAGGCTCTGTCAGGCCGAACAGCACTCTGGCATGGAAACGACCAGACGAATAGCCGATAGACGATGTTGTACTGATTGCTGTACCATTTTCTTGACTCTTTTACATTATATACATACATAGAAGATACTTATTGTGGCGTAATTTCTGGTTGGATCGTCTAATAAGATATGAATGCATGTCTTGTTTTAAATGCTTTGCCTATTGTTGGGTTTTATTGTATGTTCTGTCAATTCGCGGCATCATTCCTATAAGTAGAACCTATACTGTATTAACTGGAACGTCGAAAAACACTAGTTTAATCTAATTAATAAAAAAACACACCAAAACTTAATTAAGCACAACTGTGATGAATACAATAAGCATATATTTACCAAACTAAAACACAGCAGCTATGTACAGATTAATTATCTCTTCGGGACAAGTTTATACAAATATAACTGAAAGAAAAACCTCAATCGTGAATTACCTTGGTCTACGACTGTAACCAACCAATTCAGATCAAACGTTTTGGTCTTATTAATACATTCTCAAATCGTAATACTACAAATGTTAGTTCAAGTAGAGAACGATAACGACATAACATGGACTCACGATGTAATTAGCCGCACCAGGAGTATCAGATGGCGGGGGTGGTGGCGGTCGTCTCGACGATGGAGAACTAGACAATGTCCGTGTCATATCGTCACTAGCTATCCCTTCATTTGCAGAATGCGTCATATAGCTGTCAGGAGTAGGACTCTCCGATGTGTATGGCACCGCAACAGCGGGACGATTAAGCCAACGATCCCTAATACTCTGGAAAAATTCTTTCAAATCGTCTGGCCTATTTTGGATGAAATCGATTGTCTCGCGGCGGACTTCTTCCGGATCAAATGTGAGGTTGTTGGATAAGTTGCCGGATTTGCTTCCAGCAAGAGGATTCCGGACAATGATAAATTCACCTGTCTCGGAAATCAACTCCACAAGTGTTGCTCCAGATTTATGCACGTACTGTGAATATTGGAAGTATGGCTTACCCCATGAGTACACAATATCGACTTCCGACTGGGCAGCAACGAGTGTTCGCGCAGCCTCAGTATCCAGGACGTAGTCCAACCTTGACAAGGCTTGCTTCTGATAAAATAACTTGTCCGACAACACTGGATCAGCCGCCTCATGAAGATGAACTGATGGAGGTGGATCCACTGCAAACTTAATTTTCACCAATGATGTGAACGGATCCATGCCTGGTAGCGTGCACGCCTCCATTACCGGAACCTCCACGAGCTTCAAACCGGACCTGTCACATGTTCTACTCCACTGTGCGATTGCGTCTTCGATGAACTTAGGCGTTGTATTCAGCCACTCCAACAAAATGTGATAGCAAGACTCTGGATTGTGTAGGCGATCATAGTGTAGCGTAACCACCTCACGACGGTATGATTTCTTCAGCACATCAACGTCCACTTTGATTGCCTTACTAAGCTCTATACGTGGCCGGAGATTAGGCGACAGCGGAGCTCCAAACTGTTGCGATCGTTTACCCCAATCCGAATCCAGAGACATGATAGAGTCGGCCAGAGTATCCGTTCCAAAATCACCAGATAAGCTGTTCTCGGTAATATGCTCAGCACCAGCCGAACCAGCTGACGTCGACTGGCCTCCTTGTGTGGTCTGTGTAGTCGCGGTAGATGTAGCACTCGCGGTCATGGATGCAACAGATTCCGCTAGCGAAGCCACGCTGTTGGCTAGCATGTTTGGGCCACCGCTTCCGTTTCCTGAAGTGCCGCGTATCGATGAGAACCAACTTGTTTTTGACTGTGATGCAGCAGTAGCAGTGCTGTACTCGGGATTGATTTGATAGAAATAGTGACCATCAAGGAATGAATGTCGGTGTTCGGCGTGATGGAACAGTTGCGCCTGCATGAGCTCGTTTCCATAGTCGACGGCTTCTTCAGTCGTATCAATGTCCTTGAAGTTGTCACGTAACCAGGCAACATATTCAGATCCGACAAAACAATGCTGGTGCAATTTCCAATGCCATCGCCGATCCACAAGGCGAATTCCACGATCACTCTGCATTTCCTGCGCAAGAACCGTCAACTTCATTGACCGGTCGAATCGCTCCGATGCCTTAACAATCAATGAATCTTTCTTTCGTAACCCATCTTTTTCATCCTCCCCCGCACTTTCCACCAGCTGTGTAATAAAAGCGGACAAATCGCCAGTGTAGAATTTCAACTCGGGAATGTTCGCGTTCTGCTTGCGTTCCCGCTCGCGACGACGTTCGTCAGTGGTCAGATACTTGCTGCGATAGAACATATTATTCAGCTTCCTCAGACCATCCAACCGAATTTCCTCAGGATTCATTTTATCAACCGTTAGTTCTGGAGGCCGAAGTTGGAGCTGAAGTGATCTACTACTCTGCAGCTCTGTTGGGATCAACACGAATCGTGAGCGATAGAACCGAGATGGATCAGTTACCAAATCTTCACCAGCCACATACTGATCCAACAGATTCCAATTATGATCCTGACTATGTGCTCCTGGAAATCGTACGTGTCTCGTACTGAAGGCTGAATCATTCACAGTCTGCACCAGCGGCTTGTAAATAATGTCCTGATCAAGATGGGGGTTTTGGGTGCTTTTCTTGAATATTTGAACTGTGATTGTCTTGGAATCTTTGACTGCTAAGCGATGTATCATAGTACCGATGGATAAGTATATCCTGGTGGCGAGGCAAGATTCAGGGACTTCCTGGGCAATGCCATCCGGATTGGCATCCAGTTTGCTTAATCGTTCGGTTTCCTGGACGATCTCACCGAGCACAATTTGGTAGCCAAAGCCGATCCGAAACGAGACCATAGCGCGCATCACGTTCGGTAACGTATATTCTCCATTCTCGCCATTGTTCGGGACGATGGAAACCATATACGTCTGACAATAATAGTCTCTATAGAAATCTTCGGGCGATGGGAAGACCTCCGTTGTTATCGGCAGAGAAGCAGGAGAAATCACAGATTTCCATTTCACCGATCGATTTTGCGTGCGTCGCGGGTAGATATGTTTCCAGTTTCCATGCAAAACTGCGCACAGCTTCTCTTGTTCGGTGGGATTCGACGGGTTCAATATTGTGGTCCATAGAGGATTGTCATCCTTGAAGTATCTACCACTTTGGCGTATATTCTCGGAGTTACGACGACGCTTAGTGCTTGATGTCTCCCCAGGAGATTTCATCACCTCCTCATCATATTCCTCCATATATTTCTCCATATCCTGGGCATCTGGTGACGGTAGATAATCCACGGTGATCGCACTTAATTCATTCTCCATGACACCCATCATTTGAATCTCGTAGATTCTGCATCGCGGAACCCATTGTGAAGTGTTCCCGCTGTCCGACTGTAGTGGTTTCCAGAATGATACGTCGATCCAGTGGGGCATGCAATGCATGATATTGTTATATGCATCTCTATACCGGAAGAGTGGGACAGCGTGTAATGGCATACGTGTGAGACAAACCAGATCAACACTTAATCCTGCAGCCATGAGGTTTTGGGTTGTGCGCTGGAGGAGATCTGCCTCGACATCGAATAGCCCTGATCCAGCAGATACAAGGATTGTCTGTAAATTTCCACGCTGACTGTCATCCGTCATGAATTCCTGCGAGGCTTGTGTTGCGGCTACGTTGATAGCCTCCAAAATGTTGCCCTTCACAGCGGGACATAGTGTACCAGAAATTTCTGTCTTGCCGTCATCCGTTTTGCGAACAAGAACATTTCGCTGAAACACTGCAAACTCTCGACGCAGTGTTGCCATAATCTGAGTCCAATCCGAGACCTTTATTCGATCAACGACAATGCGGTAGTGATCTCGCACGTTCCGGCTCCGTACTCCATGCGGCAACGACGATGCTGAGGAACTTAAATCGATGCTCGTAAACATAACGATGGAGATCAAATGATGCGCATCGGCTTCCCGCCACTGCCGGAATAATTCTGGCAAGTACGAATTGATGACCTTATGGAAGTAACTTTCACCAGTCTCATCAAAAAACCACATCTCTTTCGACATCTGGAGAAAAATCAAATACCGCACGCTTTGAGACCTGAAGACTGCTTTTGTATCCGGTCCGACACAGCTGGTTTTAACTTGACGACCATTTTTGTGAATCGTATTGATGTTCAATTTTAGCGTTTTAACAAACTCGATCTGTTGTCCTTCGGTGATGGTCTTTCCCACTAATTCAGCCGGTATACGCCACATGTCGCTCCGCGTTAGGTAAAGGTCTTTAATGTAAAACGTGAGAAGATCCGCTTCTGCTGCCTTTCTGTCAATGACGCGAACCTTGACGTTGCGTGAACCCCGGTGTAAGGCGAGTTTGCCGGATCCCGTCAGGACAGACATCTGTAGCGATGACTATTAATTAAATTTAGCGACCTAAATATACCACAAAAAATGTTGCTTATAGAGTGAATAGAGCTTACGCTGCTCGTGGAGAGTTTCTTCTTAATCTCGGGGCTATGGAATTGAAGTATAAACAAATCCAAGACTTCACCATTGCCTCCTAAGACCTCACAAATATCTCCCTCTTTAACACCTGGCAGCAGATTCTCCTCAAAGACAATCGGATCAGAAGTGACTCTCTCGTCATGAAACCGGAAAGTGACGTCAGTGGCAGGACCATACTGGTGGTACCCATATCTGTTGTGATGATGCCTATGACCAAGCGGCATGGAGCTTACCACGCTAGTTTCCGCGGCTGATGGAGCAGGCGTCGGACGCATCAGCGGCGACGACAATGAGATGGGCGGCGGTGTCATGGTTCTCGAGCGAAATTCGTCTTGGCCGGAGTAGCAAGTCAAGCTATGGGAATTTGTACCGTGATTTTGATATCGCCCTCCAAGGGTCGGTGATTGTCGACCTGAGCCATTCAATATTTCATGATTGCAGTGCTGTCAATTAACAGATCAGGGCTGTGGTGCACTTAATGTGGGGTTGATAATGTAAAGTTGGTGAACCAGACTAGCGGGCTTTGACCATTAGTAATTCCCAACGGCAGTTGTAGCAATGCAGACATCAAGACACTCTCCGAGAATACTCACTCATTACAACATAGAAGGCGTTAGGAAACTCGATGGGGATTGGTACAGTGATGACGTGCTATGACTGCAAGAGAATTGGGAGACTGAACTGTACCAATGACGCAACCCAGATGCGTACTCAATCACAGTGATGCAAAATTCTGTCTCGAATAAGCACTCAAAGATTAATATCTTATTGACAAGTATAATAGTTAAAAGTATTTATTTTTTGCAATCAGTGAATTGAAAGTGTCTTAAGAATGTCGACGATTAGGTACTAAGGATTAGGGGTTCAACTTACTCATCGGGCGAATATGTGACATTTGTATCGCAGCGGGTTCGATGGTCTAGTTGGTCATGGCATCTGCTTAACACGCAGAACGTCCCCAGTTCGATCCTGGGTCGAATCAGGTTTTTTTATTTTTTTGGTTCGTGATATGCAGATAGCACTCGGCGGACGGAGCCTTTACTTTGTTACAGGACAAAAGTCATGCGAGATGTAGTATATACCTTCTATGGAGAGCTAGAGTGGTAATCTGTGTGGACACTTATTACTTTCTAGAACTGCCGAGTCAGTGTCAGGGTTAATGCAATAACCGAGCATGAAGTGTGCACGTAGAAACGTACTACGCATCATTATCACCTGAATTATGTGCCTCTACGCGCTAAAACGACGACGCTTGCGGATGTAATTGCTGAATATATAGTAAGTGGTCGATCGATTTCACGCGACTATGATTACCGCTACGGGCTCTCCTCGGCTAGGTATAGGAATGGCTTGATTATCATTGATGTGTGGGGTACGGGTTGTTATCGGAGAATCTGCGAACAACCTGATTGGATGCCCCTTCCAGCGGCCGGAGCATCGCTTAGCTACAGCAGATTTATAGTCGATTGATTCGTGCTCTGTGCCACATCTTATTTCGGCGTTGCCTGAGCACGATCAGATATCCATAGGTAATATATTTATAATTGGCGGCGGCTTGTGGGGACCCAAACAGTCCAGACCGGTCTCCAGGCCTATCTGGGCTCCTAGCTTCATTTGTACTAGCACGTCTTGATTATTATGGGTGAAGTCCCCACGCTGGGTCTAGTGGAAACTTTAAAGTTGTCCAAAACAAGCGCTGGGCAGTGTTCATCAGTCCGAATGTAAACGGGGCTGTCTGGGCCATTTTGCCTGCGGGCTTAGTGAAGAATGAGAAGTAAAGAGTCACCGAGTGTGCCAGTCAGTCAGGTAAGAAAAGAGTGTCATTTTGCTAACAGTTTTAGTGAGAAAAAGTTTTTTTGGTAGGTATACTTTGCTGAGCGGCGCGCTTTGAGTGGCCGTGTACGGGCGATGAAGAGCATTAGCCATTTTGCCGCAACGGCCCAAAGGCCCAAAAAATTTTCAAGGTGAGTAATTGGCAACCATTAAAAACCTCCTTGCACCCCCACTCCCACATACCTCTTCGGCCACATATTTTCGTTGTTTTCGATCACTACTCCTGTGACTATCCTGTTTATAGTATTTTCTTCCAAATATACGACACAATGCCTCCAGCAACTGTTGGTATGTTTAAGTCTGCAATCTTTCTTTATTTCGCTTTTTGACTCGATACAGATTCGGCCTTCCAGAAGGTGACCGAAGGGGTCCAGGTCAAACCCAACCCTTATGGGCCCAATCCCCACGACTTCATGTCCAATGTCTCACGATTTAAGCTGATTGAATCTACTCTACGAGAGGGAGAGCAGTTCGCCAATGCGTTTTTCGACACTGAGAAGAAGATCGAAATTGCCAAAGCTCTCGATGAATTTGGCGTCGACTATATTGAGCTCACTTCTCCGGCTGCGTCTGAGCAGAGCAGGCTCGACTGTGAGGCCATTTGCAAGCTCGGTCTTAAGGCTAAGATTCTTACTCACATCCGGTGTCATATGGACGATGCTCGAATTGCTGTCGCTACTGGCGTCGACGGTGTTGACGTTGTTATTGGCACTTCCCAATTTTTGCGTGAATACTCGCACGGAAAAGACATGAACTACATCGCCAAGTCTGCCATCGAGGTCATTGAGTTCGTCAAGTCCCATGGCATTGAGATCCGATTTTCATCGGAGGACTCTTTCCGATCTGATCTCGTCGATCTGCTTAACATCTACCGTACTGTCGACAAGATTGGTGTTAACCGTGTTGGTATTGCTGACACTGTCGGCTGTGCTAATCCCCGCCAGGTCTATGATCTCGTGCGTACGCTCAAGTCCATTGTGTCCTGCGAGATTGAGTGCCACTTCCACAACGACACTGGCTGCGCCATCGCGAACGCTTACACCGCTCTTGAAGCTGGTGCCACCTTCATCGACGTTTCTGTTCTCGGTATTGGTGAGCGAAACGGTATCACATCACTCGGTGGTCTCATGGCCCGCATGATTGCCGCCGATCGTGACTACGTCTTGTCCAAATACAAGCTCCACAAGCTGAGGGACTTGGAGAACCTTGTTGCCAACTCTGTACAGATCAATGTACCCTTCAATAACCCTATCACTGGTTTCTGCGCATTCACCCACAAGGCCGGTATCCACGCTAAGGCCATACTTGCCAACCCGTCTACTTACGAAATTCTTGATCCGGCTGACTTCGGTCTCACTCGGTATATTCACTTTGCCAACAGGCTTACCGGTTGGAACGCCATCAAGTCGCGTGTTGACCAGCTTAATCTTGCACTAACAGACGCTCAGTGCAAGGAGGTTACTACCAAGATCAAGGCTCTTGGTGACATTCGACCACTGAACATCGACGATGTCGACTCCATTATTCGGGAATATCACGCCGACCAGAACAACGAGATTACTGCGGCTATCCAGGCTTAAGTAGGGGAGTAATGTTGACGTATAAACAATTTCATCTGTTGTATCATTACTGATGCCATTGGACGGGGAAAGTGTGTTTTCAATTGTTTGTTTCATATGGTTGGGAGTTAATCTTTGTTAGAAGTGTCTGAAAGGGAATGTTGGCATTGGGTTTGTTTTTATTATCATTATTGTAGCTGTAAATTTAGTAGAGTTTGGAATACGTGAAGACTCTTTGTGTTCAGGTTCTATGTATTGGGAATTCATTTAATCAACGTTTCACCTCAGTGGACGATGTCTGTTTCATATATAGATCTACATTACCGCCAGTTACCACAGTCTCGACCTTGACACCAAGAACATTCGATACGAGTGGTTCACCGCTTTGGCCAAAATTATGTCAAGAACGCTTGGGCTTAATTTAGACGGAATGATCGCCGTTATATACGCGGCTTACCGGTGAAACGTCAAATGATTCGTAATATCAACACGCAGTTGTTGTCGTTTAGGAATCTCTCGACAATAGGATCTCTGTCGCTTGTACTCCACACATCTCTCTCTCCGGAGTCTTACGAGCTGACTAGCTCCTCGCTATCATAACTGCTGCGTTGAAAATTAGGTAGATCTTATCTGTTGGTTGGGCGAACAAGTGGTTATTGGTCCATGACACCAGAATTGCTCTTGTATCTTGATTTCTGCGATCCCTTGGTACATTGACGCAACTACATGCTCAACTTGTACTGACCAGGTTATGTCTACGTACTCGAACGATCACCTGCGGTTTCGTCGGGTTCTTCGCAGATGTCGAACCTCGTGGCATTCTCAAAATCGTCTCATCAAGTGAGGCTACGCAGCCAGCCTCGAAGACGCCTATACTGGAGTCATTAAGCGGCAGTCTGCGGACACCGCCGGTGTCGTCTTAGTTCTTATATTCATGATTATTGGAGTGATGAGATCTGAACATACTACCTACGTCTTATTGATACAACTGACCATGGATCCTCAAATCGTCTTCTCTGACTATACTGCGGCATAAGTTCACGAAAATGGCGTAGTCAAAATCAGTAACAGCAGAGTAGTAGTTCCTTCATTAGGCAACGAACATTCCGACCCGGCTGGCTAACTGGGCGACAACTCATGGATCATCGTTGCAGATTCACTGGACTTTTGTGGGGTAGGGCTCTTTAAATGTGCAGTGATGCTACATTTGGGCCTTGAAGGTCACGTAGTTTTGGAGCGAGACCTTAACTCCCAAACGCTTCGTCGCATCACGCTTTCACTTTCCCGATAATATACCGCCTTCAACTACTGCCCCTTAACAGGCTAGCTACAGACAAAAGCGAATATTTCGCTCGTTATAACGGCCTTTTGACTTGCAGTGAGCACGCGCACTGCCTTGAGGCGATGTTTTCAGAGTGTGAGTACCTGTTGGATGTGCTCGTGTACTGGTGACTCTGTATCACTAACGTAATGATAGACGCGTCAAAATTCCTGTCGACATCACAGGGGCGCACGAGTCGCGACACCGATTCGCAGTCTAGTTCTTCGTCTTCGTCGACTCCGGCCTCTCAACGAGCAACATCGCAGCAGTCGGCACCCGCTTCACGGTTGTTTTTCTCGGCTGCGGAGGACCTTCCGGATAATGACGATAATCCACGGTCAATATACTCGCCGAGACGAAACTGGGCGGTTTCCACTAGTCGACCACTTCGACCACGTTCAGATCTCCGCGAAGAAGATGAAGATGAAGATGAAGATGACGATGACAACGTCACGGGCCAGATCCCGGAGCAGTTGCCTTCTAGTCGCTTGATTCCCACCAAACGGAGTCGCCTGTTCTTCAAGAGTCCACCGACCAGCGGCAGCACAGTAGCCGGTGCTAATAGTATTAGTGCCAGTAGTCGATTGCAGTTTCGCGATGGAAACGGTTTAGAAGTTGACGATCACATGGCTGGAACATACGCTGACCATTTGTATGCGGCGGAGTCGGTGATCCGGAGCAGCTGGAAGCCATACGAAGATGACGAAGAGGAAGTACAGCAGAGGCAGGAAGGGCACGCTGGTGCAAATATGGCAAATACTACTGGCGACGATAATGTAAATGAGGCTTCGGAAGTACTTTCATCACGTAACTCAATGGAGAGCGTCGGCCTGGACAGTGTTATGTCCCGGACTCGACACCACTCGCCTCCGCCTGCTAGACTGCGGTTTAACGAACACCCATTTCCTCGAAATATGACAGCTGCCACCATGAATGCCACGACCGCCAGGCGGCATGTCTTTTTGGATGAGTATGAAGGTGGAGAGGAACGAGATCGAGGAACATTCGGCGAAGATTACGATGGCATCCCGCCTTCGGACGTTGCAATCGAGATGCCGTCTCTTGCAGCTGGCGACGACCCAGTTAAGAATGTGACTGACGAACTGCGAGTGCTTCCGCCTTCCGAATCATTGCATATTCCGCAGTCGTTTATGCCCCAGCGAACAAGCAACACTGATAACGTCGCCGAAGGGTTTGTACCACCTCGTCTGACCAATCACACGCCATTACAGAGTCCAGATACATTTTGGTCGAAATTTTACATACTATCAATGTGCTCTTTATTTGCAACGTCGTTTGTCATATGGCTTGAGACCGAAGTCACGAAGTCGATTTCGCTTACCGATAGTATTTACACTGTCGTTGGCGGGTCCGTCTCTATTCTTGCGCTGGACACAATATTGGCGGTTATCATCTCTATTGTGTGGTTCGTGCTCTTAAAGTTATCCGTGCGGCCTGCTTTGTATATACTTGTCATTTCGATCCCGTTTGCACTGCTGAGCCTTACCATGTACCCCCTCATTATGTCTTACCGAGACGGTTGGGGTGGAAATACGACGCAGGACAGGGCTATGCGGTGGACAAGTCTTGTCCCAGCTCTGATGGGAGTATTTTGGATATGGTTTGCAGTTCGAAGTAGAAGTGCCCTTGGACGTGCCATTGGTATCGTGCAGTTGGCTTGCAAGATTCTAGGGGAAAACCCTTCGCTTATAGTTCTGAGCATGGGTACGCTTGTGTCATTCATTGCATTCACTTGGGCATGGTTTGGCATGTTTGCAAGAATCTTCTTGAAAGGAAAGATCGTGGTAGGAACTTCGGGTATATCGACTTGGATCCTCGACCAGAACTCATGGGCTCTTGGTGCATGGTATATTCTCATGTACCTATGGTCTTGGGGAGTGTTTTCTGGTGTTCAGAGGTGTGTATTTTATTGCAGTTTGCTCTTTGACGGATTCCTAATACTATATAGAGTTGCTACCTCTGTAACCGTTTCGCAGTGGTATTTCCATCGACATGTGCAAGCACAGCCTTCATCGATAGCTGTTGTTTCTGCCTCACTAAGCCAAGCGGGCACAACGTTCTCTGGCACCATTTGCTTTGCTTCCTTTTTAGCACTTCTTATTCGCCTTCCAGTCCTTGTTTTACCTCGAAGAGTGATGGCCATTGCACAGACATTTTTTTTCAACATTATTCCTGGGCCACTATTCGCGCTCACAAATCCCCTTACCCTGTCATATGCGGCAATGACAGTTCAGTCCCTTGTACCTTCGTCACGGGGAAT
The DNA here is from genome assembly GCA_038497805.1 of Lipomyces mesembrius. NCBI lineage: Eukaryota > Fungi > Ascomycota > Lipomycetes > Lipomycetales > Lipomycetaceae > Lipomyces > Lipomyces mesembrius. The sequence continues at coordinate 828,410 of MU972896.1, read as the reverse complement.
TTCTAACCTCAGATTTATTGACCTTGGCGCTCATTCGTCCTACCAGAATTCATGGACAGCATACCGTCTTTCTAAGCTACTTCTGTCCTCTGCACGCGCTCTGACGGCTCTTGCACTGGGCTTTGGTGCCTGGGTTCATGCCGCGCAGGACGTAAATGGCGGCAGTTTATACGGGTACATTGTCGGTATGATGGGTGGCGCGATCGGATGGGTTGTCCTTGGAGCTACGGAGGGAAATCTCTCCATGATTGTTGACTCAGCGTTTGTCGCCTTTGCGATCGACCAGGTCGGTAATCATGGCGGTCATTGTCGAGAAGCTGATATGCAGTTCGGTGGATTTGAGTGATTGATTTTAACAATGCGAGTTTACGAGAACCTGTTGAAGTAGTCATATATAGATTTTTTTGTTCTAATTGGGCGTAATGTGGTTTTACATTGTTCTGCTTATTCATTCTGTGATTTCTCGGTTTTTGCAGTCATTGGTCGGTGCGGGAACTCGGTCTATTGATGTGCGTACGGTATCGGTTGGACGATAATTCGTGTGTTGGATTGGATTGTTACACGTATACATCTTGTTATAACTTGTTTATTATCGTGTGGTGACAACTGGTCAATGCTTGCTGGCATTGATCTTGCTGCCGTTGGTTGCACTACTAGTACAAAGGCATTGAATTTGCATTTATTCTTACGACTTTGTGTTTAATTGGTGCTGCTAATAATTTATTAATTATGAATTAACATCTATGACCTGGTTGCGAGCCAATTATTGCTAGACCAGTTTGATTTCCTAGTTGCGAATTTCGTCAGTGCTGTGATGGGCACTAGCGTCGCTATTGACAGCCTTAGAGCCTGCGTTTATTACACACAACTAGTGAACCTTAGTCTAGGAAATCGGCAAATTTCTCGTAAATTATAGTCGTCAAATTCTCGAATATCTCACATTCAAAATTTCCATTAAAGAATCGAATACTGGGACAGCAGATAGGTCGTGTCAAAGCAACAAGCACATTATATTTACATTCGACGCGATATCTAGCTCAGACAGCATCATAATGTAACCATGGCTTCGTCCAGCCAAGAAGTATCCACAAACAGACGCTTATTATACACTTACCACCCACATTGCTCAAATATGCAAAACATTGTTACATATACAAATATACCGTTCGCTCCAACCATCCCTATATGGTAACATTTTCTGCATCCTGTAAACACGTCGCATGGTAGATCTTGCCATTTTCTGCCTTGATGGCATTCATCCAAACCCAATCCTCCGCTTTTTCGTTCCACACGCTTTTAAATTTCTCTTTACATATGGGACAAGGAGTATTGATCACGGTCGGATCTTTAGGTGCAGGAATATATTTATGCGAAACGTCGTCCCTGTGTTTCTTAGCAGCAGTAGAGCCATTTGCACCAGATTGGAAAGAAGAATCTGTTGGATCTCCATTTTCTTTACTATCATCCCCATCTGTAAATTTAATCCAGGACTATTTTAATGTTAACCATTACTCTCCCAAAAGTGAAATTGCTGCAATACTGAGTACCTACCTCCTCGTCTAAGTACCAACTCCGACTCCGTCCACGTGTATCCTCACGCAACCGCTTGTTCACTCTAAAATGCCAATCTAGATGAGCGTCTCGTAGTTTTCGATCATGCTCAGTATCAGCGAAGCGACGCCCGCAAGTACTACACTGTAGTGGCAACGAATCGTATAGCAACCCTACTAAATCGAGCCTCGATCTATTACTCGTATGAGCAAAAGGTGTAGATGATATGAAATAACGTTAACATACGTTTGCAGGAACTTACTGGAGAGTTCAATATCTGGCGACAAAATTTTTGAGAAGATATCACACACTTGTTTCTGAGAGCCATTTGAACCGGCAGTAATAGTCGCATCCATAGACAACAGACCGGCAGCTTTTAATGAAGCGAATAGTGCTGAGGGGTCGGTCATTGTCGGAGCATTACCAGATGCATTTACTGGCGCGATTGAGGCGGGAATTGATGTCCCTAATGCTGCACTGAACTGTGGCTGTGCCAGGACCTGTACGACAGATGCCAATAAATCTGGCTGGATAGATGAGACATTAACAGATGAGAGGGACGGAGGCACGAAAGCCTGCGGTTGAGGCGCCGGTGGTTGCGGTTGAGGCGAGATCCATACCGGGATAGCAGATTCATTGACGACGGTAGGCACATTCCAGGCGCGTTTAGGTGCGGGACTTGCCAGACGGTCAGTCTCAGCTTTTCGCTTCTTGGTTTGGTGAAGTTCGGAGGATAAAACATCTAGTCTGCTTTTAATAGTGGCAAGCTGTGACGCCGGGAGACTTGATGCGAGAAGAATGCTATGAAGCTGCGAAAGCGCAGAGAGCTGAGTGTTAAGATCTGGGTCTGTTGGATTATCATATAGCTTGTCGCTGGTAAACTGTATCAGATTCGAAATCTCCGCCAAAAGACTTCCGGTCGTAACAGTTTGCTGTCCTACTGGCGGTGGAGTATAGTCGGAGTCCTGCCGACGGTAACTCGAATCTGATATTGTAGTTGCCTGAGTGTATGATGGTGCTGTCTGACCATATGTATAGGCAGCAGCGTGCGAAGCAGGAGTTACATGCTGCTGGGGAGGAGTTGGATTCTGCTGATGGTATGCTTGGGCATATGCAACTGGAGATGGACGACGTTGCCTATGATCATGCTGCTGAAGCTCAATGAGAGCCGTCTGAGCCTTCATTAGATAGTTCTCAATCCGCCTCAGTGGCTCCTGGTTAAATAAACTCTGTCCAGTGGTCATAGATGGCTGCTTCCATGTTTGAAAAAGCTCATGCATTTTTCGCCGAATACCGTCATTGACAAGAGTATATGCGTCAGTAAAAGTGCGGTAGAGGTTCCTTCCAAATAGTAATGTATATGGACTGCCGACATTTTTGCAAATAGAATCTAGGAGATAAAGCGCTGGGAGCTTAGATGACGGTGCGCACTTAAGAGCATCAGTTAGTAGCAGTTCATAGATCAGAATACCCAAGTTATTCAAATTTCCAGAAGCATATTTACGGGTATCAGAATCCTTGTAGTCATTTGGCCACAACAACAATACAGCTCGTCAGTAAACCACATTTAGTAATATTTCAGTATTTTTCTTCCTGCTTGCAATTTCTGCTCTTTCTATCTTACTGTAGTTTATCTTTCTGTTCTGCTGTCGTTTTGTTAATGAGGTGGCAAGGTTCTACAGTCTACTTTATACAATGCAAGGTGACATCAAAGTTATAAAGCCATGCCTTAACGCCAGATACAGTCATACTAAGGAAAGGACAAAACCAAAAGTATATCAGGTATCACACGCCACAGAAATAAAACGTCAAAAAAGCCAACGGTAACTTACTTTACTGATATGCTCCTCAATCGCGCGCGTGATCACTTCAGCCGCCTGAATATTCTCTTGTGCAATAATTGTCAGATTCGTGATAATGGGCCGTGAATTGAACGTCAAGTCGTCCAGCGACGTTATATAATCCTGCCGGATCGCCTCAAGGTCTGTTGCTGATACCATAATTCCAACCAGAGGTCTTAAACAAAGATGGTCAAAAATCAGTTGATTAAGAGAACGTCTCTCAAGGCGATATTAACAAAGAAAGATGTAAAATGCAATATCAATCCTTTGTCACACCAAGTTTTGGAAATTGTAGAAGGGCCCACTCAAATTCATAAAATTCAGCTGCTTCTTCTAACAAACAGGAGACGATATTAACACAAACCAATAGCACCTGTCTAAACCTCCTAATTTGTCGTTGTCGAGTTAACCAGGATGCGAATCTAATACAAAGGATGTTGTTGAACATCAAGACCACAAGCAGAAAGTATTAGCATAGTCCGGGATTCCGGAATCTCTTCCTTCAAGTGGCAGAATATACTAATATAGGGGACTAAAACATATCAGATATGTTAGATCAACAATGTTAAAACTGAATATAGATTAAGCCGGACGTATGCCAGCCACGAAGATTATACCTGTTCCTGTGGCAAATCTAAACAAGGCAACCAACGAAAGTCTCAGTTTTCAAGAGAGAAGATGGGCAAGGGTACGTCCAACGAAATAGCCTAACCCTGGCAAATAGTATCCTGTCACTATATTGTTACTCATGTAAAAATTCGGCATATGGATCGATACCACTAAATAGAAGTGAGAGGATATGATAATAGGTGATTGACAGCTCTAGGATTATAGGTGAATTAGTAACTCTCGCGCATAGCCATTGGACTAGAAGTCCATGAAATGCGATGTTTACAACAGCTTCTAAATCCATGTGACAATCACGTATTGTATCGCATTATTGCCGGGCATCTCCGTCTAGAAATTCTACAAACCCCACATATGCCTGTTAGGTAGAAAAGACGATTGAAAATTGAGGCTCTGGATTCAACAGCGTTGACAACCAAATTGTTACCTTCCTTAGTGAATATCCGAACCTTTTCGGATACTATTTTCGCAGCACCCTAACCACTAGCACCTTACCCTTCCATCTCGACTCGACACAGTCTTATTTTAGCTCAAAAATCTCAGATACAGGAGATTTTAGAATACATAAAAATGCGCTGAATATATGAACCCGACGGCAAGCTAGACCGCATCTAACGATATGCAAATGTAGACGTTCGTGCTTTCCGAGATGTCATGCCTGAACCGAATAGGACCGCAGCAGGTTTTAACGATAGAATCACACTTGATCTCTCCTTGGCAGCAGGTGACGACCCAAATTAGCTCTCGCTCCATTCAAAGCAATCGCAGTCTTGACCCCAGTCGCTGCTTCGGGCCATTTGCCGTCGCTGTCTTGAGAAGCGCTGCATTGACTGGTCCAGTTCGAGGAAATTGCTAGCGTTTTCCACTTGCATATTTCCCTAGCAGACATAGTCACAAATATTGTTGATTATTCTTGTTTGGCTTGGGTTTGAGAAGATACCAAACAATTTCTTAGTGACGATCAGCCGCATGTGCGCAATCCCAGCTTATTCTGGGGTGCAAGCCACCCTTCAGCCCTGCTATTTTAGCGATAGCAAACAAAGAACGGCTATTTTCGACACGGCACGATGCGCACCACTGTAGATTGAGATTTACCTAACCACGAGCGAGCCTCACACACAATAAACCGGAGACACAGGCCCAATCCCTTGCGTCGTCAGATCGGAAGGAGATTTCCATCTATAACAGTTTGGCATTAGTGACATACCTTTCTGACAAAAGATCACGTTTCACAGGCCAATGATCACAATCTATTTCGACCTGGCTATTTATCTCCTCCAGTCGCGAATATGCGGTTAATCGACCTTACATGCTGTGAGTATGGTTGTATTTGATGGAGTCAAGTCGTTGCTCTGGATTTTGTGCCTGGCGACTTCTCACCTGATGACCTCTATATATTTTTATATCTAGATATTTAAATTGCGAACTAATCGTGTTGTTAATAGCGTCTAGAAAGCTGGCTGCCGTGTTCGTGATTATCTCGATTGTCTGTTTTGTCGGTACCCTTGTTTACGATCAGCTGTTGCCGCTGCCTACGTCGATTCGCACCGTTGGCTTTCAAAGTATAAGGAACTCACTACCATACGTAACCTATTACAAACCGGTCTGCGACGAATCGAAGCAAGCGGAAACGGTTAACTCGACATATACCCATAGCAAAGGCACTTACGCGAATGGATATGAGACACATTATGCTCCAGGCACCGAGGACGTGTTCCTTATGATCAAGACGGGTGCAACCGTATTGTGGCAAAGATTTCCTATTCACATGATGACAACACTACCACAGTTGCCACATTTTGCGATTTATTCCGACGCGCCTGACGTGGTCGCGGGTGTACCCGTAGTCGACATTCTTGCTCAGACAACGAGAAATCTGCGGGAATCAGCACAGTTTGATATGTATCGCAAACAGCAATCATTACAACTGGAACACTCTAATATTGAAATGTGGGATAAAAAGGCCGAGATTGACGGTGCTTGGGATTTGGACAAATACAAGAATTTGCCAATGGTAGCACACGCGTACAGAACACATCCAACTGCGAAGTGGTACATCTTTATGGACGCAGATAGTTATATATTGTGGCCGAATATGATGAGATGGTTGTCGTCAATTAATCACCGGGATATATTGTACATGGGATCAGTGGCTTATCTTGGAGACGAGCCTTTTGCGCACGGTGGGTCGGGCGTGGTCATGTCAGGCGGTCTTATCACTAAGACATTCGGCAAAGAACCAGGCTTGGAATACGAATATGAAGAATTCACGAAGTCGCATTGTTGCGGTGATCATGTCCTGGCTCATGCATTTCTTGATCGGCAAATCAGAGTCTTGTCCGGGGAATCGTATCCGCATGTCTCGTGGCGTATCCAGGGTGAGCCTCCGATTAGTGTGCGATATAACAAAGACAATTGGTGCAAAGAGATCGTCACATTTCATCACTTGACATCGCACGACATTGAGAGGCTGTATGAGTTTGAGCGGAAGTTCCCACAAGATCAACCGATTTTGTACAAGGACATATACCATGAGTTTGTTATGCCGTACCTTCGAGATGAGCGTCGAAATAACTGGGACAACCTAGCGGACAGTCGACAATACTCGAAGGACCGTGAGCAAGATCAGAATAATCCAGAGGAGACTGCGTATAACTCGTTCGGAGAATGCAGTAAAAAATGCCAGGAATGGGAAGATTGCGTGCAGTTTAGATATCGGCCGGGATACTGCGGATTGTCGAATAACATTAGACTAGGAGCGAAACACATGGAGGGCGATAGCTCATTTTCGTCTTGCTGGCGGATAGACCGGATCCGGGGATTCAGAAAGCGTACTGGCTGCGATCCTCTCGATGCAGTGCCGGAGGAAGGCGAGTTCTTTAGGCTGCAGACTGAAGAGGCAAATAAGAAGCCACCACCCGGTGGTTGAATGACGTTGTCGTTATTCATTGTATCGTCTCAAGGTATACCATTCACCGCATATAAAAATATTTATACTTTTCGCAGGCACAGGTGTTGAGAATGTGGTTAATGATCTAGCCGACAACATTTTGTGGTCTGTAAGACGCTTACATGACGCGTGCCTTACTGTATAGGTAAACTGAGATACTGCCTGCCTCTCTGCACCATGTCATCTTCTCTCTAAATTATTTAAGTGTCGGCTTGTAGTCATTGCATTTGTTAATATATGTGTTCTCTACTTCTGGGTTTAGATTTATATGCATAGCCTTGACGTTGGAGGCCTACATGATCGACTTAGATTTGTTTCGTATATTGAGTTGCATTAAATCTGTATAGTGTATAAGCTCGAATATAGCGAATAACAGTGGTGGGTGGTATGTAAATGCTTTTTGTCAGCCCTCTCCTCGTGCTGGACCCTCTTGAAGGCTCTGCATTCCGTCAGGATATGTTTCACCCATTACCAAGCATAGCCCGTTTGAGTGCTATATTCGTGCTGTGTACTTGTCAATAGGGATTCCCTGGGGCCAACAGGCATGAGGATCTGCAAGGTTCCTCCATTTTGGTTACGTAGTCACCCGAAGATTACGAACGGCGAGAGGCTGTCAAGCTCTGCCGAGTTACGCACTGAAAATGTAGGTTTTCGAAGGAAGGCAACTGCTTAATTTGAAAGACCCTTGTTTGAGGCAATTGAATGAAGACGTGGGGACGTTCAGTACTTCGTCGGTACAGCCCAGGGTGCAAAAATGTTACGAAAAGTTCCTGTATTCGCCGATATATCTTCAGTACATCCCTACTTCATTTATAAAGAATCATCCGTTCTCTCGTTCCATATATAAACTCATCATTCAGGTGGACAAACCGATATCGCGAAATGAGGTTAGCGTGATGGTTGCATTACTGTCGCCATAGTATCATAGCTGTACCATGCCGCCCGTTTGGACCGAGCGTGCCATATTTGATGACGAATTCGTAGAACAAACCGTTGGAGACCTGGACTACTTTTGGGGTTGCTGACAGATCGACGACCGCAGTCTATTATAAAGTGCGTATTACTTGGGCCGACAAGAATTGTCGCCGACTACATTCTCCGCAAGTAATACCATCGACTTACGGACGTTAGCATATTTACGAGCCGCAGGATCTAAGCAACCTAATCAGGATGCTACAAACTCTCGCGTTGGGAGAAAAAAAATCAAATTTCGCGTCCTCCGAAAAATTCGCAGGTCAAGCAAGTATTACGTGTATTGTCCCATATTAAAGGCGACGACATATCCGAGAATTGAGAGTAGAGTATTTCAATAGGCAGTACACACTATTCGTTCTTTGCTTATACTGCTATCTATTCATTTTTATAGCACCTCACGTCCCACCGCTGTACCACTCAGCTGAAAGGGAGATGGCTGTAGGATCAGAGGAACATTCTCTAGAGTCCTTAGGAATACTCAAAAAGCTGGCTGCGAATGGTGGGCATACGCAATCTGATAATTCGAATAATTCACAATGCCGTACTAACAACGTACTATAATAGATCGTCCCACAAGAGAAGCTGGAATTAGTGCATTGGAGACATATCTGGAGTCTAGTCAAGACATCTCACAATTGGACTTTCTTAAAGTGTGGAAGGGCCTTTACTACTGTGCGTTGTGCTAGGAATATTCTCGTAAGTTATAGATCACTAACTTGTAACAGGCATGTGGATGACCGACAGACCAAAAGCCCAGCGTGATATGGCCTTGAAGCTACCGTCGCTACTACTAGTAGCAGACGACGCCAATGCCACCAAATTTGTTGAAACATTCTGGGCTACGATTTGCAGAGAATGGAATAACATTGACGTACTGAGGTAGGAACGTCACGTAATCGGTACTGAGCATAGTTTTCTGACAACAGCGTAGAGTTGACAAATTTTATCTTCTTATTCGATGGTTTGTTCATATGATGTTTCGAAGGCTATCACAGTCAGATTGGGAACTTTCGTTGGTCGAGAAATGGACTGATATCCTCACCAAGTATCCTCTAAAGTGAGAAAGTTTATCTTATATAAGGAAATAAGCTGAGTGTTATTGCTAATACGTTTTAGCTCTACAAATGCAAGTATTCCGGATGGAATAAGATATCATATGATTGATATCTACATCGATGAGCTCGAGCGGGCAGTTAATGGTTCGGAGACAACAGAGGCAAATAAGTCGTCTACGACCACAACGGAGACAACAGACGAAGACAAGAACAGTTCAGAATGCAGGTGTGATTTTCCTATCGCCGAGATATTGCGTCCCTTCGAAAGTCTTGCGCGTGATGGGAAGTCACAGGTCGTGAAGAGACGGGCTATAGCAGAAGTGCTCAACGACTCTCGTCTCAAGTCAATGTGGCAGTACAGCGCACCTCAGATTAAGCCGCCGCGCGATGTGGGCAATAAGCCTGCTAAGAAGAGAGTGAGGATAAAGTAGACGGAGAGCGCTGTGCTCAGTGAGGGTGGAGTTCGTATGGGAGTACGTCCTGTATACAGAATCCGTTTAGGATCAGATTGATTATTGAAACCCAAAAAGTGATTGGAAACAAGCAAATGTTGGCAGCGACTTGAGATGCTCACGTTTCTGTGTCAATAAGAGGAAAGTCATTTTCTCGACAGGTCAAAGTCAAATAGGTCATTTGGTGACTAACGTATCTATGAGTGTATACCTACAAATAAAATCGACTTTCATCATTAAATTACTCTCTAAAGTATTAATATGGCGACTTGGAAATATGCCACCGACGCAGGAAGTATGCCTGACAGCTAGAAGCAGAGCTCGCAGGAGTGTGGGGTTAAGGATCTAGACATCCGTTTCAAACCTGTCGTAACCCGTCGAGCCTAGCCGATGAGTTTTTGCCCCCCAGGCGTCGAACGATTGTCGTATTCGAGATTTTTGCGATGTTGTGGGCGAATTTATCTTTCGATTGTTGCCGTCCTTAGGGTTACGTTAGTCTCATGCGCTCTAGGGCTGAACAGTAATCGGCCACAATATCGAAATGCGCGTGATCACGAATTCAGTGGCTTGTCTTATCTACAGTAGCGGCCGTCCCAGACGGCAAGAAAGGAACAGTGCCGTCGTTTGCAGTGAAGGGTAATAATATGTACCACGAGTATTATCAATATATAGGCCATAATTCTTATTCGTCTTCAATTTGTATATAAGCATATTCTAGACACGTAGCATGCACAATGACAAATTTCTAATGTAAAAATAACAGTTTGAACTGACCTATCGGTTCGCAATTTTACGTGGAGATATCGTCCAGGTCGCTATATTTTGGTTCCACGCACCGACGTTGCGGGTGTCATTTCGATTTCCGCGATTTCCTCTATTCAGCTGTCTCCACAATTCGTAACTACTGGGTTTACATGCACCCGTACGCCTATAATTAGTTACCAAGAATAAGCAGGTCATTTAGCAGTTCTAGGTACGTTTACATTTCTGTTGAAATAGCGCGAGGTCGGACTAATGCCTCCCTGAAAAGTACGAGGCCCATTCCTAGCCGCGAAACAAATTAAGAGTGGGATTACTATTATTGTATGCCTAGTTAATACTAACTTCTTTCCGTTGAAGCATTCACAATGTCTTCTCAGGTCGCACCTGCATCACAAGCATCGAACAATTCACGGTCATTGTCATCCTCGCCGAACCGAAATCTCGAGTTCATCTCTCGCCCACAATTTAAACAACAGACTTTTGATGAAATTTACGGTGTGCCGGAGAATTTCCTTGAAATAGAGGTATATAGTTTTCTTTTGTTTTGTATTGGAGCTTCAAGGTTGCTAATGAATGTGTAGGTCCGCAGCCCTGAGACCCATGGTAATGAGAGCATCAATTACGCTTCGTTCTATTCGATGATTAACGGTTGATATAGTTGGATATGGCCGAGGAATGTACACGGATTATGAAATCGTTTGCAGGGTATGTAGTACGATAGCGTATACACTCCTTGCCTAACTAGTGTATAGACAAACATTCCAGCGTTTAAGTTAAAGTACTCCGTTGTTCGTCGACGTTACAGCGACTTTGAATACTTCCGAGATATCCTAGAACGAGAATCGTCCCGCGTTACCATTCCGCCTCTTCCTGGCAAAGTTTTCACAAACAGATTCTCTGATGAAGTCATTGAACATCGAAGAGAGGGACTGGAGAGATTTTTGCAAATGTGAGTAGTTTACAGGTGTCGGATTCATGGTGAAAGTTACGCCTACTTATGTGTGGTTATAGAGTTGCGGGACATCCTTTGCTACAGACTGGATCGAAAGTACTATGCGGATTCATCCAGGACCCACAGTGGGATCGGGTATGACTGTCCGACCCACCTCTTGAGCAAGGAGCAAAGCTGACGACTGTAATCTAGAACCACTGGCTCTGATTTCGCATTCAATGCCTCTCGATCAATGACAACGCTTAACATTTGCATGCAGCTTATTGTCTCCTGTCTCTCCCCGCTGGCTCTCGGATTTAGCAGCTAGTAATTTTGGAAAATCACAAATTGGTGTACGATGCTATGCTATGAGCTGATTAAATAGTTGACAAATTAATTGTGCATTTGGAGTTGGATGATCTATTATTTAATGTATTTCTCTCGTATTTTTTTTAGTATGTGACTCTCTCTTTTCTGTTACTTTTTCGATATTTACGTATGTTCTGGATGGTTTTTGTGTTTGTATTGTTCATATTCATAATTCGTTATAGTGAGATAGATTAAATGAATGATGGTTCAAATGAATGTCAAAGCAGAAAAGATTATGATTCCTACACCCCGAATGTATCATACTAGAGATCCTACAAGCACTAAATACTCTTTTATTATTTTTATTATTTTTATTATTGTTATTGTTCATACTAGAAACTCCAGCCAACGCCACTCCAACGCCATAGTACTTTACCCATATCCCCTTCTAAGTCACAGTCAACATCCCAGACCTTCTCGCATCACTTCTCATTTGCCGCAGTGACATATTCTGCATTGCAGTACGATCTCTGTCGTCAGTGTATTCTGGACCCACGATATGGTATAGTCTCGCCAACATAGACGAAATGTCCAACATGCGTGACACGTCTTCTAACTTTTCATGCTCTATAATCCGTAAATATCTAAAGATAATATAAGTAGGAAGTGAAAGAGCTAACCTGCATATGCTAACTTTGCATACCGAATAGCATGCATAATCTTCCCTCGAACTTCCTCAGCATCCCTTTCCTGTCCACCAACAACTGCCTCCAATAAATCACTAGCCCCAATAATGGCCTTGGCGGTCTCATAATAAGCTTTCCCCAACAACTCTGCGTTTTCGCATTCAACGATGTACGGAATAGTTGCGTCCAAAATTGCGAGGACTTGTTGGTGGCTTTTGATTGAGTTGAAGATTTCGCAGATCATGCAGAGGGCCTCCATTATTGCAGGGACGAGACTTGACTTTTCTGCAATTGACATACAGCGCATGAGGAGTGTGTAGCCGCGTAGCGGTCGTCCGAGTAGCTGGAAGCCATTAACGTCACTCGTAGAGAAAGCAGGTAGTCCATATACTTGCCAGCATTATTCGAGAATACTGCATCATGTAAACCAACTGGTTGTATAGATCTAAGTCATCAGCGACCGAAGAATCTAAGTATTGCGAGGAAAGGGTTAATGCCTATTCAGCGTAAGAACTACACACGACCTAGTTCTCAGGACGTTACTGACCAACTCCGTATTTCCACACCGCGTGTAGTACTCAATCTGCGCGAAGTTTATGTCAAGACGGCAATCTTCAGTTACACCGGGCATTGAATTAAGCCGCTTACTTAAAGCTTCAACTTCATTCATTCGTTCACTAGATGGTCAATGCGTATACCTGTACGAAACCGCAGACACTTACTTTCTAATAGCTCGCTTGAACATAATCAGAGTCTTATACGTTATCCATATCTGATGAATCCGTAACGACCGAGACGCAGTACTTTCTATATCAGCAAGAACCTTGAGTGCATCGTCATAGCGTCCACAGTTTACCAGCTAACCAGTATGTCAGCACATGGTCGTCCAGGAAGACTTATCAATTCTACCGTGTATGCTGATCGGCACGCGATTTTCACAACATCTTCCACGAATGAACTATCCTGAAACAGATCCAGAAAGCCATCCGTGTAGAATTTGCCGAGGTTTGATATACCTAAGCCAGTCAATCGGACACCCCCAATAACAAACCAATTGAAGCATACCTAATCGGGACCAAAATGTCGCCTGTACTAGAAACTGCGCTCCTACGGATTCCAACAAATTTATGGAAGCGTTCATATACGCGCTTTTCATAATGGATTCAAAGATCAAAGTCGCGTTACCGCCCTATTTTGTCAGGATTTTAGGTTTCACTAATACCAGTAAATCGATACTTACAGACATAATCATTGATTTGGCCTCAGACAAATACACTACGGATTGTAAATTGACCATACCCGTCTCTTTTGCTTTAACTTTGAGAAATTGCACTGTGGCATTGTCAGAGCTAGCTGGTGGCGGACATTCTCGAGGATGGGACTTTTGGAAATGATAGAGCCACGACAAAGAGAAATTAAGACATATATTGTCTTTGTTCTCGCGAGCTGTCTTGATAGTTTCCTGGATGGCCTATAAAATTAGAACTCCTTACTCAAATGTGAAGACAACATTTAGTTACCCAAACTGCTTCCTCCAAACAGTTGAAATCTGCTTGTAGAATTGCAAGATTTAGCAAAGCATACTGATAAAATATTCTGGTATATAGTTAGCATAGATGCTTATCAACTGGAAATTAAACAGTACGTACTTGTCATTGTGGTGCATTGTGTAATCAAAATACCGGTGCAGGTTCTCGAATGCTTCCTGATAATCACCGCATCGCCAACCGTGAAGGAATCTTAGACTGGTTAGCACAGCATCTTTGTACTAAAATATTCCGATAAATATTACCGAATATAGTATATCGAGGAAGGAGTTCGGAAAGAGTGAGCTAAAATTTTGTCTAGAGTCTCTACCATGCTGACAGGTAGACTGCAACCTTGTTCTAGCGATTGGTAGTCAGAAACGGGCATAACCCAAAAAAATCACTTCATGGAACTGCACATACTTTGCATATATTCTATCTGGAATTCAAACATTTTCGTGACGTCTTCCATAGCAAATGATTCTAGAATTTGTCTCAGTATCGCGATATTATAACATTATAGTATTTATCAGAGCGCTTCCGTGAATCTGTACCTTTTGGAGAAAACACTCTCTGAATATCAGGCTTGTGTAAAGATGCGATCGTCATGTCATTATCACCGTAACTTCTGAACGTGGCAAACGCCTTCCAGAGATCAACTCGCTCATCGAATTCCATTGCTTTGAACTCGACGTAACTTCTCCGGAGGAAATGGCCAACTAGAGATGTCGAACTGACTGCAATATTGCCAGAATTGTTAGAAACTTTGAAAAAATCCGAATCAATATCGTTTATGAGACTGCAAAGATCATCCATGCTGCCGATATCGTAAAGCTAAGTCAGTGTTAACTACCAAGTCCAATAATAATATCCAACGGGAGTACCTTTAACAATAACCTATCATATGCGCTTCTGCCATCGACACATGGAATATCTGACAAATGATCCTTAAAGTCTGACAACCCAAATAGCGACAAACAAGTATCTTTCCCATCAGTCCATTTTAACAGAAGCCTTAACAAAGTGATCCTGCTACGGGTGTGGATCTCATGGCTGCAATACACATAGATCAAAGCTATCAGCGCAACTTTAGCCGGCGCCAGGAATTTCGTACATAGTAGTTCGGAATTATGGGACATTGAGGATGATGAGGTGGTAGAATTGCGAGAATGGGATTCGGTATGCTTTGTTTATGTTGTTCACAGCTGAGCGATGATACGCGGTTTGCGGAAGCCCTAGCCCTGAGAACGTGCTGAACAATAACAAATTCCTAGTAGGCATAATTTTTGCAGGTTCCTTGTTATTAGCGGTTATTTATATAACTTTCTTGTTCCTTTCTTAGGAACCGTTGTTTGAATATTGCGTGCAGTGCCTTACAGTTTCCTACGCGCAATATAAGTCTACATCGTCAACGAGTTATTTGAGAAGGATCTTTGGTCGCTATTGAGTATCGAGACGCACGCAATTCTCGCGAGTCACGACCCGTAAAGGACGGAGAAATATTTTGAAGAAACAAATGCGTAGCGTTATTAGTTACGATGCCTCTGCAATAAGTGGCCGCGGTTTGACAAGGGCCACGACCTTCCATGGGGGCCACGCGTCAGGACAGTCGACGTGGCGGTGCAATTGCATAGCGTGTACAGTATTTACCTCCCTGCCGTGGCGGTTTGGTTATTATGGCCAGCCACAAACTATTTATTAGTTGCTCCTTTGCAATTCTTCTTCCTTCGGAGAATCACTACATCAATCTAATAGCTATCGCAATGGAGCCGAATAGAAGGAACCGCATCGTGCTGACGGTGTCTACCGTACGTTCTTGTCATACCTTCTTCTGTCAGCTGGAAAGTTGACCATCTGATTTAGACCATCGGTCTCATTCTCACCCTCATTGGTGTCATGCAACTCACTAAGACCACCCACTTCCTTCTACCGATCTCGTCATTCTTCCCGATTATAGCTATATTATTACCCTCCATTACGTTGTTCCTTCTGATCATCCCTGTCGCTTCTCCAAGTGTATTCGCTACCCGAAGACTTTTCTATCCGACCGCACTAATACTCTTGATTGTCTTCTCGACTATTCTTCTCGGCCTTCTTTCTCCCTATGTCTCACCAAATCTGTCTCATTGCATTCACGAGACCCTGTGGACCACCTTATTCCGCGAGGAGTCTCTCAAAGTTGAACGCATCGAGAATGCTCTGAGATGTTGCGGTTTCAACACGCCTTATGACCGTGCATACCCCTTCAACGTCAGCGCTAACGCATGCGTTTTGCACTACAAGTACACAGACTCATGTGCAGATATGTGGCAGCACGAAACGAAGATCGTCGCCGAATGGTGTATTGTCGTTTTCTCAGTATTACTTCTCTGCGGCGTCGGAGGTCTTTTGCACACTATAGTGGGGTACAAGCGCCAGTCCGCTCAAATACCGAGGGATCCCCCTCGCTCGTTGCACTCCTCATATGATGCTGTAGCCGTCAAAGCCATCGAACGCGGTGCGCATTCGGAGCGATCCGGGCTTTTGGAACAGCCTGCGCCCGGCAATCCTAGTGCTTCGCCGTCACTTCTCGACCTCGAAGCTCATTGAATGACTCCATCTTAGCGAGCTGAATCTTCTCATCGTTTAATTAAATCTCATATCATTAAACTAATTTCCATTTTACCAGAAGTAATTAATTGACATAGATATATATATCGTTGTTAATCATGAATATATATAGATGCGTTTGGGTATTTATCTGTTCAGGTTTGGTGTCCGGCTGTTGCAAATGGTACATGCATCTGTTATTATGATTTACGCTTCTTCGGATTCGCACAGTTTGGCTTCATTAATACATGTCTGATTTAGTTGTAGTAATAATCATGAAGATTTCTGAAATATTGCTTCATGATTTCTCTGTCCAACTGCACAAGAGCATTGGGATAAATGACGTACTGACAATGTGGCTTGCTCATGGTATCCATAGACGATATGTGGCAGTCCCAGGTGATTAGATGAACTATCAAAGCCGAAAGCCTAATTTATCCAGGAAGCGATGTTTCAAAATTAAGTCTTTTGCGATGTTAGACACCTGAACAATTAGAAGAGGAGGTTTGCTGGATATCTGAGTGATCGTTATGTCCTTACTCCACATGAGATATGAACAAACTGTAGTCATACAAATAGATGCCACTTGCACGCTCTATCTCTAAATTATCTTCCATTAATTAATGGCGAAAGCATCCTATCCAAAGGCTAAGCGTATATACAATGATGAGTGCTTATTATGTTATAATGGGTAGACTCTATGCGAAGTACGCGCACGACACCTGCTTCCCACACAACCCCTTCCACAACGCAATATTAAACCAGCAATGCAAAGGACAATTATGAAAAGGCTTTGATAATCAACTCCCATGTGCCAAACATTATAATCGAATTAGGAACAGTGCGCATTAAATGCGGCGTTAGACCACCGTATAACGCCACAAATCCTTCTTCCTTCCAGATCGTCATAAAGCAGTTCACAAGCCCTGAATATTGCGGCCGTCCGTCAGCTAAAGGTCGCTGCCGTAGACGAGTTCGGATAACTTCATGGGGATAAGTCAGCAGCGAGGCAGAGAGCTTGGCAAGACCAGCTGCTCCGGATTTCGCGAGCCATTCGAAAAAATTATCTCCCGCAGTTGATTCTATGCCTAGTCTGTTTCGCAACTTTTCACGGCGATTAATTAAACCTTTCATCTGCTCATAGAGGACCCACTGCAGCGACGACTCCACAACACCGAGATAGGACGCAGTTAAACCACGGTACAAACCCGGTATTCCTTCTTTCTTGAGAACCTGGTACACACAGTCCATACTGTTTTTATATTGCCGGCTGAAATCACCTTTATCGCTGTTTTGCTTGTCCAGCTGAAGTCGTGTCTTGACTAGCCAAATGGGATTTGTTGCTGTCGAGGTAACGATTCCTGCTACTGCTGCCGCCATGAGATTCACCCACGCGGCCTCTGCTCCGTTGTTGAGACTGCTGGCAATTAAATTCTTTCCGTTGTTATATGTGAAAAAATTAATTGATCTACCGATGTTAGTAGCAGATTACCAATGCCACGTATGAGAGCAACACACCGGGCCGGAATAACCCCGACTAGGTTTGGTCCTAGACCCTTGAACAGGGAGCGACCGCCTTCCACTCTATACACATTCCTATTGATCTAGTTAGCAATTACTTCCTGGATGATTGCACAGCAAAAAGGAAGACGTACGCCATGATCTGAAATGTCTCGTACAAGTGCAACCACATCGATCTAATATGTCCCACTCTCTGTCCATGCAGCGTCTGCTGTAAATGTCCCTTCATCAACTGCGAACTATAAAAATCGCTTTGCAAGCGTGTCTTGACAACATCCAACGGCGCAGTCGCAATCGCGCCCATCATCCCACCGACTCTAACCGTGTGTTAGCACGGGATACAAAACCGCACGAATGTATTTCTCACCCTCCGGCTACAAAATGTAGCCATGGCTTTGATATCGTTTCCACTTGCGTGACTTCATTCTGTACTACTTGCGTGTTCTGTGTTTTTGCGCTCGGTAGACTCGGTTTTATGCTGGTCTTGGTGTATGACGGATTTGATGTTGCCATGGTGAGAAACTTCGTCTTCGTTCACCCGTCCACCCTCTAAAGCGCTAAGTTTCCTAAACGAACTACCTGCGACAAATACAACTAAACTTGCCAAATAAACATGAGTGGGTAAAATGTTCGCGGTAGCGTTGGTGGCGCCGTAAGATAATTTGTCGGAAGAAAAGTGAATAAGTTATAAAAAAGACAAAAATTTACTTCTGAGACTTTCAGCCGGTTCCCTGAGTTCCACCTATAGCACGAGAAGGTTAGGGTTATCCATTTACCCTGTCAGGTATGCACAAACACATCACTTGCATTAAGACGACCACCAGACCCCGTGATTTTGAACTTGCGAACAAAACCACCCCCGAATCTGATGGCCACCGTGCACAGCATCTGGCACAAAGACCAGAACGCCGAGGAGGCAAGCCTCAGCGGTCTACATCACTCTGTCTGGAATTTGGGCGAGTTTGCTCAGCCGAGTTCAGTAACCTCACATGTATGTATGTATTGTATATATGGGAACCTAACACCGTTCCATATCCACAGTTGAGTACGAGTCCCACACCAGCGAACTGGCGGGCGAATCAGCGTATTAAGGAGAGTCCTTGACAGACTCTCCTCTTCACCCCAGTAGAGGCCGAGCTGCTAGAACCGGCAGTGTACCAAGTGGCTTGCCTCATGGCCACTCAGACTCACCCTGGATTCGAGGCTGCCCTCTTGCCCACAGTTGAGAACACTGTCTGCCTGCATTAGTGTTAACCAAGTGACCAGGTTATAGGAATTCTGAAGTATACTCGCTTGTGATCTAAGAGGATCTCAGCCTGTCACAGGCTCCCCTCTTGCTCTCTGAAGACTGTGTCGCTGTGGCAGAAGCAGTGGGGAAAGATGGCGATATTTATAAGCAGACGAGAGGCGGAGAAGGTGCGCGATTGGGCGACGGGTGAGTCCCCGAGATTCGCTCTGGGCGACTCCAGAGTCTTGGTAAGCGCCGTCAGCATGCGAACGTGATTGCGCAATTAATTTATTGTCCACTCCGCAAATCCACGATGTTACACCGAATTGGAATACGGAGACGTGTTGCAGCAGCCATTGTCGGATCAGGGATCCGACATGACGCAAACAACCGCTCACTATTGGCAAACCCTCAAGAGGATTCGAAAAAGCGCTGTCTTTAGAATCCAATATCGGCTGGGCCACTGTGGATGTTTAGTGGTTCGCTAATTGTGGATGCGAGAGAGACGCGTTGTTTTGTTGACGTGTTCTGGTGGACTGGACGCGTCGGCGAGAGCGTGCCAGCATTCGATCTGTGTAACCCCAGAGTGTTGGCAAGACAGTCATCGGTTCGACTATGAAACATTAATTGATTAATTAATTGCATGAAATAGCCGAGCTTTGTTTTCAGCACTAATCTCTGTCCGAACGTGATTGTGTTTAACGTGCGTTCTAGTCGACAGTAGCCGAGGACTACTTGGTGCCAGCCACTCACTTGAGTACGGAAAGACGCCGTCTCCAGACGTTGCACATCAACGTTTTAATAATAACTAGTAATAATAGTAATGCATCGCGAATTGTGGATGTACTGTCGAACGCGTGACAGTACAAAGACATATTTTAGCGCCGTACAGTGAAATGAGCAGTGCACTGAGTTCCGGTGCGAGCCCAATCTCAGATGCTCGCCACTTCTAAGTGTGGTCCTAGTCACACCTCTCTAGTGGGCCGCCGATGAGGTACCCAAACGTACCAATAATATCAGAGATCGACACTTTCGTATACGATTCCTAATAATTTGTAAAGCTCTCAGCGTAAGCTGGTCACAATACTCTGCAAACCAACTCCACTGCGAAAGTCGGGCCGCTTCTATTTCAAAAGTTGACAATTTCAAATTTGAGATCCCCATTGTGATTGTGCGAAACAATAATCTACAGCTAAAAGTACAAAAGTACATCTATATCATAGCAGTTATGACAGAGGGCACTCTCTACTGACTATATTATCAGTTACCACTAATCCTACCAGTCCGGCAATGTCAATATCATGCCATGCCGCTCAATCACGAATCAATGCATCTAAACCAAGCAAATGCCTCTATCTCCCACGGAGCTACTAACCACCAAACAAGCTACGTGACGAAACAAAAATGTTTGCACGCCTGGCCAGGTGCAAACATTCCGCCACTCTCAGCACTTCAGCGGCATACTGTCTCGCAGTTATCAAAAACGTCCGAAAAATCTTCTCATATCTCTTCCTTCTCCTTGGGTGGTCCGCAAGGTTGAATCATTTTCTACCACGTCGTCAATCACATCAATCCTCAAATACACTCAAATTAGACGCCAGAAAAACATACGTCAACGAACTGCATCCGTACACGCTCCTGAGGTTCATTAAACGCGACTGAAAAATGTTCAAGCATTGCTGGGTGCCCGATATAGGACGCCAATGAGTCCCTGTGCACATTTGAAACCCATTCACTACGCAATATGTCAGTATCCTCTACATTAAAAGGCAATAAAGGTTACGATCGAGAAAAGTAAAATGACACGTACTGTTTGGTAGTATCCGCGTGGCCGACGCCGACGTACCGGGTTTGTAATTGTTCTAGTTGTTGCTGAGCGCGTAGTTTATCAGCCTAAATAAATCGCTGTCACTATCATCGTACTGGAAAACGTCATGCCAATATTAAATTACGGGAACCTTACCATTTATGATTCGTTTGTGCTATCGTCGTGAAATCGAACAGAAGATTAAAGAAGATGAGATGCTAAATTAAATGGATGGCAAGGAAGGACCTAAATTGTTCAGCTACATCCAGGGTTTGGGCATTAGTTATAAATACCCTAACCCAGAGTTCACGACGCGTTGAATTTCCATTGTTTATGAACCGCGCGACACACTGACCTACTACTTAAGCCGCGACGACATACTCCGTCACCCGTTGCCAGCATCATTTTTCGATTGCTGTAGTATCAATGGAGGTAGCAGACGGCCTATATGACCAGTCTGAGGTAGCAGACGTGGATCCAACTGTCGGCGCCCACGTCACGTCCTTGATATCTGCACTAGGTGGGCCAGACCACTCGCTTCCCGACCATCCCTACGTCCTCGGCGACGACGCGCTCGCGTGTTTAAAGGACCTCAAAAGATGGATAAAGGCGTATGACGAGAAGCTGAATCGTTTGGACGTCGCACGGACTATCTCCAAGACGAGCTTAGTCACTGAGGATTTATTGCAGATTTTGACAGATTGGGAGGCGAGTCGGACTCAATGTACGATGAATGAGTTTCGGACCACGTTGGCATGTCGTGAGTGCTTCTGATTATACGACAATTTGACTTTTGGTAACGGGCATGGTGTAGTTGAGCTTTTGGTGCCGTTGACGTGGCCATTACAATTGGAAGGACTGAGAAATACAATGGCGACGAATAAACATAAATCGCACGTTGAGCGGGCCCAGAGATTATACAAGTACTCTATAATTAACCATCCGACCCAAAAAGTCCTGCAAGCGGTAGCATGTGTCGCGTTACCATCCATCTCTCTGGCACCCCGCGATCGCACGCCGAGGGATGAAGGCATCATCCGTCTTGTGTTGTATTTTTTCCGCAACATTGCTATGATCGAGAGCACATCGGACTCAAGTCTAGACGAGGGCCTGACAGCAGCAATCCTCGCGTTTGCACAGCAGAGTATTTTCGATTTAATAAATGCGCTCGGATCAGGTGTCTCGGATGTATTGAAAGTGATTGACCTGCAACTTCTAGAACTGGTGTTCCAAATCGTGAAGGGCATTGATCCGGATACTTTACATTGCAAGTCATCGAAATCGTTCGTAACGAAACAGGCACAGTCGACGCTTTCGTGGCTCAGGTTGGAAAATGGGAGTGAAGTGAAATCAAAGGTCGCGGCAACGCGACATAACCGATTCGGCACCATGACGTCTCTTGTCGTCGCTGTATGAATTTCGAACTATCACACGTTGAAACGTATTGATGGGATTAGGATAAAACACGGTTGACAGTATCCGGACAGCAAGCGCTGGAAGATTCTGGTTCCGCAATGGACAAGCTCGACAAGTTAAAGAAATGGAGACGACCACCTGGCGGATTCCGACGAACGGTACGTAACTTCGATTCATGGCATGGATTTGCGCTAATTATCGGAGAACAATGACCTACAGAAACAGACTTTGATATCCGGCGACGCGCAGAAAGCGCTTGCCAATTTCGTGGACGAGTTTTTAGATTCTGCATTCAATCGTGCGTGTAGCTGATATTTTAAGGAATTCCCCATTGACAAGATGTAGCACTGTTTATCAGCATCCGAAAAGAAATTGAGCGAGAATCCAGCCGTGTAGAAGATCACCACGAAGAACAATTCCTGTATCTAGTGTCCTGGTTCCTCTCCGCCGAACTGGCACGGCAACGCACTACCCCAAACGCCGACCACGGCTTCGCTCTCGTCGCCGGCGTACTCGATCAGCAATCACTCGTCACGGTAACCAAACTCCTCCGCACGGCTGTGGAGAACAAACAAATGCGCAAGCTCGGCTACGCGATGCACTGCTTCAAACAGATTATACTGCTCACTTCCGCAATGTCATCCTCCGACGTTGAAACTAACCAGGAGATCGCTGAAAATATGATTTCGCGACTGTTTTATGAGGAGGCGACATTGGATTTGTTAGCCTCGTTGCCGAACGTCTTGCATGGCGCTTCAGTCTCATTGATGGCCGCATGCTGCGATTTAGTGTACATGGTGCTCAAAATTCTCGAGTCATATTCCACACAAAACACCCATCTATACATCCGCGGCAAAAAAAAGAGGACTCGAAGACCAAAATCCTCAAACCCACCGGACGATACAAACGATAAAGGCTATACCGTGCTCTCATCTGACGAGGATGACAGCGTAGCAACTCAACAATCGAAGGAACGCTACTTCGAATTCGCGCGGTTTGAACAGAAATTCTTCACGCAGAATTGCATCGACATGTTTCGTTCCGTGCTAGCGACGTACGCCGATCTCTCAGAACAGCAAATCAAACGCATCATCGCGTTCTTCCACCGTATCTTTTTCAAACGCGAAGAAGAAGTATTACTATATAGACTTGATTTCATGCTTGTCCTGCACCGCTGTTTGGATCCCCGTGAGGGTATCAGTTACTCAAATTCTGCGAGGAAGGAAGTGGAGCTGTTTATGAACCATTATGTCCGAAAGTTGGCGAAGGCGCTTGTGCAGAGACCGGCATTGTATGTTGAGGTTTTGTTTACGAAGATGCCGGACACGTTGTTTTTCTTGAAATACGGCCATGATGAGGAGAAGCACCTAAAGCGGAAGCGCGAGAAGACGAAGGTGGCCGTGGATAGGAATCGGGAGAGTGGAAGTGAAGATGATGATGCTATGAGTATTATTGATGATAGGTCTGACAGCGATAACGTGGACGGGGGCGATGACGGCTGCGACATCGGTGACGTCGAGAACGGCACTGATGACGGTGTCAAACGAACAAACCGGGCAAAACATGTCATCAAGAAATCCCATATGAAATCGGACAAGGTGGGTCCCTATAACATTCCTCCTATGTCCAATAGTATACTAACGCAATTTAGAAACGCTCCAAGAGAGTACGAGAGAAATCAGACGACGAATCACCTTCAGCGAGACATGCAAAGCTGCCGAAGGTGTACTTGTCGAAGGAATATGTTACGGATAGTGACGTTGATGACGAAGAGGTCGGTGTGCTTGGCCCTGATCCTGAAAGTGTTATTGACTACGATGAGGCTATGGAGGTGATTGCTCGTGGTAAAATAACAAGTAGTAGAGAAGTTCGCGTGGACGTCGAAGCAGACACGGATAGTGCTGAGGATGTGTCCAATCCCGACGTGGATTATGGGCGTCACGATAGTGCAAGTGACATTAGCGAGAGCGAGAGCGACAGTAGTAGTAGTAGCAGAAGCGGCGGTGCGACTCAGACAGTAGGCGGTGATCAACGAAATGAAGACAGATGAGGAAGAATGATGAATCACAGGGCAAGGATGACTTAGAATAAATTTTTAAATGTATCTTGCATATGTTATGTAAATGAAATATCTGTAGCTTCCGTTAAACTCAATGGTTTAAACCTAACCCTAGCGGTATCACCTAACCCACAACAGGACACACGACTAGTTGCGCTCATTGCAGTTGCCTCCAGTCTTATAGACCTCTGATCTCTACAGAATATTCACAATGCAGGTTGACAGGCAAGCGAAAGAGCAAGAAGGCACACCTGCGTACACAGTCTACCTCCGGTTTCCATTTCCGAGGAATGGGTTCCCTGAGCCACACCACGTACGTCCGAGATCAATTGCGCTTGCATGACTTGAGGTTAGTGCTGGGTTATGGAAGGATGGAGCTAACAGAGGGACTAGATTGATTGGAATCAAGATAAAGAAAATGAGCTGTGGAGTATCCTTTCCCGCGCGCATAAGCGGACTGAAATAAAATGTACGTCCTGCGTGCCATGCGCGTCATCCTGAGAGATACTAATATGAAATAGGGCCACAATTGTACGTCTGCAACCCGCACCGATCGCCGATGACTACTGATAAGTGCGTGTATTGTAACAGGGCCGAGTATTTCAACGTTTCAATTCCGTTCTTGTTGCAGCAGGCTGCCTGGCTATACGAGCGCGAACTGCAACAAGTACGCGAAGAAATGCAGCGGGTTACTTCACAAAGCGGTGCGTCTCCGACTACTTTTCCTTTTGCTGCTTCTGCTGTTTTCAGTTAAATCTAGTTTGAGTGGTACTGACGTTGCGTAGCCGTATTATCAGAACAAACACTTCTACATTCCAGGCGCAGTTTCACATCCACCAACAGGCCTCCAACCACCCAAATAAAAAAATCTCCAGACCGTACGTCCCCTCATATTCTACGCCATCTCGTCTAACAGTCCAGATCTTTCCACGTCAACACTCAATTTTCGCACGCGGCTCCAACAACACGCGGATGCCGCATCAGAAGAATCAATCTCCACTTCTTCCCACTACTCCGACGACAATCAAGAACGAGACCAAGAACATACTTTCTTCCCGTTATTTTCTAATGAAGATCATACCTCAGCAACACCGGCAAATCTGAAGTCTTCATTCGCGCGCACAGGATTCAAAACTCAAACGGCCCGACGACCCGGCGCAGTGGAAGGACCAACAAGCATGAATAGTGCTGCATTGACTGCGACACGTGGGTCGAAACCTAACAGTACTGGAAGTTCGTTTAGTGATATATCTGGTTCGTTCGTCTTATTTCGTGTTAACGTTTTGTTTTCCATGGACATTTATGCATTCCGGGCTAATGACGTAGATGCCAGTATTAGTCGGTCGGCGCTGGAAGAAGCGCTATTGAGTGACTTGAAACAAGGGGGTGGGATGTCAAGTCGGATATCGACCATATCAGGCGCGTTAAGGAGTAAATATTTCGAAAGATAGCCATATTCCAATTGTGTACCAAGGATATATACATATATTACCATTAAAATTACATCACTACACATACAAACGACTCCATTTCAACCAAATTACACGTTTTACCAAGGTATTAATAAGCAAAAGTTGTGAAAATTACAAATGTTTAATCGGTTCGTAATCAGGCGGTAGTCCGTCCCGCACAATCTTTCCTTTCTCATCAAAATGCGCGCCCTCATCAGAGATGCCAATCGCAGACGCAGTATTGTCAATCTCCGTAGTCGACCACCCGTACGGATCACGCGGGATCCAGAGGAACGGTGCGACAGCATTGACGGCAGGAGAATCGAACGCCCCACGTTCTTCCTCGACTGTGTATTCCGGGACTGGCCAGTCGGGCACCATTGTCTGCTTCATCTCGAAATAGGACGAGTAGATGTCAGGTCGGAGGAAGCGAAAGATTTGTTCTGAGAACTTGGCTTTTTTGCGAGTGGCTTCGTAGGCGGTGGATGCTTCGATGAGGTTATGTGTCCCGGATTTCTCGGTCAGTGTCGGTGTCGTGTTGGTACCGGCGAGAGAGGAGCGGTCGAGACCGAGAGAGTGTGCGTGCTCCATTTCGATCGATTTCGGGAGAGCATCGATGAGCGGGACCACCGCTTCTTGGAGCGTGATCTGGAAGAAGACTGTGAAGCCGAGCATGATTGCTGTGAGAACAATGCAGGCCCAGTTCTTGCCGACCGCGAAGAGACCGAGCAAGCACACGAGCGCGAGGTAGAGGCCGGTGAAGGTCTGCCAGAGTGCACGCGGGTAGCCGAGACCGGTGAGATCGAGAGATGGCTGATAGACGTACATCAAGTTGTACAGGTACGCGACGTACAAAATTGCGAAGCCAACTCCGGAGAAGAGTAAGATGACGGGCGAGATGATGGAGTACGTGATCGCGATAACAGCCAGATTGGTATATAACGGGAAGAGGGTACCCCAGCCGATGGCCGACAAGCTCGACCAACGGTCGTACATTTTGCGGGGGGTGTTATCGAGGAAGAAGGACATAATACGGAAGAGAATGAGGCCGATGATTTGCAGCAAGATACCTCCGCCGATGGAGAAACCTTGGAGAAGCAAGTACGATATGAAGAAGTTACTTGACTTCGGCAAATTGGTGGCAAGCAGACTCGTAGCAGAAGACGGGTTGTTGATAATCTGCGTGACGACGGACGAGGCAGACGACGAGATGGTAGTAATCAAAAACACTTGGATGACCTGGAACGCAAAGTACGAGTTTTGGACATGCAGCTCGACAAGTGAATGAGACGGCGCACCAGCAAGACGGGCCATGAGACGCAAGATAATAGGCAGCAATGCCATGAGAGCGGCAAGCATAATAGTTGGCAAGAGCGACGTCACCAAGCCATACAGGACATGAGGCATGTTCAAGATAAAGCGCAAGAAATGCACTCTGTCGGTGAGGTAGGTGATGTTGGAGATCAGACCGACGACGGCGACAGGAATAGCCCAGAAGATGATGAGCACGACAATGAACGCGGTTGTGGCGCACGTGCGGATCAAACGCTCCCACCACAAGAATCGCAAGCTTGGCCAGATAATGTCTTCGGGGTGCAGACCGATATAACGCGGGGCCATATGCAAAGGCAAGTGGTGCGCGACCAGCTGGTAAGCGTCAAAAGCAGCCTCGGGCGAGTTGAATTCTATAAAAACCGAGTTGAGCTTTTTAGCCGACATGTAGTTGTCCTGCATTCCCTTGATCTCGGGGTTGAGCTCTGCTAGCTTGCTGCGGTTGTACTCGATCGTGTCGACCTTCTTGCCTACGATCGGCTTGAGTCTCTTAGTCGGACGCTTGTTCTGAGGGACATAAGTGTCGATGGTGACACCCTGTTCGACGGTCGCATCTGCACCGGCCTTCTTATCTGCCTTGAGCTTGTTCTTCACAGATGTCTTGAGAAGCTTGACTTCGGCGGCCTCGAGCTGCAGCGCGAGCTTGTCACGCTCGGCAACTTTGTTGGCGAGATATTTGTGATTGCGGTTAATCCAGACGTTCCGCGCCTCGGGAAATAAGCTGAGTAGCGTGCGCTCGTTCAGGTAGCTCTCAGGGACAGTCTGGAAGAGCACCGTCCGGAAGGAGACGCGGTTCCAGTACTGGGGTGAAGTCACTACGGCTTGGCGGACCGCGATGAAGTAGACAAACTCACGGTAGATGACGAGGAGGATAAAGCCGAAAAAGAACCAACACAGGAAGACATGGGCATAGTATCGTTTCTGATTCAAGATGTTTGAGAACGAGAGCAGATCAAGACCAGTCTGGCCGGCGCCGCCAGTCGCGTTGACAGGCAGCAAAATAGGCCAGAGCATGATTATTCCGACGCAGGAGATAAAGACGACGAGCTTGAGATAGCGCAGGAAGAAGTAGCCGTCGAGGCCAGTTTGGCGCAGAACATAGACGTCTGGCTTGAAGACTAAGGCCTTCAGCCAGGCAAAGTAACCGGACGGCAACGGCTCAGTTCGCTCACTAGGATTGTTAGCGCCTGACGCGACGTAATGTGCTTACGCCAGAGACAAACAGACACGTACTTTTCAGGAACGGACTCGAGAAATGTCTTTGGCTGATATATGCGCTTGTCTTTTGGGCGAAGTAGTAGGAAGCCTAACAGGAACGCGAGGAAGATGATGCCGTTGAAGATGACGGCGGAGACGAAAGCGGAGGTCGAGGATGACTCAGAGGTAGCCATTGTGCCTATTGTCTTGTCTGTTTAATAGGCTGACGATTCAATTGACAGACAAGTAAAGGGCGAGATGCAAGTCACCGAGGCAGAATGTAAATAAATAAAAGGGTCCGTGGTCGCGACGGTTGCAGATCTTCCATCGCCTTATATTTTAGGGCCATAATTCAGGCATGCCTGCGGCGGCACAAATGGCCACCCATTGTAAGAAGACACTGGAGGCGCTCCGATCTATTCCGAAAACAGACTAGTGTGACGCCCAAAGCCCCTGATAGGGCTTTCTGCAAACCTTATACTTGGCAGTTAAAAAAAGCCTTTGAAGGGTTAGGGTTGTATTCTGCAACACGACCTCCAGGACAAGGAGTGGTGTTGTACGGCACATGCTGGTATGTGCTGGAGTTAACTATATCCGGAATAGCACGCCTTGATTAGTTAGCCTGCGCTAGCCGTATTTGCAGCTGTGACATGAAGCCGTTGGATGCGCAATCCAAGATCACGCGCTTCTCGAACGCTGCAGAACGCGCCCACCCCAATTTCTCCCGCCCCTTAAGGATATATATATCGTCGTATATGGTACATTCAGCCCGCACAGGACAATGCTCTCATACTCGCAGCTGATGTGCAATAATAATGATTAAACAATCTACGCATGCATCATCGTTTGTTTGCCTAATTCATCGCCCAAAGACTCCCCATATAATTTTCTACTGACTGGCTTTTGCCCTGCGTGTCCCACCACCACCACCATTATACATAGTAGCACAGTCGTACCATGTCTGTATTTCAAAACCAGCGCAAATGAATATGATCCACTAGGTTCTCTCTGTTTTGTCAGAGACCTGTGCAGCTCGACAAGCATTGTGGCTGACTGTGGCTGGTTTTAGCAGGAGTGACGTCACTCGGCCATATCTGCGCTGCCAAAAACGCCACTGCGGCGGTGTTACAGGCGATCATTTGGTCACCTTAGCGCGTCGCACAAAAAAATGCCAAGCCTCGTCGAGTGCGGCGTCTCTGCCATTTCCACGCCAATTCATTGCCTCGGCTCCTAATCGAATGTGCACACTAATACCATCACCATAATCTGTCGACGTGTGGACTGCGGTCCATTTTGATGGATTCCTCCTCATTTTCGGTTGATATACGAGCGATTGAGACAGCCATACTCCACAACGCGAAGGGAAGCCACTTAACATTACTCTCATATAACGTAAAGTGGAAAGGAACGCTTGATAAACGCTGATCAACTGTCGGCTAATGTTCTTTGTCTTTCGGTTTTTATGCTATTGACATGGCAGGATACGGGCTCCTTGTACAGAAAAACAGGCGACCAAACGAATGATCACACTCGTCTATTTTTTCTGCATAGCTGCCATGATTATGTCGACAATCGCGGTGCAACTTCTTCAAACGGGGCCCGTCGGAGCTCACATCCGCGTCAGCTAACGCGGCTAATGTCAACGTCCACTACAAACCCTCGTAGATTGATCGCAACTGCGCCTTAGTCGTATCACATTAGACACGCTAGCAAAGATGCTCTAACCGCTAATAATATTATTGTCACTACGTTTTATTTTATCTATCCTACAGGGCCTACCGAAAATCCTTACCACGCTCAATAATAACCCACCAATTATCCCGCTCATACCCGCCTTCAACGACCTTCCCACCCGCAGCCTCAACATCAGCTTCAATCTCGCCCTTGCGATACAAATGATAATACCGCTCTACCACCGTCCGCGCGCCATCTTTCTCCGTAACCCAAGGCACCATGACGTCCTGCGCGTGCCCTTCGTCCCACCCTCGTCTCGAGTTTTTTTGTTCCAAAGCCCAGACGTACACTAACGCCGTCCCCCCTTGTCGCAATGCACGTAACATACTCTTCACAGCCTCGAGCCGCCGCTCCGGCGTCGCGAAATGATGCACGACGGCAATCGATATCGCAAAATCAAACCTCGATTTCCGAAACGGCGCTTCGATCCCATCCGCAATACCCACATCCACAAACCTCTTCTTCCCGACCTCCTTGCCCGTGCACGCCAGCTCAATAAGCTTGCTAGATCTATCACTGCCGAGTATATAGATCTCCGGATTCACAGATAGGTACTTTCCATTCCCGCATCCGATGTCAAGACCTACTGAACCCTGTGGGCGGGACTCTAGGTAGCGCTGCACAATCGGCCATGGTTTGTACCGCGTTTGTGAGAAGTGCGGGGCGATTTCGTCGTAGATCGCATGAACGTGCGTTTGTTCGAGCTTGAGCGGGTCGGCTGGGTGCGGTGTTGCTGATTGTGAGTGTAAAGGCATTTTGATAGCGCTGCATGAGGGGGAAAAACTTGTGCCATTCGAGCGAACGAAGGAGAAAAATTGAGCCGCACGTCAACAAACGCGTCTTCCGTTGAATCAGTGCACTATTCTACAATACTCACCAAAACACAAGCAGTACCATCATCATCCGCACTATCCATCAACAACTCGAACCTTCATATGGCAGACATCCTTCTACTAGTAACCTCCGAAAACACCTCCTCCGAGCGCAGAATCTCGCCCCACTGGACCCTTGCGCACCTCAAATCCCGGCTCGAACCAATCACAGGAATTCCCGCTTCGTCCCAACGCCTCTCCCTCTTCATTGCACACTCTGAAACGCCAATCCTGCTCACACCCCCAGACGGGAGGACGGACGACGACTATTCGGTGGGAGAGTTTGGTGATGCTTTGGTGTCGTTTGCAAGGGTGCAAGTTGATGACTCGAGGCCTTTTTCTGCTCAAGAGAATTATACCGACTTTACGCGTGTGGCGAAATTTGAGTTGTCCCAGGAAGAGTACGCCAAACGGGATGATACAGTCCTTGCGTGGAAGAAGCGGAATCAGCTAGGTCGGTTTGCGGAGACTGCGTCGGACCGCGACAAAGTGTCGAATAAAGCCCAGGTGGAAGCAAGACGGATTCATGTCGGAAAACGGTGTCGTGTCGTCGAACCATCTGAGCGCCGCGGTATTGTCAAGTTTGTCGGCCGCGTGCCGGAGTTACAGAGCGCGGGGACAGAGGAAGACGATGCGGTGTGGGTGGGCGTTGACTTCGACGAGCCCGTCGGAAAGAACGATGGAACCATGCAAGGTGTAAAATACTTTGAAGCGCGGAAAAATCATGGCTCTTTTTTTAGGCCGGAGAAAGTCGAGGTGGGTGATTTTCCCGAAATCGATGACATGTTTGATGAAGATGATGAAGAGGTTTAGGTTTGTTTGTATCATTATTTATAATATACATTTATCGTAGAATATAAACCACACCTTGCCAAATCGTACAGCTAATATACACAAAACGTCAAATTGGTATCACAATACTAATCTTCCTCCTCCTGGCTTGCGTTGAATAACGTGTCCGTTGACTGCGTGAAAAACAGCATCGCCTTCTTGCTTCCCACATTCCGCAATGAGTAGTAATTTCCTACATTAGATTAGCGAAATTCACTGATTAAAGTAAGAATGCACCCACCTCTCGGCACAATCGTATGCCCACCCCGTCGTAATCTGAACATCGTGTCTTGAATAGTCACCTCAACGTGACCCTCAACAACACAGAACGCGAGCGCGTTATGTCGTGATGGCCGGGACCCTTTCTCGCCATGCACGGGTAGCAACACCATCCCCGACGCCATAAACCCGCCAGGTTCGTCAAATGTCTTCGCGAACTTGAACGACGAACTAGCGGTTTGCAGAAAAGGAATCGCATGGCCAGATACCGCGAGACCTAGCTTCGTTAGACCAAATTAAAATATGTGCAAAAGATAAGAACATACGTCTCTTGACAATCTTCTCGTCGTCCATAAAATCGTTGACTTCTCCAACAACTTCGTCTGGCTCGCTCTCATTTGCAACATCAGACAACTCGTCCTCAGTTCTGGTCCGTCTAAAGACGCTGCCCCCTCTGCTTTTTCGCCGTGTTGATGCTCGAGTAGTCAGCGTGGATTGCGGTGAGTCGACTATAATAATCTCCTTGATCTGTGGCAGAGCCGGGCCCGACTCACGACGCTCACCAAGATTGTAGACTATGCGCTCGTTACGCCAGTACGCGAGTGGCTGCACACGTACTCGTTTTGATCGTCGCACGCCATCTTCTTCCTCGCGAGACCCTGCCCGCGGCTCCGGTATTATCGTTTTGATGTTTTGTGATAACGTCCGCGGTTCCGAAAATTGCCGAGATGCTCCCGCGGATTGTGAACCAGACGTCGACAGTATCGGAGCAGCCTTCGCCTTTGGCTTCGACCTCGTAGTTGACGGCTTGGACGTAACTTTCTTTGGGGCCACTTGTGGATTCCCTGGTACTTTCCTGAGCCTAGCTGACTGCGCCTTAACTACCTTTTTTGATTGTGACTTCACGAATTCTTCGTCGTCGAGCTCCACTTCGAATTCCGATAGCTCTGAGACTTCTTCCATGTCCACATCGTCATCTTCAACCGCAGACTCCGACTCAGACTCTGGTCGTAGAGGCGTACCTGGAATTGTCCTCTTCGTGACCGCAGTATTACCAGCAGCCGACACATTCTTATTCTGTACTTGCAATACACTCCTCTTCTTAACCTCGGATACTGCTTTTGATTTCTTGGCTTTTCGGTCCGTGATTTGTTTAAGTCTCTCTTCACTCTCTCGCTTTTCCCGTTCCTGGAATTCCCTGTAGGACCGCATCTTTGCATCAATCTCATCCGGCGCCTGATTTTCCTTTTCGTTCTTATCATCCTCGTCCTCCTCTATGTTCTCCGCATCCGGCACGCACACTTTCAGCTCACTCACAGAATCAGAAGCATGTTCCTCATCCTCAAACACGTCATAATCAGCAATCGCAAACGGCTTCTTCGGCTTATTCTTCGACGCCAACCCGCGCTGCTTCCCTCTAATCGACCGTGGCATAAAGTCCATTTCGGCCACTGCTTCGATGGTCTCCTCCCGACTCGCGCTAGCAGAGTCCAGTTTCCGCGCAGTATCGCTGCGGCGTGCGGGGGAGCCAATATTCGTCTTCACGGGTGTCCGGCGCGGCAAGATCCCGGGGCTAGCCAGACCCGCTCGTCGAGGAGACGCAACCGGCGACTCGACTCTGCTTCGCGACGTCGTGATGTCCATGCTTGTCTCGCTGTCCAGTGTCTGCGCGTTCTCGTCGTGATGACCAAACGATGCGGCTGGCGCAGTCGCCGTCGCTGGGTCGGGTGAGAAAAAGGCGTCCATGTTTTCCATGCCGTATGAGTCGCGATTGCCGGTATCTGCTATCCTAATACCGGTTTTCCTGGTATTAAATTAGTACGTTCATCCACAGCATGGCGCAGGAAATAGACGTGCCGTCCCGCGACTCCGATTTCGGCAAAGTTCGACGGCCGTGGAGCGCGTTTTGAAATTGGTGACTGCATGCTTGGTTGTATGTAATCGCTTCTGAAACCAAATTATTATAAATCAACTTTAAAAAATTCGGCGCGAAGCTCCACGTCAAAGGTTTTCCTCTATTAGGAAGAATGGTGAAGCGGTGGTATGATGGAGTTGCGGTTTGGTGCCTGCAATGATGGTTTGTTTACCTCCGGGTGATGGATTTGTTGTGAGCGGCTTTCGTTGTCCGGGTAATAATTACCCGGACAACACGCTTGCGCTGCGTGAGAAGACACGGGTTCAATTCATAATTTCTATTCATCCATAACCATGTGATAAGTAGCAATGTCATCACAAGATATCGACGAACTAAGTCAAAATGTTGTGGAGCGAGAGGACTTCGAATGTGAGGGCACATCGCAGGTATCTGTCGATCTCGCCTTCGTGCCCCCAGGAGTCAAGGTGCCGTTCCCGGACATTTCGAGTACATATCATACGCCGATTCCAAGAGCGATCAAACTTGGTGAACCCTGTATTTTGGGCGTTGATGAAGCTGGTCGAGGACCTGTCCTTGGTGAGTTCTTGTGACCTGTAAAATATATACACGAAGAAGACTGCTGATGGATGCAGGTGCTATGGTGTACGCGTTGAGTTATTGTTTAAAGCGATACGCCGAAAAGTTACCTTCTTTTGGCTTCGCAGATTCGAAACAGTTAACACACGCTATCCGTATGAGCTTATTCAATAGAATATGCAATAACGGTCAATCGCCCGACGATTTTGAATTATTCGAGAATATAGGCTGGGCCACTCGCATCATGACAGCCCGTGATATTTCAAGCGGCATGCTAAGGTCACAGACTGGAAGAGTATACAATTTGAACGAACAAGCGCATGATGCGACTATAACTCTCATCAGCGAGGTTCTGGCAATGGGCGTCAACGTTACCGAGATTTACGTGGATACGGTTGGCCCACCAGCATCATATCAGGCTAAGCTGGCGAGGTTTTTTCCGAGTATTAAGGTTATTGTCACCAAAAAGGCGGACTCTCTATTCCCGATTGTTAGTGTTGCTAGTATTTGTGCGAAAGTAACGAGAGATATATCATTGATGTGTCGTGATGAGAGCGATGGCAGGTGGGGCAGCGGATATCCTTCTGGTAAATCTGATATCTTCATAGCAGTAGATTTGCTTGCTAACTAACTCAGACGGGAAAACTACAAAATGGCTCAAAGATACTCTTGACCCTGTTTTCGGATGGAGCGGTGTCGTCAGGTTCTCATGGCAAACCTCGAAGGATTTGTTAGAAAAACATGAAGGGGCGATTAAAGTTGACTGGTACGTTCGTATGCTTTTACATCTGCTCACTTTTACAAGCTCAGCTAACTAAGGTAAAGGAATGATCAAGACAGTGCTGATATTAGGCAGACTGCAGTGCAATCATCGGCGTATTGGATCGGAAAGCTCGTCACATCGGAGTTCTAAGAGACGCTTTGCATATATCGCTTGTACATTATAATATATAGTAGAATTGTTTTGCGTGTCTGCCAGTTTACTTTTTTGTTCTAAACATACACGTAGCGGTAGAATTAGGTTACCGAGCACAAGTATACTTGCGCTTATCTGATGGCAATTACCCTGATGGAAATTAATGCCGCCCAGCCGTTTCCGAGCAGAGTTGTCGGCCTCGCCTTATACGAAGTAAGATCGTATCCACGGATAACGGTTACGCGAGATTACCTTTAGCCGTTTGATCGGTTCAATTAGCCATATAGAGTGCAAGTTACTTGAAAATGAGTTCAAAAACGTGGGATTACATCGCGAAGATTGTCATGATCGGCGACTCGTAAGTCAAGCGTGGACTTATAATTCGGTCAATTATTTCTTTTGTTTTCCTATTGCTAGTAGAACTTATTGACGACCGTATCTTGCATAGAGAGTGTTAACTTACGAGTGTGCAGGGCCTGCGGAAAGTCGTCGCTCACTGTACGATTGACAGATAATACCTTCAGTGAGAACCACGATGTTACGATTGCTGCGGAAATTGGATCGAAGATTGTGCCAGTAGACGACAATGTATATATTAAGCTACAAATATGGGTATACTTGAGTACTTGAGACAATGCCATATGAACGAAGTTGCTAACATGTGTAGGATACGGTGTGTAGCTACCGTCCGCAGCACTTCGAAATATATCGCGAGATGCTAACGTCCAATAGGCAGGACAAGAACACTATCGAGCGGTTACGCGATCATATTTCCGGAATGCGACAGGCTGTCTTTTAGTCTATGATGTAACTCGACGGGATACCTTCCTGCATGTGCAAGAATGGCTGGCAGACCTCCGCGCGCAGGCGGACCCGGAAATCTGCGTGCTGTTAGTAGGCAATAAGTGCGATTTGAGCGATACTCAGCGACAAGTCTCGATACAAGAAGCGCGGGAATGGGCGCTTGCGAACGGGTTGATGGATTTCGTGGAGACTAGTGCGAAGACGGGCGATCGGGTGGAGGAAGCCTACCTGCAGGTGGCGCGAGAGATATACTACAAGATTAAAGGCGGCAAGTTCGATGTAAACGATAAGGTGAGACATACTTACCGGCAGGAGAGCGTATAACCAGGCTAACTGTGCCAGACTCATGGAATTAAGATCAACAGCGCCAAATATGGCAACTCCAATGGCCTAAACTTAGATGCCAACTCACAGAATGATGTGGGAGCCAAAGGACGGTGTTGCTAACAGGTCGAAGGATATCTATATTCCACATGTATTAATAAATGGCACGATCCGCACTGTATGATCTTGGTTATTTTTAGGTTGTTTGTTTGGTTTCCATTGGATTGATAGAGTAGTTGTAATTATTGAATAAATCTCATATGCCTCGATTTCACTCACATGTGACTGCAAGCCACTTGCGTTGCAATGCGACCAGTTGTATGTCGTCCTCAGTGCGATACCGGCAATTCGGCGTACCTAAAATGAATCCAGTACCTGTATATAGTTATAACTACACCATATACGTTTGATTTGCTGCATGGTACGTTCCGCTATCACAATTTATAAAATGTATTAAAAAACGCGACTTGCGATATTGCGTCCCGAATTTCATCTAGCATTCAGTACTCGGGATACTGTTAGGGCATCTGTTAATTGGATACAGAAAAGGTGGTTGTGAACGTGTAAGATGTCAGCAGATGCTAGCGAGATTGGACGAATGGATGTGTAGACATTGCAAATCTTCGGAATGATAATGATCATGGGTACATAGTGGCATAGAGCCATAGATTATTTATGACCAATCGCATTACATTGCTCCATCAATATGTCCTGAAATGCACGCACTTACCAGTAAGGAAACCTCCAATTTTATTTAGATATTACAACCGGTAAAGCGTAGCCAGCATACTCCTCTGCGCGATTGAACCTCCACAATCCGACTCTTCTAGCCGCTGTCATAATATCCTCGAACTCCTCATCAGTGACGTGGCGATTTAATTCTTCGTATCGAATGCCAATTCCTCGTGTGCTCTTCCGACCGACATGGCCAGAGGGAAGTATTGGCTCATAATGTTAACATAGCTATCCTTATCAACTTCATCCGCAATGTACATCAAAATCTGGCGAGATTCATCCAAGTGATTTGGAATAATGAGATGTCGAATCAGCATGCTCTGCTTCACCAAGCCGTCACCAGTGAACTTGAGCACGCCGACTTGCCTGGGCATTGGCCCATATCTTGCAACTTGACCATCCACTCAAGGACTTCCTCTGCGGTAGTTAACATTTCACCCGCGTCGCGGATATGTGAGATTTCGTAGTGCTGGCAAAACACACAACGCAAATTACATGATGCGAAAAAATCCAACCAGACCCATTCATTCCTGTGATGCATGACTCTTCCCCGAAATGAGGAGATATTGTCGAAACTGGCACCTTTTCGGCGCCGCTGCGCAGTAACCTGTTGATTGGCAGCGGTCCACGGCACAGTTATGCGGACATAAGCTGCAGTTGTGGAGATGTTTTTCTGCTGATGTTTTCTGCTACTGTTATTTTGTCTTTGAGTTGTTTACGTGTGAGCATGACGTAGCCGGGCATATAGTTGTCGAGGAGGTATTGTGGTGGGACACGAATGTGGCGACGTAAGAGCGGTTGTCGGACTTCTGACCTTGGTCCGAGCGATAAATGTTTCTGTGAATGGAGAATCCATGACACCTGTTGCCCGTGGCGACAACATTTCGAAGATACGAGTGCGAGTGGCAGATTGCACTTCACTATAATGGCAGTGGTGCGACATAGTGTCACAAATCTGCGTACAAATTCGAGAGACCGTGCGGCTCGACTTACGTTTGGGCGGAGTGGCAGGATATGGACATAATTGCTCGGATGTGGTCATCCGCTTCTTCAACAGCTACTTCATAGAGATTGACATACACATTCCTGGAGCTTGCTAGGCCTTACCATCCAAGTCACACAATGTACACTATTATTGAGATCGAAAGCTGACGACTCTAATTCCATTCATCGCATTCGCTTTCAAGCATCCAACTCCCCACGTCCCATATTCATGATCCATAGTCGAATCTACGTATTGACAATTTTAACGTGGATTATTTCCAAACTAAATATAGATAATAGTTAGAACAGTTGCTTCGAATCATTGCTCTGCTATTTCATCCGGCGTCAAGGTCGCTTGGCCAGACGGATCCCGTCATTACTTGCACTCAATAGCGCTGACTGATTCATTTCATTTGAATGATCCTACCACGTTACGTATGATGGACGTAACTTACCAGCGGGCACAGAGCCCTTGGGTGGATATGGGCTTCCTTCGGGCTTAGGACATTTGCACCTGCAAGCGACATTAGAAATACCGTATCAGTAATTAAAATACTGTATGAATGAGTACTACCATTCTTCTTTCGGAACGGAATCGAGAACGGATGGAATATGATGGCCGCATCCGAACCAAGTCTTGCCGGCTAGAAAGCATCAAATCAGTTTGGCATTCTCACAACCTCCAACTCCGGTGCCCGCAGTGCACTTACAGCAGGTATTACAAACTGAAGGTTTGCACATGTTAAACAATTGAGAAAGACCAGAGAATACGGAGAGTGATAAGGATGGCGAGTGTAATGGACTACCTATCTGGACATAGCAGCTGGCTGGTACGTCCTCATATATAGGACGATTAGTCGCCGACCTGATCTAGGGTTGGGGCAGCTCCACCATAAGCCCTCTAACATAGCTTAAACCTCAGAATTCACACGTGCAACATAGATTAAGCCCTAACCCCTCGTCAGGTCTCCAGCCTCTACCGAGCGCTGTCGCTGCTACAGCCACACTATTTGGCTATCTGCCCTACGCAACGTTTGAGCCTATATGTTAATCATCCTGTCTAGGGTCTGTGACAGAACAGTAACTTGGAATTGTAAACCCTCATCAAAGCAACGCGGCTGCGGCCGTTTTTTGGATGCTGCATCCAAGCCTCACAGCCCATAAGTTGCCCCTGGTACATCCACGCCGCTAGACTCATTTATTTAACTCGGCACATTCTGGCCACTGCCTTGTTCGCATTTATACCCAGTTCTCTCAGTTCAGCTTTATAGACCTCCATCACGGCTCCAAACTCTCGTTCCTTCTCTCCTCATCTTCTTCCGATCCCCGTCATGGCAAAGTCTGGGGTCGCGTTCAGCTCGTTCTCGATGCCGAATGCCGTGTATCGCCTCTCCGCCGTCGCCCTGATATTCTGGTCGATCTTCCATTTCTTTTCGGGTTTCATTTCGCCTTCTCTGATCACAAATGAAGAGGCTCAGGCGAAGGCACGTGTCGAGCTGGCGCACAAGATCGAGACCGCAGAGCTAGGCAGAGACGGGTTCAAAACCCTATCGAAGGACCACTTCCACGATTTCTACGGTGCTGAGGAATGTGGACTTTCCTCGACGGACCTATACAATCCTCACATTAACGCCGACGGAACGCTTACAAGACCATATTGTGCGAACAAGCAGAAGCTGCTCGATGCCTTGTCTGGAGGAGGCAGAATAGGGTTCAACTCGCCTTTTCACCCTCTTGATTGCGAATACCGCTGGTTCGATCCAGAGGAGATCTGCATGATCCTCGATCGTTTTGATGCTGTGATATTCATTGGCGAGCAGCGCATGACTTCTCATGTGTACGCGGCGTTCAACTCACTACTCCGAAAAAACCTCGCCTGGGGCGGTCTCAAGAATTGGGAGCTTAACGAGCAGCTTCGTCAGCGATGCCGATGCGAGTCACAGTACACCAACCCTCAATGTGGTGGTGGCTCTGTTGGTGTGAGCGATCATTACGTTGTTGACTCCACCGAAATCTTGGATGCGAAAGAAGAAGGTTTGAAGCTTGGTGCTCCATACGTTTGCAACCGTGTTTTCCACGGCCTTGTCACCATAAATTCCGAGCCCGTCGCTGCAGGTACTCTCGAGGACATTGACGATATCCTCGTTACCTATCACAAGACTGCTAAGCCTGTTCCTGTAATTCTCCAGCAGGGGCTCGCACACGGATTTAACTGGGATAAGACTACGAAGGTCATGGACGCCATCCTTAGACAGGTCGAGAAGCGCGAGCCCAACCCGAATCATCGGCCATTCCTCTGGCTTGGACCTCCATCTGCTGGTCATCTGAAGCCTCCAGGTGTGATAATCGAGCAAGGTAATAACGCTCTTCACCATTTCACAGTCGAACTGGGCAAGCGTGCAAAAGACAGAGGTCTCGATGTCTTGAATCTCTTCAATCTCACTCTCCAAGCAGACTCTTACGACGGTACTATGTACGGTCAGGACGTTAGTTTGACTACAGCCATGATGATCATCAACTGGTTAAGCAGGGTCGAGAGTTTGTGAGTATGTACTGGTTTCGGACTGTTGTTGTTTGATTTGCATTTGCGGTGTTGACCTCGACGCTTTCGAAGTGACTCGGACAGCTTTGTAAGAAAGGTCAAGTCTCTCCCCTGTCTTTGTATCATGAACATTTGTACTATTGGGTCATTGGTTGCCATCTCGTGCTTATCTTGGGATTGTATGTAACGGTCGATCATAATTACATTAATTCAAACGCATTTTTAGAATGAAATGATATACATTGTTATTCACGAGAGGTCTGACAGCTATGTAGAAAGTCAACATTTCTTTTCTAACCCCGAATATGTCAAGTAATGATGAATTTCTGCCACAGAGGCGTCTACCGTCAGGAAGCTAACGCACTTTGTAGATGTTTTCATCGGAGCCACATAATCGGCTGGTAGCTCAAAATCTTTCACTGGATGAGCAATGCTGTGAAACATACTTAAAGCGATCACATGAAGTAAGCTGATCTCAATATTGAAGCTCTTGTATATTAAAAACACAATTAACCATAAATCATATGCACGAAAGAATGTACGCAGCACGGTTACACCCAAACGTCCATTAGCCAACGGCCGTACGTAGAATTTAGGAATATGCTGCCCGTTCAATAAATCCAACCTCAAGCCGAAGCTCTTAGCACAATCTACCGATTCGGAGTTCACTCTCAGATTCGTCGACCGGGATTCCGTCGTGAAAAAATCGATAATAATAGGGAGACGTGGGACCCATATCGTTGTCAGTGGTCCTCGAACGGACCAGAGCTTGCGCAAGGACACTGGGACGAGGACCCAACGCGGAAATAGATCAAATGTCAAATATCGATTCCACTAACCATCGAACGCAACGACTATACAGTGAGCCCGAGTGAAAACCTAGGCCAAGATAATCGTTGACCGAATCTCATTACAAAGATCAGAAGAATTAGATCCGGAGAAAATTTTGC
The DNA here is from genome assembly GCA_038497805.1 of Lipomyces mesembrius. NCBI lineage: Eukaryota > Fungi > Ascomycota > Lipomycetes > Lipomycetales > Lipomycetaceae > Lipomyces > Lipomyces mesembrius. Next base: position 786,782 of record MU972896.1, on the reverse strand, counting down.
TCTTATATACCTGCCCGCGTGTGTTTGTAGGGCTAGGGCTTTGTGTTGGGGGGGGGGGGGGGGAAACCCTTACACATTTGAAATCCCTTGATTGGTGTGCTCTGAGCTATGCGGCCACAACCCGCCTGCACTCATGATCGAGCCGTTGAGCTTTCGTGATAGCCGATGTAATTCCTGAAAGTGGTCATTATTCCCTAAAGAATTTAAATCCTACATATGGCTAAATGGCGGACTACCATGACAGATTAGCACATTATCTATGATTCATTTTAGTACAAACTACGAAGAGTAATTCCCACTCGTGCCAGTAAAAACACCATAGTTTAAACAAAGTATCCAAAAGAGTATATATATTTTTAAGCACATTCAAAATTTCGCGCGCCTATGAGTCTTCCGAACTTCTTTCATATCTTCATCGCTGTCCTCATCTCTCCGTCTCTTATTCTTGAACTTCAACTTATTCCTCTGTCCACGCACTGGACCATTCTTCACGGCATCCACGTACGCATTAATAGGATTGGCCTCGGCAGCTTGGGCAGCCAACTGCTCAAGCATCTCGGAATCGGGATCAGTCGCTTTCTTGCCAGCCTCCTCGTCATCGACGAGCATCTTACCGCTCGCTGTCATCTTAATCTTGCTCTGGCGACTCGTCATGTTAACTGAAGCGGTAGGCTTAGTAGACGATATTCTCGCCAGCGCTTTCTTATCCAAAAGATCCAATGGGTCTTCGGATTTACCATGGATGATGTATGTCTCTTGTTTTTCACTTCCGTTACCCTGCTTCCTTTTGTTCTTGGTGGCCTCATTGTCAGACTCAACATACTTGTCGTCATCCTCACTGCTCGATCCATAAATAGCCTCCTCAAATTCAGATGAATACTTCTTCTTTCTGGCGGTTCTATCTTCGTCATTATCTCCTCCCTCAGCAGTTCCTTTTTTTCGCCGAGCACGCTCCTTCGACTTTCGGATGTTCGTAAGCAATTTCTTATCATCTTCAGGGAAAACGCGTTCAATCGCCTCGATGCCGAATCGTCGCAAAAGACGTTCGACCAAGTGCTTGACTTTCAGCTTAAACCGAGCATGATGTTCGTGAGACCACTCAAGTAGATTCGGGACAAGAGTCTCAAGCCGAGGTTCAACGAGATTCTTGGGCAGGGTTGTCACCATAACCTTCACAAATCCTAGAGCCGCTTTGACGATCTCGCGATTCTTGGAGGTCAGGAAAAGATCGATCGTGGCAACGAGCTCAGAAACAATGTTCACTTCCAAAATATCTAAGATTAAGTCAGCAAAAATCCATTAATCCTATGCTACAAACAAGCTAGTCACGTACTCTTGTATTGATATAGCAGTCGGCTCAACGCAGTAATAGTCGCACTAATCATGTGGGGTGTAGAGCCGGCAAGACCAGCAGACACCATAGTAAAGTACTCATTGATGGAAGCCTCAACATCCGCAGCGTCCATGTCCATACTAGGAACCTTACATATAGAGACGGAACCTCCACCTGCCATTTTGTTGCCCATTTCGACCAGTAGCTGGTATGCCGCCTCCCGCGTTTTTTCGTTCACTTCCTTCGTTCCGATAACCGCCTCAGGGAGAATAGCTGGGATAAAATGTAAATCCGAAGATGGTAAAATACGAACAATATCAATGAGCGAAGTAAGTCGAGCACCACGAGCCGGCGGAGTAATTTTCTCTGCAGACGAAACCATCGCGTTCTCAAGACTATCCATGCTTTCAATCAAATATTCACTTCCTACTTCGCTCTGCGCCAACTTGCTCACAATACGATAGCCACGTTTTTGCACCTGCGCGTCAGCACTCTGAATAGTGGAGACGAAAATCATGCTGAGATCGCTGTAGAGCGATCGAGGCAGATACGGTACCATGGCAACAATTAGGTCCAGCATGGTATGACTGACAGGTGGAATTGTAAATTTTCCTGATGGAGTGGAGTTCTTTGCGGCAGCGGCGGCCTCCAACGCGGGATTCAAAAGCCCGACAACTTTTTGGAACGTGTTGACAATATCCTGAATCATTTGTTAGTACAAATTCCAAGACTAATTATGCAGTGCATACCTCCGCCGGCGTTACGGACAAGAAAGAATTGATGGTATCCAAAATATACTGCCGATGCTCGGTAGTTGTCTGATTAAAAACGTTGAACAAAACCGCCAGGAACTTAGAAGCCATAGTGCTAAGATGCTCCAAGTTCTTCTTGGCATCTTCTTTGCTCAACTTGGCCTTCAAGAATGGATTCAATCCATCAATGTCAACTTCAGCATACACCTTATTACTGTCCACAAGAATTCGTAGAGCTTTGCAGCCAACCTGGCGTAGCTCCACCTTCTGGTACAAGACATTTGCAAGCAACTCGGCGAACTTTTGAGTGAATGATTGACGCAGATCACTAGGTAAATCGCAGTATCGTGGAAGTAATGACCAGATTTGCTCAATCAATGTTGCGTAGATCTTAATCTCGACAGTTTTTTCGTCCTCAGTAAACTCGACAAGTTTCTGCGAAAGATGATCACCCAGAGGAATCATATAGTCAATGAAATGACTCAGCTTAGCGTTGCGGATATTATCACGAAGTAATGGAAGGAGGAAAGCTCGACCAGGCTGCTTAGGTCCAGGATTCTCCAAGTTGAGTGGCAAGATTTCTAACACCTTCTCGGGTCCGAGAGCTCGGATGGCTGCCGACAATACACCATCTGCCTCTGCTCGTCCCTCAAACTGTTCACCCGTGCGCAATTCGCCAATTGTGGCAACTGCGGCCACCAAGTACGGGTCGGCAACTAAATCAAGGGCATCAAAAAGCGCGACCAGAATGCCAAAAACTTCCTTCCACGCCGCCTGGTACTTGACACTGAGGAGTGACAAAGCCGACTTCGAAATTTCAGACAATGTGCGCTTGGTAGACTTAGTCAATGGCTTCTCGAGCAAAATCTTGCATGGAATACATGTAGTCGCAAGAGCAATTAAGCACTGAGAGGCGGAGGTGACAACTGTTGGCGGAAGCCCAGATTCGAGAAAGTCGGAAATGGTTTCAAACAACTTTGGTAACCGAGCAAACGCCTTTGCCTCATCGATGCCACTATATGCTGCAAAGCATTGTGCTACAATAGCAAGCCATGTCGGTGCACGCTGCTGATCAGTCTGCACGGGTTGTAGGTTCATAATCGAATCAACAATCTTGGTGAACGCAGCGCCGTCCATTTTCTCCTTTTCCTCAGAATCACCTCCCATTTTAGTGAACAAAGACTGAAACACATCCAACGCGGCCATAATAAGAAACTCCTCCGCAGAACGCGATATTGAGAACAAAGTTTCACAAAGCGGCTCAATCTTGCTAATTGGCCATCCCATATCATTCCTGGCAATCGCACGGATCAACTGTAGCAAGAAAATTATCTTCCTTTCTAATGCCGCCGCATGACCATGCCTGTGATGATGTGACTTGCCCGTAAATTCAGAATATTGCTCTTTGACCAAGGTTAAGACCAGATCCACGCACATGTTGAGAGCTGGGTGAACTGTCGCGGGGCCTGGCGGCGGATGGCTGAGCAAGGTGGTGACGGCCTCCTGGGCGCGCTTCCGGACTTTCGGCCGCTCGTCAAGACTAAGCTCTAACAGACGGCTCAGTGCCTTACGAGGACCATTTTCCGAGGCAGACGCGAGCCATGACGAGGAAACTTGAGCGATCAAAATAGTCTCCAAACAACCTAGAGCTGATCGAACGAGAGCTGGCGAAGCGTCACTATGACTGAGCGCAGGCGTCAGATACGACAAGATCGACGTAAATTTGCCAATCAAAAGTGCACTTGAAGCATGTTGAAGGACAACATCCAGAAGATAGACTGCAGCTGCAGCCAGCTCCTGGTTCTTGAGTTCTGATCCAGTGAATGCTTCGGGGAGTATGGATAAGAGCGCTATAACATATGCAGATGCAGTCAACTCTGTGTTCTGTTCCTTCAGAGTCTCCTCAACTGCTTCTAGTATAACAGCCAACTATGTATACGTTAGATATCACTTTAAAGGCGAATAGTAAGACCTGCCCTCACTCGCTTCTGGTGTGGTAACTTCGACGTCTTGTGCAGCCGGAGCCTGTCCAACTTGCTCTCCAGCGTAAATTGTTCCTCGGCGACCTCAGGAGCCATCTGAGTTGCATCTAACAGTGGAATCATATATGTAACGTAGAATATGAACCTGCTGGCTCTCAATTCTCTATTATGAAGTGAAACATATTTCTCCGAATAAAGATGATGCCCAGAAAAAATTCCGTTGGGACTGAGACTGAGCCGGGTAAATTCTATTAGGGCTCGGGTTTGTATTTTTTGAGCCGCACGTCTCTCAGTCCCAAATGTCTGTTCGCTCGGCAAGGGTAAAATATACGATCGGGACCCGTATAGTTCATTTGATAGCGTCATAAGAGACTACTGATTATATTTCCATGTCAATTAGTTTGGGTCTGGAACGTATTGCGTCTCTCCTACACGCTCTCAAATCACCCCAAAAAGGTTTCCAAGTATTCCACGTCGCAGGTACGAACGGCAAAGGCTCCGTGTGCGCCTATCTCTCGTCCATTTTGCACCACTCCTCGCTTACCACCGGTCGCTTTACGTCACCGCACTTAATTCACCCTCGATATAGTATCAGTATAAATGAGAAACCGGTTGCTAAGGCACTGTTTGATGATGCGCATAGGATGGTCCAATTGATGTCGAAGCGAGAGGCGATTGACGCTACAAGCTTTGAGTTACTTACGGCGACTGCATTGGAAATATTTTATAGAAAGGGCATTGATGTTGCCGTTGTCGAGGTTGGTTTAGGAGGCAGGTTTGACGCGACGAACGTTGACTACAAAGTTGGAGGCGTTTTGGGCACAATCATTACACGGATTGGGCTAGATCACCAGAGATTTTTAGGAGATACTGTAGAGGAAATAGCACGCCAAAAAACTGGAATTATGCGTCGTGATGTTCCTGTTACGGTGCACGGCGATAATGAGGAAATTGCACGTAAGGTTATTCTGCACGATGCATCGATAAAGGACTGCCCGGTGACAATAGTCTCGCCCCGGATATTACGACAAGAAGTTGATGAGCACGGATTAGCGAGTGTATATCTTCATACAAAGTCGTTTGGAAACATTAATCTGTCCGATACTCCGCTGAATGGCTCCTATCAGCATATGAATCTTGCATGTGCCATTACAGCACTTGATTTGGCGCAAGCATCACTTCCAACCGTGACATCGTCCTCCATTCGCGTAGGGATAGCAAATACGAAATGGCCCGGACGATTGCAGTTGCTCAATGCTAGTAAATTTACTGGCGATGATATACAACAATGTGTGCTACTGGATGGCGCGCATAATGTACAAGCGGCGACGTTTCTGGGCGAATATGTTGAGACTCTGCGGAAAGAGAGCAAAGATGGAAGTATCTCATGGGTTATGGCGTTTTCCGGACATAGGAATTGCAAGGAGATTATGTCGCTCCTATTGAAAAGTGGCGACAGGTTTTATCCTGCGTCATTTGGACCTGTTGATGAAATGGAGTGGGTTCATCCTTTGGAGAAGAACGAGTTGAAGATTGCGGCAAGAGACATCTTGGGATCCGAAGAATACGTGCTTTCTGTGGATGGTGCAACAAAAGACATTATTAGGGACGCATGTAAGCATGAATCGCCAGTGGTGGTATGCGGTAGTCTCTACTTAGTGTCAGAGGTTCTTGCAGGTCTACGTGATGAATACTTTTAGTTCAACCATGCATCGCAGATATTATTTGTGTACCACATAAAATCCACGTTTAGTACATACTTAATAACCAAATGTACCCAACGAACACTCTATAATCCGGAGAAGAAATGCAACATTCATGGGCAAATTTCATGGAACTCCCACTCATACTCATTTGCCCTGGTGAACAAGATCCGCTGGCCAATGCCTTCAACGTCAACGTAATCAACTGTTTCTGGTCCCAGCAAAATCAAAACAAAATTCCGCTTGCCCTCATCTAACAGATCTGCGGCGACTTCTGCACCTGCCTTCGCTTCGTGCGTGGCTTTCTCGATAATCTCCAGAACCTTCCAACGTTCCACCGTGAGTTCTGTGCCGGGATCGGGCTTGCAGAAAGATAGTCGCATCATTGGCGACAAAGAATTCCACGCTTTATAGAACTCAGCTTCAATTTCGTTGCTCGCAGCCTCTACCTTGTCCTCGGCTGCATCATAGAGGATCACTTGCTGCTCAGAAGTAAGGTATACCAGTTTCGACGTGCCCGCGAATCGGAACTGTTTGTCGTTGTGTGCAAAGTAAAAGCATGCTTCAAAAGTCCCCACGGTCTTATTAGACGAGAGCTGTCCAAATTTCGGCATTCGCTTGTCGGTCGTCACTGAGAGGATTCCAGAGTTGGGAGAAAAAGCGAAGCCGCGGAACATACATGTGCGACCATGAGGACGAATTAGCGTTTTATGCTCTGCGGTAATATTGTCAACGTATTCTGTTATGGATACTGTCGAGAGAGTAAATGGATAGGAGGGGAGACTTTCTGACGACAATTGAGTCGATGTTAAAGGCTCAGGACCTGACGCCGCGGTTGGAAAAGCAGACACGAATATCGAGACCCACGGTGGGATTATGGTCTCGAGATTGTGTGGAGCATGCGAATGCGGTATCGACTCAGAATGTGAATGCGGCATCTTCCCTGGACGTGGAATTGACAACTGGGTATTTCAATATATAGTATATTGGCAGCTCTTGAAGAACAACAACTTGGAGAAATTATGGGGATCCGGAAAGACGACTAAAAGTGACTGACGATACTGGGCGAACATGTAATAACAAAAACCACAATCTTAGCAATTTCAAATAATGACCGAAATTTAACCTGACTATCCTTTATTATGTCTCGGTATACACCCCCACAGACGTATTTATTATTACTGATGTATAATAATCATCAATGGCGGGAAGTGCTTCATTAATTCCTCCTTGAATAGAAGCAGTGATACTTAGAGACCTATGCCGATCATGCTTTCACACAGATCGCGTGATCATGCAACCGCATTTCGCTTTGTCAATAACTTCGCACAAGTTGCTGCCATCACTACTTCGAACAATATTTCTTAAACATAATTACATAGTAAAATTAGAAAATTCTTTTACCTAATTCGAACGATTTAATTAAGTTCACGATATGTCCGTTGACCCGAGTTCAAAATACGGTCCGAATTCTTTTCGTTTACACAGCCATATCAGCCCAGCTCCAACTCCTGACCTCGAAGTATTTCGGTGCCCCGTTTGCGATAAGAAATTTCTATCAAAGAGTCAGAGATCTGTTCGAGAACATGTCACAAGATTAATGAAGGCTGACACGGCAGATGGTCGTGCGCATGCGGAATATCACGCAAAGGAGATCAAAAGGACGCGTCGTTCAGAGGAGGAGCGAAGGCGAAGTAGCGCTGCAGCACAGCAGCGCTATCGCGTGCGCAAGTCGACTGATGCGCAGGAAATGGCTCAGAAGCTTGGAGGACCTCCAGTTATCTACGATAAGGCTAAAGTGTCGGATAAGAAGGCTGGGATTCAGCGGCAAGCGTTAAAGCGGAAAAAGTCAATACCTAAACCACTGCCGCCAAAGAATTACGAAGTGCAACTTCCCACAGCTAATCCGTTCCTTTATATTCATAGCCAATGGTCAGTGTCCTTTATGGATCAACTCATGGAACATGTACCCCTGGAGGTCGCGAAGGAGAATGTGCGGTCCAGACTGGGATCGGATGAAGAGATCGAAAAAGTAAGCAACTTCACTATTACTCAACAAAGCCACTAACTTCATGTCTTAGGTCTTCATGAAATTTGCTGAAGTCTCAGTTGGACCTACTGTTGCAGATGTTCGTATGGCACTCGAGGTATGGAAATCTCCAGAGAAATGTGCGGCGGCCTACGCGGTATATAAGGACTATCAGCAGAAGCTGATGACCAAACATGGACGAATGAGAGCGTACGAAGAGGATCTGAACTCGTACAATAAATTGGTAGAATCCGGAAGTTTGAATGAGGAAGAACTGAATGAGCGGCTTCACGCATGGGCCTATAGACAAAGATTTTTGCATAGTGTGCCTTCTTCCCCAGATCCCCGGGCACCGATACAAATCTCAGAGTCTGCTGAAAATAATGAAGCGGTAGGTGACGAAGGAATTGATCCGAGCTTACGATCTCAAGATTTGCCTTCACAAGGGATTTTGTCTTCCATTGTAGGTAAAAAGCTGACTCTAGCGAGCAGAGACACTGCAGTAACGGGAGGAAGAAACCATGCACCATAGCTGTATATAATGATAAATGGAAAGTAATAAATACGCCTTTGCATCTTCACCGTTGTATTTGTATAAAATTTCAAGTGCTTAATATTGGATATTGCGAATTGATTGACCACACGAGGGACCACTGCTACCGGTAGTAAGAGTAAGCTTACCTATCTTCGCCGAAACTTCCTGCCCGAACTTCAGCATGTGTCAACGGTGTATGTTCGGCGTTGGGGGCATTACGATAATTCCGCTGCTATTGCGACTTCAACTTACCATCTATATAAGGGCAGGATCACTCTCAACTCTTCGCTTGTTCCTCAGAAGCTTTATCCACAGCACATAAGAACCGTTCCTTATTATCCAATTACAGTGATAATTCACATACAGCGATTGCTCCTACCGTCGCCGTTGTCGGTATTCATAGATTCTTGTTCCAACCTATCATCGACGCTATCACTTCCGGGCTTTTCGAAGACGATGCTTCGCTTGACGGGGTGGGCTTAGCCAACGGTGCGAAAGCACGTGATCTGGGTGTCCCACTTATAGCCCACAAAGTAATGGCGGCTGATTCTGACTGCCGGCTGGCTGCATTCACATTACGTCCCAAATGCACATTTTTGAGCCAATCTACATTCTAAGAAGCATGCAATGGCCTTGAGCTACCAGAGTGGATTGCTGGGAGGATAGTGCTGGGAACCTCCAGTACGCTACATAAGCCGCGACTTAACCAACAATGGAAGCACATATGCCTTTTTCAGAAAGATCCACATACTTTCCGTTCATTCAACCGGGAGGATCCTGTTGACATAAATAACAATGACAGAATGCCTTGAAAACGTCATGAAAGAGTAAATGGAATAATAAGTTTCCAATCGTCTTTCTACTGGCACCTTTCCTTATTGTGATCTACAGAGAGGTGGTCGTATGGTGAAGCCCCAGTGTGTGTACAGGGTGAAATGGACGAGTATGAAAAAGAATGTTCGCTAAGGCGCACATGCAATCGTGCATGAACATCTTGAAAGTAGTACGAGTTGACTATGTCAACGTATTTCACCGATTGCGCGAAAAAGACTGGTCGAGAATGCTGTCTCCGACTCCGTTACGATTAAGGCTGAATTTCGCAGATGGCTACCGGCCGTGCTTGAATTTTCGATAATTCGGCTCTCAACACAGTATTATCTTATGCTAACACATTAGGTTGCTGACTGGTGACATAGTCTATTCGTTTAATTCGGACAGTTCTTGTAGGAGACGCAATCAAATGGCGACATCTGACGCTATTTGATTCTGTCATAGAGTTTTAATATGAATGGACTCCATCTGTCAAAAAGTATTAATTCGATTTGTATTTACCGCGAGCGAATTCAGTCATTGTTAAGAGCGTATTATTGGAATAATTGCAAACTTAAACTATGCAACTGATAAGTAATAGAGCAAGATAAATAGAAAGACAGTAGCTAGTTTTCTCAACTGCCGTTGCTCAGAAGTCAACTAGCGGTACCATAGATGGCCGTCCATGAGCACACTGGAACGGAAATCGACAATCTGAGAGGTCGTCGATCAACTTGCGGCTCCGGTCTTCAGAAAGACTGTCTCCAAACATGATTGCACCTTAGTTCTTATCAGCAAACGCAAATTTGGTGAGCTAATTTGAAACTTGTCTAACCTCTGCATGCCTTGGAATTCAACAAGTCCACTATCACGCGTGGAATGTGACGATAGGCTAAATCTAATAGCACTTCGGCACTCTCAATACAACCGTTATTAATAATGTCTGAAATCTGAGAAGCCACAAGCTTTGTCACGTCCCCAGACTGAAGGTCATAAACATGTTGCAACAAAAACTCTTTTACCACTACTGGATTTTCCATATACCTATCAATCAGAATGACAGGGCAATGCGTCACATGCACAGTCAGCTCATATTCGTCAACGTCCTTAGTTGCAATTCCTCTCTTACTGGGTCTATCTGTCGGAGTGCCGAGGTTATATCTTACACCCCACAGTTCGAGCTGAACCTGCCATTCTGCTAACGCTTCAAAATCTTCCTGAGAGACCGAAAAGTCGCACTTGAGCTGAACAGAAACTTCGGCGTAGTCGTTGTCTCCCGGCCGTGACGACGAATACGACCACTTTTCATTAATTCGAATTCTCAAGACTTGTGCAAAATAGTCAACTAATAGCATTTCTAATCTAACCCTCTCATCAGCGGCATGCTGATCTACCATTACCAAAGTAGATTCGCCCACATCTTCCGCAATAGATAATAGTATAAATTCCTTATTAATTTGTGATATAAATCGCGCCTGCTGTAAGGCAGACTTCGTAAGTTTACGAGACGATAAGTGCAAGTCGCCTGGCTGATATTCTGGTGAGAGTCTAGGAATAGATCGCTCTGCGCTATGGAATACAGGCGATTCCCAATTCTACCGATGGTCAAATGTTAACATCTCTAAGGCACCATTGTAAGACTAAGAAATACCCGTAATCTGCGAAGCGTACTAGACTTCGCGCCGTGTTTTGCGACTGACTGAATACTCGATATCTCGCTGCGTGAGAAGTGTTGGTTAGCAGAACGACTTAACTAGTTCTTAACGCTTATCATTTATTGGTACTTTATTCGCAATTTGTTATGAGATTCGCCACCACAAACTGTAGTTATACGTGGATCCGACATATTCTCACCAAATCGCGAGAAATCTGATAATAATCCGGATAACAATGATCCTCCCGACAGAGGGAATCCTTCCGTCTCAACTGTCCTGCCGTGACGTACTTTTGATAACAGCATTCTTTGTATCGTATAGTCATTTCGTTCCAAAATCTGTACTTCTCGCAGAGCGGGCTCCACAGGACACATATTCTTGACATCTGTATCTAGTCGCCGGGCATAACGATCTGGGAGCTTATGCAGTCTCGAGAGAAAATTCCGCATTGAGTCTAATATTGCAGTCTCAATGTCTCCATAGTTCTACCAATCTGTTATAACGTGGCCCAATCGAACACAACCGGATTGGAGCTCAGTCTTACCTCCATGTTCACCAAAACCTTTCCGGGATCCTGGCATAAATCATATCCAGAAAGCGGGGCATTCACATGTACCACGAAAATTGGGTGCATATTACTGGCACGTGCCATTGATAGGTCGTTCGGATGCTGATTGCCCACCGACGGGATATAACGGTATTTAGAGAATAGATCACTCAAACTCTTGTAAATTGCCGAGGCTACTAATTTTCGTCTATTGATAACTGTACGCTTTAGCCATACACGAATCCGACGAGAACTGCAGTAATAAAGCTTACATATATACTGATAATTTTTGGTCGAAGTAAAATCCAGTGCCACCAGACCGGTTATAGTAACATCCGCGTGCCTTGCAGTGAACGTATCAAACGCTTTAAATATCGCTCGACCATAAGCAGCCTTCAATATCGTACACGCATCATTCTTATCTTCCGGGCGTAAGGAAAGATTCAATACCAGACCTGAATCTGATCTGAATCGAATATTAACCGCCTCTGACTCGAGTGATAGTGCAATATCTACAAGGCAGTTCTTGACGGATTTCACGATATCATCAAGCGAAGACTTATTATTCTCACTGTGTCCTAGAATGCTCCTCCTCCTCACTGGCAAGTTATTGAACAGATTCTGAACGACAACGTGTGTACCGTGCGATGTAAGGGAAGTTGTACTTGGCTTATTATAAATTATCTTGGAGTTCATTAGTGTCACCGTATTGGTAGATCTGTAATCTGAATGACGAGAAGTCACGGTCAATTGCGAAATCGCTGCAATGCCCGCCAAGGCTACAGTCCGGAAGGGTTGTTACCAATCATTCCACCGAATTGGCTACCATGAACTCACCTTCGCCTCTAAATCCGAAGGTCCTTAGTGACTCTAAATCTCTAAGCTCTCGGCACTTCGACGTGACTGCACGTGTAAGTAACTGGCGTCTCAACCGCCGACGTGCGACACGGACTTACAATGGCGCCTTCCTATATGATGCATATCATCTGGCGTAATCCCATGGCCATCATCCTTCACTAACATATACAAGGGTGAAAGACGTAAAAATATGTCGATATGAGATGCCCTGGCATCAAGCGAATTGTGAACCAACTCGGCAACACACTGGGGCACCGAAGCAATTGTGACCTCGGACCGCAGAAGCGATACTAGATTGTCAGGTAGATACTGCATGAGCCAAAGGTCAAGTGAATGACATAAGAGCGAATCAATTGCCAATTATCTTCAGGACTGCATGATTGTTCTTGCCGGCTCAATAAACCAAGGTCCTGCGAACATCTTAGGCTTACCCTAAACCTTTCAAGCTTGTAACTTCACGGGGCATGTATACAAACGCCTTATTTGCATACTGGTATCAAATATTGAAATCGGACTGATATCTACGCCCAATGCTAAACCGCCAGTAAATCTGTAACAGCTGCTGGATCTCTGGCATGTATTCTTCACCTATAGCCATCGTCACAATGGCCTTGCAACCGATAATAAGATGTCTAACAATTTGATTATCTACTATGAAAACAAGTCTCTATCATTTTTTTGAAAACGCTAGAACTGATGCCGAAGTGATAGTCGACGACGAATGACACGGACACTCTAACGCATGTATATTCTTGTTATATTTGCGCCTAACGCTTACTCTACTGTGCAATTTCGTACCACATCCTGCCTCGATTGAACTTAACGAGACTCAGTATTGATCAATTATCTACTCCTTTTGTGGAGCCCTCGTTCTGTCTAGTCATGTAATCCATAGCATAGATGAACGCGATGACGCGTCTGGTGCGGTTGTTATGTCTGCATCCTGTAACTCTTTTCCTTGCATAGTGTGATAACGCACACGCTACATTGGACGATGAGTCACCATTGAGATAGCAGCTTTAAGAGCGGTATAGGTCCTGTTATTGGAGGGAAGGCGAAATCTCGAGAGGACTGGGAAAATATCAGAAGCCGCTACTCCATCTACAGACACGCCGTGGGAAGAGAATCATTAGGAGTGTTCGATATCCTGAAGCGGACGGTTTGCATTGAACGTGCAGATTGGTTAGACCACTCAGCGGTAGAGAAACGAGAGGGATACGGCTGCCAATGCATGAGACATCATATATTGTATCAAATGTGCCGCAATCTGATTGATGAACGGAGGTCTGTCAAAGGTGATGAATGCAATGCAGGGTCATCATCATAAACATATATTACTAACTTAGACTGAGCATCCCATCAACTGAGCCTCGTGTCTTGTGACCTTTGCTGTGTGCGAGAAGGGAGTTGCAGTTGAATATATATCCAATTACTGCGCAAACCATATTGAGTTGTGCGAACAGGGTGGAACAGTACATTTTGAGTGGATCACCCTTGGTGGGGGGTAGTGGAGCATCATATTAGTGAGACCTGATGAGTTTGTTGATCGTTGCACTGCTCCCAACGAACTACTGCCAGTAGATGAATGGTGGACAACACTGTTAGCCTCTCCGTACTTTATGTCCTTCGCCTGGGTCAATCACTCTCGAGCCTGCATATAAATGACTGTGTCCTGTTGGAGTGAAGACGATCATTTTGTTCCCTTTTCTTGTTCGGTTAAGCATGACGACGTGTATCACTAGGAAGTGCAGAACAATCATACTAATGCATCTAAGAGGTGATTCATCGTCAACCCTCTTCGCTATCAGCCAGTTCATCATATCTCCGTCGACTACAACGGTAAGGCTGGCTGGCCAAATAGTGAATAGTCTCCTCTGAGATGTCATCGTCGTTTTCAATTCAGCAAACCCCGGTCCTTGCTGCGCTATGTGCCTGCAATTGTGAATCCATCATCGGTTTTGTCAATGGCTTTTAGTATACTGAAGCGTTAGCCGACGATCGACAGTTAGGAAATCGTGACAATGTACCTTTGTAAACAGTTTCTTCATATCCAGCTAGCGGCAGCATAGAGTACGTATCTATTGACGGTCAAGCTCAATGAAGACATCGCAGTTTATGGCAAACGCATTCTTCATTATTGAACATTTCTGTGGAAACGCTGTACTGTCTGAGCGCCTCCGCATCTCCGGGAACGCACATCACCAGCATAGGCAATTGATGCGGGATTCTTATATCGCGCTCATCGTTTCAACCACCACAGTGGTACTTCGCACAATGAGTGGATCATTACATGCAAACGAATCGCTTTTAATGCCAAAGTAATCTGTTCTCCAATGCTTCAAGATATTATGCTTAGGAAACTTTGTGTCATGGCTCGGTGTCGCATCCCTTTGTGTAATTAGTTGTAATCAAAGAGATCGAGTTGTGGCTCGACCGCTATCTGTAAAGTCACCGCCTGGCTGTATTACGATGGGGAACTGTTGACGAATGGTTGGCTTTTTGATGACCGACGATTGGTATATTGGTGCTCAATATCGAGTAGTTGCGCTCGATAAAAGCAATCATTCAACCTTATCACTCACCTCTTGGATTACAACAGTCCTAGCTGTTGGTATGATCATTAGGATTCGTTCTCGCCCTCAGGGATTTCTTCCAGACACTCAGCCGAGTGACGGTGGTAAGTCTGATGCTAAAAGGGCGTCCGGCATCTTTATCATGTTCTCTATACTTGGCCGAAGATAGCCACCATTCATGTTCGGGGGGGAGTTTACTCATTAGTTACGGTACAAATTTCACAAGAATGCGCAGAAGTTGACATGTCGCATGCCGACATTCTTTCGTTCTGGTTTGATCTAGTGTTTGTATTCTATTTTAATTTTGATTTACATTAAGATTTGATGTATATCTAATTGGAGCGAAGTGTTTTTGGGTAGGTCAGTAGAGTAAGGATTGCTGAAGAGTTCAGTTTTGCAGATGGGAAAGACTACTCCCGACCGTATCGCTCTACGCCCATCAGCATTACCGAGAGTGGCCATCTATGATCGATGATTTGACATTTTGGTGTGAACACTTGTGCTCCTAAGTCTTGTTGTTGACTATTGTCATATACACCGCGTGGATATTGTTACCCTTTATATACTGCGGTCGGCTCCAGCCTCATTATCTATAATGCCGATAGGACAAAAGAAAGCAATACCACAAAACCGCAAATCAAGTGGGCCTCAACCGACAAGCCACAAAACCAACTGGCGCAACATTGGTTCGCAACATTCCAATAATGGAATTTGACATTGGCAAGCAAACTCGCAGCATATATATACATGATATGTTGACAGCTACAAAATCACATTTGCCATTGCAAGTATCCCATTGCAAAATTGGGTCTAGCGTTGACACAAATAAGCACGGCACAGGTTATTAGCTTCCAGTGCACATCTAACATCAGAAGTTAGTCCTGTTATGATGCAGGAGGAAATTAGTGCAAGGAACTGCCTCGAAATACTTCAATGGCGCACTTATTGTGAACCATATGGTTGCATCGGAGACAGGACCTCTCCAATGGCGACTTATAAACCCAAATCAACACGTCAACTTTACTTTGCTGCTTGCGGATTCGGAGTTCGTATATAACGCTCAGTATCAGCAGGGCCATAATCTTCATATAAAATCATAAATTACATGAGTGTTGAAGTCCACACAAAAATTACTGTCAATCAGCTCAGCTTTCAGGGTTTGTAACTGTCCTCATCTAAATTGAAAGCCGCGCGAACCATTAGAAGTGTGCCACTACAAAGAGAGTAAGACAGAATTTATTTGCTTACGTTCCTATCTTTACTGGTCGATGTTTGTGAAGTGCAATGTACTTAAATTACAGAGTTACCGTATTGAATACAGAGTTCACGTGCCAACCAAAAGGACAATTGGAAAACAGAGATACGCCGTCTACGGAAAATTAGGAATAACTCTAGAGATTTTCACTAACCTTATGATGCGTACTGTTGAACAGTCAATGTCAGGGAGTCGTGGCCAACTAATACAACGATATAATCTTGTGTGTCGCCTTATATAGGGTTTTCAGTTTAGTTGCATTGTCTGATAACTGCACGCGTACCATCCTATCGGTTACAGACTTAAAGTGTTCTTGCACGTAGCAGAATTTGATATATTTGCAAGCTGGAGGAGGCGCATGTCATATTTTTAGGTGATGACATCCTGACACCCGATCCCTCTGAAGCTCGTTGCATCAGCCAGGAACCAGCAGAGACGATGCTCTGACGGTTTATGAAGATTGTGGACCTGAAGATAGAGCAGATGGATTCGTAAAGAGGGCGACGAGCACCACCGGCTAGTACCTAGTAAACTATATGTGCACACTGTTGAAGAGGAATATATGCTGTACATTAATAACGAGAGCAAATTCAAATGCCAAGTTCATCACATTGAATGAAATCATCTCGTGTAAAATTGCTTGTTACTACGTCAATATACACTATTCTGTCAGGGTATATTGTGCCAACAGGTCTTTCGAAGACACTAAAGTTGATTTCAACAATGGGTCCAATCCTTCTCATCCGTGGGATTGCTAGATTCTGATAGTTTCGTTATGATGATGATACGCTTTCGAGTTCCAACGATAAGTTCGGTTGGGCTCCGATGATAAATACAATGGTGTCCCAGAAACGTAGAGCCGCTGTCACAACCTGATACTGCGGTATAGAGCATTAAGTCGATATGCGTACTTCAGTCTAGTCGTTTCCCGTTCAGTCAACTGGGGGAGCGATGACGATTATACTTCCGACAATACCGGCCCATGGTTCCTTTTTGAAAGTATTAGTAAGGTACCGGCCCGCCTGCCTGCCCCACTTCATTGAATGACGTGGCAATTAAGTCGTAGTGAAGTAGACTAATTTGAAGTGTTCGCAAACAATAGCGGATCCGGGGCATACATCATTTTTCATGGAACCTTGGGAATGAAGCAGTTACTTCTTGAATTGCTCGCAGGCTGAAGTTTCGCAGGCTGAAGTTGAAATTTCGCAAAGCGTTGGTAACGACTTCCGGGCTTTAAGGAGAGAAACAATATCATAGTTGGTCATGCCCCACCGTTGGCTCGAGAAATTGTTCTTGTTTCCTGTGAACTTTCAAGTTGGTAGACTAGACAAGTGACTGAGCTCACACGTCATGCAGCTGCTGTCCTGTCGTTGACAAGTTGTTTGTTTGTGACATTGGATTGCTGGTTACCATGCGTTTGCGACACGAGAGTTTGACATGACCTTCGCGGCACAATTCCAGTCACCATAAAAGTAGCGGATGATATAGTGTCATGTTAATTTGACAGCTGCTGTTGTAGAAGACGAAGGAAAGGAGATATCGTCTGGTCAGTGACGGAGGCGCTCGACCACAACCGCGAACTCGCTTGTGTTCGACAATAGGGTAGTCCAAACGGGCCGAGTGAGTATGTATTAATATTTGAAAGCTGGATGCATCCCCGAAAATGGCGGTACGGGCAAGCTAGAGACCACCGGGCTCCAATTGTTAGCGAGTGTCTTCGATAGCGGAGTCACGGGAATGTAGATAATTAAACAAGATATGGACGCAGATTTCGAGACAGTTGATGAACCCATGTGGTAGATTGAGATAGATCCGTACGATCTCGCTGTCTAGACAAAGTCCAATTTGAATGATAGAGAGTGGTTACGCCCTGGCTCAAGATTGATTGACACGGTCTGAGCGACTGATATTCGTGTTCGATAGAACGACTATGAGGCGAAGGGGCGAATCGCAGTGGGGTTAGTCATCGCTCGTCGCGGCTTCGGGATCGTCATGGTGGGAAACAGTCTGTCGAGTAACAGGATACAGGATAGGTAGGTGATGCGCGCTTTACAGACGAGGCGGCGCACATTTCCGATGCTCAATGCATAGTCCGAGAGTTACAGATGCAGAATAGGGCCGAGACCATCGACGTAGCGTGCAATAACAGAAGTTGGAAACTTTTGTTGAGATCTAATTCGCGAACTGCTGACTCTCGTTGACGAGCACTCGATCTTCCCCGCAGTTGTTCAGGCGCATATATGAGAACGCGCAGAAGTAATGTGAGCCCAACTAAGAACCACGACTTTCTGCGTATGTGCTGGTAGAGATCCAACGGGTTGAATTGGGAAACACTGGGATTTGACTTGGGCAACGTGTTAGCTTGATTTCGAAAATTAAAATGGAAGCGAAGACTCTGAGCTATGACCTGTGATATCTGCATCGGCGGGAAACGGTTGGACAAACATCCGCAGGACAGTATCGGTGACAGATGGAACCCGGCATTGGTGTCATAAATTGTGGCATTGAGAGGGGGGTTACTATTAATTTACATCGCAACGATTTTTCTAATGATTTCGAACATGATTACATGTGTACATGCTCATTGAGAAGGTCTCATGCCTGGCTCTCTGTTGAAATGCGAAGAAGCATTGCTGCAAACCATTTCCCCTTGCCCTTTGGCCAGAGATAATCGAGGGTCTGGTACTACAGCTTTGGTGTCGTGTTGGCGATCCAGTTACTGCCCTAAGCTCCACCATATTGTGTCCAAGCTCATGTGCCTTGAATAATAATACTGTGTCTTGTAACTGCGCTACTCCGTAGGCGTGTGCCACACTGTACATGAGACGTTGCTATCACAGCAAGAAAGCATTGTTCCAACGATTGCACCGGCCAATATGAGCGACGGAACTTCATGTTTAATTCCCAGATCTCCGACGCCATCTTCAACTTCGCGCAGAATTCGAATAGTGACGTTCAATATTTGCGGTATACGCAATGTGCTGCAATTCCACCCATGGAATGTATGCCGAAGCTGGGCAACGATGTTTGATATGCTTGATGCAGACATTGTGTGCTTTCAGGAGACAAAACTTCAGCGCAAGGATATTGAAGAAAGTATGGCCATAGTCCCAGGGTTTGAATCCTTTTTTTCATTTTCACGGTACAAAAAGGGATATTCCGGTGTGGCTGTCTATACAAGGGATTCAGTTTGCAGACCGTTTAAAGCTGAAGAAGGTATTACAGGATGTCTAGAAAGTTTTGATCTTGGATCGAACGGTAGAAAGTTATCATATCGAGAATCGGAGAGCAATATTGGCGGATACGACTACTTAATAAATCCTTATGATGGGCAGGAAATTGATTCTGAGGGTCGGACATTGGTATTAGATTTTCGAAAGTTCGTCTTGATATGTGTGTATTGCCCAGCAAATTCAACGGGCGATCGTTCTCACTATAGAGAGACCTTCCTGACGACTCTGAGCAATCGCATCCGACAACTGGTCGAGATCGAGATGCGTGAAGTTATTTTAGTCGGCGACATAAATATTATTCGAGATAGGATCGACACAGCGGATCCTGGGGAATGCGTCAAGGACGGGGATAATTTGGATTTTAAAGCTACCTTTGCAAGGCAGTTACTGGACACCCTCCTAGTACCTCAACCTAGCGGAATTCTTGTTGATGTTTGCCGTCTACTCTTCCCTGCACGAGAGGGGATGTATACCTGCTGGAACCAGAAAATAAATGCCAGACCAGGCAATTATGGTATGACCGGCCTCTATACTACTTGATGTATACAGTCGCATTTGCTAATCATGACAAAGGCTCACGCTTAGACTATTTATTGTGCACTAAGGCACTATCCAACATATGCTCCGCGGCAAATATTCTTCCCGAATTACTTGGATCTGACCACTGTCCTGTCTATGCCGACTTACAATTTCCGATTGATTGGGCGAACAAATTTATGGCCAATCCAGAAGATACGCCACGACTAGCTGCTAGATATTTTCCTGAGTTTTCAGGTCGGCGTAGTATATTAGAGATGTTTAAGGCTTCGGGTCCTCAAATATCAGTTGTACCGACAGTACCTCTACTAGTAGAACAAGAGCTGGGAGCCGATACGATGGACAAACCCGATAGAAACGTAGTGGAGCATGAGAATCCAACAAGGACCAAGTTTATTCACAAAAGAAAATCAGTGTCATCATCTAATGGGACTTCTAAACGGAGCAATCAGCAAAAGAAGTTGACAGCTTTTTTTAAGCAGCCACCATCCCACAGCAGTAGCAAGGCCGTGAAAGAGGGTGGTGATGAATTTGCTTCAGATACCGAGGAGAGTTTATTTTTTAGCGAAGAAATTTCTCGAGTATCCCGGGCAATCGAAGAGAGCAGCCACACAAGTTTAAATTCCGTCACTGTAAGTACGTGAGAATGATCAATTCATACAGTGTATTCTTCTCAGCTGATGGTTGTCTCCGTTCAGACGAGAAGCTTAAATAGCATTGACTGGAAAGTGTTGTTCCAGAAGCCTCAAGCTCCGTGTTGTACGGTCCATGGCGAGCCATGTATACAGCTTGTCACTCGGAAGTCAGGTCCTAACGAAGGTCGCGCATTTTGGATTTGCTCTAGGTAAGAATAATATGAATAGAATTCATACGATTCATAATATTTATTTGTGTGTTTAGACCAGTTGGGCCTGGTTATCAGACAGTGGGCCGCCCGAGCGCAGCTGTGAATCGAAACTTTCGGTGCGCATTTTTCAAATGGTGCAAGTGATCCAGGTCCCTGCGCGTCACAAATTCTCCTCCGCAACGCTCAGTTTCTGCGTCTAGTTCACGGCGACGCCTCGATTTATTTGGCTGAATATCATTTGTGCTTTAGGTCTCGCGGTGAGTATTTGTTACATATCAACTCGTAGCAATTCTGGGCACTCAGAGCCGGTAACAGCGCCGCAATCGCTAAAAATGTGTTCACACAATTGCTAGTCAAATGAATGTATCACATTCAGATGTATCACATTCGCTATTCTAGAGTTTCGGTTATACCTTAGACCGTTGCTTCCGTAAGAATTATATTTGGCCAGGTGAATGTCAAAGACACCCTTTAAGCTACGACTTCTGCAAGGGGTCGAAGCCCGAATTTGCACGAACATTGGATTAGCCGTACTTTTGCGTGCCAAAATACTTTTACCATTGTCATTTGGGCGTATATTACAAAATGAGTGGGATGCGAGTGACATATCTCTAATAGACGTTCCAACTGTCTGAATGGCTTAACATTACAAAATTGAGTTACAAGGAATAAATGTGATCATCGCGGATAGGTTTCACATGGACGTCCCTCAACCACGTCCTAACTAGATATATAGGCTTCCATGTTCATCGTGCCAAGGAATTATTGAGCTACTGATCATTCCAATGTTACTGGTAACATTCTTCAACGGATCTGGTACTTACGAAGTATATTATTAGTAGCATATCATGGCAACTAGTACAGAGCTCAGCTTACCCTGCAACGCTTCATTGCATCCTTGATCTTCAACTGAAAAGTAGAACGGAAGGCAGTCTACTGTAAACAGTTCTTTAGAAAACGAAGGTGTCTCCATGTCGGATTTCGCGTAAATTGGACTATGCGACACACTAGGACTCCTCGACGGCAGTCTTCGTACTCTACTCCCAGACGTGCTGCTCAAATTGACTGATACCGAGTTTTCGTCCTTCGTTCGCCTAGATCTGCGCTGTTTTTCACCTGGCCGGCGAGGGGAATACTTGTATTCAGGATGCTGTAACTTGTGGTTTAAGCTCTCTTCCATGGCAAGCCGTCGATAATATTCCCTTACATGAGGTGGCTCATCTTTCCACATCTATATAGTAAGGGAATATTAGATACTCTAACATGGGCGATATCTCAGGAAATAATATCTCTCACCTTGGCTATAATTCTCGAAGCGCTAGTATTCGAGATATCTCCTCGTCTCATTACCTCGTCATGCTTTGCACCTCTATAGATTATAAACGCGTTGCGTGGCCGAGGAACCTTTGCAGCTTTTTGCTTTGATTGTTTGAATTGCTCCGCTGATCCAGATTTCTTTGCTGCCTTCTTCAGATCTAAGTGTGGCAGAAGCTCAGCAGAAACTTTGTCATCAACAAGAGAAGATATCATTGTAGTTTGGTCTCCGGGTTGTAGCATAAATGCTTTAGGTGTGCATATATAGCCGAATTGCTGTGTTCGACTAGCGGTCTCCTCTGTGCGCGCAATCAAAGGTGCATAATATTCTGGGATTAAGTAAATGTGAGCTGAGTACTCCTTTGCAAGTTCCATGATCCTCGGGAGAGGTATTTCAAATAGCTGCTCAGTTTCAAACATCGAAGAGACGTCCATAACGAGCGCAGTTACTAAATTCCAAATAGCAAAATGCAGTCTGTTGATTGCGACTAGAGAAGGAGATATACACGACGCAGCGGCCTGTAAGGGAGAGAGCACGAGCGCGCTTAGCAATTTATTATCAATTTTTAAATTGTTACATGTCAATTGCGACTCCTCACTCAATGAGATCTGGGGTGTTTAGCAAAGCACAAAGTGACCCACTCGAAATGTATTGTAAGTGTCTCACATTGCACTACAAGGGGTTCCTTTGTTGAAGCAGTCGTCAAATTGTGCGTTCATACCCCCATGGTGCTAAGTTAGAGCCTTCTGGATGTCGCAGCCTCACCTCGACTGACTTATTATGTTATTATGAGATGTTACGTAGTTGGTCATTAAATTACGATTTATTCCTCTACTATATTTTTGTAAGTGCACCTTCCGACAGCTCTGAAGCTAAATCACACAACTTCTGGATAATTCGAGCTAAATGAACCATGTTCCAAAACTGTGTTAATGGGGCCACCGGTGGTTAATACATATACCCCTAATTGCCATAGACGTTTAATACTTCAAAACTTAACAACGGTATTTGAAATGAATAATTTCGAATTTCAATTCTGGAAGCACTACCAAAGCCCCTGCAGTCAAATGTGAGCCAATCCTGTGTCACTTCTCGTTTCAACCTGCAAAGGACAATCATGGCAATATGTCAAAGCGCCAGCATGATATAGCTCCCAGTCTGTCTCAGGCTCTAAGCAATACCCCTTTTGTGACGCTGTGTGCGCTCGGCCGTTTGTTAATCTAAGTGTGCGTCTGTCATTTTATTACACATTTTGTCAGCGGACATATATACTAGTTACTTCACTGCAGATTTTGTTGCTTCTGGGCCACAGACACACTTTGCCGTATTTTAATTGACAAAGCGCGCCGTAGTGTATAAACTATAGTCACACCACGTATTCCATAGGTATTCCATCGATGTCCACACATTCCCGATCTTTTGATTTGCACTCTCTCGCAAATGCATGCGAAATGGCTATGCCAGACTTGGCTCTCCAAAGACCGCAATCATTCTTACAACTGACGACTACTGCGATATACACAACTTCCGGTGCGTTACTAGACAACGCTATTGAGTATGAAAGGGCCAAAATACAAGCTCAGTCTCTTTGTGATATCTATTATCAAGCTTCCTGTGCGGTATGTGGTCACCGCTTTTCATGGTCCTGAATGATAGCATCGAAATATTAACCTCGATTTTAGCACGCGCAATCGCAAATACGAGACGTTCCTCCTATTTTTCGCAATCGTTTTAACCAGGCTTTGCTTGCTTTAAGAGGTGATCGCAAATACCATCGCAAAACAATTAGCGACCGACGCAGCAAGTTCTCAAATAAGGTCGCCAAAGTATTATGCAAGGTATTTGAGATTAGATCTCGTCCATCTTGTTACGAGATGGATATCCTAGCAACCATTTGTGGACTTGAATATCATCAAGTTAAAGTGTGGGTAAGTCATATGTTCCCTGTCGTATAGAATTTATCATGAATCTAACTCCGTTAGTTCGCCAATCGTCGTGCCCGCTCAAAGTCCAGCACCCGACTTGGTACATCAAAACCGATGCCCGAGTGAAATACTTAACTGTCCCTGCAACGCGCTTGGCAGACTCTAATGTTACATGCATTTCCCAAGTATTTGCTTACATAATTCTATATAATAATTGATATTATTAATTACCTGTGAGCAGTTGCTCAATTTTTGTACAGTGATAATAACATCCTGGCGAAGGCCGCGGCAATTACAGTCAAAGTTTCAGAATAAATTTAAGATGAGAAATAGAAAACAGTGTGACATGAGTAATGCTGAAAAGGTACGTGCACAGGATAGAAATTTGATTAGCTTCGTATTGATATTATTTCTGCAAGTATGAGTAAAGAAGTGAAGAGCGCGGGACATGGCGCTTTTATACAGTAGTCCGTTGCGGGCAACTTATAGTCGGCTGATCGTCCTCAAAACTTAATGCAGTCGACGTACGAATGTTCGATCATCATGTCCCTCCCGTTGCCGCTTGCGACCGATCGTGCATATTAACATTGTTCACGTTGCGCTATTGCTCAATTAAACAATATGCTCGTTCCCGATCGCTTGTAAGATACAAAGAACTCGATAATATGTGCATATATCGCACATTAACTGCAGTGACTGTTAAATAATATCAACACCCTTTCAATATTGATACACAACGATGCGGGTAATGGTCGATGGAGGCTCTTCTGCGACTTTCGAATAAACTTACAGAATGCGATTTACCTTGGAGTTAGTGAGACAGTCAACCGAGTGTGGCATACCTGTTTGCAGATTGTCGATGCGCTGGTCTCGTGATTTTGTCAGCCTACTACGATTATGCTTTGCCACCGTTGCACACACTACTACATAGCCAGCTCATTTCGGTCGCTCAATTGTACTGCGGGCCATGCAGTTTGAGACACTCCAGATGACTACTTCCTTTACCGTAAACTTCGCCAGATAAATGACTGGACGTATACAGAGGCTTAGCTCTTAGGTAACTCCAGCACCTGACGCCGTTGCCATTTCGATACCGCTTTCATTTCTACGGTTGTGGAGGTTGATTAATCAAAGTGGCACACTCTCCAAATTGGGAACATGAGGGTAGCACAGGCTGGCTGACGAGGCATTATGGTGAGCAGCACCATATTAGAGGGACAATTTGTTGGCTGGCCATATCCTACCATGCGATTTCCACACAATTGTGATATCGTAGCAGCCACTATTTTTCTGACCGGGACAAAATGGTAATTAACACTTGCCGCGAAGTAGTTATGTACCAAGATATCGTAAGGTTGTATACATTCCATCCGATTTCAGACAGGTAGGCGTCCAGCAGCATGATACAGCCGCACATCATCCTGGCTGGCCTGAGTGATGATAAACCGGGCCATAGGATTTGCGGTTCTTCATCCACTGCTCACCGCTAACTATTGACTTCCATCTCATTTGTCGTTGCTTTAGAAGCAACTTTCTTCGACTATGCTGTAGCCCTTCCAATTAATTACTGAAAGATTTCAAGGGGCTTTTCGACGATGTGGTCGACAGCAGATAACCCAGTCAGAATCCCAAGCAAAATTTTTGCTTTCATCAAGAAGGGATATAATGATTGCAAATAATTTTATAAGCCTCCCAAACGAGATGCTGGCTGTAATGGAAATCGTCGAACTTTTGCCGGATTAAGAAGCAATTTTATGTGTCCAATGGGGAGGCAAAGATTGGGATTTCATCTGCTCTAAAAAGGCACCGAGAACAATGCAGTAAACTCCAGAAGGATTAGTGGAAAGTGACAGTGGAGTGGCCTTCTGCGTTCTCCATTAAAGGCAACGGAATATCTAGGTATTCTCCTTGATCTCCTGATAGCCTACTACAATCACAGCGAGGTATCTGTAGAGTGTCGAAATGTATAATCAGACTTCCTAATTAAAATTGAGAAACATGCATTGCATTGATTTCCGAGAGGGCGCACTGGCCAGCACGTCACCTCTGTCTCTCTGTCCGGTGAACCTTTCGCCTACACTTTCTAGTATTCCTCTTTTGCTTTTGCTGGTCGAAAGCGCTTTATAGCATAACAGACTTTTGTAATAATAGCGACGAAACTAGATACGATGAATCTGGTCTTTGCAGTCCTACTAAATTTACATTTGGACAAGCAGATTGTCCGTCGCCAATAACTAGAAATCTTGCGAGAATGTACTATTAGCGCCACGTGTTGATCAAAAGGTTCGAAAATCTTGCTTGTCGGATAACTTTCTCGATAGAATCACTGCCTTACTGAATGTAACCTAGTGCTCTAACCCCAAATGTTTACGTGTTTATCGGGCATGCACTTCGACTATATACTAGAGCATTTGCGTTGCAGTCTGTCATTAGTTTATGTATAGCTTAGTTTATATTAAGATTTTTTAAGCTTCATATTTAATTAAGATCATTAATATGAGTCACATTAAGTCGACACGAACGTGAGCCGTTAACAACTTTGTCTCATATATGTGCCTGCGAAAGAGAACGACTATAAGTCAATAGGGAGGTTTGCAACGATATCTACCCTGTAAATTTAGGGGCGTAAACCCCTTGCCTAAATTCGGTCGCGTAATTTTTGAATTGGAGGTTTTACACCAAGTTTACGTCGAAAATTCACGCCAAGCACAAATAGACTCCCGAGCTAATACCAAATACAGTATAGCGCACTCCTTAGCGCAAAGCGTGATCTTGTGTTTACATGTAATGGCGTCATTTTCCTGAGTATCAAATAGCCTCTAATTCGTATTTATGTTCAGATCTAATTGAAGTTAAGTTGCACTGATAGTCAACGGAATATAAGCAGAGGAGGCAAGTGTATGACGCGCAAACTTGAAGGCTCGGAAAGAAGGTTTTATGGCTGACATTTATAGGCTTTAGTGTTGCCTTTTATGGCTAATACAAACCTTAAAGGCACGTAAAAATTGATTTTCGGGATCAAATTTATGGGAAACGTGGGGGGAGCACGTGGGTAAGGGTATTTCGGGTAAATGTCATGCCTAAAAATCGTCGCAAACCTCCATTTTCTCGCCGCCTTCCTAGCTTCTGCAGGCTTACAGATATATTCAGAGTCACTTAATAGTTTCGTGCAGTATGCAGTCCCGTCCGTATGAGCTGAAACTAATCTTCAATTCGATACTGAGGGCCCAGGTATGTATCCGAACTCTGCTGATCGGCGCACGTCACCAACTGCCGGATATTTAGCTGACACTCGACAAGCTGATTCGGCATAGATCAAAACGGTTAGAGCAACAAAACTTTCAGTTGTTCAGGAACTTGTCGCTCTTGTCGCTGGCCAGACTCCCAGCGCCACAATGTTTGCGCTATACTGCATCCAGCTTACTCACGACAACCCTACCCCTACAAACACAAGTAATTCTTAATGCCCTAACCCATATTATTTATAGGTAATATTGGTACCGACGGCGTATATGTGAGCATGCTTGCTTTCTGCAGGAATATATTACAATTACAAGCCTACAACAAATCAGTCACTACAGCACATGCCAGTCTAACAAACCAGCGGTTGCCGCAATCGGCAGTGATATTCAAATAATTCAAGAAACAGCAGTTTGCGGCAACCGGCGATGAGACTTATATTTTTTTGCCGTGAAAATATCAGTCCTTCCATCAAGCCACAGTTATACGCATCGATATGCCGCTTAGCTGCTCTCGCAAATTTCCCCACTTTTCGAGGATCCGTGGGACCCTTTCGTATGAATAATCACAGTCCGCTCTGGCTTGACGCTTAGCGTTTCCCAGATGGGATCTATACTATTTCTAATACGGTAGCGATAAAATTAGGTATAGCCTACACGTTAAATAACCCTGCAACCCTAGTACGGGCCAAGTACTGCTCACAGTAGTACCTGCGATTGTTTCTGCCATTTTCAGTCTAAATTAAAATAAGCTGCCATTCCGTATAGAGAAAAAATTGAAAAACAACGTAATTTATTTTATCTTCTATTTGAAGGGGCCGTGGTGGTGGTATTTCGACTTGCGAATGTTCTGATACTCTTGTCGGGACTAAGCTGGAGGCACTATAGAGTTTCAGGAATAGCATAGCCACAGCGGCTGTGTTTGTGGCCGTAACCCATAGTCACAAATCGGGGCGAGCCATGCCAGTAATGCGCTCATTAGCTCATGCTGGCCCTGACCTCATA
Organism: Lipomyces mesembrius; assembly: GCA_038497805.1. Lineage (NCBI taxonomy): Eukaryota > Fungi > Ascomycota > Lipomycetes > Lipomycetales > Lipomycetaceae > Lipomyces > Lipomyces mesembrius. Next base: position 758,649 of record MU972896.1, on the reverse strand, counting down.
CGGCATGGTGTAAGAGCATAAAGTTTAGTTATTAAATTAACATTATACTTTAATTTTTATTAGATTTATGGAAGTGTCGCCCATAGATAAGAACCCGCTCATGAACAGTGCATGTATGGCTTGGAAAGTGACCCACTGGCCATAATAACAGGGGAGCACGTTGAGGTGAGGCTCATCATAGCCCGTGAAGGCTTCCGCATTACGCAGGCCTCAAGAATAGATAAGAAATACATAGGTGGAGGTACAGAGACGACTCCGGCCAGTGGTTCGTATGGAGCGGTTTGTATCATATTTTTTCAAGCGCTAATAAGTATCTTTTAAATTCGTAAAGTGTAGTCAATGAACTTACTTCTTGGGTAAGAATTAGAAGGGACTATAGGACTCTGAGATAAGACAAGCTACTTGGGGCTAATTAATTACGTCTAATGGAAATATACGTGTTTCTTTAGCGCTTAAGTCCTGTTGTAAGCGTCAGGCATATTCTTTCTTTTATAAGCTCTTGAAAATCTTCGTCTCGTCAGCAGAGGTTGCGCAGATTCTACCTCATCCTTTGAATAACGACAGTAGGTCTCCACCAACATTTTTCATATACTGCTCATCGTGTAAGCCCAAGCGACGGCTTCTAGTTATTCAGACTTACCGCCGCTACGAGAGCAAACTTATATATTACTCTCAATCTTACTGAAAGCAGGCCATTCGGTAAAACCTGACTGCGCATATCAGCTCAAATAATAGTCGTCTGATAGCCGGGTCCAGGTACATCATGGCACGTTGCTTTCTCCGTTGCTATCAGCACGAGATTTGAGTACAGTCACCGATGGCCAGCGTGGCTTATGCGGAGTTCCTTTACCGTACCCCTGAGCCGCTTCAGGGTCAATCATCGAATTGCTCGAGCAAGAAGATATGACTGGGCTTCAATTGAAGCATAGGTATCAACATACCAATCGAGAATTTATCTCCCCTAATTAGTCACGGGGGTTATTACTTGCTACATCACACCTCTACTCTGGAATCACAGCCTCTCTGCTTCACTAACGACCGGTAAAGATTTTCATGCCAACTAGTCACCGAACTGTAAATTCCTCTCAATAGTCGTCCTATGGACTTCTATTCTCAAAGTTGACTGACACTAGTTTGCTTCGGGCAATAGAGCCAACATACCTGCAATATCTTAGTTTGGCGAAATGCGACCCAACCCTCGGATGGTAAATCCTGCACCTCCTAACTTATGACCCAAACAATATTACTCGGCCCAGAAAACGTTGTACGCGTTGTCAGTTCAACGTATGAAGCGCAACACTAGGTTTCAGCCACCATGTTACAGGCTTAGTTTACACTCCAAGACGCGCAATACGTCTAGACGGCTCAGCTGAGGAACGGCGATCAAAGCCTCATTCCCTTTCTACGATGCTCGTAGATTACGGTCTCTGCTGGACACCTAAAACGGATGTGTTATGTCACGCACTACAAAGTATATTATACAATATCTAGCCGTCTAATTATTCCATTATGGTTTATAAACTAGTACAAATTACGCTATGGACTAACTAAGATGACCTTTTTAATCAGTACGAAGAATTTTGTACGGGCGGCTAACGGAGCTAGCTACTGATGCAGCAATTATAAATTTCTGTCTTCAAACTACACCTAAAACTACAGACGAACATAGTAAGAAAAATCATCCGTAAACGTGGTACATTCACCTATGTAGTCAGACAGGTGGCAAACTTTGCCGGCTTTCCTTTACAAAGCTACGACGGGTACTAATCCCCAGAACCGGACTTATTATCGGCTACACCCCCAACTTTAGCGCAAACTACGAGCAATTCTCATCTCCAGCAAAGCCCAATATACATTGTAGATCGGAGGATACGTGTGAGTGCAATGAGCGGCATCTAAAAATCGTTAGATACATTTGACAACTACTGATTCAGTATTACCGTAATATCATCAACCTAGTAAAAGTGTTACTTGGAATAAAGTACCAAAGAAATGATGACCGTTTACATACCAACAATCAAGTTGTCTCTTATTGATACCAATAGTTTTTTGCAAATCGCTTTCCTCTTCAGCTGTGAGATTAGGAAAGCGGCGATGCTCAAGCAGCCTGCAGCGATTAGTAAAAATTGCCCTCCAACTTGTAAAGTTCTGTGAGCGTTCAACATACCAATTTCTCAACTGAAGTTTAGATGACTTCGAAATTCCCGATCTGTTAAAGCTAGTCCCTACAATTGGGTCAGGGAGAGCCAATCTCTGAGCAATGCGCGTCCGATAGCGATAATGCAGTTGTCTTATGCTGATCATCAGATCAATATCATTTTCAAACTGAGAGACATGAGAGGTAATTGCATGAATTTTAGCAATATCACGACGTATCGCTAACGACGCGGCTTGGATTGATGGATCTAATTGCGCCGCACATGCAGATTTCGATAATTCCTAAATAATTATATTTTGTCCTTCAGTTAACGGACATCCAGGCGAGCACTCACCTCTGCAGCTCGAATGACTAACTTGCAAGCTTGAGCAGAATTCTGGATCAAATCGCCTTCGACATCTGATAAAAGTGAAGCTATCTCGATTTTCAAAGCCAGCAATCTACCGTCAATTAGCACAATTTCATTCTTTACTTTTCACAATGTCTAACCTCGCAAGTGTTGTTGTACCATTTGAATCATTCGATATTGCAAGATCCGTATCGTAGGACATCAGATTGACGTAAATTAAAATATTGGAAAAGAAGTTCACCGCTGTGATGACCTGAGATCAGTACTTATCAATGCGGCCGCGAGTTGAATCCGCTCACACGTAGATGCTGTGGAAGGCCATTTGGGAGCGTTTGGGGCTGTGGAGAGAGGATTAGTGGCGCGCACGGACAAGGATCAGTTGGCGAAATCGGGAAAATATGCATCGAAAGTTTCAATTCATGCACCTCGACGCTCGGAGCACTGATAATCTTGACAACTGCTCTAGTATTAGCGAAAACGAAATAGTTTAATTATTATTGTCTCTCATTATATTTGCAAATAAAATGCAAGGCTTTCGTTGGGAGAGCTCAATAGCCATTGGTAATTCGGCTCGACATTGACTGCACAATATGCCACTTGGCGCTCGTAATACAACAACACTTTCCGCAATGTCATCGAGAACTTCTGTTACGTATGGAATTTGGTCATTAGCCCAAAAATTGCACATTAAAATCGATCGTCCTCATTTACCCAAATGACTTACTATGTGATGTGCTGCGCACTCGACAATTACTGCAACTCGATAAGTGCGATTGCACTGCAATTTCCTATCACCCGGTTTCAGAAAAAAATGCACTTATCTGCGACATACCAGAGAACCGATGTTGTTATCGCCGCATTAGACCGTAATTAACATATATCTAGTACAATCCCATTTGAAAACCGTACACGATAATACTGTTTTCTATGTGTAATAAGAAGTTGCATTAATATGCTCTGCTTGGCATTTTGAATGCGTCTATATACTACGTAATTTTTGTTTGCCTGTTCATAGCCTATAGATACTAACCTGTAGTTGGATATTAACTGAGCTATTAGAACTGACGTATACTGCCTCAAAATATTTGCAGTGCTGCAATGTAATAATGAACTGGGGCCATACTTTGGCACGCGGCAGCACATGCGGAACAGCTATGTTTTAAGAGGGACATTTGTTTGAGCGTAGCGTAGCGTACTACTCAAACTCTGGTCGAATGTAGCAATGAACGTACCCAGTTAGCCAGACTTTGCCGTATTAGTCAAACAGTAGCCACGTCATCCATACCGATTTAGAATGTGTGCGTAGTCGAGAGGGGAGAGGGGAGAGTGGCCTGCCGTTATACTTCCATGAAAAGCCGCCATAGTCGTCAATTCTCGGTCACATTACCTCCAGTTTGAGACATTGACTCGCAGGCCAAGGAGATGTATCGGCCTGTCGCACTTTGTGGCCCAGTTTTCGATTCGCGCAGAAACCCGTACAAAGTAATAATAGCTTGCATTTCCTGTTCTCTGCCTCTTCTCCGACTATGTCCAGCATATATATCTAGTGAAGCCTGATCTACTGCCAACTAGTATCTGCATAGATCCTTATGAAGTCTGTACCTAAAACTAGCCGTCTACCTCACTGTGGAAATGCTGCCAGTCTTGCATCTCGCACTCGACACGCAACAAAGAACTTGAACTTGAAGCCTTATTGTGGTGTACTAAAGCTTGGCCGTAATCCTCTAGCGTCTGGCACGGGGACTAAGCATTCTGAACCAAAAGCTCACATATCGATCATGGGATTTGACAAAGGATGGCGTGCCGATTCACCCGAAACTTTTACGCAAATCATCATGACCGACATGAAAAATCGGGCACCTAACTCCAATAAAGGTAGGAGTGGTGCAGCATACACTCACATTAATGCATTTATTGGCTTTCGAACATATTATTCCAGGATACTGCCAAATATTCATCAGCGTAGACTGTCATCGTGTCTAGCGAAAACCTGGGCAACATATATCCATAAGGACTTTTGGACAAGATATACTGTTCTTTACTGTGCAGAGCCAAGATCCCAGTGTTTCGTGGATTGGCTTATACAGAGAGTCGTTCCGCCTGATCTACCGGCTCTCGAGGAGCTTGAACTTGTGGACGCGCTTCTGGAGAGAGAAAGAGGAAGCTCGAAGAAGGATGCAAAAATCCCAATTGAAGTGGATTTCGATAAGCTCCAGTGGACCGAACCTCCCGATGATGGAAAGCTTGATATTCAGGATCTGCATTTAGATCCGCTATATACCGATTTATTCATCTCTAGTGGTATTCATTCTTTCGATTCCCCGATCAACGTCGCAGAATCTCGAGACTCGGACTTCGCACTCAGTCATGCGCTTAGTCCGACGCTTATCGCTCCAGATAGATTGAGATTTGGAGAATCGTGGCAATCTGCCGGTACGTTTTATTGCGTAAGCTCGTCCCCTCTGTTTCTATACTGACTAGTTAATATAATTAGTTATGTTTGATGATCGACTTTCTCCAATGCCGCAGATGCGATCAAAGAAATAGAATATAGGACACTGTTAAATAAGGTATATAGTTAGATAGTATAAATGTATTCCAAAAGCAAAGCAGAAGGCCGCAAAATTAGATTGCAGATCGAGGTTTCATATTAAATTATGTCAGTGCAAGCAGAGAGAGCGAAGAAAAGCTAAATAGCATCAAGTGATAGTCGTGTCTTAGAGAGGAAAAGTACAATAGACGCAAAGTCAAACATTCAAGGAATTTGGGGCATGTCTTTGCTGCTATATAAATTATTTGCCCGGATATCCATCGTCGACTGACCCCTGTCAAACCTTAATACTACCTCAACCTCTATTCACATCATGCGTCTGTTGCCAAGCCACGCAACTAACTGCAAGCCATAATAACCGATCCTGCAGTGATATAACCACGTCATTGCATCACTTTGCCATATTGTAAGCATTCCTCCCACATTTGCGCAAATATTGCAAGATGCTTGTCTCACCGACTCTACTCCACCCTATTGAACAAAACCTCAGGGCCGCGTGACAGTTGTGGCGCAGCTCTCCATAATAGTCATCATATCTGTCGATCGCAGGTCAGAGATTGATTGTGATTGCTGACGAGGCAGTAGATACAAAACCAGTTAGTGCACAAACCAAGAAGCCGCTGTCACTGGTCCCGCCTACCCGACCTCCATCAAAAGCGAGCTTCCGGAGAATAATCAGATTCAGGATGTACTCCGAAATTGGACTTAATGCTGCCTATTTTCTGACTTGCTATGAGCGGAGAAATGGCAAGGGTGTGCTGCGGCGTGTGGTAATGGATGCAACTTTTGACTCGTTACCCGGCGCACAAGCCACTGTGGCTTCGATCGCATGAATTGCTGCGCGACCTCCCGCACTTTAGCAGTAATAAATAGTGAATAGATAAAATCATTAATAATGTTAGGCCTTGGGCAGCAGTGATTAAAAGAAGAGAGTTGGTTGTGCATATATGTCCAACCACAGACCGGCATCAGCTGGCAGAGCAGTCTATTGTTTGAACTGGTAGTAGAGTGGCCTTAAGTGACAGCAGCACGCCAGCCTTGATCAATAAGGTGTCTTAGCGTTAGAGAGTGACAGTCACGCCCAGTCCCAGTGGTACTAAGCCCAACGATTAGCTCGCATTGCTTGACAGAGTCAGCTACGATCAGACCTGCGATCGATAACTGATTCTTTGGCCCGTCCTCTCCCACTAAGTGAGTGACCAATCTGATGGATGTGTAAAGGTAGTCCTTCTGAGTATCATCGGTCTCAACAAATATGACTTCAAATTGCTTCTTTTGTAGACAATCACACTGTTTGTGTAGAGAAATTGAGCATCATCGCCCACCACTTTCGATAGGTGCTACATTGACCGTCTTTGCCAATATATTCTAGTTGATATTATGCTTGACAAAACTTAGGCGAACGCATTGTTGGCATCAAGGAACCAAATTCGTGAGCTAAGTACCTTTCAGCGCTTGAACGTACCTGTGGAAAATGAGAATAATTTCCACGAAGGCGTTACTGAACATGCAGGCTTAGGATGTTAGTCAAATTCTACCTGTTGTCAAACTCACTTTGCGAGAGATCATATCACCAGCAGATCAACAAGAAACTCACAAACCGCAAGCACAATTACAGATCCTCTTATCTTAAATGAATACCATCATCCAATGTGACTGTGAAGATTATCAAGCTGAGTAGTATATGAAGATCTTGAATACTGTCAGAAAGCGTTGCTTAGGATCAAGGGTGAGGAATACCCTATGTCAGTAAACAAACACAAATTGCGTTTGTTGCCTTGAATCAGTGTGCCACGTGAACGGGTCGATAATGCCGGTTGAGCCCAGGACAAATCAGTGTTTTGGTTATAGTTGAACGGCTGCACGGAATGCACGATGTCTGTATTGATAGGGAACAACGACTTAGTAAAGTCCGCATCACATCTGGGGGAGGGGGAAGGGAAACTAGAGATACGGCGAGAAGAAAAGGAAACATCAGAAGTTATATATCTTGCGCTCTCCACATGTTTTTATGCCGCTTGTTCTCTCCGCTTTGCTATTGTTCGATTTCGGCGAGAGCTCAGTATTGTCCTAACATCCTCGACATTGTTCGTATGTACGTAAGAACCTAATTCATGACCCTAACCACAATACTTTTCACGTCACTGGAGGCCACCCAACTATGTGAACCCCTTGCACTGTACCACATATGGAATAGGGTCTCCGTGACACGTCACAATTTCAGACTTCATGGAGTATCTCCTTATCTTACGATTCTCTACAATTGCCCGCTCGCGCGATCCATCTGTGGAATGCTCTGTGGAATGCGAGGAATAAGGTGGCCATCTCGGGTTGCGAAGGCGCAGCAAAGCAAATCCCTTGCCGTAGCTCCCTATAATAGTAGAGGATTTAGAAAATAGAGAAGGCTAACAGACCCCTGTGAGAGGAAGTTGCTTGATCCAGCTGGACGCTATGTACTTACTACCTAATTAGTCAACTTTCTAGCTTAATTTAAGTATGTCACGTGCTAACTTGCGAATACGAATAACGAATATTGCGGATATCTGCGAATATCAACAGCCCTAAGCATGGCACTCCCGAGTACGTCCACCGTCTGCAAGGGCAAGTCTTCGAATCTAAGTATACCGGAAAACTTTCTCCTCCTTGCGTTCTGACTGTGGGTACTGTGGCCAGTGGTATTTTTGTCTTTTTGAAAGTTTCAGTGGTATTTTCGACCTTTACCCAAATTTCATTACCTACATATCTCTCACAGGGTACTCAGCTATATGGCATAAACAAATATCAGTTTAGCCACATATGCCATCGCCATGTGCTATCATTATCGACATAATCGATTAGTAGAATCAAAGAAAATAAAGTACATCCTAAGAACAAAATATTAACGAATAGTCACATAGCGGGCTGACCATTTTAGGTAATTAGACCCTAACCTGCAGTCCCTAAAACCCTGATGTTTCATAATTTGGTCGTCCTCATAGTTAAGGACACTCGTACCCACAATTTTCTTCAAAGTAAGGCTCTCTCAATTCTTAGTGCTTTCAGATAAAATAAGTGCAAACAATTTAGAAGAAGCCAAAATGAAGCTATTTATATTTTTAAGGTTGATAAACTCTGGTGGCTGTGTTGGTCCAGGGGGGAATTGAGTGGCCCGCCAGAGCTCGGGTCAGTCGACAAAAACAAACCCCTTAAATTTTGGAAGGCAGAAGGATTTTTTGGTGACGCCCCCTTAAGCGAAGTGGCAAACATTAATTGATTGCAAGGAACAACTTACCCGGCACGTGACGGTTCGGGTCCTGGTGGCTACCAATAGACGCCAAATTATGGGCCAGATTCCAGTCAAGGCAGGCTACGCGGCATCATTTCTCTCACCGCCGGTGGTCCCGGTAAGTGTCCACTAACTTTGGAACGCACAGTCATCACCGGGATACGTCACCACTTTTCACTGCTTTGGCAACTAAGGCAGCAAGAATTTTGCATCTCATCAATTGGCCTGTTTATCTTAAGCCACTTTCTATCAGATTCTTCACCACGTTCTTATAACTTTAGAGGTAAATGTCGTTAGCGCATTCGGGACGTGGTTTCGACCTAACCAGGGCCGATGCGGATCTTGCGGTTTCCATCAAGAAAGCAACGTCAATGGATGAGACTGCTCCTAAGCGGAAACATGTCCGCAGTATGTGATTTGTTTATTGTTTAATATTGGGTTGACTAATGATAGTGTAGGCTGCATTGTGTATACTTGGGATCATAGATCGTCCGCGGCATTTTGGGCATCATTGAAGATACAGCCGGTTTTAGCGGATGAAGTGCAGACATTTAAAGCGCTTATTATGGTGCATAGAGTGCTGCAAGAGGGGCATCCTAGTGCCCTTCGTGAAGCTCAAGGTCAGATTAGCTGGATCGAAACCTGTGCCAGGAGCACTCACGGAGAAGGGTCCAAGGGTTACGCCCCTCTGATTCGAGAATATGTCGACTTCCTTTTGTCTAAGCTTCGTTTCCATAAAAATCATCCGGAATTTAATGGTCAGTTACACATGATCGGATAGCTTGTGTATTAGTGCTAAAAGGTACAGGTACATTTGAATACGAGGAGTACGTATCGCTTAAGACCATCGACGATCCCAATGAAGGGTACGAGACCATCTCGGACCTTATGAATCTACAGGATCAGATTAATTCCTTTCAGCGACTCATATTTTCTCATTTTCGGCACGGGTCGTCTAATGAATGTCGAATTTCGTCCTTAGTGGCACTGGTTCATGAGTCCTACGGAATCTACAAGTTTGTCACGTCTATGTTGCGTGCTATGCACGCTACAACAAATTCCGACGAGGCATTAGAGCCATTGAGGATTAGATATGAGGCTCAGCACCATAGATTGGTGAAGTTCTACGATGAATGCGCCAATCTTCGTTATTTGACGAGTTTGATATCAATTCCCAAACTCCCGTTGGTAAGCAGCAACGAGTCCCATCTCAACTGCACATTTATGACTGTGACATTTATTAACTGTCGTTATTAGGATCCTCCTGATCTATTCAAAGACGATGACGATGAAGCCGCTCCGTCGTTGCCTCGCCGCCCAAATCTTGATACTTTAGACGATTCTTCACTAGCTTCCCCCGGCCCCGAATTGGTCGAATCGGCCTCCGCTTCGTCTACTGATTTGTATGCTCAGCAGCTGGCGGCACAACAGAGGCAATATGAAGAGCAGCAGCGTCGACTGGCCGCCCAACGCGAAGCCGAAATGTATCAACAACAGCAGTTAGCTCTTCAACAGCAGCGGGAGTTCGAAGAGCAACAGCGCCTTGCTGCTGAGCAGCAGCACCTAGCGCAGGAGCAATTACTGCGAGATCAATTGCAGAGGCAGGCTCAAGGAAGGGTGGCAGAATTGGAACGTGATATCTTAGCCTTGAGAGGTCAATATGACCAGGACCAGTTAATGCTCGAAAGATACGATGGTCGAGTTAAAGCTTTGGAAAATGAAATTCAGCAACTGACTTCTAATGCGTCGCAACAACTGGCTTCGAAAGACGATCAGATCAAATCTTTGCAAGAGCAACTAGCGGCTTGGAAATCAAAATATGATGCCTTAGCTAAACTCTACTCTCAACTAAGATCGGAACATATCGATTTGATGGCTAAGTATAAGGCTATACAGGCAAAGGCAGCTTCCGCACAGGAAGCTATTGATAAGAAGGAAAAGCTAGAGAAGGAGCTAAAGTCCAAGAATATCGATTTAGCGGACTTGATTCGTGAGCGTGACAGGGCTAAACTTGAGCTTGACCGGGTCCGCGGTGGTCAAAATGACGAGGTCGGAAAGCTACGGAGACAATTAGACGATGCAGAACAGCGACTTGATAATTCAGAGAGGCAGAAAGGAACGGAACTATCCTCCATCTTGGCTCGGCATAACCGTGAGATTGAAGAACTTGAGCAGCAGCTACATGCCAAGCAGCGAGCTCTGGACGATATCTCCGAGCGAGTCAAAGGATTCGATGGCGAGGCAGAGCGACTCTTGAGAGAAAAAGAAGAAGAGCTAGAGGTTTACAAGACTGGATTGGATGAAGCTTTACTCAGATTGAACGACATGAGTTTAAACCAACAAGATGCCGACGCGGCAATCGATGGCCAGATTGACGGAATCTTAGTAGGGCATGTTGGCAAACTTAATTCGATTATTGACGCTGTCTTGCAGTCGTCTGCACAACGAGTAGCCGATGCTATTTACGAGTTAGACTCCCCTATGCAAGCTGGTAATCAGAACTCCTCCCCTAATTATCTCCTTTCGATGGTCGAGAAAGGCTCTGCGACTGCTACCGACTTCGCCACAGCGTTTAACAATTTCATAGCGGATGGACCAAACGGAGACCATGCAGAGATAATCAAGACATCTGCAATATTCTCAGGCGCTATGGCGGATATTCTCATCAACTCTAAGGGACTCACACGTCTTGCTAGTGATGAAAAGCGCGCAGATGTGATAATTAATGTTGCCAGAGAGAGTGCTCTAGCTGCAGAGAAGTTTTTCACCAGTCTATTTTCTGAAAAACTGGAACCGTTATCGACAGATCAAAGGACAGACCGTGTGATATCAAACAATTTGGAAGTCCAGCGGCAATTACAACGACTTAGCAAATTGGCAGACACGTTCGCCCCTCCCAAGAACCGTGGGCTAACTTCATCGGGTCTTTTTGCGAATGGAGGAGATATCGGCGAGATCGTGGATCGTGAGATGAATAATGCCGCGGAAGCAATTGCGAAAGCAGTTGCCCGTCTTAACCAGCTTATGCAGAAGCCGAAGAATCCAGGATTGTCATCATTTGACTTAAAGATTCATGATGCGATTTTGGCTGCTGCCATAGCAGTCACCAATGCTGTTGCTGCTCTTATTAAAGCTGCTACAGAGTCGCAGCAAGAGATCGTCGCACAGGGCCGGGGTTCTAGTACGCGTACTGCCTTCTACAAAAAGCATAACAGATGGACCGAAGGACTAATATCGGCGGCGAAAGCGGTTGCCACATCAACCAATGTTCTTATCGAAACAGCCGACGGCGTAATCGGCGGAAATAATTCACTGGAGCAGCTAATTGTTGCTTCAAATGATGTTGCAGCGTCAACTGCACAGCTGGTCGCAGCATCGCGTGTCAAGGCATCATTCATGTCTAAGACGCAAGATAAGCTTGAAGGGGCCAGTAAAGCTGTCAATTCGGCGTGCCGTGCTCTGGTTTCTCAAGTTCAAGCGATTCTGCAACAGCGAGGCTTGAGTGACGCTGATGAGTTTGGTGAAAATGTCGATTATAGTAAGCTCTCTGCTCATGAATTCAAGCGGCGTGAGATGGAGCAACAAGTGGAAATTTTGAAGCTGGAGAACGAGTTAGCGGGTGCACGGAAGATGTTAGGTGAGATAAGGAAGGTGAGTTACAGACAGGATATCGAATGATATGACTACTTCCTTCTTAGTCGCGAGTATATATGTAATACTTCCGAGTGTACTCCAGCTCGTTGTTTGAGTGACTTTGGGGTATTTTGTCGAATGTAGAATTATTTTTCTTTGGACAATGTAAGCATTCTCGATGGTCAGAATAGGAAACTTTGACTTAAAACTCTGTATATTGTATCCGTCATCCTCCGTCGCGATCCTTTAATTACAAAGTTCTAAGCAGTAATTATTGCTTGCCCACGCATTAAACCCACTTCTGAAAGTTTGTTCAAGATCGTCATATCCGCTAGCATCAATTACCATATCCTGTAATCCGCTCACGGATCCCATTAGGCGCTGTACAAGAGATGGAGTATTCGTGACAACTCTGTCTGACAGATTTGTGTTCGCTTCGTCCATGCCCAAATCACTCGAACCACCAATTGCATTAAACGAATAGGAAGCTCTTGTCCGTTGCAAGTCAATAATCGGTAGACGTGACTCAATATCGGATGGACGCGCAAGAGACGTTTGTACGTCATCAGTGCAATTATACTGCTCCTCTGTGCCACAATAATCTTCCGGGATTCTCCCCCTAGGACGATTTTGGAAGTTTAGCTCTTCAGAAGGAGACGAAGAAGTTGAAATTTGTTCCACGCATTTGTAGTCAGGAGACGGAGTTGAACTCGCGTCCGACCAGCCGTAAGGATTAATTGTTACCCAAACCTCATCAAGTGTGGCCGGTAATATGGACCCTTCTGTCGACATTCCAGGAGTAAATATTGAGGACGAACTGGATGTCGCTGTACGCAATCCAGTTTCGAGCGAGTAAGAGTCTTGTAGATCGCCGTGCATTTTTAGTTTTGGCCTGTCCGTGCTCGGCAAAATGAATCGAACCGGCTGACAGATTGCAGATAACTTTGAGCGATTATGGGACCTTGAAAGTGTTGAGCCTGAAGACGGTATTCTTGGTGATCTGATTTTCTTCTTCTGTGGGCAATATTTGTAATCGGGGTGGAGCTCTCTGTGTAACGACGACTCCTGCTTTGCTAGGTTCGTAAACGCATCTCTCACAATCTGGCTCTCTGTCCGCCAAAATTGTCCGATAATTACAGAAACGGATTGATGGTTTATTCGCTCAAGATCGCCCAGTACGGATGACTCATACTTGACCATGCAGCTGATTTCGTCCTCACAAGTTCCTGGTGAACTTCCGTGAAATAGATACGTTTGAACGCGTCTGTATATCATGAACGAATTAAGCGGACGTTTAACATGGCCTTGGGGGCGTCCTCGATTCCGTTGTTTGCCCACAGGAGTCAAGTACTTCAAGTTAAACCCTTTGCTTAGGATTTCGGCTCTCCGGACATACACGGCTGCCATTTCGTAGAATATAGTCGTCGGGATATTCTTCGATATGATAGCATCGACAATTACCGCTTTTCGGCGAGCTGTCATCGGAGATAGCGGAATATCCAGAGCTGCACGGACGATAGAGATAACCGAAGGTGATAGCACTGACCTGGACAAATCGTCGGAAACAAATGGTGAGTGAATGGGTTTAGTCGCAGTAGACGATCCGTTCTCTTCTATATCATCCAGGTCACATAATTCATTGGCAAAAGACATTCTAGATTCACATTCATAATATCCGGACTCAGTATTACGCGATCTGTCTGTTTTCTCCTGAGCACTCGACGTTGGTAATGGACGCCATAGCAATGGAGACCAATTCGAATCAGCGTCGCGATTGCTTGACAGAGGATCAGGCAGATTATCGAAATACTCGTTCAGAGACGGTGACTTCATGGCTTCGTGTAGAAAAGAAGCGTTGAGCTCGATGAGATCCAGGTGTAGGAGACCTTCGTCGAGTCCTGGACACTTATGTGCGATCACTGGATAAGGAGTTTGAAGACGCGCACGACTGGAGCACATGGTTGCCAAGCAAGAGAGCTTAACGGTCACATTAATTTGTGGCTGGTGTCTCAAATACGTTGGTGGGTATGTATATATATCGTATGCCGTTAGTCATTCATGATCGCTACGCATGTTCCTCTCTGTGACATATGGCTTTTGCACGGAGGATCGAAACTACATTCAATCGAATGCGTCTCATTAGTGACTCGCAGCATCCAGGACACGAAACAAGATAGGAGAATAGAGAGTGGACGTCACGAGAGCGGCCCGATATCGCGCAACTAGAGTCAAGCTTAGCGAAGACCGAGACACGATCGATGCACGAAGCTGCAGAAGGCACATGCACGCTGCTGCGCACGTGGAGCCACGCGAGATCGGTCCGAAAGCCTGTCTCACAGTAGTAAGTAAACTACAGAATGGCACACATTTCAGCATGCTTAGCTAATGTGCAGTAACTAGTTATCCTAAAAAGGCTGCCCCTTTTAGTGTCCAGAGGAAAACGACACGACGAGAACATGCGTAGCAAATGTAGACAAATATACGACTATCAAGCGAAAACGCGCCCAGTCACAGTCAAGTTCCCCTATTTCCTCAAATCTCAACTTGTTTTGTTTCGCTTTGCCTGTACGATTATCACCAACAACCCTATGACCAAAAATTTTGATGGCCGGAAGTTGCCGTCGATGATAGCCGGTACGCTGGTACCTATGGGTCCATCCTGCCGTTGATGTGCCTCTCACGTGTACAGAACGTGTGAGCCCATTGAAGAGCCGTGCACAATTTCCGTTATATGTTATCGCGTACGCGGCTATTCCTATCTCAGAACATAAAAGATGTGGGCCATGCGGGGTTTTTGGCAGATGTCGATCGCGGCCCTCCTGATACATAGCTTCGGTTCATTAATCTCACGAAGTCAAAACGACAGAGATCTTGGACCATCTCCGAAGCGAAGCACATGTCACATTATATTAAATGATGCAATAGCGATTTTCAAAAAAATTTAATTTGGCTTAAAGTTATTGCGATTAGTCCCCAGGGGTAGAGATATTTGGGACGGGAGCTGAGGTGTCCAAACCACACGAATTAGAATACTTACCATGCCAACATACAAGGTCGCTCGCTATAACTTGATGGAAACATTGCCTACAAGGAATAGTTTCATCTAATTACGATCGTTTTGCAGCCGAGAAGAAAGTATTGTGTCCATACAGTTTTGAGCTTGTGGCGTTTGCTAACAGCAGAGACACTGTTGCTAATGAGGCTGTAGGAACTCAAGGACTGCCTTCTGACTTTCCGTTTTCGAGTCGCAGTCGTCTTCAAAATCACCTTCTTCCCCCTCAGTAACCTCTGTTGTTGACGAGGAAGAAGCTGTACAAAGAAAAAGGAGGTTTACATTTCGGACGACGGTTAGAGCTGTAAGTATCAGATCAGTGAGGCATAATGCATTCTGGCTGCAGTTAGCGATCCGACAAAAAGAGCAGGGTATGTTGGGCACAGTTATGTCTGCCTTGAAGGAAATTGTGTCTCCAGCATTGGCTGCCCATAGCACTGCCATGGTAACACTCATTGACATCCAAAAACTGGAAGCAGAAGCTGCTCTCAAAGAGAGAAAGATTCAGTTGAGAACGAGTGATTTAAAGCTAGGAGAAGAAATTGTCCCTCTAGAGCTGGCACTGTTGCTGCAAAGAAGAAACAACGAAAATGATGCCATGTGATACTAGTTGATTATATCATTGAGTATATACTTCGTGCGCATGTAGGATGGCAAGCTTTAAACTCTGCCGCTAAGCCTTTCCTTCTTCGGGCTCTATTGACGGTTAGCCACGCCCACATGCGCATCTCTTGCTTCCTGCTCCGGCTCTTCGGATTCCTGATCGGTTTTAGCTTTCCAGGCCATAAGAAAGTCTTCTTTACCGAGCCCGATGCATAACTCCTTCCGCCTGAAACATTCCCTTGAGATACCCATTCTGGTACAAGACTAAGTCGTAATAGGCGTTGTCAACGCTGTCCTTCTGAGGCATTTTGAAGGGCAGTGAGAGCCACTTATACAACGGATCCGTCGACTATGCCCAACACATGTCACTATCCTGCAATAGAGTGTCTCGTTCATTGAACAGTCTTGTCTTCTTGAAACAGCAACTGTCAGGTCTATGGATCCAGGAATTCCGACGACGTGGTGTATGATCTTGCCGTCGGAGTTGCAGACAAGCTTAATGTGATTGTCAGTGTGGTCGAGGCAAGAGCAGACTGGCATATTCTTGAGACACATGAACATTGAAAGGAATAATTTGATTTGCGATCAAAAAATGTCGCCGTAATACTGCGGTCCGGCGAAGATGGAGACCAATGTGATCTCAATCATGCACCAGCTATCC
Source organism: Lipomyces mesembrius (assembly GCA_038497805.1). Classification (NCBI taxonomy): domain Eukaryota; kingdom Fungi; phylum Ascomycota; class Lipomycetes; order Lipomycetales; family Lipomycetaceae; genus Lipomyces; species Lipomyces mesembrius. The sequence goes on along the minus strand of MU972896.1, from coordinate 742,377 downwards.
CTCCAGAGCGCAAGACACGTCCTCGACCCAGTGCTTATATTGGTCATTTTCCGCAGGCGAAGGCCACAAATGGTGCATGATTCAAGATCAACCTGGAATATAGCAAGGAGTGTTCGCTCTGTGATGCACTCGAGTATGCCAAACCTACAACACCCCAAGACGCTACGTCCTCCATCGAAGCGCCATTGCCATAATGAATTAAACGATACGACACAATGGCAAGACATGTCTCAACTAATTTGACCTTGCGTGCAATTATTGTAGAGAAAATAGGAGGCCCCCTCAGAATCCTAACCAGAGCATCAAATGTTTCTGTCGCAAAAAATCTCTGGGGTTCGATCACGGTAGTAGCTCAGTACGCGTCAAGGGTTCCTGAAGGGTTCCTGAACTTCCCGGAATTGGTTCTCTATTGTTCACATATCTAGCATCTTGAAGCATTTCAATCATTAATACGATAGCACCCTGAAGTACGAGTCTGTAATCCAATCTTAAAAAGATATATTGGCCGTCGAACACTCTTCCGTCGTTACCAAAATCATCCTTGCCAGTAGTAGGCTTGCTTCCACCATGAGAAAGTTCATCTCCAACGATATAGAATAGGTCTTAGTTAACCTTAACTGGGGTTTGGCAGACGTGACATATCTAAATCATCATGCGTGGCTTGAAAATCAGTCATAAACAGATTCCCGGAAATATAAATACTCGAATTAAAAGAATAAGACTGGATAAAAGAGCCCTTGTTATTCTATAGTAATCTAACTGGTTAAAGATGAATCACGTGTCGCGCATTTACGCAACAATGCAAATGGAAGGTAATGATAGGTTTTAGGCATCGTCATCGATTATATCAACACCTAACCAAGTACAAGTAATCAAAAATCACGCCATGAAACTGATGAATACGCGACCCCCCTTTTTTTTATCTAACCGTTCCTTTTCCCATTAACTCTCCCAAAAACTTGTATCGTTCTCCGGAATCCCCAGCGTCATCGCGATCTACGACGCCAAACAGCTCCTCCATCGGATCTGCTGTAAGCTCCGGAGGTAACTTAAGCGCTGCAAGATGTACTTCGGTAACCCTAGTGAACGACGCCTTGGCCACGCCACGTGCGATAGACATCGGCTCCGAGTTGGATCGCGACGAAGGCGGCTCCAATGGCCCGGTGCCCGACGCCCGTGCTGCATTTTTCATCATGCTCGTGGTCATTAACCTGTTTCTGTTCTTGCGCGCGACAGATGTGATATCGATCATGTTCGTCTGCGCCGCTGTCTGAATTGGCTCGAGCGACAAGATTCGTGACATTTGTGGCCCTGCCTGAGTCCGCGCTTCCTCCACTTGCGATGGTCACACTCCGAGCGACTGCACATAACACATTACGGAAAATCCAGGGAAATGATAACGGTGTTACCAATATTGTCCTCTCCGCCATCGTTCGAATCATCGTCATTCTCCTCGTCTTCGCCGGCTGTCTGCTCCAATGAAGGCTCATCGTCCAGCTGCAACAAGTTGTTCTCCGGAGTCTGTGCTTCCTGCTCGAGTCTGCGCCACTGGCATTCCGCCTTGCTCTGCTGCTTTACCGCTTTCAATTCCTCCAAGCACATCGAGTATGCTGTAACAACAAACGTGCGCAGTCGCAGTTCTCGCTCCTTAGACGAAAGCGTAGCGTCGTTGTATCCAATCGCGTTGTACATTTTCTTCTTAATCATATCTGAAATAGCTGTATACTGTTGAGTGACTTCTTCCCAATATTTGTAATCCTTATTATGTCCTGCCGTTTGTCGCCGCTGACATATTCCGAGTCCAAGAGCCGTGAATCGAATTTTTCGTCTGTAACGGTCGGTCAACTTCTTTGTCCTCAACAACGTAAAACAAGACACGTACCTATCTCCGGCTTGAACATCAGTTCCTGAACTGCTTCATACAGCTTTCCCAGGATCTTATACGAGCGCCCTGCCTTCCGTCAGCTGAGTCTCAATACCCAGCATGCACTACTTACGCATACGTCCACGCTTTCTCTCCATGTAATGAGGATACTCAGTTGCCCTCAGCCGTTTGGGGATTCTCGCCGGGACACCAGTCTTGGCAAAATCTACAGCCATAGAATGCAATTGCGCGAGATCCAAGCATACCGGATCCATCACACCATACGGCGACGCGTCCTGGATCGCAAGATGACTCAACGCGATCACCCCAAGCTGATCGTTCCTCATGTAATCGATCATAAACTGACGTCGATCATCCACAGTGACTTCATCATCGCCTTCTTTCACACGCGACGCCGGCGCAGTATAGTCCATTGGCTGGTAATTCACAATCTGCGGGATCAACTGCCTGTCCCAAATGATAGTATAATCGTCGCCATCGAGATCACCACCAGAAGCCATGTTAGCGACATCTCGAGTACCGTTGACAGGCAACACTACTACGTCGAATAAGTGCCGGAGGTCAGTCTTATCAACCGCATGAACAACCCGTATCACCAGGATGCACAGACGGATTCCGAGCAAGAACGCATATTCCCGTAATAACCGTTTTCGTATGTCCAGTGGCGTCACGCGGATCAGTGATCTGAACGAAAACTTCTGGTAGTCCGTCGATATGCAATGGGCGATTTTCTTTCAAAAGATCTTCATCCGCAGACAACGTATGACCTTTCAAAATCCCGTACTCATCACAAACGCCCATTAAGAATGCACCATTCTCGATCCAGATACGCGCCTTCTGCTGAAGCATGCGAATTGAATACGACCGATACAGCTGCAGAACATTCTCCACGAAAGTGTCCGATTTCATGAACCCAGTCGGCTATCGCGAAATTCATGCCATTTTCGTCTCCGTTTTTGGTCAGCAAGTACAGTGCAGAATCCGCGTCGTTCGTCACCCGATTCAAATAACCCAGCATATTACCCTGGCGAGCAAGGAATACCTCGTCAGGCACACCAAGTGTCGATAACACGGCAATTATTTGCCTGTTCAGACGAGATGAGGCTATGCTTGAACATCGCACAATCTCAAGTGTCAATGAGTTGATTCAAATTTCAGCTGAGATTCTCGTAACTGGACCTTAAATCCAGGAACATCCGGCCACAATGCCAACATGCCTTTATAACCACCCAGCCGGAATTGCACAGCCGCAGGACTTGTCGGTTGTTGCAAAATCTCAGACGCAATAATCTGCGCCACACCAGGTGACATTTTACCAATGTGGTCCGTGAAACAGAAACCGTTCCGCTTGATATCCGGAATCAACTCGATCTCAGGCTTCGTAGTTCGCAGCGCACGTGTTGTTGAAAAGCATTGTCCCAGCCGAGCAGCGTTCTTGGCTATATTCTTGATGTCACTGAACCGACCCATCCAGTCCCGGATATCATCAACCGTTACGAATCCATCCGCAGCATAGAACCATGCTCCGTGGTCGCGAATCTGGGAATTACCAGACGCTAAATATTCGCAGTGGCGATCTCCAATTTGGAAGCCGTATTTTAAGGCCCGATACACCCGATCATAAAGATTCGCACTTGTGTCGAAATCGTTTGCGCCTCCGAGCTTGCCCTAAATAGTCGTGAGCCAGAGTAGCACAGACACCTAGCGATCAGGCCCCACGTACCCAAGCGTATTCGTCACTAAACTGGACACGAATGAACCGATCTGAGAGGTGCACGTATTGTCGAATAACACGATTTGTGATATCCACCATTGGCGTCGACAGAATGATCGACGTGGGCGTAATCTGTGCCTTCCGCATTGGTGAACAGTAATTCGGATACTCTTCAATCAGATTACTTCTCCGACTGATATTAAATATCGACATGGGATCCCACACTCTCTTCTGATCATCCGCCACTTTCTCCAACATACCGACCGCTTGATCTTCAGGTAACTTGCTCAGCCGAGTCACAAACTCGTTCGTCAGAGCAGCCTCGTGAAGCCAATTATGGCTGATGCACACTTCCAGTTGGTATCTGACTGCGAATGATAACGCAGTATAGTCGAGCCAATGCCAAACTCTTGTGCGCGGGGTGTTCGCCACTTTCAGAGGCTCCCGTTTCATTTGAATGCTGGACGACCTCAAGAATTTGAACACATTGTCGAGTCTTTCTGCGTCATATTTGCTAAGCGTGAAATCCACCATGTAAGCGGTCCAATGTGCTACACCTGTTAGTTACAATACATATAAATACTAATCAAAGTCACGATACCAGGATCAATGATCTCATCGTCGGTGTGAGTGCTCAACGGCGTGGTCTTGATTTCTTGATACTGTGGATCAAGTGGTATAGATGTGACCCGTGACCAACAATGATTTTCCACGAAATATCGCGTCTCAGGCCCGTCCATCATCAGAATCTTCTTGATATCGTCTTCGCGCTTGTACATTTGCGGCGCACCGTCAATTTCAAATGACAGCTTTCTGGCCAAGTTTCCCATCGTCGGATTCGCGCCCTTGGAATACCGCAAGTCACAGAGCTGCTCAAATTTGACTTCAATAGAGTATGTGTGGTATTTTCGGTATACCTTCTTCACTTTGTGGGGCTCATCCGTGTCGATTAATGACTGTTGCTTCGATGTCAAGGAGACAACCTGAAAGATGATTTTAAATGCTTTTCTGTCGAGATTAATTTCGAGCGAGACAGTCGCCGTCTGGTAGCTCTTGAATCGCACATTCAGCACGTCTTGGTGTTCTAGAAATCCGATTGATAACGCCCGAACTGAGAATGTCTGAATATAGAGACAATGCAGGTGCCGATTACTAGGCGAAGAAACGTAGAATGTATCTCTTGGTACCTCCAGCTGAGCTATCCTTGACGTAAAATAGGCGACCATAAGTCCAGAAGTCTACGAGAGGCGCTGGTCGGAAACCCACACGGGCGAAACCTTTTACACGCTTGGTACTTTCCGGCACATCAATCAAGCCAATCTTACCCAGATTCAGTTCTCGTAACACAGTGTATAGTTTGAGCAGCATCCATTCCACAGAAATTCCCATGATTCTGACTCGCACTTCCGGCCATGAAGGCCAGTCGCCGCGCGGAAGTGGTGGACCACTGACAACAGGCGTCCGCGGCCTTTCTGCAGCCTCAAGATTAATCACAACAGCGTCATTCGGTAATGCGAATCGAATATACACCGCTTTCGCGGGATGCCAATAAAAGTCGTAATCTGTGTATTTTTCAGCCGCAGGGACCGCCGGCAACTTTTGTTGATCTGAAACAACGGTCGCGATATCGTGATCCGACAGCTCACCCAAAGACGAGTCAGTGTGAAGGTCATCTTTCAAGAGCGCGACGTCGCTGAATGGTGATGCACTACCTGGCGAAGATTCTCTCGAAGATTGAGCCTCTGTGGGCGGCAGCGAGGAGTCATCCCGAAGAGACGACAGATCAGTTCCGGATCCTTTAATCGAACCCAACTCGGAAGGCTTAGAAAATACTGGATGAGAAGAAGTAGACTCAGATTTCATCGACACCGGGATGGATTTCTGGGCATGGACTCGAGGACTCAAGATCGTGTTTTGTTGCTCATGTAGGCATTCCAACAGCACAATCTTCCCACTCGGCGTGATCACCTCTTCCGTCGCATCCTTGTAAATCAGCGTTTCCTTCGGGACCTGCAAAGTATCTGCACCTGCTGCAAATCGAATATGAGCAGGGGGGGTGACGTTGACAGGAACCTTCAGCTTGATCGGTACGATATTGTGATAATTGAGCTGGATATATGACGGGGTCGAGCGGTAGGTCCCTCCGGAAGCGATGAATGACGATCTTCGAGACCCTCTAGATCGTGGCATAGTCTATTGCTACCAGTTCTATTCTCGTTAGATACAAATTGCCCATCAGACATAGGTAAACTGCGAAGTTCATACCTAAACGCTTCAAACAAGCAGCCATTCTTCAACGTGTAACTCTTGATACCCTTGGCTTCGTTCAGGACGAACTCAATAACTGGCTTAAACGAATGCAGCTTAAGATTCGATGCTGTTACATGAACACGCCAAATGCCGAAAGGAAAAATCGATAATCAGTCTCCTGACTTCGTGTGGCTCAACACGTCTGGCGACCCCAAGTACCGCGTATAAGACCGACAACAGATATTGTTCCATTTAGTGCACAAACGCACATCTCTATCTGTATTATGCCAAAATCAATTACGGGGAGTTCCATTTTAGGTTTATAATGGTGATTTAAAAGTGAAATACCACTTATTTACCAAAAATTACGCTACTATGGCTGCAAATAGTAGCGCTAATTAGCATAGATATGAACTTGAATACGTAGGTATGATATCCACGTCATGCTTCATGTGTCTATTAATCAACATATAGAGTCAAATATCGGCCCGCAAACTTTTGATGTACTTTTATGAAAGATGCATCAAATAATTAATATGGTTCTGTGATATCGCACTGTGAGACTCCGTTACGCAGCAGTCGATGGGACAGTACAAGTCGCAGTAACAGCAGCAGGAAAGCACCATAAGATTTTTCGAGATATTAGCTAAACAAATATATTAACACTGTAGCTACTGATCATTTTGCTCTTTAACAACCACTGATCCCTGGACTCATATTAGCTCAGATTAGGGCGTTGGCTTGACTGGAGGGTTAGCTTGTCTTTCCCTATATATTTATCTCTGAATTATGGGAACCAAGTCTAACCCATCCCGATAGCTTCCACTACCTTCGCTGTGATATGACAATCATCCGCATCAACCGCACGGCAGTCCAACAAAATTGAGCGTCCTAGAAAAAAGCAGTCAACTAAATTCTGTAATTAAAATTTGCCGGACAGATTTTACACCGGAGCTCAGTGCGTCATCGACAGCGTCCCGCTGGCCGGCATGTGGGGGATCTCGTTATCGATCATAAGGCGCAACCTTATTTAACAGCGGCGGGTGTAAACCCGACACAAGTGCAGTATACTGCAACAAAACTTTGCTGCGCAGGCGGGAAAACACGGTCCGGTTTGTGCTTTTCAGTAAGCATATATGTACTTCCCGTTGCGGTTGTGTTGAAAATCCTGCATCTGAATCTCCCTCCGGCATGGCGATTTCCGCGCGCGATTTTCCTGGTTCGATTCAGACGTGGCACCGAACTTTGCCGCAGTGAGTCGGCCAGCAGTAGTCGGTCTTTTCTTAGCAGTTGACTAGAGGATGTATTTTGACGATCTATCGAATTGCGACTTCGCGAAGGATGCAGTGCTTGCTTACTTTTGCGTGCGAAATCAAGCAACTACCCCACAGGATAACAGCACAGCCCATCACCAAATTCTGCTGAGTCAATGGATAAGATGTTTTTAAAATTCTGCAGCTCCCGTGCTCATGATATCGACAGCCGTAAAATTAGACGCACCACAGCTCATTCTGATATTCACTGGCACTCATTAAATATAAATTGTGGGTCTTTGTATGAGACCGACCGGCAAGAGCGATTTTTGAAAGTACGTAGGTCACAGAGTCGCTGGTTTTGGCGCTGTCAGCGAACTCACGACGACTCACAGTCACAAAACTCTCGAGCAGCAAAAAAAAAATCCGGTCAATTATGAGATCGCCTTTCAATTAATATTCTCTTTCACCTGCCACCTTCGAACACGACTTTTCGGCTTCGAAGTTGTTCATACTCTAATTCACGTCGTCTTTTCATATTCCAGTTGTGCTCTGACGCCACACTCGTCCCGTATCCAGTCTAGCCCCACTGTCGACTGCGAGTGTAGAGCATATCGACCACCAGCCTGCTAGCAGTGTTACCGGTCCATCCGCATGCAGCCATCTTCTATCCCACAACCACCGCAAGTCGCCGCCGCCGCAGTCGCTGCAGTTGCTGCATCTCAGCCGTCATCGCTGCCATCTCACACGCAGCAGCTTCCGCCGTCGGTCCCGATGCTCCAGGCTGACGAGAAGCAGGAACTACCTCTCGTCGAGGAAGTGGAAGAAGAATATGATTACGAGGCGCTCCCGAGGAACACGTCCCTCACGTCGAATTTGATGGCCGGTGCATTTGCCGGTATAATGGTATGTCGATTATTTCGCTGGCGTCCGGCGCTACGCAGTCATTTCTGGACCGCTGCGGCGAGCATCTTACTGGCCGGTCGACCAAGCGCCAATTAGCACCTAGAATGCAATTGACTAAAGAATTGTTATATAGGAACACACTGTTATGTATCCGGTCGATGCTATCAAGGTATGTTGTTCATTGCACTCTGGAAGTTTCTAGCCTAATATGACGTAGACTCGAATGCAAGTGGTCAGTATGAGCAACGCGGGCTACACAGGCATTTCAAATGCAATTTCACGGATATCAGCAACCGAGGGTGCGAGAGCTCTCTGGCGGGGTATCACATCCGTCGCCATTGGCGCTGGCCCAGCACATGCTGTCTATTTCTCTTTCTATGAGTTCACGAAAAACGCCTTCGGTGGCAACGAGGGTACAGGTTACCACCCTATTGCCACGTCGTTCGCCGGAGCGTGTGCTACAACTGCGTCAGATGCACTCATGAATCCTTTTGACGTTATCAAGCAGCGCATGCAACTTGCTGGCAGCGGATTCCCAAATATCGCGGCTTGCGCAGCCAGCATCTACCGAAACGAGGGCTTCTCGGCGTTCTACATTTCATATCCCACTACGCTTTTCATGAACATCCCATTGACAGCGTTGAACTTCACGACATATGAAGTGCTTTCAAAAGTAGTCAACCCTCAGCGCCGATACGATCCTCTTACTCACTGTGTCGCCGGCGGCTTAGCCGGCGCCGTCGCTGCAGCAGTCACAACCCCGATGGATGTTATCAAGACCTTTCTACAAACGAAAGGTACTTCCCAGGACGCTGAAATCCGCAGCGCTCGGTCTCTGACCGACGCTGCTAGAATCATATATCAGCGCGAAGGTCTACCAGGCTTCATACGCGGCCTGCGTCCCCGAATCATTTCAAACATGCCCAGCACCGCTATCTGTTGGACAAGCTACGAAATGGCGAAGTTTTATTTATACAAAAGTTGGTAGTTTTGCTTTTTTGTTTTCTTTTGAGTTTGGTTTGCTATATAAGGTTCGCGGGGTATGATTTACAAGATTGTTTCGTCGAGCAAGAAATGACCGGGTTGTGCCGTGATAGAAAAGCTCACTTTATTTGGTCGTTATACTCTTCGGTTTTGAAAGTCGGGGTCGGCTTTATCTATTACAGTTTTTTTGCTTTGCTTTTATTTTGTAATTGTTATGGTCTACTGTCATGGTCCCTTTGTGTTAATTAATCGGCATTTTCTTTCGCTATATGTATTAGTTTGTACCTATATTTCGTTACTATAGGTTTTGTATGTGTACTTTGTAGTCTCCATTTTTGTATATGCATTAATTGTTGCGTTTTCTGTCTCAATTGAATTTGCATTATTAGTCGCCTTGCTGTTTTACTACACTTAATGATGAATTTGCTTAGAGTCTATCTATCGTGGCTCGTGCCTGAACTCTGGCATCCGATTGTCCTTCCTTCGATCGACGAATGATCCATCCATCGCACCCATAACTTCTTCGCACGCGCGGTGAAGCGTCACAATGTATAATATCGTCGCCGAAGGAGAAGCAACTATTTCCGGTTAGATAATCTGATCACGTGAAGCTCCGTTTATTAAGTAATTCCCGATTGCTAACACTGTAGAAGCTAACAGACCCTCAAGTCTTCAATAACAAACACTGTACACAGTTGGATGTCTACTTTGTGGTTCTTACTTACGTGTGCAGAACGATGCTGGCATCAGTATGAGCAACAAATTCTCAGTACATTAGTCGTCTCCACATCCAAATGTCAGTTCTCCTTCTTAAAACAACAGCTCTAGCGTATTTTGGAATGGAGCACACGGTTTCCGATTGTTTCAGACATGGATTCGGTATGGGATTTGCTATCAGGTCAAGCAAGATTCGAGCTCGTGGAAGGGTCGTCTGGGAAGACTTCGACTTGCTCGCAGTATCAGTTGACACTCGCGGACAAGCCACCGGTATTACATTCGTGCTGGAGAAAAGACAGAGTTAAGGACAAAAGATTGATATTGAGACGTGGGACGACATCTTGTATTACTAACTGTCGCTGCTGTGTTGTACATACGCTGAAACATAAAAGATTGACAGCTATTTTGGTCGCAGTAAAGTTCCCACGCTGTACGGAACTAAATCCGGCTAAGGCTAGATCTTCCTTATATCTCCTAGCACTACGTTGGTGCAGAGACTGTGCTAGTTGCGTTGAGCTCTTTGTATATCTCCCTGCTGTCTGTGAAACAAGCGCATGAAATCCCGCGAAAACGTCTTCGGAAGCAGATCCACAAACGTTGGTAACCCGTCCTCAGTGAGCTGGATTTTCCGACCGCGCGCACTCTTGAACAAACCCTCGATCGCTGTTTCCACTTTCTTCCTCTCGTTCAAAGCTTCATTGTACTGCTTGGCGTTCTTAGCACCTCGTATAGCCGATGGCAGCGGCTTGTCAAGCACTGATTTTAGGACATTATATTCCGCATTTTCTTCCTTCGTCAATAACAGTCGTCCGCGATTATTCTCTATGTACTGCCGATACGAGCTCTCCATCTGCGGATAGTTCTTGTATTTTTGGAGTTCTTGGCCATACGCGGTCTTGACCTCCGCGACTGCAAAGAACTTGCGCGCGGACAATGGGCGTGTGGATTCGATTCGCACGATATCGCCCTCGCGACAGATGTCGCCTTCGTCATGAACTAAGAAGTCTCGTCGCTTGTTGATAACCTATAAGGATGTTAACTATCCGTATTCTGGAGGTAACCGCAAAATGCAAAACGTAGACATATCGGAGGAAATAACGCACCATTTTATACCGCAAATTGTGTACTGGGATTTGCACCTGGACTTTAATAGTCTTCGCCATCTTTCCCTGGGACACGACCAGGCCGACGAAATTTTGCCGCATGATTGCTAATCACTCGGTAATCACTCCCTCAATGACCGAGGATTGGTATAAATCTATGTACAATGACCCACTATCTAATACTTGCAGAATAGCGTAATGTCGAATCGGTGGTTTATGTCGGTCGCGGGGTTGTATAATGATTGTTGACGGTTCCGGTGATCCGGCACTGCTTAAAATTTCATGTCGCGAAAAGCTGTCGGCGGGTGTCAGAATACGTTGAGGAAGAGAACGTTGGCGTTACCTAGACGCTATGCCTCTTTGGGACTAGCTGTTCTCGGTATGTTTGGCGGCTCTTTGCGATAACAACTACTAGTGCATTCTCCCACACAAAAGACAATATTATTGTGGAACAATTCAGAGGTAAAGAATCCAATGTAAGCGTGTTAGCCATCGGCCAGCGCTTTGCCGACATGTCGGCGGGAATCTTGTCTTAGTTACTATTGCGACTGTAGGGTGACAATGTCGTGCGGTTTCCGCTTTGAAACTCTTGACCGACAAAAGAGGTGCCCAAGACAGTCCTCATTGATCGTTTTATGTCCTCAGAGATCCAAATGTAAGTGACAAGGAGAGATGTATACAGCAAAATGGGGCGGGTTCATTATTACTTAGCAAATATTTAAGCTAGTCCCAAAGAGGAATAGCGGATAGGTGCCAATGTTTCTCCTTTATATGTGTCTTTATAGACCTCATTGACCGATTCTGGGTCGTATACTGGAAATACAGAATGTTAATTAACATAGTCTGCCGCAGCTTGTTCATTTGACCTCGCCTCTTAAATGCTAACGATCTGTTTTCGGGTTTGCTGAGTAAGATGCCGTCGAATAAAGAGATAACGGCCCTTTCCCAACGACTAAATCATCGTCGAACTTTCCAATCATGTAGGTGCAGTGTTATCTTAGAGCCCCGGTCTCGGTTTCACCGCTATATTTCAATTTCCAGCAGATCTCAGCTGATCTATCCGGAATAAAGTACGAATGGCATCTAGAATTTCTTTATTTTGTGCTCGCAATGCGATCCGCGCTCCCACCGCGCGGCCCAGTTGCCGATTGTTGCACGCTACGGGAGCCTCTAAGGTCATAGCCGGGGACAAAGTGCCCACTGTCCCTCTTTACGGCTCATCTCCTGGCGACGAAGTCGATCTAGCCGCGCTCACAAAAAGGGTACCTTAGAAAACATGATTGATTTTGGCGGGTCAGTAAAGCTAATCAACCAGGGTAAATCCATTCTTGTCTTTGTCCCTGGCGCGTTCTCCCCTGGTTGCTCCGCCCGCCACGTCCCAGGCTACCTCTCTCTCGCCGCAAAATTCACGTCCGAAAAAGGTGTCTCGGGTATATATATCATCTCCGGTAACGACGCGTTCGTGATGAACGCGTGGGGCAAGGAACTAGGTGCTGCTAACGATCAGGTGAAGTACCTCGCTGATCCGTCGCTGAAGTTTATCAGTGCTCTTGGGCTTGATTTCGATGCGACCAAGTTCTTTGGAAATAAGCGGAGTAAACGGGCTGCTGTTTTTGTTGAGGATGGGACGGTTACGAAGACGTGGGTCGAGCCTGATAATACGGGTATTAGCAGTACGTTAAATCAAGTTTTGCTCTGCAGGTCTCGATGCTAACGATTGTAGTCTCTGAGGCTAAGAGTGTCATTGAGGAATTGTAATTCTTTGGGATCGCAGGGTATATCGTACAGCTAGTATTCATATGTGCGTATTATGTTAAATTGCTCCAGTTATCGTACAGATTACCGGCGCTGAAATATTAATCACTGTCGCTACTCTGATCTCCTAAGAAATCAATACTGAAATCGCCCGCGACTACCTTTGATTTCAGCTTCAAGGGATCGCCAGAATCCGGGAGATCATTATCTTCGTTGTCACTCTCGTTGCCGGCATCAGTCGGTTCGCCTGCTTCACCATGTAATTGTGCCACTTCGGCCTCCATTTCACGTCGTTCTCGTATCTTTTTTGCCTTCTCTAGTCACTGTCAGTCCTGATTGACGGTCATGGGCACGTGGAGTAATACCTAAGCTATAACGCGGCGTCATACCTAGACCCTCCAGAATCTTTTGCAAATGTAAAATCCTGTCCTTCTTAGTCTTATATGGCGCAAGTTCTCGGGTCCATCGTTTCCGTACGCCGCACTTGACAACCCACGATTTCAGTGTCGCGATCTTTTGCTCCAATGGATCGTCAAGATCGCGCTTCATCGTTGACCTATTCTTTGACTTTCTCGAAAGTGTCTTGGTCAATGGGGAATTCGATTCTATTATTAAACTGCGAGATGACTTCCGTTTCGTGCTAGTCGGTTCCGGGAAGTCGTCGCGTACATCTGAATACTCAGACGCGTCCCCCTCAACAACTTCGGCTTTCTCCGCGGCAGGCTCCTCCGACAAAGGCACCGGTGTGACATTATGTTCTTCCTCAGCAATATTCAACGCGACTTTGCCTTCCACATCTTCGGGCGCTGTTGTCCTTTTTTGAGTCTTTTTGGCTTCCTTTGGTACAGGTTTTGATGGGTCTTTGTTTTGCGAGCCTTTTGGCCTTCCTCGACTGCGCTTCGTGTGTGTCTCTGACGCGTCGTAGTCATTGCCAAGTTCGTCCTAACCAGCAATCAGGGTCAACCACTTCTTTACTCTCGCCACGAATATGCATACCATAGCACGATCCGCGATATCAGCAGATTTCCTTTTCCAGTCCGCATTTTGAAAAAAATCCTCCGGAAGGCCCAATTTCGAGACTACATCGCGACGAATAGACTTCAGCGTCGCCGTATCGAAGTCGGCCGATTGTAACGTTTCGAGGATGACGGCCTCAATTTCGGAATCCGTTGGCATAAGATTGGTAATGCGATAGAATTGGCTGATTTTGTGAGGGAGCAGCCGCAGGGTATATAATTGGTCGTTGTAGTTTGTCGTGTTTAGTAGTGACGTACAGGCAATGCATAATCGCCAATAGCCACCACATATACGGCGCAGATGTCAAACTCATGCTGGAGCGATCCGCATGCGTCGCGACGCCAACAAAGCGACGCCGAGATGAACCGCGGGGGATTCGATCAACGGTCTGTACATCCTTCCTCGATCCACAGTTTTCTTCCGTATTCATCAGCTATTCGGTCGTCTTATATAATCTACTTGCAGATATACACGATCAGTAAGGTGATACAAGTTAGATAGGAAGACGATGGAGGCTAGAGCGGATAATTTAATGGTTATTTCGAATCGGTTGCCGGTTACGATTAAGAGAAGTGAAAATGGGGATTATGATTTCGCCATGTCGTCTGGTGGACTGGTGTCAGCTTTGTCGGGATTGAAGAAGTCTACTACTTTTACGTGGTTTGGCTGGCCGGGTATGCGTCTGAGTCGTATTGTATACAGATTAGAAAGGAAAATGCTAATCTTTATGAGCAGGTCTCGAGGTACCGGACGACGAGAGACCAATGGTGGTTAAGCGTCTTCGCGACGAATTCAGCTGTGTGCCAGTCTTTCTCTCCGACGAGCTCGCTGATCTGCATTATAACGGGTTCAGCAACAGTATTCTGTGGCCGCTCTTCCACTACCACCCAGGTGAAATGAACTTCGACGAGATAGCATGGGAAGCCTACCGGGAGGCCAACCGTCTCTTTGCGAACGTAGTCGCGGATGTTGTACAGGATGGAGATTTAGTCTGGGTGCATGATTACCATTTGATGCTGCTGCCCGCTATGTTACGCGAGGAAATAGGACAGACGAAATCCCATGTTAAGCTCGGGTGGTTTTTGCATACTCCATTCCCTTCTAGCGAAATTTATAGGATTTTGCCCGTGCGGAGGGAGGTTCTTGAAGGCGTGCTACATTGCGATTTATTAGGTTTTCATACGTACGACTATGCGAGACATTTCTTGTCGAGTTGTTCGAGAATATTGGGGTTGCCGACGTTGCCGAACGGAGTCGAGTACAATGGCAAGACAGTCACTGTTGGCACGTTCCCGATTGGTATTGATCCGGACAAATTCACAGAAGCGCTCAAGACCGAGAAGGTGCAGAAGCGAATCGCGCAGCTAGAGGCTAAGTTCAAGGGTGTCAAGCTGATTGTGGGAGTTGATCGGCTGGATTATATCAAGGGCGTTCCCCAGAAGCTGCATGCGCTGGAAGTTTTCTTGACGGAGCACCCAGAGTGGATTGGCAAAGTCGTGTTGGTGCAGGTCGCGGTGCCTTCGCGACAAGACGTGGAGGAGTATCAGAACTTGAGGGCTGTGGTGAACGAGCTGGTTGGCAGAATCAACGGCCGGTTTGGAACGGTCGAGTTCATGCCGATCCACTTCATGCATCGGTCTGTCAACTTTGACGAGCTCGTGGCACTCTACGCTGTCAGCGACGCCTGCCTTGTTAGCAGCACGCGGGATGGTATGAACCTCGTATCCTACGAATACATCGCGTGCCAGCAAAAACGGCACGGCGTGATGATATTGTCAGAGTTCGCGGGTGCCGCGCAGTCGCTTAATGGCAGTGTTATTGTGAATCCGTGGAACACGGAAGAACTTGCGGATGCGATAGACAACGCGATGACGATGCCTGAGGCGACAAGGATCGCGAATCAGCAAAAGCTGTTTAGGTATGTGAGCAAGTACACGTCTGCGTATTGGGGGGAGAGCTTTGTGAATGAGATGAAACGGATTGCGGCTGTAGATGCTAAGAAGGCGAAGAACGAGTCTATATAGATATGGTGCAGTAGATTCGTGGATTGTTGTATCGTTAATGAAAAGCGTTTGACTGTGTCTGTCTCTAACGACGTAATTAATGTCAGTTCAGCAAGGCAACATACGCACCGCAAAATTTTAGCATACGGTGTGACACAAGCGAAGTATTTAGTGTGCGTTTACGTACAGTTATGTATTGTATTCCCATGTCTGCAAGTGCCCTTATATGCGGTAGAACATCCGGACATGGGCTCAGACAGGCAAGTCAATGGGTTCGGCCGATACCGACGACGGCTAACGCATCGACCATTAAACTTCTGCCCGCACATATCAGTTAAACGCAAAAGTGGCATTGTGATCATTTACATACAAATTCTGGTGCTGCAGTCGTTGCTTTTTTGTGGCATCGCGTGGGCGCTGGATTGCCATTCCATAATGGCTGCAGCCGAACCTCGGATTCAGTTGGTTCTGGCCCGGATTTACAATGTTTCTCCGAATGAAAATTGCGATAGGTCCGGAAATATCTCCGCCACCATTGGGAATGGTATGCCAGCTCGAGTAGCTCACCCAAAATGGCGTGCTTTTGGTCTCTATTATCCAAAGCAGGCAGCATCTGTGCGTTTGCGATGGCTCGTGCTGCGTGGCTTGTTCTGGTCATTCCACGTCAGTGCACTTTAGATTTCATCACCGTTTCTTTAAGAGGACAGACCGTCATCACATTAATAGGCAGCATCCACTACCCAGTGCGGTCGCTAGTATTAGTTTATACCCAGTACTCGGCGCCACCTCAATCCATTCATCGTGTACTACAGCAGAGAGAGATTTGAGCGTGGAGGGGAAACCTGCCACCTTTCTCAACTTCCCGGTCCTAGAAGGTTTTGCGTGCCTGTTTTGCTAATAGATTCGCCGAAGCCGATATAGCTGCCTATATAAGAATTGACCAATCAGCGGCGCCGGCGATAGGCGGCTGTGGCTTCAAATGGGCCGGACCGGGCAGGCGTGACGCTGGCCCAGGATGGCCTTAGCGAGACTAGCCGATGCCCACGCATACTCCAGGCCCGTGCATCTGCTCCGGGTCCGATTCTTTACCAGCAGATTTCCACTGCACGGCATTTGACCCGTTTGCGGCAGACCCATGTAAGGACAAAATAAGGGCGTGCACGGACACAGGTACGGGCATAAACCGCGCGCGTGGGCCGTTCCTCTGTTCTGGGCATGATAATTCAAACAAATCCTGCACACCTTACAGGTAACCCTACTCCAGTCTCGCTCTACCCAGCGGTTCGTACCCTTCGTCCAGCTTGCACGCTCTTCCAACTTATTGTACCCCTTCTCCAGAAGCGTTGAGGGCTAGGGTGTCGTGGAATCGTCACCATGACAACCTGCCCGTTCGTGCCCGCTCTCTGGGCTTATCGTGTGTTTGGCTCTGTCTCTGCCCGCCTCCGTCTGGCCGTCCTCGCCTCACTCAGGTCCCCGCCTCAGTCAGGTCCCTGCCATTCTAAGTCGCTCTCGCTCGTCACCATCTTATTCTGTCTGCGTCATATCACGAATATTCTTCTGTCGTCGATTCTACTCTCTCATAGATCAGGTATGTCAGTCATAAGCATTTCTCTATCAGTTGAACTCTGCTGAGTCACTTCCGTCCTCATCACAGGCCACAGCATGTCCGCCCCCAAATAACTCGACCAGCCATCACATTCACAAAATGGTCGACGACTCCTTCCAGCTTCAGTGGGGCCGTCTATCGGCCTCCGAGTTCACAATTGCTCCAGACAAACAGACAGAACCACATCAGTACAACAGCGTCCCACGCACATCGATCCTGCCTCTTGCCACCACAATCGACTACGACTACTCGACCAAAATGTACAGCACTGTTAGCAACTACTACTCCTCCGCCGCGTCAAATGAGTCGACGTCGTCTACCTCGTCTGCTGATGCGACGCCAAATTTCACATCTGCACTCGTGGACGCTGTGACTGAGGACGACGTTTCCCCGTATCAGTCACACGTGGAGGTGAAACAAGAGCTAGCAGGCGCTCGTGCGTGGTCTCCAGAGCTCGAGCAGCTCGTGGACGAGAGAATGGGCTCCTCCCGGGTCTGGAGCGGGAACGTGTCCGTCCAGCCTGCCCAGTCCTCGCCAACCTCATGGATTGTTCCACGCGTGAAGCTGGACGCAAATAGCAGAAGCAACAGTACGGCCAGCACTGCCAGTGCGGCGACCAGCGCGAGCTCTATTTCGAGCGAGCAGACGAAGGTCGTTACGGCGGCGGAGTACTTTGCGAATTACTATCAGAACAGCTATTATTCAGGCTTTGGCACAGATACGAAAATTGCGTCGTCGTTTCAGACCATGCCGGAGAAGAATTACACGACTATTACCACATCGACCGAGTTGCCCCCCGGATTCGGACTGGACTTTGATGTGGGTCTGAATCTGGCGGTGCCTGGCGGTCCCTCTCCGTTGCCAGACAAGACGTCGACAGACTCGTCGTCTGCCTCCGCGCTCTCCGCGATCTCGACAATTCCTGAACTGGCAACAACAATGAGCGCTGCGGCGACCGTGCCGTCGTCTACTGCTATACTCACAACATTTCCAACAACTACAACCACAACAACAGTAACACAAGCACAAGCACAAACACGCACAAACAGGCGTCAAGGCCACAACAGAAACTACCGCTGCCGCCACTGTGCGCTCGTCTTCTCTGATGCTGCCTCGCTCAAACAACACATTGCCCTTCTTCCGGACGCAACCGTCTCCCAACGCCCTTACAAGTGTCCGGAACCCTCATGCGACTGGCATGTTATCGGGTTCCACCGCAACAACGACTGCTCGCGACACTACAGACAGGTTCACGGCGTGCGCGAGTTCGTGTGCCGATGGCAGGGCGCAAGAGAGTGCAGAACTCATCGGTTTGTGACTGCCTGGTTGAGAAATCGGCATGAGCGGACCGTGCACGCCGGCGAGGTGGAGTCACTCGGACTCGATCCCGACAGCGGGAAAGATCGCAACGGTGCCCGCAAGAGACGGAAGTTTCAAGATCTCTAGCTCTGTTATTCGTTTTTCAGCTTCTTCATTCTTACGATTTTATTTATTTTAAATAGTATTTAGGTAAATGGGTTTGGCATGGTTCACTAGATTTATGGTGTTATTGCGTACCGTATTGTTTCACTGTTTTGATATTGGTATTGTATAACTTTTCACTATGCTAACGATCTTTATGATTTTCAGTCTGGTTTGTCAGTTCGATATATACTATATGTATATTGTGTATTGCTTATTTGGATGTTATGGTGTTCTTTGTTTGTTTGTTGGAATGTCTGATAGAATTATTGATTTTGTTATTGTGTGTATTTTGAGACGGCGTGCGATGATTGTGCGGGGATCGGCGTCCGCTTGTAAACAGGTCAATATATATTCATAGAATTCGGAGTTTGTGTGGATATATATATTCACGAGTGTATTTGCGCCTGTGCGGTCCCGGCCCTCTACTGGACTGTGCGGGTTGTACTTTGTCAATTGTCGTCAAATTGTTTGACACGCGATGCGCAATGGTCTTCTACAACCGCGACGACAACAGCGCGAAGCGGCTCTGTAATAGCCGGACAGCCTCTTTGCAATCTACGTCAATTTCATGGACAGTATGCCATTGACAACCGCAACACAGCTTCCTTCGTCGCGACATGGAAAGCCCACAAGTCCAAAAATTCCCGTTGTGGTACCCTCTCGTTCTTTTTATAGAGAGTCAGTAAGTACGACGGCGCAGGCTAAGATCAGGTACTAATTTAATTTCGTTTTTCGTCACGGACGATGGCATGCAGAGTGCGTTCTAAATCGCCGTATATTCATGAGACCTATCGCCTATCGGATTTGCGATGTCAGTCTCCGTGACGTATTCCCCACCGTGCTACCAAAGCGCGTGGGAATGCTACAACATAGCTAACGTTTGTAGCTTGTCTCATAGCTTTTGCATTGCGGAGGAATGGGTACTGAGAAGGTTTGCGACGGAGATATAACTCGAGGTGTCAAAATACCCCGTAGCTATTCCCCCATATGGGTTGTAGTGACGGCGTGGCTGACGAGTCACCGTTAGAGGGGTGAACGACCGAGTGATTCCCAAGACCATCTTGTTTCTAATAATAGATATGCATTCCGTAATAACACCGCAATCCCAAATTGGAGAAGCTCTTAGATGCTTGACAGATTTCGTCTCGAATAAATTAAACCCGACTCCGCGTCTGAAACGCCAAAAATTCCTCCCTAGAAACATTCAACGGGATCTTCGGCGGCAAGGCAGGACTTCCGGGTGCCAACACTCGTCTTGCCAACTCCCTCTCCCTTTTAACGCGCGCTTTAGCTTCCACTTCTGCTTGTCTTTCTAACTGTTCTCGGAAAAAGCGGTCGGAATCGCGGACTGCTGCGTAGCCTTCTGGTGTGCCAAGTTCTGGCGCGTGGGCTGTTGGCGGGAGGTATTCCTTTTTTCGTTGAGGAGTATGCTGTTGCAGCGCAGGTGGAAGCGGAATGTCGTTTGCAGAGAAGAACTTTGGTGGAGATGCCAGTGTCGTGATTGCCGCTGGGCTGCCGACAGGTTTCCGTCTGAGGCGTCTAGCTGATTGCAACGCTATTGATATCCCCGCAAAGTCATCCGCCAAATCGCTGTGTGAAGGTGGTGCATTTGCGTTGCTGTCAACGATAGGTTGGCCGCCAAACGGCTGCGTGTTTTCTGGCAGCGACGAGCTAGATGCGTTGCGGTGAGGTTTTTGGTCGCGTAAGAGGGTGTAGTAGTTCACGTCGCGTGCGCGACCCGGTGCGCGGTCCCGATCGTGATACGAACTGTCAGCAACGGACGTTGGTGATACTGGACTTTGAGGGTACGCGCCTACAATTTGCATCTCTGGCCGGTTTGGTGGCATACCCGTGTACTGATGGTACTGTAATGATGGCGTGATCTGTGGAGTCTCGGAAAATGTTGGTCGTTGGGCAGCAGAACCGCTCCATCGCCTTGGGGTGTGCGGAAGTTGAGGGAGGGTTGGCATGGGCATCCGCTTTGCTTTCGGTAAGACCTGAGTTGGTGCATATGGCTGTTGTACTTGATGAGGTTGCTTTGGCTGCTGTAACTCTATAGGCTGCTTCTGTGTTATGGAATGGCGTACAGGAGGCTGAGATATCGGTCGCGTTATTGGAGTCGCTTTCGGTTGTCGTCGTTTCCGCATAGGATAAAACGTCAGCTCGATAAACACTTTTCCGGCATACCTACCGGCCATTAACTCTACCCATCTACCGCTTATCACTCGACACTCACTCTCCATCATTCGTTAGACTCCACCAAGCATCATGCTCGGCGTGCTGCTGCACTTTTGTCAAATCGATATCGGTCTCGCCCACGCGAACAATTTGGTCCGCGTGCCTGACAAACACGCAGAACTTTATAACCTGAAACTCTGGCTCGTCGTAAATATCGAACCGCACTTCCTCGTCCCTAGCCTATTAGCTCCATTCCCTTCCACGCACGTCATCGCCCACAGTCTCATAAAGTGAATACACTAAACGCACCATTCACCGAGATCCATGTACTCCTCGTCCGGGACCCACTCGTTTTTCCCCTTATACATAAACAAATCCGAAGCAGAGCCGACGGATAATATAAAATACGGCTGCTGTCGTACAAAGAGGCAGGGAAGTTCGCTCTATTATGATTATATCAGTTGATCCGATCTAAAATTAATAAGACACGTGTGAGAAGTGTACCGTTCTGGCAATGACAGCAATAACTGTGCCGAGCGCGCTTGACTTGTTGACTGCCATTGTATTGTACTTCTATTTCCATAGGCCGGAACAAATGTCAGTTGCCAGTGCGGGAAGATGCTGATCAAATTCCTTATAGCAGCAAATTATGCTTGACGTACATCTACGTAAGTCTCTTCCTACGTACATCTGTGCCGCACACATAACATATCTATACTAGTGTTTTGGCTTTTGGCCCGGCTGAAACCTGGGAAATCGTCTGTGTACGTTTTTGTTCATCTAAAATATTCGCTGGTGGTTTCTTTTTGCTTATTCTCTTTCTATTTCTACGACATTTTTTTTTATTTTTTTTGGTCGCAGTTGCAGTTCATTCAGATCGCGACAAGGAGAACGGCATTAGGTAGCATAAACCCTTACCTCACGTATTTCGGACCCGGTGGGGAGTGCATAGATGGATGTCTCGCTTGTGGAAGTGACACCGCATCGTCTATTGTTTTTATTTTGCCCGCCGGCGGGATATATTCAAAATGAGCTATTCAATATCAATTGATATGGACCGATCTGATGACGCCGACTCGGCGGATTTGGCAGGGCAGACGGGTGGGATTTATGCCCAGGTGCGGTATGGTGTTGATGAACACGAGCGGACGGAGCGTCTTGCAGCGGGTAGACCGCCCGACGAGGAGGACGAGGATGACGAGGATGATTATGATGACGAGATGGACGAGGATGACTACGACGACGAGGAGCTCGACGGCGCGCTGCTGGAGGAAGGCATTCCGTTCTACATGTCCGAGACGGACGAGGCTTTTGCCTATGAGGTCGACGAAGAAGACGACGACGACGACTTTATTGTTGAGGAAGAAGAAGAGCATGACGACGAAGAAGACGACGACGAGGAGGAATATAGCGACGATAGCGACGGGGAGTTCGGCCAGCGCGTATATTTGTCCTTCTTGACCACCAATGACCGACGGTCTGGTAAGTCCCGCTTATCTCTTTAACTGCGTCTGCCCTGCCGCCCGACTTCTCCCAACTCTCCCTGCAGCTCCAACCACACCGACGGTCGACTCTACTCCATCACCATCATTTGCGATAAAGTAGTAATAGTCAGTATTAGATCGATTCGTCTGTCTACTAGGTCGGTGGGGCGTTGCTTAGGGAATTTGGAGTCTAGTCGGAGTTCGGTCTGGTTATAACTCTTCACACCCGCGTTCGCGTTTACGTTTTTCCTATTGTATTTCGTTACTTTATTTGATTTTTTGAATTATGTCATTTGCTGAACATTTTGGTATTTATTTTACAGTGCAACCGCGGCGCAATGTGACGGCTTCTCATCTGGACCCGGTGCCGAATCCCAAAGGCGCGGAGTTAGCCAATAGTGGAGAATTCGGATATGTATGCCCCGTGTTGTGTGATTGGTATATCGAATGGAATGGCTAATGGGAACAGGTCGAATCAAAGGAGTATCAGATTAAAAGTCGACGGAAATATCCGCATTCTCTTGGCGATCGGTTGTTTAGACGGGAAACCTCTTTTGTTAAGTATCCGTCCTCTACATTCTGCAGAGTATGCCGTTTAATTTAAATATCAAGATAGCCAAACAAGTCTAATCAGCACAGAGCTTCGTACCGAATCACACGTCCAAGAATTTTCTTCATTATCATGCTCGGACGTATAGCGGCCAGTTTTCGGAAGACGGAAGTTTCTTCTTTACGGCGTCACAGGATTTTAAAGTGCGACTATACGACACTACGCAGAACTTCCCTTGGCGGCTATATAAAACTGTGCGTGCCGACCAGGCACATTGGACGGTGACCGATGCGTCGCTGTCGAGGGACAACAAATGGATCGCGTACAGCAGTATATCGCCGGTCGTCCATCTTGCGAGCACAAGCCCTGATGTCGAAGGCCAAGAGCCTTTGGATTTCAGTGCTGGTGGCTATAACGATATCCATCGCAGCTACGGTATCTGGTCGATCCGATTTTCCGCGGACGGGAGGGAAATAGTAGCGGGCGCGGGCGATAGCTGCATGTATGTGTATGATATTGAGACGCGCCGGGTATTGCTGCAACTTGAGGGTCACACTGATGATGTCAATGCCGTGTGCTTTGGCGACGAGTCGGGAAATATTCTGTATAGTGGTTCAGACGATCAGCTTATTAAGGTCTGGGACAGGCGGAGTTTGCGGTCGAAGCAGGAGGCTGGCGTGTTACTCGGTCACGTCGAAGGCATCACGTATATCGACTCGAAGAAAGACGGAAGATATTTACTTTCGAACGGCAAGGACCAGACTATGAAATTGTGGGATATCCGCAAGCTGGTATCTGCTGACAAGTTCCGGGACATGGAGCCAAAGGATTACAGCACACGCTTCGACTATCGCTACCAGCGGTTCCCTGGCCCTGTCGGCAGCCGGCATCCGAATGATTGCAGTGTCATGACGTATACCGGTCATCAAGTTTTACGAACTCTCATTCGATGCCATTTCGCGCCTCCCAGTACATCGGGAAGTCAATACGTCTACTCCGGTTCATCAGACGGTAAATTACATATCTGGTCGCTAGACGGACAAGTCAAAAATATCATCGATGTCTCGGCCGCGTCAGGGAACAACGCTGCATTTCACACCGATGCTCGAGAACGATACTACCGCCTCGGCCTTCGTTTCACAGGCGGGGGCGACTCAGTAGCTTGTGTCCGCGACGCATCATGGCATCCGTACCTTCCCATCATAGCCTCGTCTGCCTGGAACGGGTATTCTGCCGAAGAAGGCAGTGTCATGCTGCATCAGTGGTTCGAAGGCGTCGAACAGGAAAGTTGTCCTGAAGCAAAACGTGTCCCGATGACGCTAGATGGCCAGGATGATGATTATGACCAAGATGATTACTTTTAGTTCTAGATTCGTGCATAGTAGTGTCGTTTGCGCATGGTAGGAATTGCGATTGAGTTTCATTTTCTTGGGTTATGGGTTGGCGAACGATTTTTTTTTATTTTGTCGGTGTCATGTAAATTGCAAAATATTCAATTCAAAACTTTGAGGTGCATGCAATTCGTGACAGTAATGTGGACGACTCACTAGGATAAACGACGAAGAGATTATAATACATGTATTATTACGTGCAAGATCCACATACACTCAAATTTTATAATCAAATCCGCAACGTCTACCCGAGAAAGAAATGATGAGCTGATAATACGGACGTAAAATATTCGATGAATTTGACAGATGCTTAGACGGTGATGAGGTGTCGAATTGGAATGTGAATCTATATATGTCAGTCTTACTGGCCGTTACCATGTTCGCTTAATCGATTTGATAAAGAACGAATGATATATACGTACCAACTTCACGATATACCCAATCGCACCCATAATAACGAATCCAGCACCAACGGTTTGCACGATCTTGAAGTACTCTAAACGCATACCTCATTAGCCCCCTTCCACTCATCTCGTCCGTTAATTCCCTTCACGTTCGCATTCACTCGAGCCGCGAATAAAGAGGGATAAGGAGACAAAGTTCGACTTACCTTTCTTGCTAGGCTTTGCGCACCGCTTCACAAATGCTACGCCATCCTTGACGAATTCCTGCGGGTACTCCGTGACTTTCTGAACACTATCAGCCATTTTATCTCGCTAATGCAATAATTGTCGCTTGTTTCCTGTAGTCTGGGTGCCGGTGATACTTCTGTCGTAGTAAAGTTGCCAGGCTGGCAGGCTCTGAGTGGAGCTGAAACTGATGTTAGGGTTTAAGACAGAATGCATATGTGGCTGGGCGCGACATCGTGTGGCTGTGCTCTGTTTTTTTTTACCAGAACGGACAATGGTATCGCGCCCAAAACAAAAAAAAAGATCACGAGCACATTCGTTATTCCCGACGAGCAGGCAGCATTTCATAATATCACAATAATGATAATGGGCCTCTAGTGCTTCGTCCATATTTTGCAAGAGTTCGCATAGAAAAGCTACGACCCCAAACAATGTTTGAGATTCGACCGACAACGTACAGCGGCCGCGGTTGTTTCGCCACGTGCGCAATACCACGCGGAACTCTGGTTCACATCGCGACAACACCGTTCACGGCCGTCATATTCCGCGATTTCAGGAAAGAAGTCTGCGCATATTGCTTCGCCTACGAACTCGGCCGCGAGTGGAAAGTCAGATTACGAGGCACCGAGTCAGCTGGATTGTGGTTCTGTAGCGAGAGTTGTCAGGAACAGTGGGTGAATGAGGAAGATCCGTCTTGCGAACTTGTGCCTGTACTGGAAGTGATTGAACAAGCTGTTGCGATTGCGAGGCGGAAATTGCAGAGTTCGAAGGCTGGGGAATATGACGAGGACTTCGTACACGAGGACTTCAGTTTCGAAAGCGATGCAATAGAAAAGTTGTGGGAACATGTAGAGGGTTTAGTAACTGCGAATTCGGTGACCGCTAATCCCCTCCGCAATCCAACTTTGAAGAATAGAGTATTGGCGTTAGAAGACATCGAGTACGATTCCGCGCGGCTGGTCGCTGTTGCTATAGTGCGTCTTTATCTCGAAAGTCATCCCACCTGTACGGTTCCCTGGTTTACATGGAATGGCTTCTCCGGCTTAGAATCGCACGAAAAGGATCTCATCAACCGTCTTCCCGCATTGCTAGAATCGCATATCCGGGTTTTTATATTTCTTAAAGCCACCATGCCGAAGAAATTGCAGCCCTTTGTCACAACAGCCAACGTGCGCGCAGTGCTCGGTCGCGAATCAGCTAACGCGTTCGGCATATGGCAGTTACCATTAAATTCCGAGTCTGAGTGTCTGGGATCGTCGATTTTCCCCTCCGGTTCGTATTTTAATCATAGCTGTGATCCGAATGTGATAAAGACGCGGACTGGAAGACAAATGCATTTTACTACGTCGCGTGCGGTCAGGGAGGGGGAGGAACTTTGTATAAGTTACGGCATGATGCTGAAGATGCCCGTTCAAGCGCGACTGGATCTGCTTCAAGAGCAGTGGTATTTTAAGTGCGGGTGTAGTCGGTGCACTGCCGAACTTGCTACGGCGGCATGAGCGAGTGAGTATCAAGCAATTCGGGATTGGAGTTTGCGGCGTTAGAAGGGTGGATTTGTGTATTATAGAGATTTTGGTACGCGACTCGCGATTGGATGCAGAATAAACCATTTTCGCATTTTGTCATTCCATTTCACATTCTCAATGGTCACAAAAACTCACGGAGCCCGATAACAACGAACATATAAAAATACAAAATTTAATGTACAGAGCGCGGGCACATAATAAACGAGTGTACAGTGATTGATCCAAAAACCGAGTATCAAATTAGGCAGTCGTAATCACAACATAAGATATCACAAATCAGCTTGTCAGTCTCTCCAGCGCGCATCAGTAATAGCAAGGTCCTTAACTTCATTCATGTCAGTCTCCCCGCTTTCGAGAGGTATTTTCTCAACTCCGAACGGATTCAAGTCACCGTAGGTGCACGCCAACATTTCCCCTTGAAGAACAGGTAATCCAAACTGATTCAACACCACTTTCCGCTGCTTCAATTCCCGCTTTGCCATATATCCAAACCACACTACCCCCCAAAACTCTACAAAGATTATCACAGTCGTAACTTTATATCCGAACTTGTATTTCGGGGCTTGATCGGTCGGAAACAGAGCGAGCGGAAGACCCGCTTTGATGCCAGATCCGAGCGCCCCGCCTACAGCGGGGAGAATGCCTCGAAGCTCAGCGTCGTCCTGGAAGACTTCTTGAATCCAGGTTGTTAGGAGGGCCCATGTTGGTTCGCCGGCCATGGGGAGTAAGAAGGCAATCATTTTGAGCCAGAAAGGGATGTACCAGATGGCGAGGAGCAAGCTGCTCAGAAAGCGGAAGAACTATATTGTTAGTAATCTTTCTGTCGTAGATATATCAACAGGAACGTGCAATAGCAATCAAAAGCCACGGGCAGCGTTTTCCGGTACGATCAGACAAGTTGGCGAGAGCGTAAGCCGAGACAAGACCGAGCGCGAAACCTCCTGTAGGAATCAGATTGACTTGCTCAACGGTGTAAATATCCAGACTCTTGAGCCATAAATTAAAGTAACTATATGTCGACGTGATTGCGAACAACACATACGGGAAGACATAACCATAGGGTCTCCACGTCTTGATCCAACCCCAAACTCTCCTCCATGTGAGCTTACGTGGAGGTTTGCGACCGGCCTCAGCCATGCGCGCCACGGCATATTTGCGGAGGTCGTTGCTGAGCCAAAAGGCACGTGTTGTGGTCGGGAAGTCCGGGATGCAGAAATAGCCAAAGATCGCGACGGGGACGCCGATGATTCCGTCGATAAGAAAGAGCCAGCGCCAGCCTGAGAGGCCGTATTTGCCGTTCAGCGTTGCGTAGACGAGGGCTTGGAGATATCCTGCCATCATATTTGCAATCGTGTACGAGCCGTCATATAGAGAGAGGCGTTTGGCAAGTTCTCCCGGCAGATACCAGCTTCCGAGAACCATCGAGAAACCGGGATACGCGACAGCCTGAGTCATACCAACGAAGAAGCGATATATGTAAACCTATACATCAGCATTAGGCCTCTCTGTTCCACTCGCAGAATTTATAGCATAGTCACATCTCTGGCAGATTTGGACGACGCCATGCCCATAACCAAAAGCGACCAAATTATTTCGCAAGAAGGCAACCAAATCGACGGTCGAATCCTCATCAAAATAAACTGCGACGGAATCGCGCCAATAAGGCCACCAAGATCAAACGCAGTGTTGAATAAATTGCGTTCCTGTTGGTTGAGTGCGAGCTGCGGCGTACTGTCAGTTGGTTGTGCATGTCTGAACTCGAAGCTGCCATGCGTACCTCCTCTTTCATGCCGCTCACGAACGCGTTACTGATATTTCCGGAATCAAGAGTTTTGATGATAAATGACAGCATCGAATACAACCTAGTTACCATTAAAACGCCCTAACTATGACAAAAACATAACTTACAGTAAATAAAAGTCCAATCTCTGGACAAACTTGCGCTCTTTTGGTGGTTTATGGAATGTATCCCAAAGGCGGCCCATTATTCTCTGGTATTTTGTCGGACGATACTCAACGTCTTCGAGTAATATGGGATCGCGGCCGAGGACGTCTTGTGTCTGATTTTCCATCGCCGAGGCAGCATTCTCGACGTAGCTGTCCGGTATAGCGGCCGCCAAGTCTGAGTAAATGCCACTTGCATTGTCAGGATGTTCAAAGCCATGTAGTCCTTTATGCTGTGCAACTTGATGCTCCATAATGAAGAATGGCGAGGTGCGAAGGGCTACGCGGTGAGATGTGTTCACATTTAGCTGTGACCGGTAGGTATGTATATGACACCCACGTCGCCTATGTCTGCTATTAGTTATTGTGAGTTGGGTGACAACGGAACAGATAAGCAAGCAGAGTCAGCGAGAAAGGAATGTTTTATATGTTTGGCTCGACAGTACAAGGAAACAAGAGCGGACGTTTGGCAGATTTCGCAGTAGCAACAGAAACAGAGAACAAGAGAGACCAAGTAACAAGGACAAATTTTATGTCAGCCCGAGAACCCCGAAGATTATCGCTGATCGCTAAGATTAGTTATCGTTTGACTCGTCAGGAAAAAAAAACAGAGGGTGTGTTGTGGTCTCTTTGACCTGCGTTTGTGCTGATACCGGCTGACCTCATGGTAGTAAATAGTGTGAATTGTGGCCGGATGGACGAGCTTCTGCAAAAACTAAGCGCTCTCAAATAGCTAATACCCACCTCCAGATGGAGTCACGGCGCCTAATAGTTTAGTACCTTCTCGCCTCAGACTACGAAAGTTAGATCGAACAGTCTTTACAGAACAAGTATGAGATTATAGGGATATAATTTGTATTAAAATAATATCCGACAGCTCTCATACGATAGCGTGCGACTCTCAGTCTCTGCCCTTCACATTGCTTTGTGAACGCTGTGCCAATATTAATTGGTATCGACGTATTCTAATTGTAATCAAGTGCAATAGCGAATTAGCAACCATGATGTAAAATAGCATACACCATAAACACATATTCTTTATCTATGATTCCCATACTACAAGAACTGACGAAAACAAGCAAGTAACAACAAAGGCAATAATTCCATAGTTTTAGACCACGCAATATTTCACAGTATTAACGCCAAAAAAAGACATTTCAACAACAATCTGACGCAAAAATCCAAGAGAGAACACGCAAATGCATGAAATGCTGATCGCCTTAAAGAACGCTCTATATCGCAAATATGTGACCTACAAATGCACGGCATCGTAAAAGTAGATGACTGCAAATACAAGAAAGGCTGCGCCGCCGCCAAGGGTGATGGTCCGCAGACTGATTTTTGACGCGAGGAATTTGCCGCCAAGGACAGCCGCGAGAGTGCAGAGACCGTGACCGGCGATGGTGCCGATAATGACGAACAAGTAGTCCTGGCCAGCGGCCATTGCGATAGTCGCGAATTGGGATCTGTCTCCCCACTGTGGCGAGTTAGTATACGACCATCGAATTGCGATAGGTGGTACTTGCCTCTCCGAGAAAAGTCATAACAAAGGTTTGGATCCACACGGGGCTGAGAAAAAGACCGAGAAGATTCACGAACCCGTTCAGCTTTCCCGTCTTCACTGGTTTGACGCGACCGGACTCGAGCGAGCCGGACTGGGACTCGAAGTCCTTAGCCTCTAGCTCGTTCTCCACCTCCTGCATTTCTTCGTCGACACCGGCACTCTTGTCCATGTGAAGACCTTCGTTGATCAGTTTGACACCAAAGACGACGAAGAGGAAGGCCGCGAGATATGATGTATACTTCTTGGGAATGAGCTGCGGGACTGCGTGGCCGAGCAGAGCTGACAGGACTGTCATGACCACGAGCGAAGCGAAGGCGCCAGCGAAGACTGTCGTGCGAGGATGCTTCATAGCCATGATGGTGGCGATGAGGAACGTCTTGTCACCGATCTCTGAGAAGATGATCATCATGAAGGACATGGCTAAGGAGCGGTAGTTGTCGACGATAGAGTCAGGCGTCGTTCCGAGTGCGTGAGCGACAGCAGGAGCCATGGCTGCGACACCGTGCTCCATGTCGTCAGTAGAGTGCGCAACGGAAAGCTCGTCAGAGGAGACTGTGATGGATTAGCAGAGTGAGCTAATAGTGTGAAGCGGCAAAGACCGGGGACATTGAAAGTATAAATAAACGTACCGAGTTCGCCCACAGCACTGCCGTCAGTACTGAGCTCTGTCCGAGCTAGGGGAGAACCTTCAGAGCCCTCAACGGAAGGCATGCGGTCTGAGTTGATCGAGCCTTCAGTGCGGCGTATCAAACCACCGGCTGCCGGCGCCGGTGCCAGAAGCACAAGTAATAACGCCCCAGTAGCTATGACTGACCGAGTAGAGTAGCGCATGGCTATATTGTGCCGTTTATGATAGCGCTGCTGTGTATAACGCAATGGAATGAGGTGATTATTGCAATATAATTCAGACGAGGCGTGCAGCGGTGAATGTCCACAGCAGCAACTCAGCGCACGGGATCTGGTGGGCTGCATTGAGCATTTCATTGCCACTTCTGTGCCGCATGAGGCGGTGCAATCCCTGCATGTGGCTGACGACACGGGTCTGGCCCGCGGCCATTGACTGGCCACGAAATTCCGTCGCAATTTTTCTGCACAAATGCGGACCTGTTAGCGTCAATTACAGTTCGAACCATATTGTTAGTGCAAGAGGGGCGCCGGCGCGCCAAGATACCTCCGCGAGGCTTGTTCGCAATCGGTTTTGGTTCTCCGCAGTGTCAAAACTGAGCAGTTCACGGTAAGCAAGGATGAACGAATTAACGTACAGGCTAAGTAGCGGGGCGTTACACATTATCTCGTCATCTAGATATTAGGAGGCCGCCATGTGATTTTGAATGCTTGGTATCAATGCAGACTGTACTGCTGTATGCAGTGCACTACAGTTCGACACTTACGTGCCCGTCGCTCTAGCTAGACTTAACTAAAATGTCCTGTAGTGTACACTTTGCAGGTTTTTAACGTCAAGTTACCGAAATATCTCGCTCCATTGAAAGTCGTCCATATTCCATACACAGTGTGATCACACCTGTAAATCATCCTACTGCATTAGTAAATTAAATCGTTGAAGCTCCACTGTTAATCCCTTGAAAGCACCTCAATGATACTGAGGACCATGTGTAATTACCCCATATTCTTGGAGTGAATTTTGTGCTTGTGGTATTCATCCCATAGCGTGGACATAAGTTCCTCAAACGTTCTTTTCCAAGCCGCATCATCTGCGGCAGAGACCTGTGGCTGGTGTGTGTCTGCCAGGAGGGGAAACTACACGAGCCAGATAATGAGATCCTTTAGATGCGCGCCCATTCTTCAGACAGTATACTTCTCACAGTCAATATAGAAAAGTAAATTTCTAAACTCGACGGGAAATGGTGTCGTACTGCTTGCTCGCTCAAGTCATGTCTCGCCAAACCGCACAGCCGCCGGAAGCATGTCATCTACAATCTATGATATATAGTCGGATTCTTTTCATATCTCATTCCTAATTTTGACACCTCAATATCTTAAGCATGGTGAGTTATGAGATTTTCAATTTTAACATCTAGCACATGTATTGAAAAAGGAACACTGAGTGACTACGCGCCAGCCATTGTCGGCAGTCTCATAAATTCGGCCAACACCATTCCATACGCCATACTTAAATATAAATTATCTCCCAGTTAGACTTCATCAGAAAGCAGCTTCTAATATTGCTGGTATGATATTGGCCAGCATGTTCAGCATCGGTGAGAAAGAGGAAGAGGCTAACACTAAGC
The DNA here is from genome assembly GCA_038497805.1 of Lipomyces mesembrius. Classification (NCBI taxonomy): domain Eukaryota; kingdom Fungi; phylum Ascomycota; class Lipomycetes; order Lipomycetales; family Lipomycetaceae; genus Lipomyces; species Lipomyces mesembrius. The sequence goes on along the minus strand of MU972896.1, from coordinate 710,205 downwards.
CAAAATGGATCTTCTGGCATCGAGACAAGTCTAAATAGAACTTTGTTGGAGGTCCCAAAAATGAATGAATTCACAAGAGCTTCACCAGCACTTTGAAATTTCTGAGATTCATAATTCACGCTGTGATCACAGGTTGCCCGGAGGGCTAGCACATGAGATAGGTAATAATTTTCTTCACTAAATCCCCATAGTTAAATAAAAAAATTAAGACAACGACGCCAGCAGGACTCGAACCTGCGCTCCCAGAGGGAAAGAGATTTCTAATCTCTCGCCTTAACCGCTCGGCCATAGCGCCTTAATATAAGATTACTAAAACAGAACGCCTCTGTCTGTCTAAATTATAACCCTAACCCTGGTTCCTTTTGTCTTTAGGGGAGTCTGGTCTAGTATGAAAGATACTTCTAATCTAGTTAGTCCCAATGAGAAATAGTCGCCTACTCGCGACGTCCAAGTTAAACTGTAGGGTTAAGCTAGGGTTATGAGAGCAGTCACGCACCACTCCTCGGAAAAGTGAGCAAATTCGGGGGCCACTGTCAGGGCAAGAGCCAGGCAAAACTCACCCACAACATCGTTCATGCGGTGGAGTGCATCTCGAATTTTAGAGTAGCATCGCCTTGTTACAGCTCCTTTGTTAAAAGTCACCATCACCAACGATAGTATAAGATGCCTCGTAAGTACTCAACTTATTCACTTGAAGTGATGAATGGATTTGTTCGAATTAAGTGTTTGTCATGAGTGCGGGATAATAACGCTGACAATGCTCGAATAGGCGCTCCATCCACGTACTCGAAGACCTACACGGTCCCTAAGCGGTATGTTGCAGTTTTGAGAGATAGAATAGAACGAAGTACTCGGATGCTAATGTTGTTATAGTCCTTATGAGCTTGCCCGTTTGGTATATACAATTTTATTGCAGAGATGGTATAAGGTGATACTTACGTTCAAGTAACAGGACTCGGAGCTTAAGCTTGCTGGTGAATAGTGCGTTTGGTTGATTTGCTGCGGAATTAATGAGATCGAGCTAACTACTGTGCAGCGGGTTGAAGAACAAGCGAGAGATCTACAGAATTGGCCTGCAGTTGTCGAAGATTCGACGAGCTGCGCGAGATTTGTTGACCAGAGATGAAAAGGACCCCAAGCGTTTGTTCGAGGGTAACGCTCTTATTCGGTATGTGCTAGGTTAAATATTTGAATATGAAGTGCAAGAAGTGGTGGAGATGGATCTAACGAAATTTAGCCGTCTCATCCGTGTTGGTGTCTTGAGCGAGGATAAAATGCGTCTCGATTATGTATTGGCACTGAAGATTGAGGATTTCTTAGAGCGGAGATTGCAGACTCAGGTCTTCAAGTTGGGTTTGGCAAAGAGCATTCATCATGCGCGTGTATTGATCAGACAGAGACATGTCCGTGTCGGCAAGCAGATCGTCAACGTTCCTTCCTTCATGGTTCGTCTCGACTCGCAGAAGCACATTGATTTCGCTCTCACCTCACCCTACGGTGGTGGTCGTCCTGGTCGCGTGCAGCGAAAGCGCCAGGCTGACAAGAGTGGTGGTAATGATGAGGAGGCCGAGGAGGATGAGGAGTAAACTATTGTACATTTGGTTTGTTTAGGATGTGGGATTGATATGAATTCATCTTGTATTTTTTTACTTTCTGGTACAAGTGTTTAGTAATTTTGCGCAATATGAAAAGTTCATTGCTTAAAAAGTAATCTAGACATCCAGGATCCCTGCGTCTACGCGTTTGTCTCCGAAATGAGAAGAAAACTTGGCGAATTGGTACATGACAATGATCCAACAAATCGCACATAGACTTTTAATCGATACTAGCCGTACTTTTCAACCAGCTGCTTTTTGAGTCTCTCGCTCTTCTCTTTAGATTCCACTTCGTATTTCCGCTTTGCAAGCGCTCCCTCAGTAGGGTTTGCTTGTATGTGCACATTGGCGCCTTTCTCGGCTGCATCCCAAGCGAATCGCTTCAAGCTTTCGAATTCTTCTGCTTCGCCGCTCTGCCGGACGAAGTCATCTTCCGATGCTAGCAAGCCATCATTGTCGTTCTTCATTGTTCTACTCTTTGGATTATACTCCTCGCCGTTAGAATCGAGATTCTTCAAATATTTAGCCGCGTCTTCACGGATACGAAGCGTCCTCGTGCTCATTCTCGCGTCCGAGTCATATCCTTGTCCGGGCACTTTGGCTGCCTCCGTGTCGTAATGATCTCCATCCTCGCCTTTCTCCTCCTCCTTCTCTTGCCGTAGTCTCTCCAATTTCCGGTACTCCTCCACCACTTTCAAGTGCTCGCTCGCATCATACCCATTCCACCGATCGCGCTTGCTATCCCATGTCATCTTAACATCCTGAATCAAATCATCGGCTTGAATATCCTTGCCAGAAAACTTCGCCCCAACCTTCCTCGGCCTCTCCATACAATCCTTCGCCTTATGTGTCATAGCTCCACAATTGTCACACGCGCCCTTCCTATACTTCGTCGCCGCGGCTCCAGCCTTGATGCCGCGTTTATACCACGCGGTCTCGGCACTTAAATTCTCGGTCTTATCTTTACGTTGATGACGAAGCGAGACTTCGCCGCTATTATCGACGTACCACGGCGCTTTGGAGATGAATTGCGGAATGTACGGGTTAATTTCCTTGCCATCTGCGTCGCGCTCGATTGAAAGTTCCTTGCCCTTTACCCGTCGGGAGGAGAGCGGTGTTGTGGCGTGGTCCGTTTTCGAGGGCGGCGCCAGTTGGTCAAATGTTTTGAAATTGAACTTTTCGTGTCCGTCTGTCATTTTATCGAGCCTCGATTCGTTGTGATATCAAATATGCTGAATCAACAACGATACGCAAATGGTTGAGGTTGGGGGATTGAATTTTAGATCGGGCATGGGTATGCCTTGTGCTAAGTGCTGACAGAAGACGAGAGTGATGGCGATGCCCAGACGTAAAAACCCAAACCCAATAGCTTTAAGTAACGGTTTTCGTACCGTGCGGCTTATGAATTCAAACCTTAATTCCGCCATTTTAGGGTATAGCCCTACCAGTGCGCGTGACTACTTTTTCTAATTTGTTTAATGCGCATGAGAGCTCGCATCACCACAAGCTTGTAGGATCCTGAATGCTATACATTGAAGAGTTAGTTGTCAATTATCCATACTGCACTTGCATAGATATTCAGCAACATAGCAAAGATGGGTCACAGGTATGTACACGACCGAATTCTTGATATTTTACTATTTCAATTATGATTTGGATATTTGGATATTGCGACTTTGGGATTGTTGTGTATGGGATTGTATGCTAATGGCATCATAGTCACGGTTACCGATCTGGCACTCGCTATGCATTTTCTCGCGATTACAAGAAACATGGTGTCATTTCGTAAGTATTCCATTCAGAAAAGGATTATGGCAGCATGAGCTTGTCATAAAATAAGAGATGGGATATTAATAGGGAAATAGTATGACTACCTACCTCAAGACCTACAAGGTCGGGGACATCGTCGACATTAAGGCCAATGGTGCCGTCCAGAAGGGCATGCCTCATAAGTACTACCACGGCAAGACCGGCATTGTCTACAATGTGACTAAGTCCGCAGTCGGTGTGATCATCTACAAGGTCGTCGGTAACCGCTACCTCGAGAAACGCATCAACCTCCGCATCGAGCACGTCAAACACTCCAAGTGCCGTGAGGAGTTCGTCAACCGTGTCAAGGACAATGCGGCACGGAGACAGGAGGCGAAGGCGAAAGGTGAGAAGGTGTTCCTTAAGCGACAGCCTGTCTTGCCTAGGGAGGCTCATGTCGTTTCGGCAGAGGGTAACGTCCCTGTTACTCTTGCGCCGCTGGCGTACGAGACTTACATTTAAACTGTTTATGTGTATATTGTATTTGTTGGGTTCGTTGGATGGATATGAGCTAAAAGTATCATTTGTCTATACATCGTTATAATACATGGTGGTTTTACGGTTCGTATTCATTGCGACTTCTCTCATTGGACTATGGTTTAACCTTTGTGCAAGCGGTAAAAGAGGGAACTAGGTTGTTATAATATCGGCGTCCAATGATTACTGTGCTATAAACTGATACATAACCCCATCTAAAGCAATCTACCTTGAAAACAAGTAGTACAATTAGTAGTTCTGTTCTAAACTGATTCAGTCCCCTATCCAAGCAATTACATATGCGAACCCGTCTCACGTCGTCACATCTACACAGAGTGCAGAGCATTAATCGCGACAAAGAAGTACACACCAACAACGGTCAACGTCAACAACCCGAACGTGAACCAACCCAAAATCATGGCCGTGATTCCAACTCCCGTGAATATCGTCCCATTCGCTAGATTCGTAGCCACAGTCGCTGCGCCGACGGAGGATGTGTGTTGCCATAACACAGATATCAGCACAAGTATAGCGGAGAGAAAGCATATGCCGACGGCCACTGTTTTGAGGAACGGCGGGTATGGAAGGATTAGCACGAATACTATGAACGAGAGAGCAGTGGCGATGATACTGGTTGAGAAATCAGTATGTTTCTGGCCAGAGATTCAAATGACGTACAGAAGATACGGAAAGACTATTTTCTCACGAAATGTTTGCGCGACGTGGAGTAAATTAATTGGATCTTCGTACGCATATAGGTTCTCTGCCAAGGACGTCGCGTTTTGCGAACAAAGCCACGCACCCGGCGAAGAACGTAGACATAGCGCTATCCCCGAGTCAATATCAACCTATTTTTCGTAAACCAAGCGAAAACTGACATACCGAAATATCCTATCCGGACTTCCAATCTAGTTTGTCCGACGATATTGCCCAGTACTACGCTCGCGTCCGGGTTAACCACCGTGGCACCATTAACTTGATATACGGTGCCGCCATTGTAGCCGATATTCAATAAGTATATCCTCGGAATGACGCCGAATGAAGATGAACATCCTGCTAGTAGTAGTGCTTGGAATCGTTAGTAATTGCATAGCGTGAAAGCGGCAGTGGCGGAACGTACACATGAGTACTATTGAGACAATTAGTAAAAGGAGGAAGACGTGCCGTGGTCGTACAAATGTCAGACCTGATCTTGTTAGAAATTGGTTCAGCGGGTAACATATGGACATACTTAAAAACTCGACTTTGAAAATTGCCATTTTGAGGACGTCTAGATAATAGACGGGTCAGCCGTCGATACAGGAAAATGGACCAAGCTGAAAATTGTATTGAATACAGATCGAGCCTCGATGACCGTTCGAGTGCACGGTGAGGGCGAGCGGCTGGGCAATGGGTTGCTATGATGATATTTAGACAGACGTAAGCGAGTCAGTGTAAACAAACGTAGCTTCTGCTGTGCGGAGTGTCTGGGACAGCTCGAGAAGGAGCAAGCAGTAGACGTATTGATACGCACGTGAATATGGCAAGTACAACTGCATCTGAGCGCGCTTGTACAAGACGCGAGTCGACGAGAACGGTCAAGTCGTTCATCCTATCGGTATATAATAGCGAATGGTGGTGTATACCAGCTGCTCGACAAGAAGTTGACAGGGGTATGGCGTGTACAGAGAACAGTATTTGTTGACGCAGCCTCATTCGCGTGTACACATGTTGACGCGTTTTATATTCGCGCGCTTGTAAACCGTTCTAACATACTCAACGTGCTCAGATATCTCTCAATTATAAATCCACGTTGCATTATTTTTTTTGTAGTCATGGAGGTGTTTTGATTAAACGAATATGTTGGCGACATAGAAAATACTCATTAAGGGGATGGCCGTGCAAGTCGGCCGCGAAGATGCGTTGGCAGTGGCAACCGAAACCTTGATTTCACTCAAACTCATCCTCCTCACAAAATTTCAAATCGGCCCACACCCACCATCATGCTCATTATATCATTTACATTCATCATGCGTGCTTCCCCACGCCGCCTGTCTTCTTCTTTTGTTCCAACATATTTTTTGTGGCAAATATATTAAGTATACGAACCGACTAAGATCTAATCAGATCTCTGTTACTACAACGCAACGATACGATTCATTTATATTCAATAACATGGAAGTTTCAACACCAATAATGTCACTGCATCCAGGGGCTGCTGACGCAGATATTTCACTTGCGTTGGACGGTATAGCGCAACATGCTATAAAAATGGCCACGAAGACCAATACGGTCAAGGATTTAGTCCAAGTCTCCGAAAAACTTGGAATGGAAATCGAGAAGGTTGACGCACAAGCAATTGCTTATGTAAATGCATTCCCACCTACAGACGAGACCCAGATGACGAAGGCTACGGAGATAGTACGCACCAGTGTCGAAGCTGATAGTGATTCTCTAGGGGCTGTTGAAGACAGGAAGGTAGACTACAACGCGCTTTCGACTTCCATGTCGACAATATCGCCTTCAGCACCACTAAAACGCAAGCGCGCACAAACGTTGTTTGACATCATTAAACATCGTCGGAGAACCGGTACCTCGCCATGCAAACTGAATCTTCAATGCCCTGCAAACGATGCCAACGACCCGGCTGGAGGCCGAGATAGTTTGAAGCGCAAGAGAGGATTGGAGTTTGGCGGCACCTTACCGCAGGATCAGCCACTGAAGAGACGGGCTGGTGTTGAGCAATGGCTTATTGCTCATCTGCGCGGGAATGTCGATACGAACAAGTCATCTAGAACAGCACGAATATCACGAGTTATGTCTTCGCAACGGAAAAATGCTGCGGCGCGACTACAAAGCGCGGGCAGCGACGCCGACGACGAGTCAAGCGAATACGGAATGAGTATCAGTTCTGTTAGGTCGCGATCAGTGGACAGAAAAGAGGGCACACTGCGAATCAGGAAGTTATCTGCCGGCCGCATCATCGCAATCCCGGTTTTTGACTCAACTCAAACAAAACTTGATACCACCAACATCGCAGAACTCGTAACTTCTGTGCCCGCTCTCAATGCGGCTCGCGATGTCTTCGCAACGACGATGACAGACATCGACCGAAACGAAAGCGCTAAAGGAGACGCGCCGGACAATACAAAAAAAGGGAGAAAATTGGCGGACATGTTGCTTTCGATGGATATTCTCACCACGCCAGAGTTGACGACTACTTCGTCTTCTTCGGGGACTGAGTCTGGATCGAGTCCGGACGGGTCACCGGGCAGCAAGGGTGTAGGACATGGGGGTATCACAGACGTAGAGTTGGAAGTGGTACAGGTATCTCCTCCGCCACCGTACACGTCCCCCCAGCAAAACGCAGATTATCTCAAAATTGATTTTCAGCGGGAAGTCAATGACGATGCGATTATGCGGGATATCACTCTGAAGATTCTAACCTGTATTCCAAAAACGCAGCACATCGACGGCGAACATTTGTTCTCTCCATCTTCTCCCACGAAATCATCACCATCAGCTATCATTGGCAAAGATATGTCATCACTTACAGAATCATTTCAAAGATTGCAGCTAAATGGTATTACATTCGACGTAGAGGGCGATGAAGAGTTATTGGAGTATACAGATACGGAGGCCACACTTTCTTTTGCGGCGCGGTTCAAACCTGCTACTGTGTATATTACGAAGGAAGCTGATAGGGAATCTGCGATCCCTTTTTGATACCTTTCTTACGGTAATGCTCTTTTGAGTGCTGTTCTTTCTCTGGGTGAAGTCACATTGGTTATCGGGTACCGAATTAGATTCTGAATGATACCTTTGGTAGTATACAGGAAATCAACATTCTAACAATGCAAAATATGTATATATTCCAACGCCAGATCCCAAACATGTGCGATTTCGAAGCTAATTGTCCGTTCCATTTTCCATACAAGATAGCATAGGACCCTTCTCGCACTTTCTAGTCCCAGCTCTGGGACCAACCTCAATTTCAGGGGACAAGCAGTTTGAGTTTCTCTTTCGTCAACCTTTCTGGCGCCGTCAGCGACTGTAAAGGTCAACTTACTGCAAAAGCGTGCGGGCACTTTGAATATTAGACTGAAACGTCATGCGGCGTCCCCCGATAAATCAGACAATCTTGCTGAATTCCAACATCCAGATTCCACACGGCGATATCGTCGCATTCGACCTCGTGGAACGAGACTGTCAGGCCGTGGTTCGGGACTCGACTTGACCGCGGAGAAGGTTTATAGGCGTTGCTAGCCTAGTAAATATAAGACAGCGTGCCCGACACATAGATAAACTCTAACCAGGGTCATCCGAAGTTAGAGCACTTCTGACGGAATTGCCCTATCGCCTTCGCTCCCTTGGCTCTCGATTGGCAGTATTTTGGATATGTCCCGTCAATAGGATCGAAATTGGAATTTTTGAATCTAGATGGGCTGGCGATAACTGATTGTGTCACATTCGTGATCTGGCGTGTCGTTTCGGCTGCCCCCGGGTTCCGAAGAATTGACTTGGTCTTGACGCACTGCCCCATGATTTACTAAATATACATAGCATCTCTTAGAGATGATGACGCTAACAACTTAACAGTCAAAATATCTTTGACTTCGCCTGCACTACGTCATTGAGGACCTGCATTGCATTTTGCAATTGAAAGTAATCTTAATTTCAACTGGTCATCATCCAGCGAGAGGGGACCATAGAGGCGGCCCCTGACATGCGACTAACAGCCGTCTATATAACCCCATTAAAGACCCCAGTTAAGAATAGACCATATGGACGGCATATCAGGTACTTTCCATATCTCCTCCAGGCGTATAGCCATATCGACATATCTGGAGCCAACAACGAGAAGATCTGGACGATGGATGGCCGTCGCGCCGGGGGAAATGGCCGAGCTGCGTACACCGGGAAGTCTTTCCTCGTTTGTACCACCAAGAAGCTCTACACCTACATGGTCCATTGTCGAGCGCAGCAGTGCCGCTTTACCGACCGGAGGTGGAAATGGCGGAAAACAAACGCGATTCGCCCAACCAGTCAAAACGACGTTCAACGACGCCGAGGCCGACGATATTGGATTGAGGGTGGCTTGTCATCTACGATTTTACATATTCGCAGGTTGTGATGTATCGAACTCAGTTTATCACTAAAATATATGCATATCATTATACATCAGCTTGATGGACTATTCTAGCTATCCAGGCACTCTGCATATACATCACAATCGCTCAAACCCCTTAACGATCGCTTCGGCCAGGATCACGCCATAAAAGGCGGTGACAAACAACGTACCCAAGTTAACAATGGTGCTAATTCCATGCACAATGCCAAACTCCTTATTCAACTTCTTCATATCCTCACTGACGTCATCTTCATAAGACTTCTTTCCCTCCTTGGTCTCCTGCGCTTTGCGGAGATTCATAAGCTTAACTGTCCGCGGACCGATATACATTAAATTGACGAGACCAGTCGCGCCGGCTATGACAAGTGATGAGAGCGAGAGTTTGTCGCTTGCGATTGAGAAGGGAGCGGTAAGGAGAAGGAATCCAGGGACGACGGTTTGCATTGCGAAGTAAGGTGGGAAGATCTTGAGCTGCAACGCGGAGAAGTGTTGGCGCGGAAGTGCGCGATAGGCGGTGATACCGACGAAGAAAGATTGGTAGACAGTCGAGCCAAAACTGGTTATATTAGCATCATTCAATGATTCCGATTGCCTCACGGAAGGAAGAAGGGCTGCATTCAATACCTACAGGATCGAGTAAGCAAACAAATGGTAGGGAGCGGTTGTGGAAAGCGCGGACAAAAGAGGCATGGTGATTAGCGAGTATATAATCTAATTCGATGCCGAACGCGGTGCTGTTAGCAAATTGATGACGAGATGGGCGAACTTGACAATTATCAGAAGGAGTCGAGATCTGGACCTACGTCGAACGTCGGGATGATCAGTAACCCTGAGGTTATTGACTGGTCGGCAAATCTGGTTAGGGTTACACGTGTAACTCCACGAGCTCTTATTGGATTGCGATACCAATAACTATTTCAAAAATATATACAGCTAGGCATTAGATCAATTTGGACGAATTGTACGGACTCGCGTCTGATTTATTGCGGTGTGAGAAGTCGATCAAGACAATGGGAAACGCCGCACGGTTAGGCAGGTTTAATATAGTTAATAACATCTAAAGACACGGAACTTTCAAAGACACAGCAATGTTATACGAACAGTCAGATATTCTGCGGAAATAACGGTGAAGGCGCGACTGCGTAAGGTACTCATATATCATCACAGCTAATCCCCGCAGTTGTCCTGGGGTAAACGTTGCGTGGCATTAATTGCCAGTCACAATTTACCAATCAGTAGATTATACAAAAAGTGATCAGCAGTGGGTTCGCGAATCGAACTCGGATCCCTAGGGCGATCTTCATCAGCAGGCAGCTGGTTACCAGACTTTGCTATTTCCAGAACTCAGCTTATGCTTCTGCTTAATGTTACAATTCCAGTCGGCCGATATGTATATTACTATACGATCTTTTATTGTTTGTGACTGGGCTTGCTCAATGCTTCGTAATATACCCTCATCAATGAGAGGTGCGTATCAACGACAGTGGCTATATTTAAACTTGGGCGGTGGTGAAACAGTGTGGAGGTCCGCGTATCCGGACACCTCATTTGCCTGTTCAAGGCGACGTTTCTCCCAGATATGGTATAAGCGCGACGGTGAACGTTGCACGATATCCGAAAGCGGAAGTGACGGACAGCAGCGAAGTGCCAAGTTAGCTCGAATAGGCAAGGTAATCGGACCAATTGAGCGCACGGCCTTTCTCCGCGTCTCGGAGGATTTTTGCTGTTACTTGGCAATCTAAGTGGATCTTATTAACCAACGCGATGTTGGTTGCCTACACAGTATCCGTAATTTCGAATGCTATATTTTACAGAATTCGCATGCTCAGCGATGAGGCACACAATTATTGTAGGCCTATAGGGTTTATTCCGGGTGCAGATCCACGGCAACTTGCCCTAAAACCCCTGCCAGGCACAAGAAACACGAGCTTAATCTGGACACGTTAGCCGCGTCTTGCGCTCCGGCACTGTGACCCGGCACCCCTTCGTGAGCCCGTTTCAACGCTGTTTTCGTCCTCCACTTCGAGCCTGATACGCGATTGTTCTTTTCTCCGCACGCCTTGCCATTTGCACAGCTCAATCTGTATCTGTGAGTGGCCCCAGAGCTATTCGAATAAACATATCCGATTCATTCCGACTCTTCGTCACTCGTTTGGTTAGAAGAAGTTGTCGCGTGAGGCGTTAAGCTGGTCACTCGTTTCTATAATTCTCTTTCCTCTGTCAAGAGTCGGCTCTGTATACGCATCTCTCTCTCGTCGTCGCGTATTCTATTCTACAAGTCCTCCGTTAGTTCGCCTTCCTCAGTTTCCGCTTAACCTCTGCTTGGCACGCTCTCTTCTCCATTTTCAGCATTCGTCGACGATCACTCCGGCAGTACATGAACTAGCTACGTCCATCTCTACGTGTATCCAGCGTTGCACAGCAGTTACTGCTCAATTGAGTCTGCATTGGTTACATATCTATAAACATGCCGCCTTCGTTCCAGTCACGGAAGAAGCGTAACCCCCCGGCTTCACGGTCCGCTGCCATTGCTGTCTTTGGCGAGTCTGCTTTTAGCTTGATAGGTGCGTTTGTTTACATTAGTCGCCCAATTTATTGAACACACTGATACTCATATGGTATGCAGACGAGGATACGTTGTCGCCCGAGGAATCGTCCACACTCGACTCGGATACCTGGATGCTGGCGTACACGGACTCTGTCCATTCATATCCGGACTCGAGACGCCTGACTACTGCGACTGCCAGGTCGGTGTTCGACTCCTACCACCAACAGCCCCGAACGCGGCCGCAGGCGATCCCGTCGCGATTTGCGTCTCTTCGGAGGCTGTCGTCACAGTTCACGCTCCAGCAGCCGCGCTCATTGACCGGTTCGACTACCAGCTTGAAGAGCGGGACCGGCGGCAACCGAGAAAGCCTTCAGCAAGCGGCGACCTCGCCAGTTGGCGACTCTGCTCTAGGTTCGGGTTCTTACTATGGTGCGCGTCCACGGGCAATTGACGCTAGCGAACTCGGCACAACGCTTCCCCTTCCGAGCTCAACCCTAGCCCTGACGACTGACCGTCATCATCACTCGCTCCTTCCGCGAGAATCTCATCCTCATCTCAGCACCCCTCGATTACGGCACTTTGCAACGGCACCGGTCCCCAGAGCAGGATCGACCTCGTCAACTGCTTCATCCACATCGTCATCGTCGTCGTCCGCTTCACCCCATTTCCGGCCAACAAGTTCGCGTGGCCGCGCCGATCTTAGATTAACGACTGGTCCTCTGCTATCCCAGTCATTCTCACCGATCCCTGAATCGCCACGAAACTCGCGATTCGCCAGTAGTTCTACCATCGCTGCCAGTGCGCCAAAGAGCGGTCCAGCGCATATACGGCTGTCCGGACTAGACCCTGCGGGCGGTATTCATGTGTGCGCCAACGATATGACCACTGAAGTCTCTTCTGAGGCGAATTCGCATTCGCACCTGCGATCGTCGTCCGCCTCCTCGTCATATGCTGATGTAGTTGAGAACGACGACACAGCTGCCGCTGCAACGGCAAGCGACGCCCCATTCTGCGGGACTGCATTGTTCTCGTCCCCGCGCGGCTCATCAATTCCTTCGTCACCCCGTGTGTCTTCACCTGATTCGTCCATGATATTCGAGCGACAGGTTCAAGATCCTGTCCTTACGGCATCGGACGTACCAAGTCACCACCACAGCGAGAACCTAATCCCACCGGTCCTGGCCGCATCGTGCGAAGCCTTGACGGACGAGTCTGTCGATCCTGAGGACGTCGAAGTCGTCTCCGTTGCGCGCCCGTACTCCAACTCCATCCACAGAACAAATTCGGCCGTATCACTAGCGTCGATAGCATCCAGTGCTGCATCCTTCCTAGCTGTATCCCCGAAATCGTCATCATCAACCGCGACGTCTACGGCTCCGCCACCCACATCCGGTAGCAGCACGCATAGGCTAAGCTTCTACACGTACGCTGACGTCGTGCATGACGCCCTGGCGCCGACGGACGAAAAGTTGCAATCCCCATCGCCTGATCTTGCGGCGCACGTCGGAAAAGCACCACACCCTCCACTCTTTCTTGCGTCGACCGATGCTAATGCAGCAACCGACATTGCGTCACCTTTTGTATCTGACTCTGCCTGCGTGAACAGCCAGCAACAATCCGTGATTGTGACGACACTAGGCGAAGCAATAAGACGGAACCAAGATGAAATCACAATAGTGCGTGAACGCACATGAATGAGCCTAATAATCAATCAAAATAATGAATAATCACTCTTTAATGGCTTGGAGTTTGGTTATGCATTTGTTCTAGTATATAGGTTCTTTGTTTGATAATTTGTTTATATTATTTCTCATTAGCTTAGTTAGCTAGGCGCGTTTGCTTATTACTTGGTTGCTGCCACAGAGATATGTATTTTACTTAGTTTTTGATTATTTCTCTGGTAATATTTTTGAATAAACCATGGTGTACACACTTCAGTGACCGTCACATCATATCGTACATATATCGTACACCGCGCTCATAATATACATGCACCTTCCAACCACCCAGTCCTATTTACTACACATCTGCAATATAATCAATTCAAGCATCATATCCCTTCCCACCCAATTTCTCCCGTCCAGCCGCATTCCGGCTCCGAACGCGCTGTCCAACACTAGCATCCTCATCTTCGTCTTCCTCCCGTATGGCAGAGCGAAGGGAACTGCTCGTGCCTTCAGCGAGTTGAAACTTCACGAAGCTTGTATCTTCGCTTTCATCTTCATAGTCGGCTTTCGATTTGTGGCTGCGAATTGGCGCGGGTTTCTGGACTTTGTAGCTTCCGACGCCGTTGAGGACCGGTAGGAAGATGGCTAGGAGAAGGAGCGTTGCGCCCAAGATTATGAATATTACTGCGTTCATTTTTTATTCGTGACTGAGAATATTGGATGGAGGAATGACTAGATATTGTAGGGATTGAGGACTGACAATGGCTGACTTTCGTGCAGAAGGCGCAGTGCAATTATCATGACATGACCTTTCAATTCTATTCACAAATCCCCGAGTCGACGTATCGAAGATAAGTGCCGTCGTCGTACAACTCGTGACACTTACGACATAGCGAATGTAACCCGAACCCTAGAAATTTTGTTGTTGAGCCGATGGTACGTACACCTAACTGAGTTAGGATACGCGACAACACTGTGAGGTGTCGTTCTCCTCTTTATATTAAACGACACGACATTGCGCTCTGCTTCATACCTTTCTCTACTTTACATTAATACATAAAAGATATACCCTGGAGTAGATAGTATTACCAAAAATTTAGGGAACAGAACGAGCAATGCCGGCATCAGCAAAATCACAAGCGCAAACCGCAGCGTCCATTGCGGCTCCAACGAGATCGAAGTTGTCGCTAAAAGGATCGTCGAAAGTCGTTGCGGAGTTTTTCGGTATGTTTTTGCCGCATTTTCCTAATTATTGCATTTAATCTTTGTTACTATTCTGCTATTGGTTTGTTTGTGTCGGTTTAGTCTACATGTGTTGATGTGTGCGCTAATGCTTTGTACAGAATATAGTATAAACAGGTGCGTCCCACGCACACATACACTCTCGTCACAGTCAACGAGGACGAACGGAAGGTTAACTTATCTAGTATTTTATTTCAGCGCGGGATATATCCTGCCGAAGATTTCCAAGTGGTGAAGAAGTACGGGTTAAACATGCTGGTAACAGTGGACGAGGAAGTGAAAGCTTACATTCGTCGTATCATGAGTCAATTAAACAGTACGTTTCCCCGCATCGAGATACTACTGATTGTGGTTGGTGGGATAGGAAATTGAGAGAACGAGGAGCTAATTGGCGGTAGAATGGATCACTGGTGGGAAAATATCAAAACTAGTAGTTGCAGTCGTTTCACTGGATACAGCCGATGTTGCCGAGCGCTGGCAGTTCGATATTGAGGTTTTTAGTAAGGGTGTCATGACGAGAAAAGCTACCCTGGTGGCAGACAAAGAGAATACTGTCCCGTAAGTCCTTTTCGATTTGTTTACAGATTACCGTATTGACGAACATAGTGCCAGTGGAGTGCAGACAAAAGAGAAATCTGTCGACGAAGTACAATCAGAGATTCAAGCCATCATCCGCCAGATCACGGCATCGGTTACATTTTTACCCGTTCTCGAAGGACGACATACTTTCAACGTGCTCGTGTATGCCGACGGCGACGCTCAGGTGCCAGCAGAGTGGATCGATAGCGATCCGAAGGAGGTGAGGGATGCGGAGCAGGTAAAGCTACGGAGTTTTAGCACGAATTCGCATAAGGTTGATACGATGGTTGCGTACCGTCTTGGCAACGCGGAGTAGGATCATGTACGGCGTCGGCTAGCTCCTAGTTCATCTCTATTGCTAGTGTACAGGTTCGAATATAATACATTATTAGTTCGGTTCGCCTTTTGCTAGGAAACCTTGATATGCCTGAGCCCACAGTTAGCTTCATATTCAATGTCGTATTCGAAAAACATACCTCTTGAGGAATTGTGACTTTGCCAATCATTCTCAGATTCTTCTTGCCTTCCTTCTGATTTCTCAGCAACTTTTGCCGCCGCGTAATATCCGATGCATGCAACTTCGCCAATACATCCTTCCGCCTAGCCGCAATCGTCTCCCTCGCCACAATCTTAGAACCAATGGCAGCCTGAATGACCGTCTCAAACAACTGCGCCCGCAAAAACTTTTTAAACCGCTTAACCCACTCCCTGCCCCTCTTCTCGGCTAGAGTACGATGCATAACCTGGGCCAGCGCGTCCACGCTGTTGCCATTCACAAGAAGCTGCATCTTGACTAATTGCGCGGATTGGTACCCTGCATCTTCGTAGTCTAGCGTCGCATAACCTTTCGTCAGTCCTTTTAATTTTCCAAAAAAGTCGTCGACGAGATGAGACGTGGGGATAAGGTACTGCAACAATACTTGATTTCCTTGCGACAAAAATGTCATGTCGACTTGTGTTCCTCTGTTGTTTTCGCAAAGTTCGATTACATCGCCAAGATATTCCTGTGGGAAGGACATGATTGCTTTGAGCATCGGCTCTAGGAGGTCTTTGACTTTTGCCTTTTGTATCGCTGGGTCAGGGAAATCGTCCGGGTTGCGGATTATCGTTTCCTGGCCATCTCTCCAGACGACTTTGTATGGCACTGTCGGAAAGGTTATAATTAGCGACGCACCGTACTCTTGCTGTAATCTGTCTTGGAATACGGAGGCATGTAGCGTGCCTAGGAAGCCGATGCGCCAACCCTGTCCCAACGCGTTCGAATTTTCGCGTTGAATGGAAACACTCCTGTCGTTCAAGACAAGCTGGTTTATCCGCTCGTCTAACGTCTGGAATTCAATCCCCTCGGCTGGGAAAGCCCCAACGAAAACCATAGGCTGCGGTTCCTCAAACCCCGGTAGTGCCTCGACTTCATTGCCAAAGTGCATTATTGTGTCGCCGACGAGAGCTTCGGAGATTGTTTTCATGCCGAGAACAGCGTAACCTATTTGTCCTGTTTTAAGATGTGGCATGGGCTTTCGGTCCGGATGCAATATGCCGAGATCCTTGACTTCGTACCGTTTGCGGCTATGCGCCGAAATGACTTTATCCCCACGCTTGAGTACACCGTCGACAACATTAATTAGCAGTATCACCCCAAGATATGTATCGAACCACGAATCGACTAACAAACACCGCAGCGACTTCTCGATATTATTCGCTGGCGGCGGAATGCGTTCCACGACCGCGGGTAAGATTGTCTCGACATTGGTTCCACGTTTGGCAGACACGGGAATTGCGGTGTCAGAGTCGAGCTCAAACATTGTTTCGATTTGTTCTAGTGCGCGAGGGATATTTGCGTGGTCCAGGTCGATCTTGTTGATGACAGGAATGAGTTCGAGGCCGAGGCTGTAGGCTAGAAAGAAATTTGCTACCTATGCCGGTTAGCAATACCACCCACCAAGGAATATTATAACGTACGGTCTGGGCTTGCACGCCTTGACTGGCATCAATAAGAAGCAACGCGCCACCACATGACGCGTAACTCCGTGATACTTCCGCTCTGAAATCAACGTGTCCGGGAGTGTCGACGAGATGGAGTAGATAATCCTCGCCGTTGTGCTCGTACAGCATCGTGCACGTCTGCGCTTTTACCGTGATTCCGCGCTCCCGCTCGACATCAAGTCGATCAAGAAACTGGCCCACGCTACCTTTAGGAATTGTCCCCGTTAATTCAAGTAATCTGTCACTCAAAGTTGATTTGCCATGGTCCTAAACACTGTGAGACCTTCGTCGATTTGCAAAAAGTGTACATGTAACATACAACATGTGCAACGATGGAAAAATTCCGGTACCTCGATACCGGGATCCGGTCAATCCTCCCCGCCAAGTCAGTGTCGATATCATTATTAATCGTCGCATATCCCCTCACGCCTTCGCGTCCAAAAACCAGCTGTGGACGAAATTGTATCCTCTGCGGTCCAAGCCCACTTTTTTCTAACAACCGACGCCTTCGAATCGCGTACCGCGTCTCGCAATTCGTATAAATATACCCTTTTGCTTTCCACGTTAATCGCCCTGCGCACGCAAGCGAAGGTATACTTGTATACGACCATGATATCATTTGTGGCTGCCGAGTGCCGACTTCATCCCTGCATTCAAACTGACGTCCGATCTCGAGAACGCGCAAACGTTAGCGCTGAATTCTGCTGCGGCTGCGTATATTTCAGCACGAATCGTGAGACGCGACGTAGGCTTATAACATCAAATTCACATCCTGCGATTTATTTTATCTTATCCGATTATTTCAGCACGACTCGTCTGCATATTGCATTGTACGTACCACATTGTCTCCTTACTGCACCAAATTTCTTGCTCGAGAAATCGACTGCGAGAATAAGTCACGGTGCACGCCATCATTTAAAACACCACGACGACGACGACTACTACGGAGAATTGCTAGCGGGGATGACAATGGCACAGAGAAAACTCCAGCAGGAAATTGACCGCGTGTTTAAACGCGTGGCCGAGGGCGTACAGGCCTTTGATGGGGTATATGATAAGCTTATGATGACGTCGAACCAAGCGCAGAAGGAGAAATTGGAGCAGGTGAGTTGAGTTGATAGAGAAGGGTCGCGTTCTTAATTGGACCCGAATTGAGAACGAGGAACAGCTGACGGGCTTGCTGCAGGATTTGAAGAGAGAGATTAAGAAATTGCAGAGGTTACGTGATCAGATTAAGACTTGGATGGGGAGTAATGACATAAAGGACAAAAAAGCGCTAAGTGATCAGCGAAAGCTGATTGAAACGGTACGCCTAGCCTGTGAATCAACTAAAATTTGTGGGAATATGTACTAACGAGATTAGCAAATGGAAAGATTCAAGGCATGCGAGAAGGAAATGAAGACCAAGGCGTACAGCAAAGAAGGCCTTACCGCATCTTTGAGACTGGATCCGCGGGAGAAAGAAAAGCAAGAAATGGGCCACTTCATTACGTCCATGATTGACGATCTCGACCGACAAGTCGAGACGCTTGAGGCCGAGGTGGAGAGCTTGCAAGCGACGGCTAAGCGCGGCAAGCGGGACGCTTCGAAAGCTGATAGGATAGCTGAAATCGAGCGGGTGATAGACCGACATAAATGGCATCAAGGAAAACTCGAGGTTATACTACGACTGCTCGAAAACGGTAATCTCGAAGTAGATCAAGTCGCGAATATTCAGGAGGACATCAAGTACTATGTTGAGAGCAACCAAGAGGTCGATTTCGCTGAGGATGACGAAATTTATGACGGTTTGAATCTTGACGAGGAGGAGGAAGTCTACGGCATGAATGACATCAATGATCATCTTTCATCTCAGGATACACAGTCGATTCAGGATGAACCTGAGAAGGAGAAGGAAAAGGAGAAGGAAAAAGAAAAGGAAAAGGAAAAGGAAAAGGAAAAGGAAAAGGAGAAGGAAAAGGAGAAGGAAAAAGAAAAGGAGAAGGAGCCGACTCCGACTCCGAAGAAACCAGAGGCTGTCCGTAAGGTTTCCATCAAGTCGCCTGTCGTGTCCCACGCAGCTGTGATACCGACCGTGCTACCGACCGCAACGTCTACAAGTATGAAGCCTGCTCCCGTTCCATCGCGACCAGCAGGTGAAGGTCTCAAGTATGCGTCTGCCGCTGCAGCGGCTGCGTCTACCACGCCCGGCCTGATGCCGCTTCCGCCTCCACCTTCCACAGTGACTGCAGCGAACAAGATAATATCTGAAAAGTCGCAGGCTGCTGCACCAATAGCTGGAGCAGCTCGAGGCACAGGGTCTGCTACATCTTCACCAACTATCGCGCCGGATACTGTCTCTGTAAGCGCATGGCAAAATGGTAGTACGGACGAGACCACGCCGGCTGAGACGACCAACACATACGATGCCACGGAAGCCAAGCAGGATTCGAGATTTCAGTCGCCGATGCCTCAAAAGGAGCTGTTTGGTCTCAAGGACATCGAAACCGAACTCTCCAAAATCGGCAACGACATCGCACCGCCATCAGACGAAACCGCATCCGAGGACTCAATATTTCATCTCCCAAGCGGTCTCCAGGACCTTATTTCGTGCTTCGATGCCGCCAAGAATCGAGTCGAAAGCCCGCCTCCGTTGTCGTCGATTTCAAAGCTGCTCCAAACCTCGCTGAATCACTGTCCTGACTCGACGGATGCGTCTAAGCCACGGCATTACCATCCCAAATCCCCGTTTCCGACATCGCCCCACTTTCCGCAAGAACCGCTACCAATATTCGACGACCCGCTATTATTCGAAAAGCTAGACATCGACACTCTGTTTTATGTGTTTTACTATCGACAAGGAACATACCAACAATATCTCGCGGCACGAGAACTGAAACGCCAAAGCTGGCGCTTCCACAAGAAGTTTCTCACTTGGTTTCAGCGGCATGAGGAGCCTAAGGCTATCACGGATGATTACGAACAGGGTACCTACCGGTATTTCGACTTTGAGGGAACGTGGTTACAGCGACGCAAGGCGAATTTTGAGTTCGAGTATCAGTACCTCGAGGATGAAATATAGCATTTCCAAATTAGAGAGATAATAATGCGTCTAAAAGTACACGGTTTGGTTTACTTTATTCTCGCTTTCCCGCTTATTTGAAAGGTCTTTGCGCGGGTTCTACGATTATTTCACGAGGTTTTTTTCAATCAATTTATAAAATGATTATGAGAGGGCTCGAGATCGTCCATATGTATGTAATGGAATTATTTTGTGGATTTAGGGAGTATGTATGCATGGGTTATACATCTTGTATTTTGTGTCTATAGTTCCTTTTTCTTGTACTGTTTTAATAGCAACCTATGCATCTACAATTCGAATTCTACAGTAATGCAGCAAAATTCATACAGTAGATATTGATTAAGATAAGCAAACAATACAAACGAACAAAATACACGGATTTTACCCCAATTTACCACTATCGAACAACTGCTTAAGTACACTGTCCTTCACGGCAACTCACCACCGCCACATTTAATCTGGACCTCTCTGTCTCTTGTTTCCGTGCGGGTTTCCGCCATCACCTTGCCAACCGCCTTGCTGTGCCTGATCCTGACCGTTGAAAAATGCCGGGTTGAAATGCGGCTGCGGGAATCCTTGTTGCGCTTCAAGCTGTTAATACTTATTTCATAAAAATTCTAAGGGAAACATACGGAATCCACCAAAGCCCATCATTGGGTTGAATCCTTCCATACCACGACCTCTTCCTACGCCCTGGATACCGCCTCGGGGGACGTTCATCGGCATACCGCCGCGTCCTGGAAACCCAAACACGCCCATCGGATTAAATCCCATCTGCATACTGGGACTGAATTGCATATTCGGCATGACACCACCAATATTTCCGCCTCCACGGCTTGAGTACCCGCCACGACCGCCCTGCATATTGTACCCGCCGCGCCCGCGCATGCTGCCGCCACCGCGCGTCATGCCGCCTGACATTTGTGGGCCGCCCATGTCGCGGTTTCCGCGTGGGATAGGGTCTTTTGGGATCATACGGAATGGGTTGTTGCTTGCGTTGTAAAACATAGGGGAGTATTTTGTGCCGGATTCGAGGAAGGTTTTGACCGCTGTTGCCGCCTGCGGACTTATGAACTCCATAAATACTGCGCTGTACTTGCTGTTAGTATACTAACTTACATATAAAAATTAAGACTGGACGCACCCCCGTGACTTGCCGTTCGCTTTATGTTCGTTAAACGTCACGTCCTTCAATTCATATTCGACCCGCGCCTCGGCTGCCCACCCGCGTACCTCCTCCTCCGTAGTCCACCAATCGAGGTCCGAGACCGAGAGCGCTGTTGTCGCGTTCGGGTCGACGGGCCTGTTATCCGGTTGTGCCTGTGGTTGTAAAACTTGCCATTTCCCGCCAGAATGTATTGTTTGTTGCAGCTGTTTTGATGGTGCTATACTCGTCAGTTATAATGCAAACTGTCGGAATCAAAGAGTGCCCATACGATCGTCAAAGGTGGTCTCGATTTCAATGTCCGAGTCGCCGCCTAATTGGTGATTGTTTGCGTTGGATGCGTTGTTTGAATTTGGAACGGGCTGGTCGTCGAGGTTGTCATCATCGTATATATCAATTTCGTAGCTATAATCGTCGGCCATTGCTATATTGTTCCTTATTTGAGACCTAGATCGTCGCGTGCTGCAGTCGTAGAGAAGGAATGATGGAATTGTACTTGATGAGGAAACCTGAGATCTATTTGCTATACGTGACAAAAAACCACCGGTCTGCAGTTAAACAACAAAAGAAGGGATACAAGTCAGTCAAGCTAGTCTTTATAAAGTCAAGGCACAAACCATATTATCAATCGGCTGTGTACATATAGCACCGATCTCGACACGCATACACCATATTGACAAGCGAAGACGAAGAATGATACAAAGGAATACGTACAAGGTATGCAAGAAATAATCTAAATATCAACCAATCCTGTCACAAATAGCAGAGACACGTGTCGTGTAATATACGTATTCGTATACGAATCGCCGAGTTTAACATAAACAGAATATGGACAAGTTAGTTGTTAAACGAAAAGCTGCCAGAAGTGGGACGCCATTCAAGAATGAGATGGCCAGCGGCTGCCGGTGCTGATAGAGCTTTAAGTGGTTCATGCCGTGGAGTTCATGCTATGGCCGCAAGCTAATGACGATAATGCCGCATATGTCGTAGTCGGCAAAGGGCGTAAAAGCATAAGAGTTTCGCAGATAATCAGAAACGACGTCAGTTTATGTACAATTAAGTTCCCGAATGCTTCAAGTTTTTTTTGTTTATTTTAAATGATTA